>JACSVZ010000004.1:91314546-91914546 GCA_014706295.1 Lycocorax pyrrhopterus obiensis
GGGGTGGATGGCAAAAAAGCAATTACCTTATGCCACTTAAAACACTTTGCGAACTAACATATAAAAGCCTTCTGAGAATTCATTAAAGCACTTCCATTGATCCCTGAGCCCGGACTTCGTGTCGTTTCTCTACTCGTCTGTGGGGAAAACAGCGACAGAAAATTCTTTTGAGAGGAAAATTGGGATGTTTGTGGTATAAATACCGAACTTATTGAAAAAGAAAAGGTAACAGACAGCTGTGGTGTAAACTCTACCTGAGAAAAATAGAGTATTCAGTAAGAATACATAGATGTATGCTGATGAAGTTTGCACCCATATAGATTACACAGACATTATGCAGAAATTATATCACTAACCTGAGCTCCGTGGCTTCTGTGCCGGAGCGGGAGGTGCTGTGATCTTCCAATGGTGCCTTATCAGGCCTCTTAGACACAGAGACTAGACAGAGTAAAGGAACAAAAGTAGGTATTTATTTGAAGGGCCTTCAAGGTACACCCTGGGGAGCCAGAGGCTATTGCCAAGATGGACCCTAAGATGGACAACAGGTCACGAGTTTTCTACACTTTTATAAGTTTGGTTCATTTGCATATCAGGGTCAATTTTCCAAATAAAACCCCAGTTAAATGATGTAATTCCCCTTAGCTACCCCCCTTTAGAGACTCCTTGGTTTACACCCCTTGGGCTCAGGATGGTCCAGGTGTCCTTGAAGAGCAGTCCGGAGAGGCTTTGTTGTGTCTAACTAGTATGAGAGAGCAGAAAGTAACAGGCTACAAGAAGCTTTAAAGTTGCACACTAAGCAGTACAGAGTTTAAAAAATATAAAAGTTAAAACCTAAGGCATCACCAAGAGCATCTCGTTAGCGAAGCCGCTCAGCAGGATCAGACACACACTCACACACGCGTGCACGCACACACGGATAGCTTCAGTAATATGGGTTGCCAGCAAAGACGCAGAAAGGATTTTGGCATAGAGTTCCACAGGTGGAGGTTTATGGCACCACCACCATGAAGGAGTCCAGAGGCAAAGACAAGAGACAATGCAGGGTCCAGGTTTAAGTAGGGGAGCGGGGCAAGCACCAGGGACCAATGTTCTGAGGGCACAGGGGTGGTACACAGGCGGGACCAGGGAATGGGAGCCAACGGGGAAGCTTGGGGGGAGTGGTGAGGGGCAAAGGCCAATGGGGGGAACCTGGAGTGGAGAACTTTCTATGGCATGGAACATATAAGGTAGCAAGGGGTGGAGGGGCCACGGGCCAACCAGGGAAGCAGAACTGGGGTAGATTAACATAACAGAACAATGCACGGTAGGGGAAGCCTTTTCTGTTCACCCTAACCTGGGGAGGATCTCTGATACAAGGGACTGTCTCACCAGCAGATTCTTTTTGTTCTTGTACCACTGGCTCACTGGCTGCCACAAAATTATGGCAGAAAACATGCTCAAGATGTAAAGCAGATTTTACTCCATTAGGCCAGATTTCTGTCTCCTTCCATATTTTAATTTATGTTTTTACTTGCAACTGCATCCTGTCATGTCATCATCTGACACCAGATTATGCCCACTTATTTAGATTTACACAAATTCTAATGAAGGTTATATATCTCTATTCATTGTCCACGTATAGCTCAGTATGTCAACATTACAGTGGCAAATGTGCACGTGTGTTCATACAGAAAAATTTAATCTTAAAAACAAAACTACACCCCTTTATTTCTTATTTCGCCAACTGGGAAATTAAACCAGTTAGTCTATGAGAAATAATATATTATTCTTCCTTGGCTTTTTTTTTTCACTCTTGCAATTTGTTCAGACTAAAATAAGAAAACTACTCTGTTCAACACCACAACTTCTAGATGCTTCAAAAGGAATGCAGCAAAAATAAATGTTTAGGTTGTGGACAATATACTTTGACTAAAATATTTCATGGCTGTCACACTGTAGGACTAGTAATTATTGATCAACCTCTTTTTTTCATTCTTTCTTTGTAGTGTTGAAGTACTGTAACCAGCTGCATTTGTAGAGGGTTGAGTGAACTTGGCTTACTCACTAAGGCTCAGACACTGCAAAGTTAATGAGGCTGCTGAACTTGATGCCTTCACTGGAAGTGAATATAGGACACTGAAAGATGTGTGTTTCTTCCATTTTATTAAGATACATTTTATAAGTTCAATATCTGGTACCGATAGCAAGGCAATTAGAGCAAGGAGTCAGAGAAGAAGCCGCATACTGTGGCTGGTCATGGATTAATGAGTGTTTCATGGGAGAGTTGTACTGCTGCAGTCTTGGCCATTGAAGATGCATTCTGCTATCATTGAGAAATTCCTTCAGTTTTCATGAAATATAACTCTAATCATCCTTTGACTATCCAGTCCTTTATCTTGGGATCAGCCACTGGACAGATCAGAAATCCTGTCTTGAAAAAGAAACAGAAAATTCCCATCTGTAGCTGCCATAAATCAAATACTGTATTCAAACCAGACTTTAACATTTAGGCATTAGATACCATATTCATATAGAACATCTTTGATTTTAAGGTATAAGTCTTTGGCCCTGCATTATGGGGTTTCTTAAAATATTTGTCTTAGCAATGTAGATTTCCTAATATTTCTTCTTCTCTCTCTCCTTTTGCAGCAGTAAGGGGATGGTGGTTTTTTTATTATATTGTACTTTGAAGGGAAATTACAAACCTCCCCCAGTGATACTCACTTGTCCTGATGTTTAATTCTTCTGGGTTTTCTCAAATCTTGGCCTCCTTGCTGAGACAACCAGTCAGGATGACAAAGAAATCCATCTGTTCAGGATAAAAATACAACATCAGTAGGAATTATGCCTAGTGTTTCAATGTATAAAGTAGACTAAATACTCTCAACCTGACAGTGATCACTTGTCACCTGCATTTTATCTAATGGTGCTAGAATTAAGGACTTCCTTGCGATCATCATCCTTATATTTAATTGTAAAAGAAAAGTTATGCAGTAAGCACTTTATGGACAGTGCCTTGAAGAACTTACAGGATGGTGCGGTCTTTCTGCTCATTCCTATGAAGCATTTCTCACACTTCCTCTGAAAAATACCATCACTGCTCTTCAGTCCTAATAGATGTCTCCGACCCTGCTGTTCCTCTTCAATTTTGTAATTCACATTGGAAGAAAGCCTGTAAGGAACTGATGGAAAAAGCCAAAGTCTAGATCTGTCTTGCACTCTAGCTGTGCAAAAAGTGCAGAATGAGAGTGTGTTTGCTACTATCATGTCAGTGGCTTTCTTACAAAATCTATTGGCAGCCTTTTTTCCCCCTTTTGATATTGAGAAAGGGAAGAGTCTCACATAATTATTCTGCTTTAAACTCTATTTTGTCTGTCCTTCTGGCTTGTGCCTCATGCTTATCAGGGTGATGATTCACTAATAGGGGCAATGCGCCCTCGTTGACATGCCTTGTAAGTCCTGCTTGAGATGCCTGTGGATCATCTCAACCACTGCTGCAGTGGATTTCCTGACTCCACACACAGCACATTGTCAGATGCAATACACACTTTCAACATGCTGAAGGGGCTTGCTCTGCTGATATTTCTCATAGTAAGTTATGGAAAAGGGTAGCACACAGAAATAAAGCTGGAGGTGACCTCAAGTATTCATGAAGTTCAGCTGGCTACCCCTAGACAGGATCACCTATAACTGCAGTTTTTCTCTTTTTCAAAGATTTCTGGGGATGAATATTCAATAACGTCCTTGGGCAATCCCCCTAGATCTTCATTATTCCTGCCATTGAGAAATTTGCCCTAATACCAAACCTGGATTTTCCTCTGCCATTTAAGTTCATCATAGTGGGGTGCCTTGCTCAGTAGAAGTCCCAACAAAAATGTTAGCTATTTCCCCCGGGAGACACTGCGTGTGAAACTTTAATGCATGTTGTAAGCCTGCCTGTGCATTCTGCATTTCTAAAACATTTTAAAGTACATGTAAAAAGTCAAGAGAAGTTGTACTTCTGCATTTAGTGTCTAAAAGCTCTTCAACTTGGAGAAGAGGAGACTGAGGGGAGACCTCATTGCAGTTACAACTTCCTCGTGAGGGGGGAGGAGGGGCAGACACTGATCTCTTCTGTGTGGTGACCAGTCACAGGACCTGAGGGAATGGCCTGAAGTTGTGCCAGGGGAGGTTTAAGTTGGATATCAGGAAAAGGTTCTTCACCCAGAGGGTGGCTGGGCACTGGAACAGGCTCCCCAGGGAAGTGGTCACAGCACCAAGTCTGACAGAGCTCAAGATGAATTTGGACAATGCTCTCAGGCACATGGTGTGACTCTTGGGGATGGTGCTGTGCAGGGCCAGGAGCTGCACTTGATGATCCTTGTGGGTCTCTTCCAACTCAGCTGATTCTGCAATCTTTTCATTATAATGGGCTGCGTCCAAATGTGAGGTCTTATGGTACCAGTGCTTGAAATAATGTTGTGCATCACTATCCCTCAGTTCACTGGGATGAGTCAGACATTCCAGCATCTTCTTGTACCTATCAGGATGGATAGTACTAGGAATCATTTAATGACTGCAAAAGGGGAAACAAGGGGGATTAATATCACAGCAAGGAAATTGGGAAAACTGCCTACACACTACACACTATCCCTAAAAAAATTGACCAGGGGCCAAAATCAAAACCATAGGATATTCTTTTTTAGAGGTGTAAAAGAAGAATAGCCTGTTTTTACTTGAGTTGTCAAACTGCCTGTCAAAATTTCCCTATAAATTCTTTGCCAGAAAAGGAACTGGAATTGCAGATTGATCAACAGGACAATAGTGCTGGGTTACCTCTGTGCAGACACCACGACTGGCTGACTGATAGCTGAGTGATAACTGAGTGATAACTGACTGATAACTATGTCAGCTTCTAGTCAGCATGTCGCTTAACACAGTTAATTTTCATTTGGCTCTGGGGGCGTAACTGTGACTACAAGGATAAAATACATATGGGTTATTACACAGTTTATCTTTTAAAAGTGGATTTTGTTTTGGTCCTTATCTCATATCCAAACATGGTTCTGAAGCTGAGTGAGCATAAACTATTTTGAGATAAAATGCCAGATTCTGTCATTGGTTAGATATGGTTTATATTTGTTTCAACAGTAGATAATGCACATAGCTGACCTAAAAACATGTTTGCATGGTACATAGAATTTTGCCCCTACTTAACAAGAGAATATTGCTGCCTAGATTGCAAAAACAGAGTAAAACTCTACAGATAGGCATCATGCTGTGAGCTTTTATTGTCTGACTGTGTCTAATGGTTGAACTGCCAAAACTAACAGCGGGATGAGAATAAATTATGAACAAATGAAGAACTCTCTCATTCCTGTGTGATAATCCAGATTTCCTTTATCTATAAATAATGATCCTAGGGTTTGAAAATGAGAAGGACAAACATTATATGAAAAAATGGTAGGAAGATTTTACATCCTTCTTAGAATGATCTTCTCTGACAAATCAAAACACCAGATGCCTAATAAAAACAGGATGGAAACCCTGTGAGTTAAGTGTCCATATAAGATATGGACACTTCTATAAGATCCTTTATATTCCCAAACTTGGTGTGCATGAGTTCTTTGTAACATTAGGGTTTTGTATTCATGAGTATGATGACCCTGTGACTCACAGTCAGTGTTCTCTTTATGGTCAAGAGGAAGAGGATGCCTTTTGCACAACAGATTGCCCAACCTAGCAGCTTATTCGCATAAGCAATGCCATTTAAATCAATAGGTTTCCTCACAATAATTCTCTCCATGTAAAGACTGGCATTCTTATTTAAAACCACATATACCAACACCACTAATGCTAACTCTTCCTTGCATGGATTTATACTGTATAGTTGTTTCCATGAGGAAATCACACTCAAATCAGGGAAGTATCTTCATACAAATAGGACTAATAAAATGCATATTTGTGCCTTTACTGTATTGGATGAGCAGAAGTTAAAATGGGACATACTTCAAGCTGAGTATGATGGGGAAAGAAAGAGAAAGAGAAAAAAATGTCAATGAAAAGAGGGCAATAACAGACAAGATGATAGAAAAGGTAGGAGGACCTTTAGGATGTTAATCTCTTTAAGTTTTGAAATATTCTGCCAACTTTAAATTATTATTTGGCAGAATACGTCAAATGAGACTTATTTTGACCATCACTTCAGGTACCTGCCTTCCTCTAGTTCCTATGGTCTCCTTTTTTCGTTTTTTAATCTTTTCTCCTGTTCTTCCTATCCTTGTTTAATCTTTAAAATCTAAACTAGCCTAGTTTTTTATCCAGTTTTACCTACAGGAAGATTCTGCTGCTGTGGAGTCCCATTGTTTCACAGGGCAAACATCATGTCTTTTTCATGGGCAAGAAGTTCCCTACTGCACTGAATGCTGATGAATTATTTAGGCAGAATAATCAAAGTATGCTACAATATGAATTATTCTCTACCTACTTACATCAGTTTGTTGCCTTGGCCCACTGGCTGTACAGTGTGAATAGAAGTCAGTCCATTTAAGCCTTTTAACCTACATGCATATGACTAGGACATTTGGCAAGAAGTTGAATGTGGACCAGGAGATAAAATATACAAATAGCATTAACGCTTCTGCAGACAGATAATTATACAAAAAAAAAAAAAATACAATAGTTTCATATAGGAAGGATTGGTAGGAACAAAGAGGAAGATCGATACATTTCCTAGTGCAAAGTTGTTATGTCAGAAGATACCTTTAGCTACGAGTCAGTGCATGGATCTTGAATTTTGCAATTCGTTTCTTCTACTTAAGGTACTACTATAGCTTGGCCATATAGCTTATATACAATGTCCACGATATGTTAGATATTCTAAGCATGTTATCACTTACACTGTGTATGATGACAAGAATCCAAGTTCAGATCCTGTATGGAGGGCTCTAGAAATGAGAAGAACGTCAAATTTGTACCCTGGTTGAAATACAAAATTCATGTCTTTGCCTGTTTCTGAAAAGAGTCCCGGAAATCAAAATTTCCTAGACCTTCTCAGCATGGAAGCTAATTGAATCAATCTGTTTTAATAACTCTATAAGAATTTAGGTGTTTTTAAAAAATAACTTTGTTTTTGCAAAATAAAAACTGCCTAAAGAAATTGTGTGAAAGAGCTATTTGATATGTACCACTGTGGGATGCATGCAACACTTACTTTTGCATTACTAGAAAATGTAGAAGTCTGGTAACATAAATAAAGGTGATTGATAACAGTTTGTAGAGAGGCTTGAAGGAGGCAAAAAACCTTAAAAAAAGACCAAATTAATAAAGGATCAGTATGGATTGCTTACAATTATTATACACCGAAAAGTGAGGTTTGGGAGAGATCTGCAATACAGATTCTATGTGAATCCCCTGATTTCCAGTGACTGCAGGATCTTAAGATCTGTCAAATCAGCATCTTTATTTCACAGAAGGTACTCATGGGATATTTCAGTTCCCTCCTAACAAAATAAAAAAGACAACTACTGTGATCTCTGCTTTGATGTTTGCAAAAAAGTGGAGTGATCAAGAATGTCTGAAAGGAGATTAGCAAAATCACATATACTCAAGTGAAGCCTTGCCAAGCTGCATTTACTATGCAGGATAAGTTTGATTTGCAAAAATGTGGATATAGATTACTAGATTAATGAATTAAAAGAACAGACCTTGCTGTCTGTCTTTTGGTCATTTTCTGTCTGGTGAGAAGAATAAACTATATTTTCTCTACTCACTGGAATAATTAAAATTTTGAAGAGCATGCAAGTACAGTACTGAATAGTTACTTATCTATTTGCAATTTTGCTAAACTTTCCTTGTCGCAAAGTGAACATCAGTGTCTGCACCTAGTCATTAAGAAGAAATAAATGCCCTACTCGACCTTAATTTTTGCTTCCTTTCCCTCTGATTTAGAGGTCAAAACTGGGATTTTGGAATGATTTTTCCCCCAATTTCTTGCCTCACTGCAGGTTTTGGGTTTTTTTTCACTGACTTTGGGTCCTGAATCGATTTTGCATCTGTCAGTGAATATTTAGAATGTTGTCTGTGAAGTCCGTGGGAGGGAGGACATCTCACACAAAGGAAGAATCTGGTGAGAGGTCTTTATCCAAGGCACAGCAAAGCCTGTGAGATCCCTTCTTAAGATTTCTATGGACACACAGGCGAGGCTAGAACACTCACTGCTCATCTCAGACAAGTAACTATACTTTGAGGGGAGATAACAGTAGCAACAATCATCCTCCAGAAAATAGGTACAAACTAGGGCATATTTGATTATGTGAGAAAGAAGCAGGGCAACTGTCAGGGAAAGACAAAAGACAAGAGGGTATATGTTACATGATATTAAAAAAAGAGAGTGACTTGAGGCTTTCAGGCAAGCAAATAAAGGGGCTTGGTGCCAAGGAGACAGAAACTTCATTGCATTGTTTGATTCCAGGTAAGGGACTCCAAAGCAGACGTAGTCTTGATGGAGGGAGAGGAGCAGTTCCTCCTTTCCAGCTGCAGGGAGGTGTTGTTTTACTGAATGGGCTACTGCAAAGAGGACCACAGATCTACAAGCTTCTGTGCTAAATCAATGTCATGAAGGAAACATGAGTCCTTGGATTTTTATCATTGCTGTTGAGAATAAATGCAATTGCACATAAAAAATACTTGACTTCTGTGTCAAATCTTTAATCAATGTCCTTATCAATTGTTTCTGGTAGAAAAAACTTATTGGACTGCACACCCTGGCTGATAGCCCAGTCTCTATATATAGATTCAGTGTGTACTCCTATAAAATATTTCTCCACTATGATGGTCCCTCTGCAAAATGCCTATTTCTGTCAGTTTAGATTAGCCTTTGAAACTTCGGAGCCAGCAGCTAACAAGCTTAACAGCACAGCCTAGTAAATCATATGTCTTGCAAAGGCACTTATGTGGAAGAGCTGAGCATCTCTGAAAATCAGGCCATTTAATTTTACTGGCTATATATGGGTTCAGCAACTTAAATTAGGCATACAGAAATGTTAGCAGTGGAATTTTCTAAAGACTGATTGTTATTCCGTTATTAGAGCATGCTCCAAATGCTTGTTTCATGCCAGAAAATATATGACGGCAGTACTTCACTAGCCAAATGGACATAATGACCTTTTTGAAATGGCTCCAGCACGGGCTGGGGCTGGCAATGCAATATCACCGCATGTGGGTGGGTACTCAGAAGAGCAGAGTTCAGCTACCACAGTGGGGAATTTTCATCTAAGAAGATGAAATCTAGATTTGATACATTTGTGTGGCCACCCCACAGCTCTGAAGAAGTGTGGGGAGCTGTCTTGGACACATTGGTGGGTGATAGGAGTATATGGCTGAGAGCAGGGGTCTGAACACTAAGTATGTGCTGTGCCAGTCACTGGCAACCTTAAATTGATAGAGCACATATCTTTCCAGCTCCAGGATAATGTTCTCAAGGGAGTTGGGATCCTATGCCTTTCAAAAGAAGTTGTCTCTAGATACTGCTTTTGGAGCAGTAGTACTGCTTTTCTGATCTTTCAGATCTTGCAACCTGGTGCCAGCTCAGCTGTCTGGCAAGTGAAATCTGTTTGTGCAGTGGGCTGCTGGCTCTGCCACCAGGCCACTTGCACAGAGATGACTCTGTAAGTCAGCCCCTAAGACAGACAGACCCACAGGCTCTGTCTGGCATTGACCAGCAACGTGATCTGCAGCATCCACAGATATTTGGTTCCCTTCCCACAGAGTTCTGAAGATCTCTGAAACTACTTTTTCCTGAAGGAGTGGTTGGGCACAGTCTGGATCACAGTATATGTCATGGACTGTTCCTAAAAAATCAGCGCAAGCAAGGGGGTAAGTCATACATAGATTGCAAGGTGTATTCTGCGAGTTAGCCTCAGAGTCCATGGTTCCTGGACTATTTTACTCAGTGGTATAGACAAAGCTAGAGATTACAAAGATCTGATCTTTTTTCCTGAGTCTGAGAAGCAGGAGCATCCATAGGATACCTCATATTTGGTACTTGAATGACAGAACTGCCTGGGAATTCTTGTAGCCTGAGATTTTAGAGATTTCCTTCATCATAAATGCTTAGGCTATGTACAGTTTTATGCCAGAACTGGTTGATGCCCTTTCTTCCAAAGGCTCTGTGATGCTTTACTGTGCCTTAATTATGTCTCCCCGGATGGGGGAATTTCCAGAGCCCTTGCCTGGGCTCTGCAGACAAACGGGACTTTTCCACGCTTCTTGCTTTTAGGTAGTTGTTTATTAAGTCTTATCAAAGGAGCTCAGCCAGGGACATGACTCCCCTTAGAGCATGCAAAGGAAAAGCCGAGTTATCAAGGTTACACTGTTCTTCTAAAGGTAAATTACCCAATGAAAACCCAAAACGAAAGATACTTTTACTTTTCTACCAATGTTCAATAAATCTTTCTGTCACATGAAAGGAACTGCGGCATTTTTCACCCAATCCTCTTAATCCACTTTTGCCGCAAAACATGGGGTTGTAGAAGACGAAGGAGAAGGTCTGGGGAACAAAAACAATCCTCCATTTTGGAGTTTTTACTTCTTATCTATTTACTATATTAACAAACCCAACACCTCTAAATTTTCACCCTGTGACAATCTTACATAATGTTCTATCACCTAATTCACACCAGTGTAGATTCTGCTTCTTCCCAGAGGGTAAGTCATTTTCTCCATGGACGAAGGTCAAAGACAGGGTTGTCCAGGGGGGTAGAACTCTTCAAAACAGGCAGAAAAATATTCCCTGCACTTTGGACTCCAACAGCTCTGCAGGAAGTCTGCACCCTTTTAAAGAGCAGCAGGCCATGCTTTGTGAACCACAGGTAAGGTAAATGCCAGGTAAAGCAATAACTGCTGGCAAACATGTACACTTCCTGAGCCATCCTTGCAATCAGAGTCAGTCTGCAGTTTTGCCATAAATTATATAGCAACAAAAGCGATGAGGAATTGTTTAATTATTTGGAAAAAAAGTGGTGTTTAGGCTGACTGGATTACCTTTAATACCTTTGAAGTTTAGCAGAGAGATTTAGCAGAGAGATTTTTGCCATGCTTTGGGAATTCCCAGTGAGGGACAAACACAGCTAATGAACAGCTTTCAAAGAGCCTAAACTTAGCTAAAGCCTGTTCATGAATCCCTTCGATAATCAAGAACAACAGCAGAAGAACGAGACTGAGAAGACAAAAATCTATAGCTTGACTTTACACTGTGTACAAATTAAGGAGCTGACTCTTACATTTGATCTTTTAAGTAAAAAGATAAAGTATCGTTACATTAATACTTCACTTTGCCTCTCATCACCTCACTCCTGTCAGAACAATTTGAATGGTGCTGATTTTTGATGCCACTGCTATATACATCAGCCCAGCTGGACTCCACCTACATTTCCACATTGTGCTGTTGTCATGTCCTGTCTTTGAATGGAAATGTTTGCAATTTGTCCTTCTGCAGCTTCTCCCCTTGACCATGAATGCACAGTCTGTCAGATATTCTTCCATTCTTTTTGGCTACTGAAGAATGAAACATATTTTGGCTCTTCTCTCAGCAAGTAAAGTTAACAGTTAATGGGAGCTTGAAGCCACACGGATCCCTGAGCTCCATCTTGATTTCACTGAAAACCTGGGATGGCAGCACTTTGCAAAGCAGAGGCTTACACACTGGCAATACCTGCTTGCAGTGAACAGACTATAAAAGGGCTCTACCTGAAGGGAAAGAGAACTCATGGCCAGGCTATCTCTAATGTGTCTTCTTTATAGAAAGAGTTACGACTGCTTTGTTGCTGTTGCTTTTTTTTTTTTTTTGAGAAAGCGAGAGCTCCACTGCTATTGTACTGATTGAATTTTTTCGTTTGGTAAGCACTCTAAATTTCCTTCATTGCCAGATGTTGCCCAATGTAACTGTAGTTGTGCAGATTGTTTTACAGAGATGACTGGAGTTTTGTGGTAAGTTGTATGGTGATTAATTGTTTTTCAGGGAAATTTAACTGTAAATGCAACAATATATGAACAGACTGCATGAAATTTGTGATCACGATACTACTGCTTTTCTATTTTAAAGATAAAAAGCCAGGTTGGATGACTACTGAACAGATGAACAGATGTTCCTTCCTCACCACTGAGCATACCGTGTGTGACACTGATTTATATGACCTGGAAAGGATGTATTTATAAAATATTTTGGATCTGGAAAAGCAGAATAATTATAAGACCAATTATTTAAAGTCTCAGCACTGAAGCACTATTCTATATTTGACTGCAAACTGTTTGATCACCTCTTCAGTCTCTTGCTAACAGGAAGACTGTTCCCTTGAGCAATTTTAGCTAGAGCAGGATAACTGCCTTAAAATGGCTGCAAACCTGGATATGGCTCTGTAGTGGTTTAGAACCAGGTGGGAATTAAACTCCAAATAAGATGCTCCCATTCCCTGCGCCTCCCTCTGAGAGAGGGACAAAGGCAGAGACTATGGGTCGAGATAACAATTTCCTGAAAGCAAACAGCAATGGGATGAGAAATGACCGGCAATAGCAACAATATTAATAAAAAAAGTATACAAAAGAGAGGGTGATTTACACACAAAAAGGTGCTCACCACCTCGACTCAGTTCCATGTGGCCACCAAGACAAAGACAAGGTGGTGGACATTTCCACATTCCACAGCTGGCATTCCCCTTCCCTATCGAGAAAACTTAAGGAATTTTTTTTCCTATAACTTGTTTTGTAGCTAGATATTGCAGCAGAAAGGCTGTATCTGGGAATCAACATTGAAAATTGCCGTAAAAAAGCCATTTGGGCAAGTATCAGTAAACTTCCCCACGGTGTTGTAACACTTTCAGTAAATGACTTGTGCATTAGAGGAAAGATCATCAGGTCATTCTCAGGGAGTTGTTGTGGTCAGTCACAGCTCTGATGTGAGGCATAGAGGACAGGGCTCACATGGAAAGATGAAACTTCACATGCTGCAGTCACCCCCCTCTCAATTTGTTGTTTAAGCTCCCCTTGCTGTCAGTGCGGAGAAATAGACACTCTGGAAGATCAGGCATCCCTTAAAGTCAGCAAGGAAGAACAAGCACCTTGAGAAGATTATGATCTCATCCTGTCTAGTGTAGGCAAGGGTGAGTGTCTGTCACCTCACAGCACGACTTTCTCTTCCTGGTGACCCGAAGAAATAGATGACTGATTAGATAGCACAAACCACATTCAAGCATTGGTGGAATTGTGTCGATGTAAAGAGTACATTATAACTTTTTTCCCTTCCAAGCATGTAAGCACTTTTAACCATTTAGGCTACATCCAAACAAAATGGTGCCATGCTATTACAACTGACCTCTGAGGCTGGATAACTGAGGATCCTGTTGGTAAGTCTCCTGGGCTGAATTATGCATATGCAGCTCTTTAAAATGAAAGACAAATTTCCATACAACACAGGGCCAGCAACACAGTTATAAAAGGGCACTGTGGTTTATACTATGCCTCAGATCCACAAGCAAAGTTTTTTACAGTGCAGTGTGGCAGCCCGTCTGTCCTTCTCCTCACTCATTGGTGGGTCTAGGTCTAGTGTTGGCTTGTGCAGGGTTGATGAGGTTTTCTCTGGACCTATGACAGAAATTGGCCCAAGATGTCCCCAGCTACCCACGAGGAAAGCATATAAGGTGCAGTAGTGATGCAGTGTGCAGGGCTCCCATCTGTCAGAGGGAAGCTTGGATGGTGAATTTGGCCAGCCATGGATAAAGAATAGTGTTTTCCTTAAAAGACAGATTCAGCACTTGGTGTATATTTAAGTATAACTAAATGGCACACCAAAAATTTTCATAGTCCTTGTGGGATAAGGCAGCTTTTTGGGGTATGTCTCTCTGGTCATGAAAATCCTGGTTCTATGTAGGTTCTTCTTTAGGGACTTTTATGGATCTGGACCATAATAATTTACCTCTTATGACAGTCACACATCTTAAGATGAAGCAAAAGTATGTAATTAGTAGCCACGGGGGCAATCTGCTCTTCATATCTTAAAATTTAAATTTTACCCACTTGAAAGGAAACAGAAGTGGATCACTTGCAAATGATATTTGAGAAGGACCCATATTTGAAGTGACAGTGAGCTGTCACTTCAAAAAAAATCAGCAGGTTTCCAAAATAGGTGTTACAAAAGCAAGAAGGAAGGTGTCACTGTTCATTTGTGGTGGGTGAAAGGGAGAAGTCAGTTGGTATGTTATGTGATGTAGCAGCTGGATTAAATATGGAAGGACACCTTCTGCTGTTTACATCTAAGTGACATAATGCTCATGTGAAACCCTGAAGTAAAAATTTTCCCCAAAAAGCTGAGATTCTTAAATGACTCATTGAAAGCTTGGTTTTTCTTTCAATACATTAGAGACAGGAAAATCTAAAGACAGTCCCTGAAGAATTAAAGTGTTAAACCAGCTGAGTCCCTCAAATATAGGGCATATCCTTGTGCTAGTTTAAAATTTCACTTTTAATAGCATAGATGTGAAGCCCTCCTCTGAAGTCAGTAGAGTTGTTCTCAGTTATAGTGGTGGAAGAGAAAGCACATATAACTCATGGTATGGGAAAAAACTCAAAAACCAAACTTCTAAACATGCTATGACTGAAGCTGAGAAAGTGTTTTATTATTTCGTCCAAGTAATATCTTGACATTGCATTGTTATTTGAAAAACTTGCTGTTTCTTGAGTCTGAGATAGCACCTGCAGGGCTGACATATGCATAGTGAATGAGACATCTGGTCTGGAACAAAGCTGTCTTTTCGCTCAAAATAAACTTCACTTTTTCTTCAACCACAAACAGTAGACAGAGGTAGGGATGAAAGCCAGGTGAATGTTATGCGGTGCATATCAAAAGTGATTATAATAATATGATCTTACAGGGCACGCAATTTAATCACCTCTCCAGAATCCAGGGCATTTTTCTGTATTTGTTTTTGCAGAGACCTCACTGTGGTTAACCACGGTTGTTGTGGTAGCTGAAGATGACATTGCAGACAACCCCGTGAAGCTCTGTGGGACAGCATCTGCATAAAGCCTCTTTTTGTCTTTGCCCAGTTGCCACCATAGAGGGACTGTAGGGGCAGGCTGGGAATATGCTTTCTGGAAGGGATAGCTCGAATATGGTACCCACCTGGTTCCTGTGCATCCCTGTGATGCTCCTCTCCTGCTGGCATTCTGGCCAGCCTGGCCTCCTCAGTCAAACGCACAAGACTGCAGAGCAGGAGAGGTGCCACAGTGCCCGGGGATCTTTGGCCTTGTGTCTGTGAAATAATGATGAGGGAATCAACAAAGGCAAGTGCAGGGTCCTGCACTTGAGGAGGAATAACCTCATGCACCAGCACAGGCTGAGGGCCAACCTGCTGGGAAGCAGCTCTGTGGAGAAGAGGAGGAGGGGTCCTGGTGGCCAACAAGCTGTCCATGAGCCAGCAATGTGTCCTGGTGACCAAGAAAGCAAAAGATCTCCTCGGGTGCACTAGGAAGAGCACTGCCAGCAGGTTGAGGGAGGTCATCCTGCCCCTCTGCTCAGCCCTGGTGCCACACCAGGAGTGCTGTGTCCAGTTCTGGGCTCCTCAGCACAAGGGAGACATGGAAATCCTGGAGCAGGTCCAGTGGAGGATAATAAAGATAAGTAGGGACTGGAGCATCTCTATTAACGAGGAAAGGCTGAGGAAGCTGAACCTGTTCAGCCTCAAGAAGAAAAGACTCAGAGGGGACCTTATCAATGTATATAAGCATCTAAAGGGAGGGTGTCAAGAGGATGGAGCCTGCCAGTTGTTGATATTGTAGTCCTTGGCACCCTCTGCAAGGGCACAATATGAATAAAGTGGGATGTGGCAACATCAGTTTTTAGCCCTGAGCCTGTCAGATATTTGCCTCTAAAATCTATAAAAGTGACAGGGTTTGAGTGTAAAAATTTGAACTAGGTTCGGTAGTTGAAATATTTTTGGATGCCTTGCAAATTATAAACAATTGGCAACCTGCTGGAAAAACTGTCCTTGCTGACTTTTGCAAACTGTGTCATTTCTGATAATACTGGCAACAAAAGCTATTTTATATCCGGGAAGACTGTTCTTGGAAAAGAAAATAAAATAGCTTCCCCTACTTTTCTTCCAGCGTGGCAACATGGGAGAAACTGCACCAGAGCTGGGTGTATGACAAGGAAGAGAACACCCTTGCTATTAATGAATACCCACTGGAAGAAGGAGTGTGATGGATCATTGAGGATGAATTTGAGTTCTTTTAAGGGTATGACTTCTGGTTTCATATGGCCTAGGAAAGTAGTGAAAATTTAACTACATTTTAGACACTGCCTCTTGGGAAGGTCACTTCAGGGCCCACTAGGATAGATGGATTTTCTTGACAGAAATACTTTTGCAGGCTTCAGTGCAGTGTGCACCTCATGGGCTTAATATATCTGGGGAGTACTGTGCGTGCGCTGGTTCTGCGTCATAAGTCAGGCATCCTGAGCACTTCAAGTGTACAGCAGAAAAACAGATCATCTATGAAATCCACACACTAAAATCAACCCCCCAACACTCCCAAAGAATCAGACTTTGGAGTGGGTGCTGAAGAATAACCTTCCTCCCCAAGGAGCGTCTCACTGGTTTTATGGATGCTTAGCAAGCCAGAAGTCCCAAACAAAAGCAGGAAATCCTCCTGTTCTGCACAGGTGACACTTCCAAACTGTAGAAGTGAGTGTAGCAAAAGAAGCTCTCTTGGAAAGAATCACTGGAGGACAGAGGCAGGAGATACCCAAAGGAATGCCATGAGAGGCTCCCTGTAGTTCTTAAGAAGAAGAAATTCTGGGGAAGAGGCCTTTTTTCATGTTATTTCAAGCTGCTCCTGATAATTGCCTGAACAAATTTACTTGGACAGTCTGCCATTTTCAGGGATAGCAAATCCTTTGCTTTCAAAGAGCTCAGCAGATATATCCCAGCCTGCTGCAGGGAGAGCATTTGCACAACTGAGCAGAAGATAACAGAATTTCTGCTTCAATTTCCACTATAAACCACAGCATGTTTTCAGCACAGATATTTCACAAATATACTATGGTTCATTATGAAAGCAGACCTCTCTCTTAAATTCTCCAAGTACTTCTTATAAGATTGCCACTAACATCACGAAGACACCCGTTGAAGGTAATTGAGACCTGCCTAGGATAAATGTCTTTATGTAAGACCAAAGGGAAAGGGATGAAAAGAACAAGAAATCCTTAGAACAGATTAGCATCACTAGTGTGACTCTCTGTCTCAGAAGGTCAGTGATGCTGATGTCATGTTATTTATGTTCAAATTTTACAGGATTTTATGAGAAAGTGGAAGGTCCTCCCCAGACAGTCATACACCATTATTCATTAATCTTGTTTTGCACTTGGTGATGTGCTTTTGATCTCTCATGATCTCTTGTTACCTATTGTTGGAGGTGGCTGTAAAAAACCAAAACTCCTTGGTACGATGCCCATGTAGAACAAATTTAATAACTGTTTTTACCTTTAGAGTTCTTCTAAATGCAGGTAGTTCTCAAAGCAGCCATAAGAAGCATTTTTCTCAAGGTATCAGTTGTGCTGTCAATATACATCTCAGACTTGTTAGATACAGATAACCTGCTAAGTTACTAACCAGCAGTTTAACATCTAGTGAAAGATTTCCACCTCTTTTTCCCTGTATGCCAGGTTCCAGAAAAAAGAGAGCTCCAAGGCTAATACATGAGTCACAGAGAAGCTGGTTCGGCCACAGTAAATTAAGCCTCATAATGGGCCTGTTGAAGGGTGTAGACAGCTACTGCTGGGTGATGTTAAATGTGTGAAAACTGCTGCAGGAGAGGACTGGAGAAACAAAGGGAAAACATGTTAAAATTTGCACATTCAAGTCAGGTACTGACTAGCATAAAATGCAGCACAAAGGAAAAGGTTTGTAATAAATTCACGTAAGAGGTAGGTAATTTCTACAGTCATACTTCTCTGTGTGGATAAAAGATTTGAAACTGAAGACAGAATCTCTACCAGCTAAACTGACAAAAGGGAGCAGGAGTAAACAGCTGCCAAAAAAAAACCGTACTTAACCCAGATGTGTCTCTACTGCCTCTTATTATGGTCGTTCTCTCCTCCTTCAGGCTTCCCAGTAAAAAGAAAGAGTGCTAGAAAGACATTCGTGGGTTCACTGAAAAAAGTGAAATTGCATAGCAGAACAATGTTTTTCAAAAGTGGAAATAGTCTTAAATTGCAAAAGCCTTTGCAGGATAATAAAGGGATTTGGGCTGAAATGGAAGTGCACATTAATGTTTTGAGAACAAAGCCTAAATAAATCCAGAAATGAAACTGATTTTTAAGCATACAAATGTAAAAGAAAATGAAACTTTAAACATTTTGGTGTATATTTGTCCAAAGTGCAACACCTCATCTCTTTACAAACAGTAGCAGTATCAGTGTAAAAAGCATGTGACACACTTACTTACTAGTTGGCAACTAACAGAAAAAAATGTTTAATGTTTTTAGGCATAGCCCCAATGCCTTTTGAGAAGTTTCTTTAAAAATGAAAGAACACAGACATAAAAATAGGATATTTTTATGGAAATTTGGGTCTTTAGGTTTGTTTTTTTTTTTTGGTTGGTTGGTTGGTTGATTTGGTTTGGGGGTTTTTTTTGTCTGTTTTTTCTTTTTTAAAGTACAAATTAGTTTAAATTGGTTTTGTTTATTTCATGGTTTGTGATGTTTGGGGTACTTATTTTCAAGCCTTTCTCCACAGCAGTGATGCCTGTGTCACAAAGCTAATATTTATTATTTCAATGAGCTGAGATTTCCGCATAATCACTTAACTTGAGGATTAACTTTTTAAACATGACATTTAATGTTATGATATAGCTAGCGTTATCAGATAACACTATTTCCTTCACAAAACCTACCAGGGAGCAATTACATGCTCCAGCAAGTCAATTGAAGTGGCCTTACATGAGAGGGTTTTAACCAGCAAAGAGAGAAATCAGGTAAAATTGACCTGGTTTCCTATGCTTTCACAGCAGCAACACGGTGGTATCTCAAGAGGAAAGGCAAACCTACTGACTAGTTGATGGCCTAATCTCATTTATGGAGTGCAGCCTTGTGACTTAGAGCTTTAGTAACAGCTTTTTTCTCCAAAGAGGAAAATCTACCAATTTAATTGGCCTGCTTGTTTGATTTGAGCAAAGGCTATTCCCTCACATGCCGGTGCAGCAGCTCAGTGATTTAGATAAAGAGCTGTTGCTTGTTCACTTCCTGTCAGTCCAGCCCTGCTATGAGAGAAAACAGTCTGAAAACTCCTAGGGAACAGGGGATTAATTTCATGAGGAGCCTGGCACAGGACCTAAAGTCTACCAGATCCTGATGACTGCTTGAGGAATCCTGCATTTACTTATAGAGATCTTAACTGGGTCAACACAAGAATATTCCATTTGCAGTGCAAACAAACAAAAAAGTGTTAGTTAGACATTCTCAGTGGTGTCAGATTAAGCCCTGATCCTAGTAAAATGCAGATGTTATCCTTCTGCTTTTTTTGTGCTGGATAGGCAGCCTGCTAACTGAACAGCATGCCTTGTCTTATGCTTGACAACAAAAAGCTCCACCATTCTTACAGCAGAGTTCAATCTTATACAAACAGGGAAAACAATTTGAACTCCACACTCCAGTAATGTTAACATCCACCCTGTTCTGCATCCAGTGCTTTCCTCAGAGCTACTGCAGACACCTTAGTCAAATGGTCTTACAGCAAAGCTTTAAAAATTGTTGACCCCAATAGTTAGGGAGAGAAGAAGCCTTTAATAAGCATTCAATTTTAAGACAATCATCAAATTGCTATCGTAACCAGTAATAAGCCACAGAATTTAGGTTCTTTTTACATGTTCTGACAGATTATTCATCAGCATCACTACTATGGATTGTGTCATGAAAGCAGAAACATCTCACCTTAGGCAGCTGTCAGTTTTCAACTTTACAGATTTAACTACGTAGTTTAATAGAGAGACATTTTTCCAATGTACTTAACTAACGAATATTACCAATGTCAATCCTGCTTATTCTACGGGTGTGAATCAACTGAGGGAGGGCTGAAGAATGTATCTTATTATGTCTGCCCCAAATAACACCCTCCAGAAGGGTATTTACCCTCATCAGATGATTCAGTCTTTATCATACATGGGTACACTCAGTCTAACCCCCATCCTGGTCTTCAGGATTGTTGCAAAATGTTAAATATGTAAAAAAAAACATGTAAAGGGTGTTCTTTAATCCTTGACCTTTGTATACTTTCAAACCAAATCAATAAGAAGGGAGATTTAAACCATTAAACAGAGAGCCGCTAACAGGGTCCAAGTGATGTCCTTGCGTTAGAAAAGCAAATTACTTGTTGGTAGAATTGCCTTGTTAAGGTTTAGGGCTGGACATGATCTCAGACCTAGGGGGATGTTAACAAAGCTTGGGAAGGAAGATGCCTACTGATAGTGGGCACAAAGAATGCAGAATTTATGGGCCACAAAAACAAATGGCAGAACTTCCAAGATAAGGCAGAAACTAATAAACTCAACTCAGCCACTGTGCTGAAAGCAGCTCCAACTGGGTAAAAGGAAATTCTGGCAGGGGGAGATCTGCGACCACTGACTCAGGGGCCACTGACACAAGAAACCCACTGACCCAAAAGAAGAGAAACACTGAGCATGGGGACTGATTAGCATGAGAGGCGAGAGAATCATTAACCAACAGAAGATAGAATACTAATTAATAAGAGAACGATGCAATGAACACTAATTCCTTTGTTTGCTAAAATGTATAAATAGTAAAAAAGTTTTGATAGTTGTTGTGCTTGATTTGTGGAATTCCACCGAGCACTCAGGATTGCACAACTCTGAAATAAATAATCAATGTCTCTCTTGAGTATTTAATTACTGCCTTGCTGCACACCACGTAATGAATCCAATTTTTGTGGACAGCACCCCTGCCCTATGACAACTGCATCTGAGCAGCTGGGCTGTCAGGTAATGCCTGGAGGAGCTGCAGGATGCTTTGCAGAGCCCAGCCCCAGTGCTCAGAGGTCACTGTGTCCATATATCTTTGCAGGATCAAACCTTTCATTATAAATCTACCCTTATCATCCTCCCTGCCTTTCAGTTCTGTTTCATTTGTGGCTGATTTGTTCCTGCAAGCTCTTTGGGAGGCATATTCCTCTGCACCTGGCAGGCTTCTGCTTTTTCAAGGTCATTTTACCCATGGAAAGTGCTATTTCTAGTCTTTTTCCTGAGGGACTTTTACAAAAAAACCCATCAGTACACTGAATTCAGACCACTGTCCAGATTTGTGATCATGGACACTTGTTTTGACACTGTCATTTCTGAGCGAGGCTGTTCAAATCAATCTGTAGGAGGGGAAGAGTGTTGCTATCTTACCTTGCTGTCAGCTTACTACTTCACGTATCAATGTTATGACTGCAGTTCAGTTTATAGTTGTGAAGCCCTGGTAAAATGTTAAGCGCTCTAGTAGTGCTGAAGATTAATATTATTTTGCTCTGCAGAGCACACAGCTATTTCAATAGGACAAGGCAGTCCAAACAGGTCTTGACAGTGTCTGGATAGGAAAACAACAACAAGCAACCCCTTGTTGCACTTTTTCCTGTGAGCAAAGGGCTGAGTCGTGTCTGCCTGAAGGTCATTCTTTCTGTGTGTGTTTCTCTAAAATACCTTGAGTCACCATATCATTCAGAGGAAGAAAGGTAAAGAAGCTGTTTTTATTCACGTTTCTTTACAGCCCAGATGCCTCTTCATGTTCACAGTAAGCGCAGAAAAACTGTACTTGCTGTGATTTCTTTTGATCTTGGACTGGCACCTGCTGGTGTGGGGAGCTGGAGGAACTGTGATGAATGATGGCTCAGCAGCAGCCAGCAACACTGAGGTTAGAGATCATGGAGTTGATGTGCAAAGGTAGGTCCGAAGCCCCACTGTGCTTTCTTCAATCCCGTTCTTAATCCTCACAGCATCTGATTTGAGAAACAACAGCTGTGAAAAATGAATAACAGTTCCAAGACTGCTTTTTTCCCTGCCAGAAAGCCTTGTGCACTGCAATCAGCATTTCAAGAAGTGTGTGTGTTTTTATCACTGCGAAGTCCTGGAGGTGCTCACATCTGGAGTGCCCCACCTCATCTCACTGCTCAAATGGTGCTGTACCCTGGGTACTTCCTAAACTGCAGCTCTCCCAGTGAGCCGTGGGCACTTAGACTGATTAGTGGTCTCTGAAATACAATATAATGAGTAATACAGTCAGAAAGGAAGAAAGTAATTTGGAAAATAACAGAAGGATAGAAGTACTTTTTAAACATTTACTGCTGCATTTGCACCATATTAATCAAGTTTAATAGGCAAAGACAGAAACAATCCAGATTTTCTAAGAAGTTTTAGAGTAAACCACAATGAATTGAGGAATTTTTTTCTGTTTGATTGCTCACTTGAAAAAGTTACAAAAAATGGCTCAGCACACCCTCACACCCTGACAGCATTTTTTTTGCACCCATTACAAGGCATGTAGGCAGTGCAACTCAAGGTGCCTGAGTTCAGTGGTGGGGTGAGAAATTTGTCCAGACTGGCACGCCCCAACTCCGTGTGCAGTCACTGGACACAAGCAGTTAGGGCATCTGCTCTAAGATCTAATTCATTTGCCCTGACTAAAGGCATCTAGAATTCAGCACATGTTTAAGGATTTTTCAAAGCTGTGGTATATGCACTGCTACCTGTGACAGACTTGCCTTCCAGCAGTCTTCTTCCCTACTTTGTCTATGCCCAAAGCCAATTCTGAGTCATGGTGTGAGTATTTCTTTGAGAAGGATAGTTTAAATTTCCCCTAGCAACTTGACATTTTTAATTGCATAGCATGGTACAGAATAACTAGACTGAGCATAATACACCAAGTCAATAAGCCTTGTATTACATTTTTAACCTGAGGCTTCAGAAATCCATGTATTTATGTAGGTGTGTTTCCTGTACATGCTTTGAAGCCCAGGACATGTATAGCTTAAGGGAGCTGTATAACCTTCTTCATTTTATACAGGCAGCCGTGTGAATGAATGGAACTTACAGCTTTGGTCCACACCTACAATCATTTTCTGTGGTTGAGAAATGTTCCTTTTTTCAAGTACAGGAGAGCATTAAATATCTCAGAGTAACAAAAATAATAACTCTACTTCATGGCTCGACTTTATAGTGGAGACTTCTGACAACAGACTCTGCCCTGAATTTACATCCACAGAGGAGGCACCCACATCTACTCTTTCTGTTTTAGAAGTCATTGACAATTTGTGAAATGAAGTGAATATGAAGTCAGGTAAATGTATTCTCTCCCCAAGGAAAAGAATGGTCTGTGTTTAATTCCCTTGATCATTGCATGAAAAAAAAAATACCATTTTACCATGACATTTCCACCCTGGCAGCTAATGTGCCCCTCCCTGGGGCTTGGGCATGGAGATGGAGAGGCTCCAGCATCCTTGGCAAGACAGAAGGTACCATCCTCCTAAACATTTTAGCTCGGCACAGGCTCCTTGATCGCCGTCACTCAAAGCAAGGCCCAGTCGGTATTTGGGCCCTGGCTCACCTCACTTGGGCTGAGCAGGAGGCGAGAGGGCAGGGCCCCACACAGGCCGTCCCAGGTGAGAACCTGCAGCAGCCATGCTGTGGCTAGGGACGTGTGTGCGCCGAGCCTCCCAAGCCAGGGCACAGCTGGCAGGCAGACTTTGCCTAGGAGGAGGGCTGGGCACATCCTTGGTTCAGCGCTTTGGGGAATTAGCAAGTAAAAGCTTCTGGGAGATCTCAGTCTAGCAAAGCATTCAAGTACCTGTTAAAATTTAATCAAATCAATAGCTTGTTGACTTTGGTGGGACTAATGATGAGCTGGCTGGATTCAGGAATGAAATATTAGTTGTTACTGAGTTTTGTGTATTCTAATGCAGGTAAGTGTGGAGAAAACAGAAGGTGATACCACCCCTAACATGAATGCTACTAAACTTGTTTTGGAAGAAACAGATAATTGCTGTTCAAGGTGGAAAGCTAACCATCTGTTTTGCATGAGAACATGTTTTATAGTTTCCTCTCCTAGCTCACTGCAGGACACTGCCACTACTGTATTTTATTTGCCTTGCCCACCTCCAAGTCCCTTCTACTTGTTTTCTTCCTTGTTTCACTGTTCTGGGAACTGGAGTTAAAAGAAAAGCAGAGACCCTCTGAATCTGCAGCAAGCTGGATCAACTGGGATAAGCAGCCCTCCCTCCCCTCCCCTGCTCTGCTGTTTGCAGCTGAGTGATAACATCAACCAGCCCTTGTTCCTTGCTCTGTCCCATGTGTTTTCTCTTTCTCTTTTTTTTTTTTTTTTTAACTTGTCACTGGCTTTAATTCCACATGCACCAGTGAACAGCAGCTGCTAATGCTTGATCTAACCACTACGCAATGAAAGCTTTTACACAGGCTGCAACCTGAGCTTCTGCAAACACAATTCAAAACTCCAGCTGGTCAAGGTGCACCTCTGCTCACATTTCCTTTTATCAGAGGGCTGCAGGGGACTGTTCTGGGCAGATTATTTACTCTCCTCTGTATGCAGCCTTGCATTTCATATTGGAGGTTGCCACCCAGTAACTAAACATGAGTTAAACAGTCATGAGTAAAAAATACTTGTTCTTTGTAGAGTATACTTAGATTATTAGGGGATCACACACTATTTACTCAAATGAGCAGGCAGGAGCCAAGATGTGGATGCTTGTCTGTACCAAAACTCTCTCCCTGTTTATTTTCAATCTTCTTGGCTGGCATAGCTGAGAATCCAATATGGGTGAAAATATGAATGCCAGGATCCAGCTCCCCCAGAGGACATCACAGGGTGTGGTGGTAAAGCCATCATAGTTGATGTAGCTTGCTTACTGCCTGGTGGTATTTAAAAGGACTTTGAAAAGCAATCTGACCCACAGTAGAGGCTGGCACTGAAGGTTACTTCTGTATCCAGAGCAGGAAGGTAAGAAAGGCCAAACACCATGAGAAGACCAAAAGCAGTGGAGTATGTGTGTGTATGCAGGAGGAGCATGAAAAGGCTGTCAGGCCTGTTTCCTTCAGGCTTTCTTCCCTGCTGTTACTGGCTGGCAAGGAGAAGTCATTTCTGCAAAGAGGAGGCTGGGACTTGGGCTGTGTCTCACAGACAGGCTGGGGAGACCCTGCTTCTCCTTCCCCAGTGACTGCAGAGGAAGGCAGTGAAGCTTTGTCCTAGCCTCTGAAGTGAGGCATGAGTCCAAGCCTCTGCCTCTTTTGTTGATACTCTCTATACTTAGCAAAGAAACAAAAATGTCCTTGAAGCACGTGGACATGATAGGCACTTGTTTGCACTGGGCGTCCCAGGGAATTCTCAGCTAGTATACATCCTTCTGCATTGCACCACTTTGGGGAAAATTGCAGAGCTCCCTCTTGCCTTGTAACTGTGTTATGTAAAGCATCTGAATATGCTACCCTCTGAGAAGATGTGCCAGCTCCAAGAATCTCATTCAGATATTTCAGATATGATAATGACCTATTTAAGGAACTAATTAAAATTGGATGAGTTTCATATCTCCCCCAGTTTTAGAAAAGAAAAATCATAGGCCAAATATAAATTTCATAAATGCTTGATAAACCCTCTGCAGGAAGAAATTTGGCAGAGGACATCGAGACCAGGCCATTTTGAGCAAATGAAAGAACCTAAAGCAAGACTTTGAAGTCTGACCTTCAGAGTCTATAATAGTACAGTGGATGACAAAGGTAATAAATACCACAGAGTGGGACAGAATGTATCTAATTAAGCAGTTTTAGCCACGCTTTGGCATTCTTTTCAAATATGTTTCTTACTAGAAGGATTTTCAAAATTACCAGCACAGTTTTCCAGTGATGTTAGTTCTGAAAATAGCGCTTTTTTTTTCTCTATGCAAAGTAGCACATCAGCAATTATTTTATAGTCACATCCACTTCAGTGGTATCATTTCCATTACAGCAGTGGAAATCTGTGACTGTGTCACTTCACTGAGAGCTATGGGCCAAGAACAATTTTCTGAGCTTTATGTTAAAATCAATGGATAAGCTAATAGGAGAGACACTGCCATGTGAACCAGAGCACCGATTTCTTCTACTCCGTACAGAGAGACTAAAAAGTGTGCTGTCTTACTTGTTTGTTTTGCCAGAATCACAGAACAGATGAGTTGAAAGGGACTTCTAGAGGTCTCCTGTCTGACCCCCATATATTCTTTACAGCTCTGTTGATTGTTTATGCACAATTGTAAGTAGAGCAGAGGGCTGGGTCACATCCTTTGACCTGCTGGCAACATTACTGTTAATACAGCTCAGGAGGTTCTTGACCTTCTTTACTGCAATTACTCAGTGTTGGGCAAGGTCAGCTTGTTGTCCACCAGGGTCCCCCACTCTCCTCCTCTGCAGATCTGCTTTTCAGCTGGTTGACTCCCAGAATCTTTTGGTGTATGGAACTTTCCCTCCCCAGGTGCAAGACTTTGCACTTACCCTTATTGAACTTCATGAGATTCCTGCCAGCCCATTTCTCCAGCCTGGTCAGGTCATGTCCCTTTGAATGCCCACACAACTCCCTGGTGTGTCAACCACTCATTCCAACCTTGTATTGTCTGCAGTCTTACTGAGTCTTCCCTCTGCCCCAACACCTAGATCATTAATGATGTCATGAGAGCCAGTGTGAAAAGCCCTGCTAAAGTCAAGATAAACATCCCCTGTTCCTCAGTTTCATTGCAGAAGGCTACCAGCTCAAGCATATTTTTCCACTTTGCAAATCCTTGATGACTATTCCTAGCCACTTTCTTGCTCTTTTTGTGTTTAGAAAGGTTTTTCAGGATTATATGCCCCATCACCTTCCCTGTGATTGAGATGAGGCTGCCTGGGCTGTAGTTCCCCATAAGCTCTTTCTCACCTTCCTTGAAGACAGTGATATTTGCTCTCTACCAGTACTCATGAACCTTTCCCAGTTGCCATGACTTCTGAAAGATAATGAAAAGTAACTTTCCAGTGACATTGATCAGCTCCCTCAGCACTCATGGGTGCAGCCAACTTGTCTTCACCCAGTGTACTCACAGGTTCCCTAAATGATCCTCCACCAGTAAGGCAGTCTTTTTTGTTCCAGTCTTCCCCACTGGTCTCAAGGCCTTGGGACTGATGAAGGACAAGACCAGTAAAGACCAAGCTGAAGGCAGCATTCAGTCTCTCAGCCCATTAGCTAAGTTGCCCTTAGTCACCGTGTGCACTGCCCCATTCAGCAGCAGACAAACATTTTTTCCAGTCTTCCCTTTGTTGTCAATATACCTGCTGAAGACCTTGTTGCCTAGCATGTCCCTCACATGAAAATTTAACTCTAGGTGGGCTCTGCCTTTCCTAACCTCATCCTTGCATGTTCAGGCAGTGTACCTGTATTTCTCCTGGGTTACCTGTCCCAGCTTCCACCTCCTGTTTGGTCCCTTTTTATGCTTGAGTTTATAGAGGCATGGCAATCCTCCTGCCACCTTTGCTTTTATACCTACTTATGAGGATGGACCATTCTTTAGCTGAGAGAAGATGACCTTTAAAAAGAAATCTTTAGAGTCCCTCCAGAATTGTATCCCATACAAATCCGCTATATAGCTATCTGAACAGGCCAAACTCTGCTGTCCTGGAGACCAGGGTTATGATCCTTCTTTTTGTCATGGTTTCTCCTCTTAGAATTCTGAACTCTTGCCACAGGCAACTGCCGCCTGATCTTTCTGTTCCTGTGAAATTCATTTTCTTTGTAAGCATGAAGTCCATCAGAGCACCTCCCCTCATTGATTCTTGTCTCTGAACTGCATAGCCCTCAGTAGCTGAAGACAGTTGGGTCTCTGCTGGCAAAGCCCAGGGATGAATTATGACGAAAACCTTATAGGCAGCAGTCACAGATACAGAGGCATGGCAGATGAAGGGTGGGTTCCTCCACATTCTTCATTCCCCGCCCCAGCTCTTGGTTCACAGATCCAGGACAGCTAAGCAAAATGATCTTGCATAATTTGTGCTTCCAATGCAGCAGGAAAGGATGAAACCTTTCCCCAAAAGGCACCCACAGCAGGAATGTTCTGGCAGTGGCCCCATGCCCCAGATGCTTGCTTCACAAACTGGCCCATGTAGCAGGAACTTGCAAGGCTGAGAAAGGGTGAGACAAAGCCATCTGCTTGAGTAGCCTTAGCTACAGGAACAGAAAAACCTGATAAACAGGAGCTTTACAGTGCTTATGTCAGCCATCAAGACTAATACGTGGAAAGCACATTTGAAACTGTGGAGGCTTTCACTTGTGGGATCAGTTCAGTCATTTCATGTAGATTCGTGTGTGCTTTGGATGAGCACCTGCTGGAGGAAAAGTGGAGGGCTGCTGAACTGTAAGATGCAGGGCCTCTCCACAAATAGAGCCATGCTGGGTTCTGGGACTGCCTGAGCAACAGGGTGCAGATTTGCATCAGGTTCACTGCCCAGTCCAAAGTAAATGCACCATGCTGTGCTATTGAGAGGAACTCTCTGAGGACATTACAGAGGCTTTTCAGACTGAATGTCATAAGAGGTGGACACTGAATGATCCGTTCCAAGTATGACCAACCCTACCTGAATATCTATCACAAAAGTCACCATGCTTCCCTCATAGTCCAAGATAGAATATGCCATGTTACAACCTGCTAACACTACACCTCTGCCTGATCTTGAGGCTTATGTCTTCCTGTTCCCCCTTCTTCCAAGACACTTTTGCCAACTGTTAACAAGTTTTCTCCTTTACTATCTTTTCTTCATACTTGATTTTCTCATCTCATGCTATAACAGCACAGTAGCCATACTTTTCAGTCTTTGCCTAATAACACTTTTCATTGAAACACCTGCCCATGTGGAAATTAATTCCTGATTGCATATGGTTTGCCTAACCTAGGTTCCTGAACTTTACATAAGCAGCTGGTGCTTGGTGAAGCAATCCTGCTGAAATGAGGGCTTCACGGGGGCACTGGTTCTCACTGGTTTTTCACACTTCTCATAGACGCACTCGGTCACAGCCTCCCATGCCCTGCTGAGTCACTCACCCTCTGGGGGATGTCCTCTGTGCCCTGGCTGAATTCATCTTTGACTCTGTGTACCATCACAACAAAGTGACAGGCTTTCTGCAGACTGATGTGTCACTGGGGCAGTAGTGGCAGATGGTCCTTCCTGTCCTCAGGCTTTGAATTATGTGAAGGAAAAAACTTTTATGCCTTGCTGAGCTGGGGGACACATGCTTCCTGCACATTCACAGATAGATCATAACTCATAGAATCATAGAATGGCTTGAGCTGGAGGGGACATTAAAGACCATCTAGTTTCAACACCCCTGTAGTGGGAAGGGATGCCTTTCACTAGACCAGGCTGTTCAGAACTCCATCCAACCTGGCCTTGAAGACTTCTAGGAATGGGGCATTCACAGCCTCCCTGGTCAAGCTATGCCAGTGCCTCACCACCCTCACAGTAAAGGATTTTTAAAAAATTTTTAGTATCTAATCTAAGCCTACTCTTTTTCAGTTTGAAGCCATTCCTCTTGTCATGTCTCTACATGCTCCTATAAAAAGTCCTTCTCCACCTCACTTGTATTCTTCCTTCAGTTACTGGAAAGCCACAATTAGGTCACCCCAAAGCCTTCTCTTCTCCAGGCTGAACAATCCCAGCTGTCCCTGCTATTCTTTCCTCATAGCAGAGGTGCTCCATCCATCTGATCATCTTAGTGACCTCCTCTGGACTCACTCTAACAGGTCCATGTCCTTCCTGTGCTGAGGACCCCAGAGCTGGATGCAGCACTTCCAGGTGGGGTCTTGCCGAGGCAAAGTTGAGGGGCAGAATCCCTTCCCTCACCTTGCTGCCCATGGTGCTTCAGATGCATCCCAGGATACAGCTGGATTTCTGGGCTGCAAGGGCACATTGCCAGGTCACATCCAACCTCTCATCCACCATATCCACCATATCTTTGGCGTTTTTCTACATGAGGACCCAAGTGCAACATGCACCTAACCTGGTGGTCTAGCAATGTGGGGTGTCTGTGTGGGGCATTCCAGTGCCATTTGTGAGAGCTAAGCTGAGAGATCAGAACTGGTGGATAACCATTGTAATAATTTTTATATGTATCTATGCACCTTTATCCAATATATAAAAGATGATTAATAATACAATTTGTAAATAGTTTTGCACTCCATTTGTTGTTTGAGGCTCTGTCATTGTTCCCAGACTTTGCAAAACTCAAAGAAACATCAGTGATCTCCTTAAAATGCCTTGTGGTTTAGTGCTTAATTGTTTTACATGCCTCCTCTAAATTAGCCATGGTTAGTATGTACATGTTTGTGCATGGCACTGACTGCACTGTAGCATGCACATACCTGAATATTATATAGCATGATTAATGGCGAGTTCTTAAACACCAGCTTTGCTGGTAGGGATTGAGTGCAGTCATCTGTGTGACCTAAATTGCTTCACGAGCTGGGGTTGCTAAAAGAGAGTGAGTAAGTGATGGGATGGCATTATGAAATCATGTTTTCTCTTGTGTAGCTAAAAACGGCTGCAGTCAAATACAAGTGGCTCTAAGTTTGCTTTGGGGTGTGGTGAACTTGTATATTTGCAGTTTCTCACAGGAACAGAATTTAAAAAATCCTTTTCTGAAGGGCTGCTTCTCTGAACGTTAAGAAGATTGGGCAAGAACTCCATTGTGTCACTGACACTTGCTACTTGTGTTTGCTGTCTGCCAATGGGCATTTTCTCAGCGCTTTCGTACTGGAGGGTTTACAACAACCATTACAAAGCACTGCAGGTACATGCAGGCAGAGCTCACCTGCTGGGCCCTCAGCAATCCCGGCAGCTCCAACAGCCCCTGGCTTGCAGCAGCAGCACCACCAGTAGAGAAGCTGCATCGGAAGACCAGCCTGGAAAGTGCTGGGTATTCTAAATGTTCACTGACACCAAGAAAGATAAGCTTGTTTCACATTTTCAGGAAAGTTTTCTGTATCAAAAGGATACAATAAACAGTGACAATTCCAGTCAGATCAGGATAAATCACCTTTTAGAGAAGAAAGGGAGTAGAAGAGTACTTGTAACACAGCAAACTAGCACAGTAGGGCTTTGCACCTAGGTTTGGCAGAGCTCTGGTTTTTCTCATTTACTATGAACATTTATATATATGTGAGGCCTGTAATTTGTTAAGTAAAGTACCTATGAGTAAAAGGATTGTTCAAAGCATTATTTTGCAATATTCTGGGGGAGATTCTTGAATACCCCAGGGAAAATCAATCCAAACACCTCAAAGGCATTTATACGAATTTTCTGTTGTTCCATGCAAATCATGATTTTTACTGTGATAAAGACAAATCAAACCCTACATCCTTCCATAAGAGAAAAAAAAAATTGAAGACAACTTCTAGTTATCAGGGAAGCTGTGTAACTGTGGAGCTAAAAGGCCATATTCTCATTTCACATTTCCTGCCTTAAGCAAAGGTTAAGAATTGCATAAACCGTTTATTTGCTCTAATTATGGAGCAAATGGAGTAACTAACAGAAAACGTGCATTTATTACTAACTATAAAAGGAAAAAAATTGGTTTGAGGCAGCACCCAATTGTGTTGCTGCGTGTTCTTAAGATCATGGTAGCTCAATTATGGGAAAACCAGTTGTCCTCAGAAAAGCACTATTGAGTAGGTCTATGGCTTACGTGACTCCAGAGAAAAGCATTCAATACTTTGTTTCCAGCATCCTAGGTGATGTGTGTAAAGATAATTTTTCTTCATAAACTCTGAGGGAATCCTATCAATGCGAAATCCAATATTCTGGCATCTAGCCCTAGTCATCATTGTCCCCTAAAGAAAACAGGCTTTACATTTTTTTCTATTTCTTGTGAGAAAAAGAAATTGCCGTCCTAATTCTTCTTTCACTGAATAGATAGTGAGGTTGGAAACCTCTGTAGTCACAGATTGTACTGCTATTTTCAGAAGAAAGCTCTCAAAATTGTCCACTGAAACCTTTCAAAATAATTGAAAACAAATTTTCAGTGGTTCCACCCTTTTGATCTTGTACAAAATAAGACCCATTAATATTCAGGATTGCATGAATGTCTGTGGTAATTTTTTTTTTCTAAGATGAAAATTTTATTTTTTGATTGTTCTAGGATAAAAGCTTCAATTCTTTTTTTGCCAGTGTGATGTATTTCATATCAATAATCTCATGATTAGTTAGCATTTAAGGGATAGATGAATACTGTGAAGAGTTTATCAATTTGCCCTTTTCCTTGGCTAACTGCCTAATTGAGAACATGACTTTGATCAACTTCCAGTTCAGCAGGCTTTGGTGCTTCTGTTATGTAAACACATGAAAATGGCTATACATGTTGCAATGATTATTAAACCATTAATGTCTGCAAACTCCAGAAATGTCTGTGTTGTGATATTCATTTTCATTGCTAACCAGACCGTATTAGGGGAAATCCACTATTTTGTAACTGGTGTGTCAGTTCTTCTTTCACAGTGGTGAAACTCTTTTAGGAAAGACACTGAGGAATTCTGAAGAGAAATTGCTCCTAATGGGAGAATCATGCAACTGAATGGAAAGAGATACGATAAAATGATAAAATCTTCATTTAATGGTTTAGAACATTAGTCATGTTTTAAAACTATTTATGTGCCTGTCTTTCTTTTTTCTTTTCATCTATTCATTCATACTGCTCTCCAAAAAGTGAACAGTATTTCTAATTCTGGAGAAGAAAAGAGTCCATGTGTAGCTCTGTTTTACATTTCAGGTTGTTCTGAGTATTTTTAAGAGTTACTAACTTTTTATTGGTTGATAAATCAGAAATTGGATGACAGATGCATGTTTACAAAAAGGTCTGCCAACACACTCCTCCAAAATAAAAGGCAATAAAAGAAGGGAAATGTTGATGTATTTTGTAATTCTGCTGTGTACGTATGCTTTTCAGAACCAGGAATCATTATCAAAAAAGGAGACTGAAAGGCTTTGTCATTGTGAACTGTGATCTTACTGATTTTTTTTAAAGCTAGGTTCAAATCCATACAACCATTTGGTGGTACTTTCCCTCCAGCGCTGCTGATATTGAAGTATTGAAAGAACAGGGAGAGTCTATTCTGAAATCTAAATATACAGTGCATGTTGAGTCTGTATTTGAAAATATTGTATTTATAATCAGGAATACAAAACAAAATTCTCAAAATTTTGAATTACGAACTGCAGGAGACACGTTGCCAATAAGGGGTGGGTTCTTGTGGCATTTCTGCAGAGCTGCACTGTCAGGCATGTCTGAAGTTGGCCTTTCTGAATCAGTCCCTGTGTTCTTAGGAAAAGCTTGGTTCTACAATTGTGTTCAGGCAACAAAATGGGGCCTTTTTTCTTTCAGAATTACAGAACTTTCACAACTGTTAATGCCTTTAATGAGGTCTGTGATTGAGTAATTTAATTGCCCAAGTATAGATTAAGATACTAGCACTATTTTGAAAATGTTGGCTTTGTTTTGACTTGCATTTGTTGTCTTTACTGTAGCTGTCAGACATTTCTTGACATCTCCTAGAATGCGAACTGCTTTTGTTGCAACTATATTATTGGTTTGTGTTTGTGCCTTGTCAAGCACTTGGGGATGCAGGGTTTGAAGGCAACCCTGTGCTGGAGCAGAGAGCAGCATCCTACAGCTTTGAGTGGATTCTGAGGTGTGTGGGTGCATTTCCCACACCACAAGCCTGGTGCGAAGTAGGTGGCTTCCTGATGGATTCACACAAATACTTAAAGTTGTCCCAGTTACATGTTTTGCCCTTCACAGCTTTTAATCTTTGCCAGCTTGTCAATTTTTCTTCCTCAGAACATGCTTGGTTTTAACAAGCTAATAAAATATAAATACCAATCCATTTAATCCTGCATCATGCCTTCAAAACTAACCAGTTCAAGGGACTTCAGCAAAAGAGTTAAATGTACATCAAAAAGAAAAGAGCCCTTAGGTCTGAAGAGCTGATGAAAGGAGCTGAAAAGCTACCAAAAAGCCACGCTTAATTTTTATTAGATAATAATAAGAGATATTACAGTCTTTTTTAAGAACCTATTATTATTGCAAACCTTTATTTTAATAATAAAACAAGCCATTATTCCCTCTATACCAATTCTCTCATGACATAATATCACATATCTCTGGTCAAAATGTTTTTTGCATTCCTTTGATCAGCAATTCCCTTTTAAACTGTCTCCTCTCAGCTCCTTCTTTGATCACCTTTGGCAGACTGCTAGAGTCTGGAGGACTGGTGCATTTAGAGGAGCAAGAAAAATCTCTGGATACAAAACATATTTATACAAAATATGACTTAGACAGGTCTCCAAAGCAGAAAGTCAGGATAAAAGACATAAATGCTAGTGCAAGGAAATGGCAGAAGCAAGAAAAATTGTCTGATGTCTCTCTGGTGCTGCAGTTCATAGTTTGCCTTAAGGTTTCAGAAAACAGCAGCTTTCTGAACCTTGATGGCTAGAAATCAATAATATAGATTTCATCTGCAAACAAATGCAATCTCTGCCCCTTTACGGGAGGAGCAGCCAATACACAGGGCATGACTTTCAGGTACACCTAGTGAATGCCCTGGGGAGTGTTGTGTAACCTTGCAAGCAGCCTTATTTTCATAAGCAGAAGGAAAAATCAAAGGGCCAGATATGAGGGCAAAGACTTCTGGGGACAAATTAGAAGCAAAGTGTAAATTTGTGAAAAGTATGTAAGCAAGTTTCTAAGAAGAGTGTAATTTCTTCAGGATAGCTGAGCTACCAATAGCTTTGTTTTAAAATGTTTTATTGATTTCTATTTCCTAGACACTTTAATTTCAGCCTGATATTGCCTGTGATTCCTTCCTTCCTTCCTTCCTTCCTTCCTTCCTTCCTTCCTTCCTTCCTTCCTTCCTTCCTTCCTTCCTTCTTTCCTTCCTTCCTTCCTTCCTTCCTCCCTTCCTTCCTTCCTTCCTTCCTTCCTTCCTTCCTTCCTTCCTTCCTTCCTTCTTCCCTTCCTTCCTTCCTCCCTCCCTCCCTTCCTTCCTTCTTTCCTTCCTTCCTTCCTTCCTTCCTTCCTGTTTTTCCTGTTTTTCCTTTATACTTCTCTTTCAGAGATAAAAAAAAAAGTCCCTTTAGCATCAGCATGTGTTTTCTAAATTTTGATGGTATTTTCATTTCTTTTTGCTTCAGTTTTCCGCACAGAAATAAAAATACCATTGTGAAATAATCTGAAAGGGTGTTACAAGACTTCCTGGATGATTTAAGAGTGTTTCACAACAGACTTGCTTTTCATAATAGCAGAGATAAAGCAATATTTAGAGAGAGTACATAGAACTTTATAAAAAAGAAAAAGCTGGAAGGAAAATTGCCTCTAATTTCCTCTCTGACGCAACTATATTTGTTATATACAAAATATTTTATCACTGCACATGCAAATCACAAGTTGCTGACGGTAACACAATGGAGAAAACGGCAGAGACTCAAGGTATTGTTGCAAAGAATCTTTCAGTTAGTTACATATTAACAGCTTCAGTAGTTGTTCATTCACATATTAAGATATCATCCAAGTTTAGAGTTCAAATGAAAACTTCCTTTTCCGTGCATTGCACTTTTTCTGGAAAAAGTAATGACTCTTTATATTGCACTCTAATGGCCTGGAACATATTTGTCTGACTGGAATACTAATATTCTATACTAATACTAATTATTAATAAGTATTATATTAATACTAATATACCAACTTTAATATTAATAGACTTCAGAAAGTACATACATATATTGAAATTTTAAGATGAAGGGGGTACAGTGCCCACACTAGTAGTGTAATAGTTAGCACAGAGTTTTGCTTTAATGGTATAATGAGAGCTCTCTAAAACTCTTGTTAGTAGTTCTGGCCTTTACCTATAACAACAACAACAACAACAACAACAAAATTTTTAGCTGAACAATTACTAATTAATTGTATTCAAGTTTTCCATGATCCCCCTCAAGACCAAAAAGAACACAACACCCAAAATGAGCCTATTTTTGAATACACCAGATGCTCTGAGCATACTGCATCCTCTACAATGTATGTGATGTTTTGCTTTGACCTAGACTGTTCTTCCTGGCAAATATATATTCATTTTCAGAGATTTCTAATTTTGTTGGTGCATAATATTTTTTGGGGGGGGGGTAGGGAGGGGGGAGGATATTCATTCAATACTTCTGTGAAAAACATGAATTCCATAAAAGTCAAGTTCTATTATGAAATTATTTTTGTTGGAAATTTTTTGACTAGCCTTACCATTTACATATCTAGATTTATGTACACTAATGACTCACATCTCCTTCCTCCACTGATTTTCAACACCTTTGCTATTGTTTTCACAAACTGCTCCTTCCTCTTTCACTCTGAAAATAAAACAAAGACAGTTGTATCAACCCTTGCCTTTCTTTTCACTGCCTTTCCAGTAACTGCTTCATTTTTTTGGCTAAAGATACAGCTCTTTTCTGAAATGGGAGCACACCACTTGATTTTTCAAGTCTGCCTTCTGTGTTGCTTTCTGTCATAAGGATGAAGCAAATCACACCATGTCTCAGTTAGCACCACTTTAACCTGCTGGTTGTGAGATTAAAACAGCCTTCAGAAAAGAGATCGAAGGGAGCAGACAATGAAGAACTTGTTCTAGACACACTCCACAGAAGTTAATTAATATGCCAGATATTAAGTTTATCCTTAACTAACTTGCCTATTCCTAGATAAGTGAGGACATCTTTTACACTTCCTCTTGACATTAGGGTACCACTGTGGTGTCACATTTCCCGACCCCACCTAGCCTGAAGGCACTCGACATTCTTTGCCCTATTGGGACTTCCTGCCAATGACCATGTTGGCTCGGCAGCATCTCTTCCAGGGACCCTCAGTTTTGACAAATTTGGGCTTTACCAAGCTGAAGCTTCTTCCAGCCACACCTGGGTGGGGATTTTCAGAAACAGTAGGCCAAAACAGTGACCAAAATATTTTACCTCAATAAAGGACAAAAAAAAAGGTGACAGGCCCTCTCTAAAAATCTCAGTAGGCTTTATGACTTCAGACACTTTCATGATGGTACAGCTTATGAACACCAAATGAGGGTGGGATTGCTCTTGTCTGCGTTTGACTGGCCAAAGGTTAGTAGTCTAGCCTACATCATCACCACTCCCCCCCAGCAGTCAGCAGTGAGCTGTAGGTAGCTGCAGAAGTGATTCATTCCAGGTCTATCTGAAGACAGGATGACTCACCGGCTGCAGATAGGCCTGCTGGGGTAGGCAGCTGGGTACTGTGCTGCTGGGCACTGTTTGTGTTAGCCTGCCCTCAGAACAGAGCAACAGCCTCAGCTGTAAAATACCTACAGGCTGCATCACCTCTCGTTTGGAGCGGGCCAGGAGCACACACACCTGGACAGCCACGGCAGCTCGCAGGACAAGTGCTGGCAGGTTCGGCTGCCAGAGCTGAGTCATGTGGTTGAACCCTTAGTACCGGCATCTGTTTGCAAAACTGGCTCTGAGATACTTCTGATAAAGAGAATTATGATTTGGAAAGGTTGTGAGTTCTTGTGAAACACTACACCATTTCAAACAGCTCAAGCTATGACCCAGTATCTTAGCACTCCCTCTTCTTGACTGCTGCATCACGTGGCTCTTTCTAGCTGTAACTGCTACCAATAATTGATTAATTACTCAATTAAATACAGTGAGAATCTTTAAGTGTGAAAAGCAAAACATTCTATAAAGCCAAAATCTATGACTTCATTAAAATGACTCTCACATCAGCTTTCTTTTACCTTAGAAACTCATCAGACTCAAACAACGTAGTGGATCCAACCCAACTATTAATAAGGAACTCAGTTGACATATTTTTCACTTTGTGCCTGATGAATTTTCTTGCCTCCTCCACACAATGGAAAACTCCATCATTACAGCTACATTTTCTTTCTACAGTCTGGGAGCTTTCTAATTCACCTTATTCCTCATGTTTTAAGAATCTTCTTTGAAGTGATTTCATTTTCACCTCCTTTTTTAGCTACACTGGCTTTTCTCATACTTCTGATGGATTCGTTGCTATATGGCACAATTCTTCCTATGAAACACATCAGTTTATGATCAACTATTTTGTGTTTCCATTGCATCATCCCATTTGATTTCACTCAGAACCACCCACGTTTACTTCCTGCTTGGATGGAATTTGTTGTCTTTGCTTTACATTTCATCCTTGATCATAGTGGCAAAGGTGTGATCCTGACAGTGTAGAAAACATCGTTGTGTCTCCAGCTATGTCTTTGAGGTCTGTCACAACAAATAGAAGCACTAGGGAAGGCTGGGAAGGCTGCAGGAAACGGACATCAGAGGGTTCTTGATATTGGAAATATTTATACTGGGCAATGTTTATGCTTTGCAGTCATTCCCAGGACGTTGTCATGCTCCATGTATACACCTACAACAAAACAAAGCACTTACCCATGACCAGACACACTACATGCCATATGCTCCTCGTGACACTCCTGCCTCCTCCACTGAACTGTGAACCTGGATGAAAACCAGGCTTGTAGCAAAATGGAAAGTGTAAAACTGGTGTCCTTCCGTTTCTTGTTCACATTCAGTACCTGAACAGTCCTAAATGTTTGGATGATCTTGATCTGGATCACAACTGTGCTTAAAGAACTATGAAAAGTTTTTATTTCAAAAGAAATATACCTATATATACCTTGAAAATATATCTATGTAAAAGAATATTGAGTAAAATCAAGAGAGAACAAGTACAGGAGACCTTGGTCAGTGTTTGTTTTAATTTAGGAATGAGCAAAATAATTTTCAGCTGGGCTCAAACTGGAAATATGTATTTGTGGTCTATTTAAAGGGAGAAAGATAGAATTTGAAGTGGTAGAGCGTTCATTTAGATGAAAAGAAACCCTGTCCTCTTCCTTTAACTTACCAGTACATATTCTAGTAGGCACAGGCCCTGAAGCTGGAACAACTATAGTTGAGAGGATTATGCCTGGTGAGCACTTTTAGAGTCCAGGTCAACCACCTCTTCTTCTGAGCAGGCCTCCTTTCCCAGTGGTCCCCCCTCCCCCATCCCCTCCTGCCACAGGGACAAAAACTTGAGAAGATGCCCAGATGTGCTACAGCACTAAAGCGGGGCTGGCAGTGGCCAGGCTCTGCTCTCGTGTACCCCAGCACACCTTGGAGACTGGATCTGCAGCTGATGGAGGCTAACCAGTTCCACAGCATTTGATAGCCAGATCTCATTCCACGGCCACATCTCAGCTAAGTGAATGTTTCAGAACTTCAAACCTTTTCAGTTGTTTCTGTTCAGCTGAGCCCTGTGGCAAGCTGACTTGAACTAAGCAGAGGGAGGACTGCTGAAGGACAACCGAGCACGTGGACATTTGCGACACTTTTGAATCAATTTTATTTTACAATTAAAGTAATATAAATAGATTTAAATCCATACTTCTAATTAAAACAACAGCTTCCTGTTCCTCCCAACGGCAGGCAGAATCTGAGTTCTGTTCTGTGAGGAAACATCTCTTTTGCAATTTACTGCAACCTTCCCAGATCTTGCCAGCTCTGCTGAACTATTAGATAGGCTGTAAAGGCATTTCTTAGGGTACTCTGAAGAAAGACAAAAGTACATCAAATTATGTAACTTCGGGAGTTAAACACTCCTCCAAATTAGTTTTCCTTGTTTCCTCACATTTTGCAGGAAATTATTTTTTATTGCATCATATTAATTTTTACCATAACAAATCTTACAGATTATCCTGTGTACTGTGGTTTAATCAGCAGACTTAAGATTTTTTACGTACACCTGCTTTTGTACAAACATTTTACATATGAGGACTGTTGTTAATATTGGCCTCTGTCCTCAGGTACAACAAGATGCTAACATAATACAAACCACACTGATTTATGTTGTAAATATTTGAACATCAGGGGAATTTATTTGTGACAGTTTAAGATCAAGCATAGGTAAATGGGGATTTTAGACAAAGCGGCCAGGGAAGAAAATCGTTCTCTCGGACAGTGCATGATAAGACTCTCAGGCACATGGTGTGATTCTTGGGATTGTCCTGTGCAGCGTCAGGTTGGACTTGATGATCCTTGTGGGTCCCTTCCAACTCAGCTTATTCTATGATTCTATGATCAGTGGGCAGAGAAGTCCTCTTACCATCCCATCACTTTGTTTCTGCAATTGTTTTAGGGCAATATAAGACGATCTGTGAATGTCTCAAGCTCTGGAGGAATAAGGTGGTCTTTCTACCAACTGTAAGGTAATAAAATTAAACAATCTAAAAAACTGAAAATTTAAGAAAATTGGAGCAACAGACAATTAGTCTGTTTTGGAACGTTACATCAGAGGCCTGTTCTCAGAATTACACAATTTTCAGCCTCTTTATAGTAATTGACATCAAGGAATTTAATCCTTTTTTATGACATGGAGAAACAATGGAATCCTATTCTCTCTGCTGTCAGAGCAGATGGAGGCAGCTCTGCAGATGCTCTTCTTAAACTCAATAGATGCCTGGAGAGTCACCTCAGTTTGTTTGCAGGTGAACCCAATAGACTACATCACTGTTTGATGTTGGTCGACTCTTGCATGTGATAAAATTCTTAAATTTACTTTCCTGCAGGAAATAAAGGTTGAGTGAAGATGCGTTCCCAAGAAATAAGTGGCGAACTGCATCTTTCCAACAAGCTCAAGAGATACTTTGCTGTCCTGGGTTCCACACAGAACTGCTTCAGTCTTTCAGTTCTGCTACTGCAAAACTTACCCAATTGGCTTTCACTATCCTAATGCTATTACTTGGCCACACCGAACTTCCTTAGAAGGCTTAAACTATACCACACCATGAAAAGACTTGTGATTTGGCATTTGATGTTGCAGTAGCTGTGCTCAGAACTCTTTGAAGACAAAGTGTCACCACAGCTCTGAAAAACTTACAATCTGGAAGATATAAACCAAGCCAAAGATGATGTTACAAACACGTATCAAAGAAGAAAACAATGAAAAATTACAGGCTAAATTATGCAGGAAGAGCTGTATAGATGAAAAAGGACTAGAGAGTTGGTCTCTGATCTTGTAAGCTTCTGCTTAACTACACAGCACATTCATTTCTTGACTTTTTGCATGATTAGCTCTTAGTTTCCTTAGGGTAAAAACAAAAAGATTGAGCAGAAGGGTGTAAAACCTAACTGAAAGCATTATTCAGAAAAAAAAGATTACAAGAATGAGGATAAATAGAACAGTGCCTTGTGTAATGATTTGCACATGAATGAGTTCACTGGAAATGTAAACATGAAAAGGGACTGTCAGAGAGGGCGTAAGATGAGCAACTCAGACCGATGAATAACTGCGGAAGTGGTTAAGACTTCCTGGTCACCAAAGAGAAAAAGTGATGCAAGAAGAGGTTGGGCTAAAAGGAAGGAACAGGAGCAGCATTCCCCTTCATGTGCTCAGCTGGGCCTGTCTCTGTGTGTGACTCTAAATCCCAGTGCTTGTTGCTTCAGTGCTCTAATGCCAATCAATAACCAAACAATAATCACATGGTTTTGTGGGTAACTGTTGGTGATTGCTACCCTCTGGTTCTTGCTACTGCCTATGAAACAGAACATAAAAATTGGTACTCCTGTAGAGGTCTTGATGACTGAGGCAAACTTTGAAACCCAGACAATCACAGCTCTTAGATATTTTTAATCATAACTGCTGAGGCAACTCAAATCTAGTACAAATGTGCAAGCTAATTTTACAGGATTTCATGTTCTTTCAGTAACTAGATTGATTCCTGGAGATGGATATATGTAGCTGACTTTGATTTGGAGGTTGTTTTTTTTTTTTCTATGATACTGTTTGTTTTTCTGCTATATCACAAATTTTATTGGCAAGTGTAATTGACAAAAATTCTCAACACCTTTTGTCATGGAGACCTCAACAGACTGCTGTTACATCATTGCCTGCAAATGAGCTAAGTAGTCCTTTCTAAGCCCATTTTATTTCCAAGGATGGGGCATCTACCACCTCTCTCTACAACACTATACTTAAATGAATTGACATAGTCCCCTTCAGTACCACTGGATAAAGCCAGGATAAATACAGCCCAATCACAAAATGTCCTCAAAATTTGAAGGCATCTCTTTGCAGAGTAAAGCCAAGTCCCGTATTTGCTTATTTGCCTGCTGTTGACATAGGCTGTTCTTCAGCAAAAGCTCTTGGAGATACTAAGTACTTTTGCAGTTGTGTGTTCAGAATGCTTCAACATCAACAATACACCTGAAAAGGCCTTTTTTCTGGTTTCTTTCCAACACCTATTTACTACCCAGAGACAAATCAGAAGCAAAGCACTGGATTGGTAAGCTGTGGACTTTTAAAGGTTGCTTGTACCAGACAGTCCGAGAGCAGGAGCTTGCCAAACCTTATTTCTTGGAGAAATCCACTGGATTTCACAAAATAATGGGATAAAGGTGTTATCTGAAAAATTACTTAAGAGCGACATTCCTAAATGCTCAGGTGGGCTGTAGCCCAAGGTTATTCTCAGGCTATGATGGCTCTGTCCTCTCTAAGGCAGCCAAGACGAGCAAAGGCTCGCTGTGGGAGATGAACCTCCTTAGAAAGGGGGATGCACATATTGCCACCCTTTCCAGACTTGCTTCGTACCTTGCACTGACATAGGTCACCCAGGACTTGTGAGAGGAAGGTTACATGTCAATCATAATAAAGTTGCTCTTAGGTTTTTGTGGAAGATCCCAAACTGCACAGCAAGCATCCTTTAGCTCTTCCTCAAGTTGCCTTCAAATGCTGGCTGGTGAAACACTTGTATCTGGACAGATCAGACCATACCAAAATGATAACTATGAAACAGGAGTGCACTGGCTTCTGGTAAAAGCTCACTGTATGCAACCAGTATTTCTGCTGCTTTCTTCACAAAATAAATGAACAGGGCTTTAGCATAACATACTGAATTTCTTCTGTGGAAAGAACAGTCGAACAACAGTTTGTTTATACAATTCTGGAGATAATATGTTTTCCAAGCAGTACTTCAAGCTCCCTCCGACTTTGAACACTGGCTGAGATGAATGTGGTATTGCCTGCAGTGCACTGTAGCTTTTGACAGCGAGCAAAACCAAATACTAAAGTTTGAAAAAAAAATAGTACCCTTCAGAAATAAACACTATCTTTTCAGCCATATTCTGAAATGAAAAATATTAGAATGTTGTAGAACAGCCCTAGCCTCATATACTTCAAATTTACTGATACCGAGAGCTAACAGTAATTGTGCCACCTTCCTGTGAGACTCCCCGCCTAAGTTCTCAGCCAGGGGTCTGGGCATGGCTCAGGGATGCATGGCACTTTCAGATGTTCACAGTTGAGTATCAGCCTCACTCACAGAGAAATTAATTCCCTAGTGGGACTCCAACTTAATAGTACTTTAATGGAGACAGCAAAATAAAAGTATACTTTAAAAAAACAAACATTACCTCTCAGAGTGGTAGTTTTATTTGTCTGCATACAACAGCATGCATTTTTTTTCACAGGAATATAAGCATAACAATGGTGAAACATCCGTATCAGATCCGGCCTGTATTCCATTTCAAAGGATTCAAAAGCAGATGCAAGAAACTTCACAGGAGGCAATGGCAGGACAACCTGCTCCAGAAGAAAGTTTCTGCTCAATCCCCACCGATGTAACGCTTGGCCAATTTCACAAAACATGTAGACTTATACCCCTTAGAAAAGTAATATACATATAGAAAAATCTGTATTTCTTATAGATTTCTGTACAGTAATATTTACAATATATTGCAAAGACTTCAGTCTGATCTCATTGCAAATAACTGCTTCCAGGCCACAAACCCCAGACTTTGTACCTTTCTCCTGTTATGCTACAGCTGCGGACACTGCCCCTTGTCACAGCACTGGAGACCCATGAAACACTTGGGTGTAAACAGTAGTTTGTTCTGCACGCTTGCACCCCATTTGACTATTTTTGTTTACATAGTTCTAGTTAAACAAAATAATTGAATTTATGACTAGCCTTTGTCATCATCACCATTTTAGGCTCCCCAGACAATTGGAAAAGCAACTCTGTTGCTAAAACTTCTGTTCAAAATGCAACAGTCCACCTTTCCACAGCTTAACACCAAAGCTGGAAAGTTCCACCCATCCCAAAGGATGTCTTTTATAACCAAATAGTTAAAAAAAAAAAAAAAAAAAAACAAAAACAAAAAATTATTTTTTTTTGAGAAAAAGATAGGTAGTGGCTAACATTAGCAAGTTTTTCTCGTTCTGAAGGATATGACTGAAAGACCCAGCAGAAGAAAGGAAAACCCTTTACATGTAACAGTAACAGGAGTGGAATGAACACCAGAGCTTTCATCATTTGGAAAAAGCACTGAATTACCCATTCCCAAAATGCATGGAGAAAGAAAGATTGTCATCTGTTTTTGTTCCGACATATAGGAAATGTAAATTATTAGCTTCCCCAGAAGGTATTATTAAATAAAGGGAATCTATAGCTTATCAGGCAAAGATCTTAAGACAGGTCCACATCACCTCTGAAATAAACAGGAATGTTTGGGATTCCTACAGAGTTTGAACAGAGCCAGAGAAATTTTGCTGCATTAGTGTGGAAAGTCACCTGAACTCTACTGAACTATCCACAAAGACAAAAAGAGGGATTAAAAAAATATTCAGAATGGGTCCAGTTCTGATTTCACTAACCTCTGCCATAAAACCCTCATCGATTTTCAGAAAAGCCAATGTTCAGCATTTTCAAGCAAATTAAACATATTCCTTCCTAACATTGAAAACGCATGAGCAATACATCTTTCATCTTAACTTTTGAAACCTGCTCAACGGAAAGAGCAAAAACAAACAGAAGTTTGAAAATGAAACCAAAAATTTCTTTGGAAACAAAACAAATTAATTCTCCTCTCCTGTGGCAAGGAACTGGATTGTAACTCCAAAGATTTTTCCTGCACTCTGAGCTATCTACAGTCATCCATGTTTTCAAAGAAAAGCAGTCCTTACCTCTGACAGATAAATATATATGTGGTACAGAATCTTGCAAAGGGAGCATGGACAGAAGACATACAGGAGTTTGTGTTCCTGACTAATAAACCTAGACCGTGTTCCTTAAAAACTTGCACCTTAAGTGTATAAATCTTATAATATTAGCAGCATCTTGGATTGAAGTTTTCTGAGAATCATCCTTTTACAATAATGTAACAAATATACATGGAGATTTCATTATGTAAGAAAATATCCACATACACTACGTTCTCTCTAACTTTGAAGGAGCTCACAAAAACTATTTAGTTTTCTCCCAGCTGAGAAGTGAGTTCAACAATTATTTTATCTGGAGTTGTAACCTAGTTATCTTGAGAACTTCAGACATGTAGACCTTAGTACCTAACACTAGAAACAGAAGACTAATGCCTTGCATTTCCAAACTGGTGCTGTAATTGAGAACTAACCATCCAAGGACTGATAAGCACATTTAAGTCCCATGGAAATGAAACACAGACGATATTTAGCTGATGTCAACGAGCTCTTCAAGGGCAACTCTTCCACGACTGTGGTAATACAAGTTAACCTCTGCCGGACCAACAGGTGAAGTCAACATTATGTCAGTCGGGCAGCTTCCACAGATGGGCATCAGTGCAAAAGAAAGGGAAAGTGGCCTTGGGTTTTTTTTTTTTTTGCATTGTTTTGTGTTTTGTAATGTCCACATAGAAATGCTTTGATTTTCTAGCAAGCAGCGACAGACTGGGGAGATATTGCATAGGCCTCATTCACTACACTAATGGTCCAAAGGATCACCTTTTAAAACATGTTTAGCTCAAGGAGCCCAAATGAAGCATTTTACTGATGATACTGAGTAAGGTGCTGTCTACACTGGGTGTTATCAGGACATTCCCTGGCCTGGCCGTGCCCTAACACGCCTTCCTGCCTTGCAGCACAGCGATGCTGCCTTGCACAGCCCTACTGCAGACCCACACCAGGGAAGCATGGCTTTGCACAGCCTGGCACAGTTCCCTAACGTGATTCTGTAAGAGCCTGCTCACTCACTGCATCAAACTGAAGGTGTTACACCACAGCTGCCAAACCTTGCAATGTTTGCAATGTCAGAGTCAGGCACACACTGCAAACAAATTGTACCGTTCTGCAAGGCAGAAACAATGCAAAACCTCCCTCAATACCTGTTTCTTGGAACCATGCTCCTGGAAGTATTTTGTGCTATTCTTTCCCAATAGCTGAGCAAGCTGCGTGACAAACTAGCAAGAGCAAACTAGATGGATACAAGGTACACCAATTTGGCTTGCATGCTCTCAGAGAAAGAGAGGTTTGGCATGGATTTCGCTTACAACATGTTTGCCAAGTATCTCAGGTAAGGCTGCCACAGTTAGTCCTCACCAGCCAAGCAAATGATGTTGAATGATGTCAGGATGGGCTCTGATCAAACAGCCCTGGTAAGGCAGAGCCTTTGAACATCAGGTGGAGTCTGTCTGCAAGGGAACACCTGACCCTGAGGTCATTGCCACTTCATTCCCACTTTCTCCCCCCCCACCCCTGTTGACAAATTCATTGCTGGAAAGAGATGGGTGCACAACACAGACCTTCTGTCACAGCCTGGAATGACATCCTGAGGCAGTGAGCTGATGTTGAATATTATTGTGGATGGCAGCTGCTGCCACGCTTTGCTTTTGAAGGGTCTTTTGTCTCCTGCTGTCTTGCTGGGGCACAGTTCACAATCTCCACTTGTCACTGCAGTCTTGGACACCCTTGGGCTTGACAAGAGTGAGGCTTCCAGGGGATGTGGTGAAGGTAGGAAGCAATAATAAAATATTAATCTTAGACAAAGTAGACATAAGCCAGATGAGGGAAAAGTTTCTTCCCGCGTCTGGTTTTGTTCAACTTCCAAGTCAACAATTCTGAAGAAAAAAGAAAAAGAGTGTCATTTGTTATACATCACATCAGATAAGCATAAGGTGATACTCTAAAGCTTTTATTCAGCTGCCTATGGCTATTGCCAACATAGTAAATTACCCTCCCGGGAGATTTCCACTTTAATAATGCCCATCCATTTAAGAATGATGAGAAACTCAGGGCTGAATAATCTTGACTCAACTCAGGAAGGAGGATGCAGAGTGAACACTCTTCTTAGAATCAAGCAGAACTGACAGTGAGAGGAACTGAACTGCAGAAGTGAACCCAGGCAGCTTTCCACCAAGAAACAGCAATGCCCAACTTCCCAAGGACCTCAGTTTTCTAAAGCTCACAACCCACACTCTGCAATCATCACACTGATGAAACATGCTAAAGAACCTGATCCTTCAAATAGCTCTTTTATTTACATGGTGTTCCACCAGGTCCCAGAGAGCTCATGAAAAATTAAACAGAGAACATAAAATATGAATGGAATGATCACTGGCCCATAAAAGCTCTGCAGTTCCTAAAAGGTGTTTTATACATAAAAAATGTTGGGATTTCAGGAATGAGGTTTCTGCCTCATTGTTCAAAGAAGGTGCAACAATTTTCAAGCCTCTGTATAAAACAAGGAATTTCCAAGGATGTGCCTGGGAGCACCAGGAAGAGTACTTTGCTCCGCAGCACAGCACAGCAGTCCACTGCCCTTTAATAAGCAAACTAAACAGAGCCAAAGACTTGGATATTGTGAAAACATATCGATATCTGACTTGATGCTGTATTGTCAGAGAAAGTGTAGGACTGAATGAAAATTTAGATCAGAACTACAAGACTCATCTTGCAATAACAACTCTCTCCTTAAATTCTGTCCAGTAAATGTAATATTTAACTTATGGTAACTCTTGATGACCCTTATCCTTTATTCTGGGTACTGTGTACAGGTATTTTTAGCTGACCTTTCTGAACTTCCCACTTCTGTGGCCTAAATGATAAGTATGTTCTCAGTTTTCAGAAATTACCCTACAGCTGAGATCCAACAGCTGAGAGTCAGCTCTAGTATTCTTAAAATTAGGTTTATAAATAAGGACCCTCTGAATTAGTCTTTCCTAGGCTGTCCAAAATTTTGGTGCCAACGGAAATTACTAGGAGCGTAAAGTGCTCCCTTGTTCTATAGGTATTAAAGTTATTGCAGAATGAACATAGACTCACTTAAAGAAACTTGCTGTTTACTTCATGGAGATCTTTTCACCACCTTGTTAGGCTGGCGGTGTACTACCATTTTATCTTATATGGTAAAAATAAAAAGCCATTGACCAAGCCCATGGGAGGTTACACTGGTTCAGTCCCTGGTACTTCCCACCCTCCTGCCCTTGCCTTTGCCCTGGTGCAGCACCTCCTCTGCAGACTGGATGCTCCCTGGGGTGCTCACCAGCATCTCCTGCCTCAGCTGCAGCACTGGACATGCTTAGCACCCTGCAAATGGATGGGGAAAGGGCCAGCTTCTCCCTCTGGAGCCAGCTCTGTGGTGACGACCACGGCTCTGGCCTTGGACCCTACCCCCATCAGGGGCATTCAGGAGCAAACAGGCTTTCATTTTGTTGTTTTTTTTGTGTGGTTCATGCTTGCTGGAATCTGCCTCCCACCCTCTCATTTGGCTAGGCTGACAGCTGGCAAGGAGCTTCACAAAACCACCACCTTCCTCGTTTTGTTTTGAATATCTCCCTGGCCTTTTATCACAGAAGGATGAGCAAGGAGAAATGATTAGTTCAGGGAGCCCTTTCTTCTCTCTAAGGTTATTTGGGAAAGGATTTGTTACATAACAACACTTCTTTTAAATTGTCAGCCAGATACCTGAGAACATTCTTATCTGCAAGGCCTTGAAAAGCTTGTGTAAAACGGCTCTCTTCCTGTCTTCCTCATCTTGCAGGAAGAAAACAGGCTTTTGAGAAAAATTCTAATTCTAAAAGTGAACCAAATTTCACATCATTAAAACCAGTTTCAAGTAAGTAAACGGATTTTTGCCTTATATGGATTAAAGGAATTTAGAGTGACAGCCTCAAATCTGCATAGGAATGGGGCTCAAGCACTACAATTCGCCACATTCGTAAGGCCCATGTGCTCTATCAACAGCTGTACCTACCCCAAATGATGTTCTTCTCATGCACCAATTACGAACTGTCAGAAAATATACATGTAATCCTTCATATCAAGACCTACTCATGCAATTTTTAAATACCTCACTGTAAGCTGTGGTAGTTATCCTAGGGGCTTTACATACTGGAAGGAGAAAAGCTGTTATCTCATAGATTATCAATACCACAGGCTCCATGAACACAGTTCTTTTTCAGGAGATCATATGCAAAATAAACACTGCTTTTATTAAACCCAGAACATCAGCTTTTACAAGAGCCAAATTTGTTCTGCTTCTGTCTGTGAAGTAATTGATTTCTACACCTAGATCCACACTTTTGTGTTAACTATCTTTAGCTTCAAACAGTGAAGTACCCTCTGACCAAGGCAAACCGCACAACCCATTCCCAACTACCATCCCCAAACCACACAACAAAACCCACCGCAGAGGAAAACCCAGCCTGTGAAATGCTATGAGGCCACCTGGAACAAACTTTTATGGTACCAACAGAAAGCCGTGGAAGAAATAAGATTGCTAGCAGGGGCACTGACTCAGTTTTGCCTTCCTGATACTTGGGGGTGCCTATGTGTAAGGGGAAGGAGAAAGAGTGAAGGAAAGTAAGGAGGGGAAAACTATAGCAGCGTAGTATAAATACAGTACACTCCTGATGAGTAATAGTTTCAGCAGTACAGTATAAATACAGTGTACTCCTAATTAGTAGTAGTCTGCTCAGCCTGTTATCCAAATAACTGTAACTAAGGGTTGAATACTTTTCTAAGGTTTTTTTCTAGCATTTAAGGTAGAAGAAATTAGAGGAAATAAGCTATTTGCAAAGCAAGAATCTGCAAAGTGCAGGCATGCTTCACAGACGCTGACTCTTTTAATTTCCTGTGGGGGGTCTCATCTAAACCTGGCAAGCTGCAAGTATTTATTTGTTTGTATTTTGGTTTTTGTAATAACACAGATTTCTGCTTTGCAAAAAGCCTCACTTGGAACATGTGGTAAACAAAATACATTTTCCTTCAGCCTTTCCTGAAAAGACAAATATAAATCATGTGAAGTCAACTGCTCTTTAAAAAGGAAAGAGAAACACAAATTGCCAGGGCGAGGCTTTGCACACACCTTGAGTTCATCAGGCTCCAACCCATGCTGAATGAAGCCATCATGCCAGTTCCTGGATCACCTTGTTAGTCTCCTTGGCTTTCTTACACGTGTACAACCATTTGATTATCCGAGCGTTGCGCTCAATCACGGAGGTGCTGCTGGGGACCTGCTCTGTGAGTTCGTCCTCCAGCAGCCCCTCATCCCCGCTGTGCCTCGTGAACTCACTCTCGGATGTTGCCACGCTGATGCTGCGGATCTTGAAGGAGACATTGTCAGACACCACGGAGAAGTTCTCTCTCCCAAGATCCTCAATGACCTCCTGCTCCAGGCCACAGTACTTGAAAAATGTATCAAACTCAGCTAAGGACTTGGAGTAGCGAGAGCTGATGTCCGACTGGGAGCGATGGAGACCTCTCCTCTTCACCTCCTTGACCTCTTCAGGAGGTGTACTCAGTTTTGAGGGTCTCTCATGCTCCTTTGTACACACCCCCGTCCCTTCAGTACTCACAGGGACAGTCTGCACTGCTCCATGGTCGCTTGGCTCATGGTCACCTTCTTTTGCTGAGAGAGGCTCGCTGCTCTCGCTGGCTGCGACGTCTTCCATGACTCTGGGCAACTCAGGGGAAGCCAACTGCTTCTCCTTTATGGACCCATGGAAGATCCTCCTCACCAAGCTCCCCCGTGAGCTGTCCTGGCTTTGACCTCTCCCAAGCTCACATTTCTGACGGTAGATCACCAGGGAATCCGGCCGCATCTGCCTCCTGGTGCTGCGCCTGGCGATGGGGGGGCCGTGCTGCAGGGGGGCTCGGCAGGAGTTCACCGCCTTGCCCAGCTCCAGGGGCTTCGCGCCCGTCCCTCTGCCCAGGTCCCTGCTCGCTGCTTTGCTCTCCACGGAACAGGTCTCGCTGCTGCTCTCCGAGGCTGAGCTGAGCGCGATGACGGGATCCTGCCTGGTGCTGATGACCTGCTGGCTCTTTACGTACTTGGCCTTATCGGCGGCCAGTCTCTCCACAGCACTTTTCCTGCCCGGCTTGCCGGCCTCCAGCTGCCTGCGGAGGTACTCGGGCCCCTTGTTGAGGAGCCGCAGGGGGAGGGAGGAGTGGAGGTCGGAGATGGCGTGCATTCCCACGGCCCGGGGGAGTTCAGCCGGCATAGCAGTTTCAGGGACGCGGATCCTGCTTCCAGTCCCGAGAGGGAAGTGAGATAAGAAGAAAAAAAAAAAAAAAAAAAAAAAAAACAAAAAAAAAAAAACAAAACAAAAAAAAAACCAGGAAAAAAAGGAAAATCGCGGTACAGGACAGCCCGGGCGCGCAGGCGGCGGCGCCGCTCTCCGAGGGCCGCGCTCCCCGCACCGTCGGGGCGCCGCGTGTCCCGCCCGCCCGGTGGCAGGCACAGCCAATCCCGGCCGGCAGGGAGGGAGGGAAGCAGGCAGGAGCCGCCCCGGGGGACCCAGCGGCCCGGCCCCCGCCACCGCCACCGCCCGCGGGGCTGGGGCGGCCGGGGTCCGGGGGCGCGGCGCTGCCGGGGGCGCGGGGCGCCTGCTCCGGCGCCGGGGCACTCGGAAGGTTTGCTCCCCTCAGAAACAGCCTCTGCCGGGCCGCCCCCTGGGGACGGGGCCCTGCTTCAGGGCCTGACCCGGCGGACCCCAGCTCATCTCCCCCTTCGGGGGCACCACCTTGTCCCGCTCCTTTCGCGGCCCTTACGCGGTGCGTTCCCCGCCGCGGGTTTCACTGCCCGGCCGTGCCGGGCGCTGCGCTCCAGCGGGAAACCTTGGGATGATCGGGAAAGGACGGGACTCGGGCTTCCAGCGCACAGCGGCGGAGCAGGGTCCGGGCACGCCGGGCGGGCAGGACAGCTGTGCCCCAGCTGTGCCCCAGCTGTGCCTCCAGCTGTGCTGGCGGCATCCTGCCCTTCCCGGGGCATAGGCAGCAGCAGCAGGGACACGTTTGTCCCTCGGCCCACAGCTGTGCTGCGGCTGTGCACGTGTAAAGTGTAAAGTGCAGTGGAATGGCATTAGTCTGAGCTGCGTGTTGCAAATCTTTGCCCTTCAGAAACATAGGGCAGAATTCCCATCTGGGCTGGCAATTCTGAACAGGCAGGACAGAGCCATTGGCTGTAATGTAAACTCCTGAAAATTAGACTTGTAAGTTACAGGTAATCACCTGGGGCAGTCCAACTTTAACTCGTGATCTCATGTGAGAGGCACCTGAGGTCCATAATACCTGAATTATAGATAACTTTTCTTCTAACAGTTTATATCTGCAAGTTTTTTCATGCATATTTTTTATTGGTTTGGTTTGGTTTTAGTTTGTCTGTTACTTCTGGGGAAATACTAGAATGCTTTTGGTGGGGATTGGTTCATACTTCATCTATACAACCACTAAATGGTAGCTAACAAGTTTAGAAAGGAAGAGATGAGCCTTCCTGTCTTCGTTATGAAGTTCCAGGCCACACCACTTTGCTATCAGCAAGAGAAAGGTTTGCTGTGACAAGAGAAAGGTTACAAGCAACCCTGGGGTCAGAGTTTGGGCTAGCTCTTCAGTGAAGACCGTAGAAACACACAAAACAGAAATATTCTCTTGCCAACATGGTTCTACTGCTGGTTTTCTCCTTGACTTTACATCATCTTTGTTCCTAGATATGTAGGTCTGAACTCCAGAAGCCTCATAACACATACGACTGCCTGTTCACAGCGAGGATCCCAGATACGATGCTTGCCTGAATCAGGACTGAAACTTGTGATATATTTTGAGATCACTTAGACTGAAATTCTTACTGATATGTAGAATGGGTGCAGGTTTTTGAGAAAGAATTTTTTTTTACAGGTATGCAAGTACAGCTGGTTCACATAACAACTTACCTAAAAATCAATATTCTCGAAAACTGAGAGACAAAAGTTTAAGCACAGTTAATTAGGAGGGAACACTTTCCTGTTAAAGCGGTTCATACACAGATGTGTAAGAGTGTAGTTAATATCATTACATATTTAAATGCTCCATGGGATGCTGGGCATATAGAGAAAGCTGATGGCTTCTGACAATGAGTCTGAGCAATAAGCTGATTGATGTAATGAACTTAGTAATGAGATACTAAGGTTTCATTGCCATATTGACAAATCTGCCTTAATTTTTTCTTTCAACATTTTCCTTGGAGTTCTATGGCACTGCATAATGTAATAACACATATTCACATTTCTCCGTGCATTGTAATTTGTATTTGTTCCAAATTCTAGTGTCTTGCAGAAGCTTTAAGAACTTGCAAAAAAAAAAAAGTCATTTGTTTGCACTCATTTGAAGTAATGAGAAAAATGAACGCATACAAGTATCAGTAAGAGTGGTCTTATTAAACAACTACAATTAATTTCTTTATCAAAGCAGTTCATTCACTCCTTGCAATATTATATAGTTTTTCTCAGTGGACAATAGCTTTGTGTTTAGAGTTGATATACAAAACCAATTTTAAAACATTGGTTTTGATGAAAAAATGTTTAAAAGTTAAAAAAAAATGAGACATTTTCCTTTCTCTTAAAATGTTCTTGGTTTTAAATGCATGCCTGAAAGACAAACCTGGAAACTTTTGATGGAATATTTTCGTTTTCCAACTAGTTTCATCCTCGTCTCACTGACAAAGGAAGATGTGAGTTTTGATTTTCTGCAAAGTGCATGTCACAAGAAATTTCTCATGAAAAATTGCAACAGCAATTTCCAGCTGACTTTCCAGATATGTGAGATACTTTTCCTTGAGAACATTTAAGGGGAAGAAGCGTCTTCCCAGGGTCAGAAATCATTGCGAGCAACAAATTTTTATAACCCTGTCTCCCTTTAGTAAGGTATATCAATATAACAGCTGCACAGTTATGTGATATTTTAAATATATTTAGGTCACATATTTTAAACTTAAATGCATTTCAGTTTAAAATATGATTTGAAATAGTTATATTTGTATTTCTTGGAATTAGCTCTTATATTTATGGATACACTCTTACGGTATTCAAAGAAGAGGGAGTCATTGCATTTTTTCTTTCTGGAAAGCAGAGAGAAAGAGAGTGTATTATGAGAGCCCCAAGCAAACCACCTTTGCCCCTGTCCCAGAGCAGGCTTGCAGATAATAACATGGAAATAAAAATGGGTGCAGCAGCACCCATCCCTCAGCTTGTCAGCTGCCATCAGTCTCCCTCTGGCACCAATACATTAAACAAAGGTAGGAGAGGCAAGTCCTGCACACACTAAGCCTGAGCTGACACAAGGAGTTTTCCCACGGAAGGGGAGTTCTACAAAACACCTTTGAGTCAGCTGGCATTTAAAGGTATCATGAAACACAAAGCAGTTGAATTTTATGTGGGGTAAGAATAACCACTTCTCACTCTGTTTTTATTAATAAGATGTTTTCAGAGCACAGCTAGAGTCTGAGCCAGAGGAAAGCCAGAAGCGGAACTTGTACAATGGCACTGCAAGCAAACAGTGCAATGTGTGCAAAGCTTGGGTCATTGCTCCCACCCCATTGCCAGTGTCAGTGACACTCTGATTTATAGGGGTCAAAGGGCAAAAAGGAAGTGGTGGCAGTGGGAGGTAAAGGCAAGGAGGAAAGAGAAAGGGGAGCTCAAGCCCTAACAAAAACAGGATTCTCACATTTTGGAGGCCACCAGAACAGCTGTGTCCCATGACTGAGGTTTCTCACCCCAGCAGCTCTCAGTGCTGGGTGCAGGTGTTAGAGCCCATGTCAGAGGGTGGTTCACTTCCACTGTGACATTGAGTGGTGCCACTGAGTGTCCTGTTCGCTGGACAGGGGGATGTAAAGGAGCCACAACACAGAAATGAGCAGTTTCCAAACAGCTGTCTCCAGTGGGGAAATTTTAGGCCTTTCAACATGGAATCAGTGACAGTCCCAATTCTCTCAGATTCACTCAATAGAAGATATAGGCATGCCTGTACATCTTCAGGCAGAATTTTAAGACTCTGGGCTTAAGCACTGTATGGCAGAGGCAGACCCACATCACTTGTATCTCTTTCTTTAGCCTCTCCCACCACTGCCAGATTGCTTAGCATCCTTTTCAACCCTTGTACTTTTGGGTTGTTTACTTCATTAAACAGCTTGGCATCTTAATCAGAAAATATCTTCTCCTAAAATCAATCCAGCTTGATAGCAATTGTCATTAGTGGGCTTCATTTTTTAGTAGAATTTTGGAAACCCCAGGTGTACCACTTTCCAGGTTGAACAACCATCATGGATCTCAATGGGACTGTATAATTTACATCACAGTGATTCATGGCAACATGTGGGGAGCCTTATTAGAACAAAGAGCAGAAGAAAAGTGGTGGAATATCACAGTGAAAGCAAGAGATGAAAGGGACAACAAATGCAACGTGCATTACACCAGGCCATGACAATGGGGAAGGTGCAAGCCGTAGCATGCTTCTTTCCCTTTTTATGCCTTCTTGTCCCTGCAGTACATCTGAGCCGACACTAATTCCTGTTTTCATACACCTCTGACATGCCTAAAATGTAGAAATAAAAATATCCAACACAGGTTTGGTACCTAACATATTTAAGTGTATGTTAAAATATTGAGATTGAATATTTTGATTTGAAAAGACTGATATGTTTATCATGCTGTCTGATCAAATTCACTGAGTAATTTGGAAAGGAGGGGAAGAGCCAGAGTTTTTACAATAAAATACAGCTATGATGCTGCAAAGGAAATAAGTAAGTTAACTCCCAGAACAACTCTGTTTGATCCTGAAAGGAATTCCTTGAATTTTGAATTGAGATACTTCATGAATAAACGCCTGTTACGTGTGTTAAAATAAACTTCGTGCTCAGTAAAAGGTTCTTACTGTTGCTTCTGTCGAGTATATGTTGGATAAATGTTCCCTCAGTGTTCCCCATAGGCACAGTCATAGCTTGCAGTTGTAAAACTGCCTCTCAGTGGTTGCAACACCCTTTACCTACCAACCAAACTCATACACAGTCACTTCACCCAACACAGGGAGGGGTCAGGGCACTGCTTAAATACTTTATGAATTTTGTAGGCAGCGTTGCTGCAGTCATCAGCGTATTTATCCACAGTTATCCTATGTAAAGGTCCTGCTAGCCTAGTCTCATGTATAGTTAGCTTTGGTCGTAGAAACGCCCTTTCATTTAATCTAAAGCGAAAACCCGTAAAAGGTTTAAAGCCATCCCTGTTGTTTTAGGGAACGTCCAGCATCTGTGTGTCACCTCCCTGCTGTCTGCTTGCCTGGCAAATGCCTAAAACAATCAGTGCTTTTGCTGTTGCTGTGCCAGGACAGCACATGTCTGTCCATGGCCTAAGCAGGTGAGAGATACAGTGCACGCTTGCGTCCCCTGAATTCCGCTGTGTATCCACACACAGGCAGATGAGGAAGCGTAGGAAAGGTCACTGATTATTGAACTTCTGACAGAGAATTGCCTGTTGTCTGTTATATATAGTTTATATCGTGGTAGCTGAGGTACTCACCTGGCAAGTGAGAGACAATCTTCCCCTCCCAGATTTGGAGCAAACTTTCAAAATCGGATTTCTTGCTTCCCAACACAGTAGTTATAATGTGGGTCTGTAGTTCATTGTCACTCAGATTCTGTTGCTGAAAACATTCGTATTTTCTTTGCCTAATTAGAAATTTACTGAAGGTAATGGACAGAAGATACTAATTCTATAACCTAGTGTGCATGCACCTAGAAAGTGCATGGATTTTTAGTTACTCTTGCAAAGTGGTAGATTTACACAGGGAAGGTTGAAAAAGTCTCACTTTCAATGCTACTTAAGGTGTTCAGTAGAGATGTGCATTCAAATCACAAAATGGTATCTAACAACTTCATCTCTTCTACCATACTTTCTGACATGCTGTTGTAAGCTCTCCCAGTCTCATTTCCAATGATACAGAATTGAGTTTAGAAATCAAACAACAGGATAATATTCATATTTGAAAATCCCAGTGATGCGTAGGAACTGAACAACACTGCAGTCTTCAGACTTTTGAGTGTCCTACCAGCTTATGCAGGTGTTGTCCCATTCAGACACGGACTGTTGGAAATCCCATTCCCTACGGGTCTTATCCATTTTCTGTAGCGTATATTACATGTTTTATAACAACTGGTGAGTCACTAAACTCAAAATGTTTCTATTGAGGCAGGAATTTTGACACGTTTTCCTTGAGAGAATGCCCATCATAGAGCTCATTTTAAAAGTAACTGAATAAATTTGTCCAATACTATGATGGACACAGCTTCTAGTGTTTAAAGAAACCCATCTGTCAAATACCAAAACACTGGAAATATCACCTAAGGAGCACAGTATCAGAACTTGGAATGCACAGATATGTATAATGTGTGAAGTCTGTCATCTTCTGTCTAAGGTTTTAATAGCAAATTGGATGAGATTGTGATGTTTCTTTCCCAAGGATTTCTTGTAGTGTCTCTGAAGATACAGCTAGCAGTCATTCAATCTTTCTTATCAAGTGATTGCAAATTTAAGTCTCTGTCCTTATGAAATCTATGGAGAATTGACCAATGTTTTATCTGTACTTCCTATGTGTTAATTTGGGGCCAGAAGAGCTCTTGCATGATCTCTCTAGCAGAGTCATTGGCAAATGAAGTCTGCATGTTACCTTTCCTCAGAAGGAACCAGTGCTTTTCATTGCTGAGATACCTTGTGGTTTTCTGTGATTTTTCAGTGCTTAGAATCTTTCCCGGATCCCTAAGGATGTGAGTTTGCAGTTCAGTTCTTGATGGACATGTGATAATTAAAGGAGACTGTTGGAGTACAGGCTGTCTAAGGACTCCAAAGGGTGATTGTTTTTTTACTGTTTAGGCACAAGAAATATGCAAATATAGTAAAACTGATAAATGTGCTCGTATGTATTAATGCAGCTTTTTTGCTTCCCCCGTCTAAGTATTTTCAGCTCTCCTTCAGTTTGCTGATGCAAGAGCTCCTTTCAGAGTTTAGATGGGAAAATGAACTAATTTATCAAGACATTTGCCCTGCCAAGGACAAACGTTTACATTTAATAGTCATCAGTCACTATACCTCTGAAGGTGTGGTGGTTTGTCCTGTCACTTTCTAAAGGACTCTTGTGCAGTTCAGACATAAAAGGCAAATATCTTCCAAGCTTAAAAGGGAGCCTGCATCCTGCCCTGACTGTATGTACAGAGGACATAGATAGGCTATGTCTCCTTAGCCTGGCTTTGGGAATCAGCACAGACTATTGGATATTCCCAACTATCGTATTTGGCTAACAAGTGAGTTAAATAGTGTAGATGTTGTCAAATCACATCTGGTTTAGTCTTGAGACCAGAGAATAAATCTGAGCCCACAGATGCAATTCTGAATCCTTGCTATGAATTTAATTAATTGTCTGTTTGACCTTCTCTAGATATTCACCATGACGTGCAGCAGCTCTATGTATACATTCTAAGCTCAACTGAGTCTATTCAATAATTTTCAGCTTTGGTTTAGGGATATGAGTAAGTTTCTGTTACACTACAGAGTTGTGTTTTAACTAAGCTGGGCAACATCTGTGTTGCAAGTGGGTTCTCTGACACAGTTGTTTACACGGTGAAATCGAGCCTTGTCTTGCCCTTTGCATTTCAGAGTCCTTTTAAATGCACTCCAACATCCCGTGAGCTCCACGTAACAACAGAATAACATTCACAATACTCTTGCGATGACCTGACTACAACTTCTTGATGTACATGAATTCATCTTGAAAGTTATAACAGATTTGTTCTAATCTGATTGACTCCAAAGATTAAATAACATCTTGGATAAAGAGAGTAAAATAGGCTAGCTGTTCTGCATAATTATATCAATTCCAAAGCTATACAAAACAAATAAACATAAGCCCCAGTATTCAAGCTTCATTAGGTTTATGTTGCAACAGCTACATTAAACAAAATTACAGATTCAGTAAGATCTTATCATGCTGATGCAGCAGCTGCTCTGGACAGGATCACACAGTTATTCTGATTTGCAGGTTTTTCTAGGAAACAATAGTCCAGACCTCTTCCATTAACAGCTCCACCCTGACCCGCAAACTTTTAAGTGAGGTGCTAGCACAATGCTAAACCCCAGCTGGAAAAGTAGATTCAGTGAGCAGAAAAGTGTCGGAGATTTTATTCATCCCGTATGACTATTCAGTGTCCATCCAGGAATTTACCTGTCAGAAAATGTTCTTCTACCTATTTCTTGTTATTTTCCTTTTTTTCAAGAACAGCTGGTACAGACATCTTATTTATGGTGCTCTCTCAATAAACTAACCTATATGTTTAAGTCTTACTAAGATAACTTTTACAGACAAATATAAAAGAGGAAAAGCTTCCCGGATTTCTGAAGTAGATGCCAGGGCCATTTGGGCTTTACTAGAGCCTGAGCTGCAAGGTGGTGAACTAAACTAAGGGATGGGTTGTCACCTGATCGGTGTGAGGGGGTCAGAGAGGGAAGGTGAGAACTCGTTTCCACACTGGCTTTGCTTTGGAGCCTCCAGTCGCCCTTCTCCAGAACAGGCAAGTCCCCTGGGTGCTGCTCAGAAGATTCCACCCCGAGATCCACTCCAAAGTGATACATGGATAGGGCTCCCCCAGGTCCAGCTCCTTCTGCCCTCAGTCTCCTTCACCCTACACCCTCAGGCACGCAACCCCCGGTCCCCAGCACAGATAGTTCATCCTGTGGAACAAGCACAATCCTTGTTTTCAGATGTTTTGGACAAAATGACCCCTCACCCCCTCACACAGATGGTGATTATGTGTCAGAAGTAACACAGGAGTCTGAGCAGAGAGGGTGGGGTGGGTGTAGATTGGCTCTAGGGGTGGCGTGGGCACACACGTGGTACCCCACGCATGGTCTGCTTTCACTTGCTGGTGCCCCTCTGCACCATGGGCCCCGGGGTCAGCCCAGCACCAGGTCCTGAGGGATTTGGCAGTGCAGGTATAGCCCATGGGCATGCTTCGGCTCCAGAGGGGAATAAGTGGAGCCAGCGCAGATCATAGGATCAGAGGGAAATTCATGTTGAATTCAGGTCTTCTAGTCCAGTTCTCTTGTCCGAACTCTTTCTGGAAGCAGGCACAGCTGTGACACCAGAGCAGGTTATGGCCTAGACATAAAAATAGCGTGGTGAGGAAGAATTATATAAAGACCAATAAGATTTGGCAGAACAAGAGGAATAAGGCAAAAAAAGTAATAGTTAATAATATGATATTTTTTAACACCTATTTAATTTCTATTCTTAACGTGATCCATTCATTTAGCTTTTCTATATAGATTTTAGACTTCTGTTTTGTGTATTTAACTGGTCCGTAAATTGCCTACAACATCTTTAGGCACAAAATTAAGAAATTCTAGCAATATTAAAATCAACCTATGTACAAAGAAATGTGATATACTATTTATTTACAGTCTAAAGTAATTGTTTATCCCCACTGAAAGTGAGCCTTCACTAGAGAGAAAAATAACTTCATTTTATTACTCTTTGGCTTTGAATAGTATGTCTTCATTATTTTAATATCAGCTGATCTTAGAGGGATCCTGTAATGTAGGCCTAATAGAACTCATTTCTTGTTCTTAATGAGTGACTGCAGATAGTAACTTCATAATTATTTTAAAATTCTCCTAGAAAATTGCTTCCATTACCTCATCTGCTAAACCCACCAAAAAAACCCTCACCCCCCAAAAAAACACTTCTAAAATATTTTAATGATTAGACTATTGTGGATTTTTTTCTCTTTCACATGAGATTAGCTCAGTTGGTTAGAACATGATGCTAATAACACCAAGGTTGTGGGTTCAGTCCCTGCATGGGCCATTCACTTAAGAGTTGGGCTCGATGATCCTTCTGGGTCCCTTCCAACTCAGAATATTCTGTGATTCTGGGAAAGTATTTGATTATTTTATGGTCCTGTTCAGGATTTGTGTCCAACATTTTATGAAAGGGATGAAAATAAGGATTAACACACAAACTCAAGTCATGCAGTATGTTGTAGACTAAAAGTTAGTTGAAATTCTTGTTCCTTTGGTTTAAGCATGGTGCTAAGTAATGAAGGAACAGATAACTGGTAGTTCAGATTAGCATTCTGGATTACAAGGGAAAAAATATTTCCAGGATACCATAGTGATTAATTTTTCTAATCTGGGGGTTTGTGCACCATTTGTGTGGTTCTCCCAGTAACCCCAAATACAGAGCAAATCTGATCCATTAAATTTTGTCGCGCTGAGCATTCAGCCCAGACTGAACTAAAGCTGTTTCCCAGGAGGCGAAAGCCGTGTGCAACCAGGCACTGACACAAAGGGTCATGCGAGATGAGATGTGAGTGTCCTCTTGGGCCTCCTGGTGCCCCTGTGCACTGCTGGCCCTCAGCACCTCGCGTGGTCAGCCCTGGTGCATGGTGAGGGGAGATGGGGCAGTGCTTGGATTAGCACCTCTCTTGTCCTGAGCTAAACCCATCCAAGCCTGGAAGAGCAAAGTCAAACCATTGCAGATATTTTGTGGAATGTGGGCAGCTCTCCAGGAGAAAGAGGGGGTCCCTGAGAAGTGTGCATCCACCAGAATCCCTGCAATCCCAGCACTGGCTCTGGCTTCATGTGTTTCGTGTGGCGCCTGGAACTGCCCTTTATCTGATTTCAGCAGAGACAACATTTGCTGAACCATTTGTGAATCACTTGACACTTGCAGAGACTTGTTGAGAAACCAAAGTCATCTGCCAGACCACAATGTTCCTGGCTTTTCTTTCCTTCCTTCTTGAGACTGTTGCTTCAGCCAACTGAAATTATGTGAGCATGGCAGACGTGAAGAGATAGGCTAAGTAGTGAAAAATAATTGTGTCCTCATAGGTTTCCATGCAAAAATGAAGGCTTGCTATGTATCAGTGAAGCTATAAATGGCTCCAGTTCTCACTGGCTTCAGTCAGAGATAAGGACACGAAGCATCAGGCAAGTTTGTTTGCTCAGAGATACAATCACTCAAGAAAAAAAATAACTTGCATCCTGTCAAGTTAGCCAAAGACGTCAATGCTCAACGAACCTTTACAAAGGCTTTTGAAAGGAGATAGTGTAAAGAGCTTAACTTATCACTTAACTAATTATACTTTATTTTTAAATAATTTGAAGTGAATGAATTAGTAAAATATAATTTAATATTTATTTAACCTTTTTAGAAGCTTAAAAGTACTGTAGACAAAATACGCACACCTTAGATTGCTATTGTCTTATTTGAGAGGTTTATGTTTTGTTAATACTGTCTACGCATTCCTAACACTGAATATGTAAATTGATACAACATCAAAGTCTGAGGTTGCATCTCTGACCTTCAATGTCAGGACTTTGCCTTTTATGCTTCTATACAATTCTTTGAAAAGGCTGACATTATGCTTTGGTCACTTATTATGTTTTAAAGGATTTTAGAGATCGAAGAAGGATGATCAGCAGGGATATCAGCTGGCAAAATCAACTTCCAACTCCGTACTGCTCTACAGAGCAAGGAAAAAAAAAGCACAAAATCTTTCTTTTTCTAGACAAGAAATAGAGATAATAGGCAATGTTTTTAATGAACACTCAGATCTTTTTACACATAATTTTGAATGGTGGCACTTCCAAACCCTTCTTGGAGCAGAGCTGTTACCTTGTGAGGGTCTTGTGTTTCTAGCTGGTAAATAAGTACAGCACTACTGCAGCTCACACCCTGGAAGGCACCACATGAAGGCTGTGGTCCACATCTGCCCCCCTCACCTTCCTAACAGGGCTCACCACCCTCCAAAGCCAGCACTGGCCTCTTCAGTGAAGAATGCATTTTCCTCCACATGAATAGGAATTCTCCTTCTGTTGGAAACTGGACTGCCATTTATATGAATAATATTTGTCCTGCTTCCTGCTGATGGTCTAACCAACAGCCCTGGTGTACACTGCACAGGTTTAAGCCTAGCCCCACAGCATGGAGTTCTTTGTGGCTCAACACGAGAAACGATAGCAAAGCACATGGAAATGGTCAGGGGCTGTGTTCTCTAGTACAACAGCAGCAAGGGTCTGCTTTCTTTGCCAGCAAGACACAGCTGAGTTGCTCAGTTGAGCTCTGTGTGGTGTGAGGTAAAGAGTATTAGATTACCAGCAAAGTCACTGGACTAAAGCTTTGCGCTGGGAAAGGCTGAAATGCATTTACCGACATAATGTGGTTTGTATTTTATCTTAGAGCACTCAAGCCCCTCTATCCCTCTTTTCCACTCCCTTCTCCCTCTCAGCTCTCCTCCTCTGTTATCATTCTCCCTCTCTTCCTACTGTCTCTCCCTCATGTCCTTGGTCAAGCATTCAGCAGCCTGCAGGGGAGGTGGCCTCCCTCATCACATTTGTGCTAATTGGGGCCTGATGAGAGGCATTTGCTTTCCCCTCTGTGCTGATGGCTCCCCAGCTGGGGCCCTGGCTGGCTCTGCCCTTTCCGTGTGTCTTGGCTGTTCCAGGAGGACAGCAGATGGTCCCTGGTCACCCACAGAGAGCAGCTGGCTGCTATCCCTGCCATGTCACGAACCAGCTTGTGCATCATGCCACACAGTCAGGGCACTTGGAGTCCTCCACCATCATCCTGCTCCTCAGGAAGAGCCCCATGCTGCAAAACCATCATTTTCTCTCACAGAAAAAACCAAAACAGTTGTGTCCTGGTCTCAGTGTTTAAAACAGGAACCTCCAAAGACAGATAGCATCTCCATTGAAAAATGCACACAGATAAGTGCAAAGATTGCTGTGAAAATGTGTAGGGTTTTTTTTTTTTCTTTTTTAAAATAGTAATTAACATAGCTCCTGAAGAGAGCCATATCTGATGGCTAAGAGCAAGGCAGGATCTCACGCACATAGAGCTCAGTTACAGGGTAACCCACTGGAGTTTCTATATCAGTTTTTATTCAATTCAGTCATGGGATTTTCTATCCAGTCTCCTGGTCATCTCCTTTTACTGCACTTTGGGGTGTACTTCAGTGTGATCTCAGATTTCCTGGATGGGATCCTATTTGATAGAAGTACCAGGGCACCCTGCATCCCAGTTACTGACAGGCAGTCGGACGGGACCTGGTCCAGCCTGGGTGGCAGGCTGGTGGATGTGCTTCCCTTGGGCTGTGCTGTCTGCTGACCTCACCCACGTGTCCCCCAGAGCAGCCAATTCTGGCCTGGCTTTGCCCAAGATGGTAACAAGAAACTGACCTCCAGCCTCTTGTTTCCGATGGCCCGACAGAGCTTGTCCCCCTTCTCCTGGCTGTGGACACGTGTTCATGTGTGTGCACTGTGCTGGAGGGAGAGCGTCTGCAGGGCCTTTCCTGAGACTGCAGCAGCATTATTATTCTGCTGGAAGCAGGATGCTGCCAGGGATTCCACACTCACTACAGCTGCTATCCAGTTCATCCTCCAGGTGGTTTCTTCACTCCTGTTGATTAGATCATTCCTTCCTGGGAACAGATCTAGTTTAAAAACAATCTATGGGAAATTTTGACTTCATTGTAAGAAGTCACTGAGGTTTTGTTTTGCTTACAAGCAGAAAAATGCTAAGTTGGTGGTCTTTAGCCTTTAGTGCACTGTTTGTAGAGCAGGTTGTGGCCATTTGGTCTGTGGTCACTGAGGACACTTTCACAGAGACCCTGACAGCTCCACCTTAAATAGGCACTGATGTCAGCTTTCTTACGAGCCAGCAGAAACCACAAGTGTTTGTCAAGTACGAGTTCTCCTGAGCATGTGGGTTGGAAGAGAATAATGGTAAAAGAGAGAAAACTGTTGTCATTTAAATTTTTTAATCTTAAAATATTGCAAGTGGCTTTAATCACTCTATCACTTAACTGCATCAAAGAAACTGAGGTTAGAAGGCACTGAACACTCCTGAACATTTCCTTTTAACTATCCTTTTAACTGTTATCCATGCAATGCTCTGCTGGAATGCAACCAGCAGAAATAGTATCTGATTTCTGCAAAGCCCACTTAAGGTATATCATGTTGTCAAGGCAGATCTGTAAACTAGCTCTTTCTGATCAGAAGCTGTTTTTCACCTTAAATCTTCAAAACCTGGCATGTTACCTGATGGGAAGAACCATCACTTAGTCTTTGTCCACTTCTCCATTGTGCTGTAGTAAGCCTTCCAACCAGGAGGGTTTGAAATCCTATGATCAATACATTTTTAATAACCTAATTACATATACATATAACCATATACCCTGACTCTGTGGCTGGATTCGTTTCTCCTAGCAGTACCAGTGGGGTTCAGCAAAGGACAAAAGTCTGTGTCCCCGTGAGTGTCCCCATGTAGGTGCCACGAGTCTAAGCTGTGCCCATGGCCAGTGGAGGTCTAGTCAACACAGTCCTAGGCAATTGTGCAGGTCACCCTAAAGCCCACCTAAGTTCAGATGCCTAGATGTAGACTTCTGCACCATTTGAGCTGAGGGTCCACACACAGGATCTCCAGCTGCTGATCTGGAAGGAAATTGGTGCTCTATAGGAAATGTGCCATATTTGATGGCTTCATGATGCCACTTTATACATCCTGTTGTGACTCAAATGACACCAGATGCCTCTGCTTGGGGAACTCAGTTTCCACGTAACATCAGCATGATAAGACTTCTACATTTGAACTGGTTCTTCTGTGTTCCCTCTCTGTTCCCCTGTTGCTTGCTGGTGGCACCTGTTTTATTTCAAGAGGAAGTGTGTCTTGTAATACTTCGTTTACTGCATCAGGACTGCCCAGGTCATGGGCTTCTATGTTAACTGCTGCAGCTTTTCCTGGGAATATGTCTGCTCTAGGAGGGAGCAGCTTGTGGAGGATGATACTGGGTGTAGCCCAGGTGTTTGTGGAAAAGGCTCTCGAGTCACAGCCTGTTCCCATACCACTGCTCCTGTCATCTGACTACACTTTGCCCTTTGGTCAGGACTTCTGGCAGTTTTGTAGTATGTCGTTGGCTGCTACCGTGGCCAAGTTCGCCCAGGGTGTGGCATGGGCAGGGTTAGTGCACTCCTGCCTGAATTTCTAAAAAAACAATGTTCAGAGAAGCTAAATTTCAGCAAACAGCCATAATGACAGTATAATAGCTGTTGCTTTGGTTGTTTTGGTTTGGTTTGGTTTGGTTTGGTTTGGTTTGGTTTTTTTACTGGATTATGCTGAGTTTAAAACAGAAGCACTGACAATTGCACAGTCTTGCAGCCTGTGGACTCTGTCAGTATTAAAATAATCACCTACAGTTTCCTCTGTCACATGTTTCCAGCTATGGCTGACCAGCTTGGAAGTCCTCTCGAGTGTTTTTTGCTCTAAGGGTATGCTTGCACGGAAAAGGTATTCTACAGAAAATCAAGATGCGAATTTGCAGTGCAAATAGCAACATAAGGGTCTCTCCATGTGAACAGTCGTGTTCCCTATCCTGGTCACTTCTAAACTGATGGGTCAATGGTACCTTGTTCTCCCTGTCCATGCTTGGTTTGGGCAGACATGGAACTATTTCTGCTCTGGAAGTCGTGTAAGCCCATTGCTGCGGCACTGAGCACGAACTGAGGTGCTGATCTGTGCTGACATGCCCTGTGAACTTTGTGCACATTGACTTCATTCATTTCCAAAATTCACCAAGCGAAATGAGACAAAGAACTTTTTGAACAAATTGTTGGCCTGAGAGTCAGCACAATATATCATTCTGGACCATCTTCTCATAAAGAGAGGTCCCAGGAGAAGATCTCCAGACTTTGTGTTTCTAGAAGACTCCTGTCACTCTGCTTAGCTGTCAGTGAGATACTTGCATAAAAAAACCTCTAACAGCTGTGGTTTGGAAATTTTAAAGGATCACACTCCTCTTAGGAACACCAAGAAGACACTTTGTTCAGTGGCTATATCATAAAAATGAAGGGGCTTGAGGGCTCCTATATAAACTTTCTTCACAGCCAATTCATCCCCAGCAAATTCTTTTGCAGATGTGAAAAAGGACTTGAGATATTTCTTCTTTTTTCTTTGTGGGACCCTGATGGTGGATCTAAGCAGCAGTTTGTGCTCCTTTGCCTTGGCTTGTTGATTCGGCTTAGAATCTGAATCTTGCCGTTTATTCTGGTTATACATTTAGATAATGTTGCCCTGGCAGTACACATGGGACTTTCTCTTCTGTCTGTTATGTCTCCGCTGTCAAGGCTTAAATTTCTGCCTTTTGGTGAAAGGCCTTTTTTCCATCTGCTTACTCAGTTTCTTGATGAGACAGGTTGAAGAGGAGAAGCTACCTTGGATGCAGCAGGGCTGCTTATGCAGTGAGCGATGTTTTGCCCTTTTTGGTTTGCTCATATGTCTAATAGGGATGGGCTCTAATACAAGGATAGATTGCAGCTGCCTGATTACACTAAGTGCACATACAGTAAATTATTGTTTTACATTTGGCCTTAAGCTCAGCCTTTTTTCTCCAGGCTAATGTGGTTCCTCATACTGCCAAAACATTTTCAGAAGTCCACATCATACAGACTACAGTATATGTTATGCTTTATATCTTGCTTCCTTGAGCTACTATTTTATGTTTCCACCTTTACAATTTCTCTCTCTGTATTTTGTTCATCCTGAAAAATTGTATTTTTTAACAACAAACGAGTCAACAAAAATACAAAACCACAATCAAACAAAAAAATAGCTGATGCTTTACGTTTGGCTACTTGTTTAGCTGAGTTCCAAAATGATGTGCTAATGGTCCCAAAGTGCTGTCAGCATGGTGTTTTGGGGTTTTTTTTCCCATATTGTTCCATTTTCAGCTCATCATGGCTCTTTTAATTTAGATCTGCTGGTTGAGATGATCCTGTGGAAAACAGAGGATCTTTAGATGGTAAAAAGCACAGGTAATTAACATCTTTAAAGACATTCTGAGTGAATATACACAAGAAAGTGAAGAGTGCCAGGAGATGTCAGTTTGCTAATCGTGGCCAGGGTTATTAATGACATTCTTTGGATAGTTAATTGCTCTTTTCTTTAACTGAAGCCTAACTAGATGATAAGACCACCAAGACTCCATTTATTATTCTTCTCACATACAAAGGCAATATGCACTTTGAAATAGTGTGCAGACACATACAAATCAGATCATGATGTCAGGTATTTAAGGATATTTTCTAGTTTCTCCTCAAATATGCTGAAAAATTGATGTATAGTATTACCCATAATTAAGTAGGATTGAAACCAGGGTGTTTTCTCTGCCAAATTAATAGGCAAGATATATAATGGTGGCGTAATTACACAGAAGCGACTGCTGTGTGAAAGCAGGAGGCTTAATTTAGTGAATACAGGAGAAGGATGGGTTCTAGCAGCAGATGAAAATGGGTGTATTAAAATCATATGAAGGACAATACTCGGTGAGACCAAAATCCAAGTAGCCCAGTATTCTACTGGTAGGGTCCCATAATGGATGCTTACACATTCATGACCCTGGCTCAGGAATTCTGCCACGCACCTGTGTCCCTCTGGTATAAGCACACTTGTTTTCATTGAGGTATAAACTGTCTGCATTGTGCTTCTCCTTAACTGGCTCATCCCATGCTCATCAAGCATCTTTCTCTAGACTACATGGAGGAATATTTTTAAATGAAATTTTCAGAAGTTCTCCTGAACTGCACTCATGGACAAAATTAAAATAAAATAAAAGTGGGGGAAATCCCAGTGTAAGTGCAGATGAGAAACACATGTGATAACATGAAAGACAGGTTTTAGGAAAAGTCTTAAAGACTGGGCATAAAGATTGTAGACGGCAAGGTCTTCATGCTGTGGAGCGCAGGTCAGCAGGGCTTTGAGATTAACATAGAATTCCACCAAAATCTGGCACTTATGATGAGATGTTTTAGCCTGAGGCTTTAGTGAAACATGTATTAGTAGAGCATGAAATTTCTATGGCAGAAGTGATGTCTGTGTTTATTGGCTGTTTTCTACTGCTAATATTTGTGAGTCTGTAGTACCCTTAACTAACCCAGCACTGTTTTTTGGGATGTGACTGAGTAATGGACAGCGGGGTTGTTGTCGAAGTTTACAAACAATCCATAAAGGAGAGGAGCAACAGGAGCAACACAGGAAAATTACAACCTAGCTGCTGTTTATTTCATATAGCTACAAATGATACACATTAGAAAATATCAGTGTGTTACTTCTGCAACGACATCAGGGTCATAACAGTTGAATGATTATATGAAACTGGAAACAACTTTGAGGATGGTAAATAGAACAATAACAGTGTCTAGCAGATACAGTAATCTTAATCTTTCAATTTTTAAATTGCCTAAAATCATCAATTTCTACACCTCTTAGATAAAAAACCAGCTTAGATGACTCAAACTATATTTACATGACATAGAGTACATCTAGGAAAAGGTCTATGACAACAGAAGGTACCACTTCATCTTAGACCTTTCTCAGACCTTATACAGAGCACTAAATTGTGCCAATACACAATGGTGCAAAGGTTGAGGAGCCAATGTCTTCATGCTACTGTCTTGTACTTGTCACCAATAGCACTTGTTTACTCTTCCAAAAGTGGTACCATTACACAGGGAGAAAAAGGTGTTTGTATCCACTGAATCGAACGAACTTATTCTAAATTATATGGATTTTTTTTTGGAGGCTACAGGAATATTTATAAATGCTACACTCATCTGAGTGTGGAAAATGTCTCCAGATACACCTCTCTGGTTGGTGAGGTCTCCAAAGTGAATCGTGGTAGAAGGAGTATGGCTGTTTTCTGTTCTTTCTATCTAGTTTCTGGATTTTTACCTACCTAGTGTGGTATAACTTTCTGACACCCATTTGGGGCTTTGGTATTATATTGAAAAATCAGACTTCAAGGTCAACTGAAAATTCTCACTGCTAAAAGGTGGGGGTTTTTGCACATTGGCACACCAGATGCATTGCTCTACCACACACAAAAAATTATACTCTCACTTAAATGAGTGTGCATGCTCCAGGTGTAGTAGCTGTCCCTGAAATAACAGATGCACTTAAATTATGTCTTGAGTATGGTCTCATTGACTTCAGCAGGGCAGTTCATGTGATTAAAATGAAACAAGTATAGGCACTTTCACAGGTTGCAGTCATCAGGATGTCATTACATGCCCCCAGGAACTCTATAGCTCAGTGAGATCAGCTTTCTTTTGCATAAATAAATAAAAGCTTCAGGATTAAAAAATGTTTTTTAAGAAGGAGAAGGGAGAGTGATGTGGCAGGGAACAGATTTTCCACCTTGAGTGACAGATGCTGGAGTGTGAAGAGTGCTGGCATGGGCCTGCTACAGGGGCTCAAGGTCTGCAGTCCTGGCACAGAGCTGCTGCTCTGGTTCTGTTTCAGAGGGTCCTGCGGAGCTCTGTGAGCACAGACAGCATTGCCTCTCCCAGGGATAAGGCAGCCTGCACAACATATTGGTAGCCAGGGGCTGCAGCTGTCCTGGGGCTGGCTTCTGTTTTGTTGGCACCTTTACTTTTGACTAGAGGTTTCAGAAGCCTGGGACTTAGCTCTGTCCTGACTTACAAGATGTAGCATCCTTTCCTTTGATGATTTCTCAGCTCGGGATTGTGCATTCCCCAATGCACAGAGTTTTAAGAAAAATTAAAGGAGGAGTCCTCCTTCTCAGTTATTTTGTATGAATTGATAGCAGATTCTTTCAAATTTGGGGCTAAAATCATTGTCTGTGTCAGCAATTAATTGGGTCAGCACAGAGTGATGTTACGAAGATCTTGTATAGCTTTTGCAGAGTGGTTGATGTGGCAGTGCAGGGTTAATGGTTGGACTCAATCTCAAGGGTCTTTTCCAGCCTAAATGTTGCTAGGATTCTACACAATCAGGCAAAATGCAGCTACTCTGGATTACAAAAATGTTATTATTTGCTCCAGGTCAGTTTGTTTGAAAATCTGTCCTAATTGTGGTGGTGCAAAAAAGAGAGCGCAAAGCTTTGTGAAGATACAGGGACAAGGCCAAAACTTCATTGTTAAACATGGGCAAAGTAGACTTTTTTGTATGATCTTTACGGTGAAAAGGAGAGAGTTCAGTGGAAGCTGCTTGTTCTGCTGAGGGTGATAAAGGATGTCCCACATGTCAGAAAGCCTCTTATTCAGATTTATGGGTTCCTCTACCTCTGCGTTTTCTGTGTAGCCAAAACATTATCAGGTAATTAGTTAAAATACCTAAATTCTACTTTTTCAAAGAGTAAACAAGAGTCAGAACTGACATTTGAGCAGTGCATAGAATACAAACCTTGATGTGGTTTGAATAGACATGAGTATTATTGGATGTACCCCGTTCAATTCATTGTTTTGACAGCTTATCCCTCGGAGTCTGAATGAGTTGTAACTCTTTTATACAAAGGCTTCTTCCTCAGATGTTGCCTTAAGGGAATGAAAGATTGGTTTGTGATAGCGGATGGGGAGCTGAAGGTCGGGAGTAAATTCTGTTTACTAAAACATATTCTGGTGCTTAATCTAATCCTGAGTGAGCTCACTCACACAGCAAAGTTTAGAGAAAGAAAGGGGAAAAACCTTGGCAACTTCATTAAAATGATTGGTGGTATGTGCAGGGAAAGAAGAGAAGGACAAAGAAAGGTCCTGCTAGTACAGGAAGGGTAAATATTGGAGAAGATGAATTTTACTTTCAAAATAATAACTGTGTTGTGGTCAAGTATGCCCATAAATCTGTAATATAGCCTAGGATTTCAGAACTAAACCTTTTTTCTTCCTGAAATAAATTTTTGAGAATATTTCCAGAGATGTTTTTAAGAATCTAACGCAGGAAAACCAGGACTGGTATAAATAAATTTATTCAGCACACTAAAATTGTATTTTTCGTCACTCATTCAATTTATTTATTTGCAAAGATCTTTCTGACACCAGTAAATTGTTATTCAGCACCACACATTACTGACCTGAAAAGAGTATAGTCTATTAAAGCTCCTGCCGCCTTTCCATTGTTTAACAAAAGAGGCTTTGGGGTTAGTTGGTTGAGTATTTAAAAAAGAGGTACGGGTTATTTCATACTTTTCCTTACTAACATGGTGCTTTTTTTTAATTTTATGAACATAGAGATCACAAAAAGTGCAGTGTGGGAGGGACACGGACACCATCCTTAGAAATATGCTGTATAGGAAGTACCTGTGGAAGGTGTCTGTGCCTTCTCCCAGCAGCACACAGGCACGATGTTTGTCCTGCTGAGAGGCACTCTCAGAGCCCCCATCCAGCACGGGTGCCAGCCCGTGGCAGATTTGGTTTGTGGCTGCCCTGCTGAACCTGTGTGCAGCCTCCTGTCACTGTCCTGATGTCTGCTAATTGATAGAATCAGAGTTACACATTGCAGTGGGGCAGTTTTTAAATTACTTTTTGGTCAAATTGTAGGCGACACAGATCCTGACATATTTAGCACGAGGGGAAATGACTGCCAATCTCTTGAGAGGCTGCTTTGTAATTGCTCTCACTGAAGCATTGTCATTATCACTAATAAGAGGGCTGGAGCTGAGAAACAGCACTCATGTTTGGAAGGTGGATATGCAAGGGGGAAATGGAGTAAGTAAGGAGATGTCAACAGTTGTCAGCACCCAAATTCTCCAGTGGTGAAATACAGGAGATGGAATGTTAATTGCTTTCCTGGAAGATGCCTTCTAATATCGGAATTGCTTATATGAGTATTCTGTACTCCTACAAGCTTTACTTGAAATTCAAAATGAACTTTTCTCATCAATGCTTACCAGCCAGAGTGACTTTTAATGTCATGTTACCCTACAGACTTCCACCAAATGTTAATAAGTGATTGTACACAGTGGTTGAAGAAGCCACCTCAGAAGAGGTTGCAGAACCACGTTCTATGCTATAATTTGTATCGAGATAGTGTCCAGGGATCCAAAATTAATTTGTATTTTTGCAGTTTGTTTTCTGTGTGCTTTGCATTTTAAACTATTTCCATATACGAATCCTTCACTGCCTCAGCAGGTCACAAGTACTGAATCTCTGTGTTATGGAGGGAGAAGAGATAAAGGCAGAGTGGCTGCCCAGCTGTGTGTGCACCTGCAGGTCAGGGTGCTGGTGATTGAGATGAAACAGGAGGATATTTGGAGCTGGTTGTCTTGGGCTCTGTGTAGATACCTGATGGCAGATAGTAAGTGAGATAAGGAATTTATAGTTTGAAAGATGAGGTAAACAATGGGAAAGATGAAGAAATTCACTCCAAATGACACCAAGTGTTACTCAGTACCCCCTGTGCATTGCAGTGCCTTTTCAGCATCACACACACAAGCGACAGCTGGTAGAAGGGGTTGCCCTTCTTTGCATCTTTGGTTTTCTGCCTGGGGGTACCAGTAGCAGAGATCTGTGTGTGCTTTGGGGTTCATAGCCCACCACTCACACCCGGCTGGCAAGGCTGAAATGAGTGCAGCTAACTATGAAAAGGAGTCTGAAAAGCACAAGTGTCCCTTGTGCTCTGCTGCCACCGGGCTTGGGTGGGCAGGAGCCCTCAGTAGCCCCCAGTAGCCCCCAGCTGTCCTTGCCTTCCTCACTTTGCCAGCTCCTGGAGGAGCTGTCGCTGCACTGAGGGCAGAGCAAGACATCCCCTCCCCTGCAATGTGCCCACTCCTGCAACCATCCCACGCTGCTGCAGCTTTCAAACTTGCGCTGCTTTGATGGATTAAAACCTAGTAATAATTTACTGATCCGTGAAGCCTGATATTTCATCCGGGAAATGAAAGAGACATTCACAGGATTATGCACTCCCACCATCTTGTATCATCAGTCTTCCCTTTGGATTTTTTTTTAAGGTAGCAGCTATATTGGGATTGTGTAGTACATAGAAAATGAGAACTTGAAACCGAGCAAGGCTTTCAAATGCTTAATTTGAAAACAGAAATGAACATACAATAACATGCAATTTTTCCTTAAATTTGTATTCCAAAATAATTAACAGGGACAAAAACATGTTCATTTTCCTCTTCAGATACTTCAAATGATGCTTGCCAGCAGAAGTCATAATCATATCTTTGGACTTTTTTTTTAATACAGTGATATTGCAAAGAACAATTTTTTAAATCAATTAGGCTAAGGTTTAGTTTCCCTAATTCATACACAGGACTCTGGAGTCTCAGGAGAAAGAAATTAGAAGGATGTAAAAATGCAGCACACGTCAAAACATCTTGAAAGAGATAGAAAGCCTTAAATGTTGTTTTAAAAATGGTTTTTATCTAAAAAATCAAGGAATTTTGAATTAACTAGCCTTTGAAGATTTAAAAGTTCTACATACTCCTTTAAAAGCATATTTTTCATGTGAATTATTTCCATTACAATGTAGACCCTTATTTTTCAAATAACTTTACATCAGAAATGTATTTACATCTAAATATGAGCACAAAAGAATTACTTATTTGTGAAAGAATTTTTTTTTACCAAAACTAAAATAATAGTCACCAGTTTACTAATTTTACTTCTCTCAAAACTTGAAGTTCAGTGTCCAAGCCCTTCTCAGACTGGAACCTTTTACTGCTGCCAAGAATCCATAATCAGGAAAAGGAGTCTGTCACCTATCTGAGCATTTTTGCAATGACCAAGTGTCACGTGTGACAAACAGGTAGCAGTGAGCAGGGGAGCTGAAGACTAGAGAACAGTCTGAGTCAAATAAATCACTGGCTCCAAGACTGACCACAAAATAAAAGTTGCCCACTAAGTAATTTATGTAATGATGGTAAAATTACCTTGATATTTGTAATGATGGTAAAACTACTTTGTTTTAATTTCGTATCATTTCTCAGCTTTTGTTGCATCTTCTTTTGATGTATATTCTATATTGGCTTTAATATATATTCTAGCCATTTTTTTTTTCTGTCTGACAGCATGATAATATTCTTTCACTTTCAAGAAAGGTCAAACCAGCTTTTTTGTCTGAAATCTTAAACAAGAATCTCCAGTCACTCTGCAAGCTGGTGTCTCCCCCATGCATTGCAGGAGGTTATTAACCCCAGAAGCTAATGGTAAACATCTTAATTTCAATATTGTGAACAGTTGCTGCACAGGTCATTTTACCACATTCCTGCTACAGGCTGTTCGAACCAGAACTCACTCCTAGGCTAATTGCTGGAGAAGAATTGGATGAAAATGCCACTGCTCTCTGTTCATGGCAGCTGACAGAGGGCAAGAAGCCTCAGGGTCCTCTCTTCCTGCACATCCAGCTGGCCCGTGGAGGAGAGCTGGGGTGGGATTCTGGGCTGTACCCAATGCAGGAGTTTTCCCCCTTGGATGTCCCTAATTATCACCACATATCACTGAACTGGCCGGCACAGGCAGAACTCGCACCAGGGCATGGCATAAACTGTCCTTTGCCACGCTGGTGTTTGGGGAGATGGGGACTTTGATGGGAATGGAGGATGGGTTGTGTGACACTGGGAGAGAGGCATAAAAGGAGGGACTATTGAGGATGGATTATGCTAGAAGGAAGAGAGGGGTAAGACCCTGCTCTTGGAGGCATATCAGGCAGTAGGAAACAAGGCTCTGGGAAATCACACTGGCAAAACTATTCGTTTTAGTATATTTGAATTTTAACCAACTACTGACCTTGAGAACTAGGAACAAGGCTTTGAAGTAGTTATTGGAATATGCAAGTGGCAACAGTGATTTCCTAAGAAGGAAGCAGGAGAGTAGACACCCAGAGCCTTTCCTTTCGACAGCTGACTAACCAGCCTCAGGACATGGCAAATGAAAGGCTGACAATGAACACAGAACCAAAGATACTTCTCATCTCTGGGGCTTTAATTTTACCTGTACCACGCTGTTTAAGGAGATATCACAGCCTCTGGAAGGAAGCAATAGGAAACTTTAAACTCCAACAAGCAGCTCTTTCTTTTCTGTCAGAGAAAAGGGCAACTTAATTACCCTGTTCTGCTTTGCTCAGCCATCATGGTCTTCCTGCTGAATACAAAGTGCTGAGCAGGAGTGAGGAATAGAAGAACCAGCACTGAGCTGATTCACTCTGAGAAATGACTTATTATTTATTTGCTGGTATCAGTTTTGTCATTAACTCTAAGGAGAGGAGTAAACAATATTTTTCTGATGCACCCATCAGTCCTTCCTCAAAATGCACAGTTTCTCTGTTCTTAACTGAAGATGTTTTTATTGTGGGGTTGCAGACATTTTAGCTGCCCTTCTGCCCCTTTGCCTATGGCCAGTCTCTGACATTGTTGAGACTTTACTGGGACTAAAAGTTTGTATTTTTAATGAACAAAGGTTTGCTGATTATATCATTAATCTTTTGTGTACATTCCACCCCATTTTCTTCCCCGTCAAAAGACTCTGTAATCTCTTGCAATGATTTTAAAAATGAAAAAATAGCGATTTTCTAATAGCTGTTTCTGTAGCTAATTTGCCAAAATGTGTTTTTCAAAGCTTTGTATTTTTTTGGTTTTTGTTTTTTCTTTGTTATTTTTTGTGTGTTTGAAGGGGAGGGCTTGTTGTTGTTTTGTTTTGGGTTTGGGTTTTGGTTCGTGGTTTTTATGTGGTTTCTTTTTTGGAGGATGTTTTAGGTAGAATTCTCTATGTTCATTAAGTCCACTGCTTTATGCAGCAAGTATAAACCAGATTCTTGTTGCAGCACACCCCAAATAAAGTGAATGACTGCCAGAGAGGTTCAGCCTTTTAAAGGGAAATTGTACAATTTTATCAATGAACATGTTGGCTGAAAAGCTACCTTTTAAATATTTAATTTTTTAAAAAAAATTGAAGGATCTTATTGTTTTTCACCTATTCATAAATAATGTTAATCTTCATAAGTTTATCTAATTCTACTATGGACATTTTCTTATCAAAGGGAAAAGAAAACAGAAGTCCTTTATGCATGCCAAAGAGCCATTTACAGAGAACCATTTTCTTTATCTCACTGAAACTTCAGACAAGGGAGTTGAGTCACTTACAAAAGGAATTCTGATGTCACTATTGTAAAAATATACATTTTTCTACTGGTGAAAGTTCATAAACTGGGAAGTTCTTAAAGCTTTTCTACCATCAGACAAAAATCTGTGAAGAACTCCTGGACCGAGGTGTTTATTTATTATTCTTCACTTTTGACATTTTATGATCCCACACAGACTAGATGAGTAATTTTATCAGTGCTAATTCTAACCAGATAATCAAACAAAGTGTGAGTAAAAACATTGCCGCTGTGGGACAACATTCCCTCAGAGACCTCACTTACATTTTCCTTCCTCTGAACCCTTCTTCTGGCTCTCGTCTCTGTCCTCCACATCCTGTTACCACTCTAAACATATAGCATGACAAGGCTGGGGAATAATCTTTTATGAGAACAATTTCTGTATTTGAAAGAAGCAGATAAGCTTTCAGGAACACAAGTCCTTCTTTGGATATAAAATTGAAGCACTGAGCTCCAGAGCTAAATCCAAGCAACTTTGTATTTAATTAGATGTGTAAATCATTTAAGACAACTGAGAGTGGCTGGGCAGCTTGAGCCTCAGGAATAGCATGGGGGATGCTAGATAAGATAAGAAGGTGATTATCACTTACTGGAGAAAAAAAATAAAAGAACAGGTAATGTATTGCCTAAGGAGGAGGGGAAGGTTAATGGAGGGAGGGAGGAGAGATACCACAGGGTTCCATTAAAAATGTTCCATTAAAAAGTCTGTTGACTCCCAGTTTTATGGATTTGAATTCCTATCATCATTTTTTGAAAGTGTTTTGTTTACTTAGTAAGGAACACAACACAAGAGGAAGCAGTGAAACAGGGTAAGAAAGCACTTCTGCTCTGCGGCCCCAGGGTTAGAAAGCCATGCTCCCCTAGGGCAGGACTCAAAAAGGATATGCAGTGCCTAAAATGTAGAGACAGAACAGTAATACAGAACAAAAAGGAAAATAAATTTTGGCTGTGGAATGAGCCATTGTTTGAGGTGGAACCAGCTCCGCAGCTGGGCAGCTGCAGGACGAGGTGCAATACAATGATTTTCAGTTACAAAAACTTCTCACAGAGCTCTTTTCTGTGACATTGCATGCATGTACCTAAAGGAGATTTGCCAAGAACAGCTAAACGGGAAAGAGGAAAATTCTTTATAAGAAAACAGATATAATAAAGATTATGAAGATGTATCTTACCAAGAAACCATTATTGTAGGGAGGCTCTAAGTGAGATAAACAGTAAGACAGCTTTTTCATTATAGCACACTGTGCATTGTATATCATAATAACTGCACCGTACCGATATTCCAGTGCTTCCAAAAAGCTTTACATTGTTGTTTCTCTTTTTTCTCTGTTGGCTTCTGATTCAGGGACGAGATCATCCTGTGCTAATAGAGATTCGAGCGTGCGATCCTTGAAATGATTTGGCTGGTTACAATGCTGTGGAATGCCTTCTCACAATAATGTCTATTCTATAGTTTATCTTCTGACTGTAAATAAAAGCCATTAAAAAGCCTTACAAGTCAACACTCTGGTACAGCTCTATTTATAACACACCTCTCTATATGGAGATTGCCTGATTATGCTTTATATTCTGACATTAAAAAAAGCAGAGGCTCCTTAAGAGCTTAAAGCACAATAGCACAAAATAATTTGCTGTTGTTTGAAGAAGACTTTCAAATGCCTCTCCAGGTGCCTCTGAAGTGACTGTTGACTGTTTGCCTGCTGGTGTGAAAGCTGGAGGATGGTGATGCCCGGTGTCACGAGAGCTGCTCAGCATATGGGGATCAGCCTACTTCCATCAGTCCACATGAGCCATGGGCTTGGCTTTTTCCATGCTTTGTAAGTACAAAGAGTGTCATGTTCAACGACCAGTGGCAGAGACAATAGATAAAATTTGTAGAAATTTCATCTGTACCTCACTCAAGTGCAAAAAATGCCCTAAAATAAACTTAGCTTTAGAAAAAGAGAGCTGTCCTGCGATATCTCATATCTGAGGATATTTCTCCAGATTATGTTCAAAGACTTCTGGAGTTTTCATGTCCTTTATTGTCTCAGGGGTATTTCACAATAATAGGAATCTTCCAGCAAGAGTCTGAGTACTGCCAGAGACTCAACAGAAAAGTGGACTAAAGTGGACTGAATACCAGATCCTGGGCTGTGTAGTTTCACTGCAGTTTTCTGCAGTATCCAAGAATTCTAATTCTACAGAGAAAACCTACTTTTCCATGCCAGCAGGCCTAGGACTGAGTTTCATGACTCCTGCAGCCAGTATCGCCACATCCCCCCTAAAGATTTGCCCTGTGCTTTAGCACCTCTGCCCATCAGAACGAGTAAGACCCACTGCTCAGTTAAAACCCTTCCTTGCTCCACCCATTCCAGGCTGACGGCTCTTCTCCAGAGAACAGACTGCACTGCATCAACACAGACCCACTGGGAGCAGTGGTCTTCACACAGTTTGCCATCACTGAGCCACCCACTGGGAATTGGTTGATGGACAAGAATCTCACAGCCACCATGGCTCATTCTGGCCCAGGCAGTCTTACTTGGGAATTTAACCTGGTCCTGAGCAACACCCAAACGGGACCTGTGCCTCTCAGCCACTCCTTGCCTGTGAGAATTGTGCACCAAAGGGTCATCAAGAGGGTGACACTTATACAGCAAAAAGTAAAAACAGAAAAGCGGAGTTTTCTTCAGCAGTGTCAGTCCTACACAAAGTCTTCTAGTGGTGTTTGAACTGATCCAAGCCTGTCTTTTATTCACAGGGTATTTGACAGGAGCTACAGCTCTTGAGCCAGTCCCAGCTGGAGTCACTTGGCACTCTGCTCTCAGCTGTGGCAGGTGTATGTGCCACCTTTGGCTGGCATTGTTCCCAAAAATACCCTGGGAGTACAAGTAATACTGAAGAAACACAGTATTTGTGTTAGGTGCTTTTTCCCAAATTGTTCGGTTCTTAAGCTGTATTTGCTAGAGCCCTCCAAAGCTGTAATGGACCTTAAAGTTATTTCTCTGTCACAGAAAACCTTCTACTGGTCATAAACTACTTCTGAGTTTTACTGGGGTCATCAGTCACTTTCTGGAAGAACACAGTTCAGTAAAGTGCACCAGGACACAAAAATTATTCCTGGCAGAAGACACCAGCATGAAGGGTGATTCATCCACGGGAGGATTACCGTAAATTACAAAGCAACCTGGAAAGCTGACAGCAGGGATGAACACAGGAAAGCAAATATGGTTTTATACAGTAGGAACTTGATATATGAAAGGAAATGAAGATCAAGTTTAGAAAATGATGACTGAGCATAATCAAACTACATCCATCTCATTAAAGCAAGTTTATTTTCAGCTTGTTACTTTGATATAACTTTCTTATGTATTCATGCTGTATCTTTAGTCTTTGATGAAGGAAGCTGAATAAAACTGTCCATCAAAGAAGGTTTATTTTACTCATCTTTTGAGATGTGTGAGCCATATGTACACTCAGGCAGCAGGGGATCTTTCCCACAATCCCATGACCTGGAGGATGTTCTAGCTGGCAGTAGCTGCAGATGCATGCCTATGGCTGCTGCAGGGGCAGATCAGGGCATCCTGGCAGCTCCTCCCGATGCAGAATCACAAAATGCACCATGATTGAAAAGAAGGGCAGGAGCAAAGGCTGTGCCTGTGCGCATCAGGAGCACATCACTGAGAGTGGTTTGGATAAGAAAGTCTCTCTTCTCCTTCATGTGATTATCTACAGATACATTCACACTGTGGGTCACTCCATGAATCTTACCTACTTATCCAGAAAACTGCTATCAAAAAGGCTTTGCTCTTTGAAAGCTAAAGAAAAGAACAGGGTGCATAGACTGAAAAGTCTTTGTTACAAAAGGTGTAAGAAGTGAGCTCAAGTCTCACCAGGGAGTTTGCTAACATATGAAACACTAAAAAACTCTCTTCAGCTGAGTGACAATACAGTAAGATGAGAGAACACTGAAAAACCCACATTTTTGTGCTACAAAGCAGGTATATGTTTCCTTCAGTTGTGGGAAGTAGGTCTATACCTTTTACTAGGTGTTGATGATGCTCTAAAAGAGGATTTTTAATATAGATTTACACATGGCTGAAAATCTGGTCTATTTGGCCAAATATTTTTTTACTAGAACTCCTCCTGCTATTACTGAGAATGCCATTACCAAGAATAAGCAAACTTGCTTTAGCTTAAGAGCAAGCCCAGGATCAGCCATCACTCGACTTCTTTTATGACATCCAGCTGAATGGAGGGGAATTGGATGTTCTCCAATGGCTCTTGTGAATTTGAAAATCTGTTTGGCTATTAGTGCATGGGTATAGAAACATCAATCACAGTATTGTACCTATACAAAAGTGCTTGGAAAAAACACAGTCAGTATGTTTCTTTGTTCCTATGTATATTTAATAGTAATACATTCCCTCCCTCCTGAGTTGCCTTATTTAAATAGGAGTATCTGCCTGCAGAGCAATGTGCTGTTGGATTAAAGCTACAAAACATGCAGACATCAGCAATATATTGCTTTCTGGCAGCAAGGGTTTGTAGCACCTTGTTAGTTAAGAATTTCGTTTTCAGCCCAGTATATTGTGTGCAGGATGGGCTGGCCCCTCAGGCTTTAAATTAATGTTTTAAACGAGACAGAAGCATTCCAGGGAAAAGAAATTACCTGAAAACCACACATCTTCTGGCATATAATTCTACTCCATAATTTTGACACCTGAATTAAATCAGATTTTTATCTCTATTCCTATTTCAGGAGGAAATTTTTCTAGGTTTCAGAGGTAGGAATGAGGGACCAAAGGAAAGAGAGATGCAAAAGGAACCAGAGAGGACTTCCATTTGCACATAACAAACATGTTATAAATACCAAAACAAAATCAAGGTTCATTAATTGTGCTAGAATAATCACCAGAATTTAGAAACAAAAACAGAGCCTAGAACACTGATCCAAATATTTAACAAGATGAAAATTTCAGAATCTGGATGTTTTTGCATTTCAGAAACTGTGTACTGAGAAATTTGAAATGAAAGTAGCTGACTTCTTAGACCTGCAAATTTACTGAAGGTAAGGTGGAAAGTAATTGTTTAATAATCATTACTTCCCAGGTTTTCTTGTTATTTTTTTCCTTTAACCAAGGAGAAACAGATGATTCAGTGCAACTGTAGGAACTTTATCATTTCCGTGTGCTTTATTCCTTGGGAGGACCCATGACACAATGAGTAAATTTTCCATTGTCAAGGTTTCCCACAGACTATGTCCTTCCACATTAAAATAGCAGGTCTGAAGATTAACATGCAACAAAAACAATTCAATTACAGACAAGACTTTAATGACATTGTGCATAGGCCTCTAACATCTTCTTTATCAACTCTGATTTTGGGCCCACCAGAGCTTGGCATCTCCATTTTAGAAACACACAAATGACAGTGCATGTTAAAGGAAGACAGTCTCTTTTGTTAAACTAAAGGATCATTTAATTTTACTGGAATAAAGGGGGCATAAAAAGAAGTGGGATCTACAATCATATAGGTCTCATGAAGAGCGAAACCCAAATATAACCCAAACATAACCCAAACACCTTCATACTGCTGAAATTTTGGTGAAAACAAGCATTTTAAGGATTTTATATTTCTATACCATTTGAAAATGCAGAAGGCCTGTGTCAGTTCTGTATTCCACATTCACCCTCTGCTTTTATCTCATGTCCTTTTGTAGCATGAATTCTGATGTGGTTGGACTGCCAAATGCTGCTGATAAAACAGATGAATTCTGTCCCTGACTTTCAGCCTTCCTAACATTGGGTGCTGGAGTGACTGATCAACAGAAAAGGTAATTTATTTAAATAATGGATTTTGGAGTGAACAGCTGTCACGCTGCTTGTCATGATTTTCAGTCCCACTTCATACCTCTTTCGGAAATGAACAGTGACACAGTACAGGGTGGCAGAGGATGTTGATTCTAGCATACGTTCACACAAAATAATCAATCCAAGTTCCAACTTTACAACATGACATTACAGTATAAATATACTTTTTAATCCTACTTTGGTAGGAGCTTGCTAGCGGATTGCCTGGGACAGGTCCAAAGTTAGTGTGAATGAATGGAAATGGGGGAAGACCTCAGGGGGACTCAGAGCTCCTGTTGCAGCTGATGTTTACATGTTTTTCACTTTCCACCCAGAAACGTCTTTATTTTGCTATTTCTGAAATGTCTGAATGAGGTACTTTCCAGTACCAAGCTGGGAGAGGGGAAAGAGGAGTTGGAGGCCAGTGGTGGTCCAGCAGGCAGTGGAGAGATGAGGAGGATAGGGGTGTGAGGATGGATTGATCTGTTTAGGAGAGGATTCATAAAGTAAAATACCATGGGAAAATCCAGTTTTCTGTACTATGTACAGTCACATTTTCTCCTTGTGGGTCTGCTACATGTGTTTCAGCCCATTAGACTGGAATTTTGTGAACATGGAAGGCTTATGTTTGATTGTACAGTAAGAAAGTAATCCAAATAAGTTACTTCTGCCCTTAACTCAGTCTGGACGACAATCTTGTTGTTTACAGTCAGAGTACAGCAGTCCTTTATCAACTTGTACACACAGACATGTTAACTGAATTTATATTTCTGATTACTGACTGCTAGCCTTGCTTTTTACCAAGACTGACAATAGCTGCATTTTCATCTGACTGGAAGTTATTTACACATATGGGGTTTTTTCTCTTTACCTCTCCCAGTTCTTCAAAAAATTTGCAGAAACAGGTAACATTTTTCTCTCCATGAGAATCGTACTACTTTCAAAGAAATTTCAGTCCTTTTAATGAGAACTATGGGGAAAAGTTAACCACTTTAAAATGCTACTGCACTATCAAGGTTCCTTGTTTTATATATTCTGAATACTCAGGATTTTAGGCTAAGGAGGGGTTAAAATCACTTGTTCTCACTTGGAAATCACTTGGGAAAAATGAGGGTTCACTTGGGAAAGACAGCAGCACGGGGCAGGAGAGTGAGGCCAGCACCCCAATCCAGAAAATTTGCTTTTCAGACATTGTAGCTGCAACTGCAGGTGAGCTTAGTTGAAATGGTGATTGTTCACTGCTTCTCATGAGTCTTCCCACAATTTCAGGAATGTTTTTTGGAGGTTACTTCAACAGAAGTAAAACTTGTGGGACAATGTATTGGTGTGTCCACTAGAAAATATGAGAAGCACTGCAAAGCCCAGTTTGATTTTATGCAGTGTAAGCATACATTTCTGTGCCTGTTCCTCAAATCCTGCTGTAGTAATTCTTCACATAAGTTATAATTTTTTTTCTTCTTACTTCATGTGATTAATCTTTTAGTGAAAGAAGGAAAACAAAGATTTCTTTCCACATTGATTGTCATCCAAAATCTTAGCACTGTGACGCTGATGAATTACCATGAGCTTTATTTGTAGATGCACAGTCTTGGCAAACATGGCAGGTTGTGAGAAGCTCAAGGTCAAACAGTGAGGCAGTACTGAAGGAGAAAACGTGCCCTGCTCATCCTGATTCCTGTTCCAGCACCTCTCTGCTGGTTCATTGTTGTATAATGCATTTAAACCCTGTTGGTATGCACTAGCCAAACTCTCACTCAAGACCAGGATCCAATTATTAATTAAGACCACCTCAACCTAAAGTACTCATCAACCTCCTACAAACAGCTGTGGCTGCAGGGCAGGCACAAGCCCTATAAATCAAGCCCTGGGAGGAGCCAAAGGTGGCGGTGGTTGTTCCTGGTTGCTGTGTGTTGCTGGAGCTCTGCGCTGTGAAATTATAATCCAAGACTCAGAAGACTGTGAGCTCCAGCACAGTTCATCATCCAAATTAGTGTGGCCATGAAGAGAAGGCTTAAGAAAGATGCCAAAAATCAGTGTACCTAGGCAGATGATAGAAAGCAGAGGACAATGTACCATGTCTTTTAATGCCTGCCCCTGCCCAAAGGCAGGTTTATTTGTCTCTGGCTCTGCCAGTTCTGTTGCTTTTTTGTCCAACTTGTTCTTAAAAAAACGACACTGGCAATCCCTCCCTTCGTTAGGCAATCTCTCCTGGGAACTGGGCTGCATATCCCAGGTCTCCAGATTTGCCTTTCATGCAACAGTTCTGGGGAACTGGTATTCACATGCTGACTTGTTGTGGCTAGTGTTCATAGAGCTCCACGAGATAAGACATTGTGTGGGCTGCTGCCATCCAGGGCGTTTTGTCCGTGGGTAAGGGCTGGAGCAATGAGGGAGCTTTTGCATCGGCTGGTGAAGGGTGGGTGTAAACTGTGAGTGTGCATGAAGAGGTTTGCAGATAGACATAAGATAAATTGGGGCAGCCACAGCCCTTTAGCAAAACTTGTAAGGTGCTCTGACCCAGCTAGAGAGCTGGGCTGATGTTGCTGTGGGTAGGCACAAGTCAGCAAAGAGTTTCAGAGAGACTTTCTGAGAGAGCGAGAGCCCCAGTAGCTTTGGAAGCAGGGGAAGGGCGGTCTGAGGAGTGAGCAGGGAATGGAAGGGAGACAAAATATCTGAAAGTTTGTAAATTTTTAAGATGCTACAATACAGAAATGATAGGGCTTTTTGATAAAACCTAAGGGATGGTTTTCAACCTTGCAGCTCTAATGGCAGAGAATAAAATATTAATACATAACATTTCTTTTTCTTCTTTTTATTGAGTCTAAGTGGGTGCTTTTCTAATACCAATCCCTATATACCCAGTACTTATTCTGTCTAAATATCAGTACATCAGTTAATATCCATAAATCAAGACCAACGTGTGTCTCTGAGCACATTAGCCATTCCTAGTGACTACATCCATTGTAATGAATATTATATTTTAATAATTGATGTTTCACATGCCCTATTTTTCTCTTCTTTGCACTGGGACCTTCTCCAAATGCATCTGAAGCACTCCTGGTAAATGGAAGGTAATGATACAGTGAAACTACAACGTAATCTTTTCCCTTTTGCAGATGGACAGAATTTACATGTTAAATTCAAGTCAAATTTCAGCTCAGTCACTGGATCCCTGTTAAAATGCTGAGGAATTGAGGTTTTGTGATACCTTCCCCAAATTCACTGGAAAAGAAATCATGAAACATTCATGTAAGTAAATTATAGCTCCACACCCTATTAGTCATAGGACTTGAAAGTAATTTGAAATCTTGAGTATATATGAATTATTGAACAATGAGTGAAAAAGAAAGAAAATGGAGACTATAACTTGTGCTTCCACCATTTGTGTAAATTGCTACTGTGGTACTTCAGTAATTTCAGGGCAGTGTTGAAAGAGCAGCAGAAACCTGTAATATTTAAAAAAAATAGGATACTTATTACATAGCAAAGCCAGAAGGCAGCAACAGATCAAAGATGAGAAAGGACTTAAAAGGGAATGTGGATGGTTCCAGCTAGTCCCACCTGAGCTCATGGCTGGGTTGGTTTCTACACCTTTTCTGGTTGCCCCCCTTCCATTTGCCTGGTGGAGGAGGACACATTAACACATTTTGTTAAAGACAGCTGGGGCAAGCTGAGAACAAAGGTATGCCCCAGCATCATCTCTGGAAGTGGATGTGAACTCTGTCCAAGAGTTGCCATCTATGGGATGAAAGGGTGAAAGATTTTTATGATACAGGGATAGGTACTGCAGAATAGTTGTGTAGAGATACAGATTCAGGTTTTAGAATTGGTGTTTGAGTAACCCTGAATTTTGTAAAAGGTCTTTTTTCCTGGTATTTAGGTTTTTTACATGTTCCCGATTTTTATCTGACTATTTACCTAAAAAATGTAAGACCCTTCTTTAAAATTTTCTCCTTTTCTTGGTATGAAGGTTTGAGTAGCACTTTTTTCATGTCCAATGCCCAAGTCTCATTCAATTTTCTGAACTCCTCAACAACTGTGTCTTTACTCATTAGCTCTTCCTGTATCCTACAGATTTCTCTTCTGGAGTCATCTTTAATATGGGCTCTTTTTGTTGATCCTTCTAGTTAATTTAACCCCACATGAGGCAAGACTACCTTCTGCGGCCAGCATTTTCATGATAGCCTTATGTTTTAACAAGACCAGATACAAAACTTTTCTTTGTTCAGGAATGTGTTTCTCAATTGCAAACAAATTTCATGGCTATCAAATTAGAAATCTGATTTTAATACGTAATTGATATCTGCAAACTAAAAACCTTCCATTGTCTTTTGTAGCATTTATCTTCCTATACTGTTCATATCTTCTCTAGTGATCTTAAGGAATCTTTTTCTATGCCATCACCACTACTGAAGAGATTACAGCAGTCTGCTGTTTATTTCTCTTTTCTCATTATCATTTCAATCTCAGAGATCAAATCTTGATTGCTATTTGATTTTGTTTTGGTTTTCTCTACAGTATTTATTTTTGCATTCTGCACAGTAGTTCCAGTTCCCAGATTTTCTTTTCTGGACTTCTTGAACTTCTTGTACATCAATTTCTCAGTTGTTTCTCACTGGTATCTCTTAGTCTCCTACATGGAAACTCATTAACCATACCTTCTATCTGATGGCTTTTACAAGAATCATTCTTTCTCCCAGTTCTGCTTCTTCTCTGCTCTCCCTTCCTTCTTTTTTTTTTCTTCTTTCTAATCAATAGCTGGGGTCTCCAAGATCCTCTACCAATCTTCTCCCTTTAGTCCATAAATTAAAATTCATAGTCATGCACAGACCTCACACACAGACTTTGATAGAGTTCAAAAGGAGTCCTTTCTCTACAAGAGCTTTCTGATGCTTTCTAGTGAAAAAACTTTCTTCTACTATCAATGTTTTTGCTCTTTTAACATTTATTGTTTTGACGTGTCACTTCATTAAATCCAGCCAAGCTACAAATGTCTGTTAGTAAATGAGTTTCCTAACACTATCTATATCAGAAAGGTTTCTTTGCTGTTTTCTCTGAGAGTATATGATCCTTCAGTTTAAAAAAAACTTAGGCTGGCAAAAGGCAAAGTTGGAAAGGGCAGGCAAATTGTGCATTTGTCGTTAATTTTAGAATGAGCTGAAGAACCTTTTGGCAAGTACAAGCTGTACTTTCATAATGGCCACACTGGCACAGCCTGTGTAGCCCTGGAAGGGCCAAGTGGCGAGTCCTCTCTGCAGTGGTGAAATGAGACACTGGCCCTTGCCTGCGAGGACGCACATGAACCTCGGTGCGCTGTTTGCTCGCTGTCACAGGAGCCCTGTGTGAGAGGGTTCCAAGCAGCACTTTGGAGACAGGCCAGGCAGCTCAGTTTGCCAGTCGAAATCAACCATTCACAAACAGGTTAGTTTGTGTAAGTTATCTGGCACCTAGACAAAAGTCAGACTGAGAGGAAACAGGAGTCCTTTGTGAATGTCTCACAGACAAGAAAAGAAACTAATTAAATCAAGAACTCTAGAAAACAGATAGTATGATCAGTTTCAGTTTTAAGCCAGAGCAGTCTTACTGAACCAGCTGTAAGAATATGAATACAGGTTTACATAGTGACAACGTGCTAGCTGTCTTTTGCAAAACCATTGTGGCATTTTTAGATAGTTAATTAAGTCCTTTAGATATCAGGGCTCCAAGAAGTGATAAGACAGCTTGTGAAAAGGCAGCTTGGGCAGTTCGGGTGGTTTTTGCTTGGTAAAGTATTTATAAGATACCTATGAGTGAGATGGACAGCATATTGCCATGCACACTGTGGCTAAGGTAGGCCAGGACTGGCAATTCCTTGAAGAAAGGTAGAGCTCTAAGAGTCCAGGAGAAAAGGGGGAATCTTACTTCTCCTTTTACCTGTGTGAATATAATGCATGACTCCTTGATTTGTAACATGGAAATTTCTATGCATGCACTTCCAGTGTGACTGAAAACACAGATATAAAAGCTGCTGATTAAAAGTATAACCTCAAAAATAAAAGTTCATCAGAAGTTTTACCCTCCACCTCACTAAAGACATTGACCAATACTCAGCAAAGCCTCTTCATCTCACCTCTCACCTCACGTCTCACTCTCACCCCGGGAGAAATCATGGAATAACAGAGTAAGTATCTGGTTTCCTCCTTGTTTAGGCTTTTAACCTCATTGTGCAAGACCAGGGAAGAAGCAGCAATGATGTAAGTAGGTAAATTAAAGACTGAGAACACTTCTGGTCTGTGTCCCTCCTCCTTTTTTTTCCACTTCCAAATTAAGAAAACGAATACCAGGATTTTTAATGAGAATCAAGGGATTAAACCAGGACATGACTTTTAGATGTGACAGGAAAGGGACTTATCTTGCTGTTTTCTGTTCACCAGATTTTTAGGACCTCAAATGGGGCTGTGGGAATTCAGTTTGCTTGCATGGTAAGTGACATCTACAGCATGAATTTTCTGTTATTTAATTTAGCACTGCAAAGGGCCCACCAATTCTATTTGAGGTTCCATCAATGCTTTTAATGTTGCCACTTTGGATAGGCTGTTTATTTCCACAGCTAGTCCTCAGAACCTGGTAAATTTAAATGCTGATGCAAGTGTTTGATGTTACACCAGCAGTGCCAAGCTGAAATAAGATCGAGATAAGTGCCTATTCAAGAATATGAAAGAAAATGGGCAAAGTGAAGATAACATGAAGAAAAGGAAGTATTATGCAACCATCAATGCTATAGGTCCTTGCTGTGACATACACAGTGCATAGTTTGGTGCTGTAGGTCCACCCTTATTTTAGCTGTGATACGCCAGGAAACTTTCCCAACTTCGTTCTGCAGCCCCCCAGTGCAGGTTCTTGGCAGCAGCTTGCTTTTATTGTGGTTACATATCACTTTACACAAAGTGCCCATGGACACAATGGAACATTAGTCTCTACCAGGAGACAAATATTAAATACCATGCACGAAATAGTAGTCAACAGTACCCAAATGGATTCCCGTGGGACAGGGAAGCGTTTCCCTGCTTCTCCAGTGCAGGTGTAGGCACAGCAGTACCACCTTTCTGAGTCTTCCTCCATAAAAATCCCCAAAAGCCAGCCAGTTCCCTGTTCTCTGGGAGAAGAAAAGCCCTTTCCTTCTCTAAAAAGGCATCTGATGCTTGCTGATGGAGGAATATCCAACTCAGTCAGTGACTGAACCTTTGAAAGCAGCCCTTTTTTCCCTGGAAGTTAATTTAAAATGAGCTGCATTTTTGATGCTGTCAGAAAGCTTGGCTGGTTAGTCCTCAAAGGTTACACACAACAGGAGAGAAGGGAGGGTTCCTGTTGTGCTATGGCAACTGTCAAAAACTCGTGTACACATTAGCAAGATCAAACGTTTGCTCAGCCTGGGAAAGAGCAGGTAAACACCACGCTAATCCCTCTGGAGCTGTGAGACACACGGGCTGCCAGGATGTACTGCTTTCGTCAGGAGATGCAAGAAGTCAGTCAGGATTCGTTTCTCTCCTTGCAGTTTATTTATTCAAGGTTCGTGCTTTGCAAGGCTGCCCCACTTGTTCCTTGTCATGCAGCTGCGCTGATTGAAGGACAATGGAGCGTAGCACAAAGGGAGAGGGAAGCTTCAAGAGGTCAGCTTTGCAACAGAAAAGCAGAGAGCAAGCTGATTGCAAGGTACCAGGGACCCCTAAGTCCTGGCTGCAAGCTCTGCACTTGCTCAACCATCAGACTGATCTGGCTCCAGCAATATGTTCCCAACGAGCTAAACTGGGTGTTGAGGATGCATTTATAGCACACGATAAAATGCCTTTGAGCTGATGTAGAAAGTACATAGTCATCATAAGTGATTTGGTGCCTGAATCAGGGTTTCCCCATGGACACCTTCTATCCTTCGAGATCCAGGCTGCAAAGGCTGGGTTTTGGTTTGATCTTCTTTAAGAGAAGCTTAAAATGATACTGGTTAATGTGAGTGAGAAATGACCAAGGCTAGGTTTATTTTTATGTCCTCCTAATAGTACTGAAAAAAGACTGTGAATCTGTACTAAAACCTGAGACAGTACTACAGGCTGTGCAGAACACAAGCACAAAATTGCTATTAGCCTTGGATGCATAGTTATTTTCAGGCCATGTGAATTAAAGGAAAAAAAACCTCTGAACCTGAAATGTTATTAAGCATTGAAGTGGACATCCCAGATGTTCCTTCACTTTGAATCAAGCCAGGTGTGTACCATGGAGGAAGAAAACTTCTGAAGAACTGAAAAAGGGCAATGAGAGATCCTGGTGACACTGGAAAGCTGCTTCCTTGTCTATCCAGATCCATCAGTATCTAAGGAGCAGTGGTTTGGCTTAGCTACCTTGGAATATGCTACCTTGTCTCTGTGTAAATTGTTTAGGTTTTCTTTTAAGTGCCTTTCCAAACTTGTTTTCCTAAAGCCTTAATCAAAACTTATAATAAGGTAAGGAAAGATACATTTAGCAGAGTTTTCTGGGTGTTGGTGGTTGGCAAGGCCTGCTATACTTGGAGGAAATGCTGCTTCCAGAAAATGAAGATGAAACATGAAACAGTGTGTGCAGGGGGAGAGCTGCCCCCTCCACCTATCCTGCTGAGCCAGACAGACACACAGCCAGGGATGCAGGACAGGCAGCAGCAGTGGAGCTGTTGTCAGAGCTCAGTGGCCAGGACATCTCGATAAGGAACAGAAGAAAGCCAGGCTGCATTCCTGTGTCCTGCAATGTTTACAAGTGCTTCCTGAGACAACAGAGAGAAAAAATAATTTGGGTTTCTTAATCTGGAGGAGATGATACAGACACTGCTTCACCCACACAACTCAGGTGAAGATGCAAAATGACACATGCCCAGAGCTATGGAGAGTTGGGCCTCTCTGCACCTTCTGCACTGAAAATGTGTCCTCAGCTGAGGGGCGGCCTGGAGAGGATAGTGAGGAATACTCTTCCCTCTCTGAAACTAAGGGAGTTTTGGATTGGAAGCACAGGAATGTGTCTCAATCTGTGAAATTTCTTAAACTGCATCAAAGACATTCATCAAAGTCCAAAATTTACTTTTCTTCCCTTTAATCCCATGGTCTGTTGCTTGTGTGGAAAAAATTATGGGTTTTTGTGCTCTTAAGGGGAGGAGATAATGAAAAATTCAGAGGGGTCCCAGCCTGTGGTAAGGTTGATAAACTGGCTGCTAATGAACTGCCCGTTCTGAGAGAAGGGAGTGAGTCTTCATGCTGCAACCTGTGACAGCAGTGAGTCTTGCTCTGTGGTGCTACAGCCACCTCACATGGTAAGAGGATGGTAGATGACTCAAAACAAAGCAAAAAAGCTTCAAAATTATTTTGGTTTATTTTTTTACTTTAAAATGTGAAAGTCACAACTGCAACTGTCAAATTTTTAACTTTATAAGAGCTGTCCTTTTTCTAAATTTTTCTAGCATATAGTAAGTAAAAGGGACCTTAGGCTACATCACTTTACCATTACTCTACTACAGCTTGAATCCAGTGAAATTGGTGAAGGTTTTCTGGAATAAAATGTCTGAACACCCTGAAAAAACAGTGACATATTTCTGATATGACAGGTAATCCAGTTTGTATTTCACTGTTTACTTTGTAAGCAGGGAAAGCTTTGCTCTTACAAGATTTTTTCCTTACAGTTCTTAACAGCAAGATGAATGTATGGCACTTTGTGGATGTGACAGCTGAGTTCTGTTTCACTGCTCTTTAAAATATTCTCTGCTTTCTCTCTGTTAAACAAAAATCAAGGAATTATCAGGGATTTGCTTTTTCACTACAAATGCAAATGCACAGGATGACAGCTGAGCCTCACTGATTTAAGGCTTCACAGACCTGTCTTGTAAACATTAATGGCATTTGAGTCATCCGGTCTGCCTCCTCACAGTCATACAGAAAGTACTGAATGTTGGGGCAGTGGGGGAGGCAGGGGAACCCTTTGGTTTAAGATGGTGTCCACAGAATTACAGCTGTCATGAAAGTTCAGTCTAACTTAGAAGATTTATAGAGTTTGGAGACCTTTTTTATCTGTTTCCTACCTATGTAAAATGAATAAAAAAACAGACAAGAAAGCTTCCTAATAAGGCAGTCTAGATCTGAAGAGCAAATTAAGGTCAATTCCTGAACGAAATTGAAGCGTGAGCTACTTTTCTTTTTCAAGTAGTTTTACTTTCGTTAATAGCCACGGTTCCTTAGTTTATGAATAATTCACGTGCATGAGTCTCCACAAGACTTGAGCCTGCAGGTTACAAACTTGTATTAAGCACTGAGTGTCTTAAAAACACATTGGTAAAGAAGTACAGAACAACTTTTATTTGGTGCTAAACGCAATTGCAATGCAACAATTAATTATTGTGAGTAGAGATGGTTAAACAAACACCATCTACATAAGCAGAATGTAGTAGATATCTTCAATATATTTTCAACCTGCTGTATTGCATATTATGCCTTCATTTTATGCAGGAAAATTTAAGAAGGGTATGGCTACATTCATCCAAAGGAAAACACACACACATTAAGCAGTATATATCAGACAAAGGTTTTGGCAGAAGCATGATGACTCCAATTTAAATTCTTATTTATTTTCTCTTTATATCCACTAGTGTGTTCTCTACACTTCTAAGCAAGGTGAGCCGCAATTTTGGGGGCTTTGTTCTCGTGATGTTTTTTCCATGGTAGCAATTCCTGGTGATTCCCAGCACCTCAGTGACAAATGGAGAGCAGCGTCAGCCTTCAGGACCCTGGTCCCTACTCCCAACAACTGAAGCCTGTTGGCATCATTCAGCATATGGTACAGCTTGACAAAACAGTATCTTCAACACGCATGAGGCGTCTCACCTGGAAATAGGATCCTAGGAGGTCCTGTCTTTATTCGATCCAAAATTCTCCTTAAAGTGAAAGAGGCAGCTTGCAAGACCTGTTGACCTCTTCCATTTTCCTTAGCAGTCAGTCCACAGTCATTCCCCTCTGCTTGTAGGGTTTTCCCACCCACTGTTCTTCCATCTGCCACACACAGCAGGGATCATGGAAGCAGGGGCCCAGCAGGAGAGCACAGCATGGAGGCAGAGGTCAGGCAAGGAAGGGAAAAAAATAATGACAAAGTGAAGAATAATGAGGAGGGTTACATGTGAGGGAAGAAGAAGAAGAAGCAGAGACTGTAGGAAGGTGGGAAGGGAAAGTCCCAGTGCTTGCAGGAAGCCTATGAAGTTCCATCTGGACATGGACATGCTGAAAAGGAAGCTGAAATGGCATCTCCTCCCCACCGTTACTGCTACAGATTTCAGTCATGAATTGGTGAGGCCCCTGCATCATGTAATTTTTGTTCCACCTTGGCCCTCGTTTGTTGGGTTTGTTTTGAATAACTGGCATGTGACAGATTCATCACATGCCAAACCTCTCCAGGAAGAGCTGAATGAGTGTTTGTCTGGGGTTTTTTTAATCTATATACCCTATCTGTTACACACCGTGTGCCAAAAAAATATTTAGTACTGCACAACAGGATGCGTGTTTTGGAATTAGAGTGAGTGAAAGAGGTCAACTGCACTTAGCAATGACAGGTTGCAGTGGATATAATCCAGTCCTCTGCACTTAAGAGTTCATGCTTTTGAAAGGCAGCCGCACTCAGAACAGCACTGTGAAATTTCCAAAAAAGAAAAAAACCCTCAGCCCAAAACCAGGTTGTTTCTGTCAGCTTACTGAACCTGGGAATATGAATACATGTTCAGGCAGCATTGCATGAAGCAATGCAGCTCCTTGGGTGAGAAGGCCATGGCATGGTGGAGGACCCAGCAGGATGGAAATTGTTTGTAGTCTCACCTCAATAAGCTTTTTTTAACCCTGTGTCCTTGCCATGAGTCAGGGGTTGGGGAACACTGCACCCACCAGCTGCAAAACCCCTGCCCTGGTGGCCCCAGCCAAGGGACCTCTGGTCTTTTGCTCCGTAATTTCTGCTGAAACCATTAGTTTTACCTCTTGTATCTGTCCCCTTTGTCTCAATAGCCCAGTAACTATATCCCATTCTGTGCATCTTATGCCACAAGTTGAAATTTGTCTCCTGCCAGTTGGTGCTGTTTCAGTTGTTCACCTGGCAATGTCTAAAAGCTCCCTCTGCCCTTGTGACCTGCTCCATTGAACAGTTGTCCCTGGACAGTGAGGGCAGGCTTTAATGACATTTGGATGCTTTCTGCTCTGAGTAGTGCATAAGACATCGATATATCTGACAAATGATCAGGAGGGATAGGAGGGACCTGTATGTGCTGGATCTCACTAACAAACATGAAGTAAAGAACGGAGCTCTCCTGCCTGTTTACCATCAGGTTTAAAGGGTCAGGCTAGGGATGATGTCTGTGAAGGGGTTCAGAGACTTGCGGAAATTGTCACCAAATTGTACGCATCGTTTTCCAGTACCCATAGTTCAATTTGCAGAGCAGGTATCATTGTATTCTCCCCATTTGCTGGGTGCTTTGCTGACCTCTCTCCTCCCTCTGCATGTTACATAGACACACAGGGGAGATGGGGTGTGTGAGTACATGGCTCATCAGGGCGATATTGGGAGACTGTCTCCACCACAGGTATTTTTCTGACCTCAAGTAAGTTGCATAGCTTTCTTCATCCAATCCTTCCCCTTTTAAACAGTAGTTTATGTCTGCCCAGCATATTGCAGCAATGTACCAAGATACCTGAACTGCCTTCTAACCCCTGTGAGACAGAGGTTGTATTAATCCAAGTGAAGTATGGCATTTATATGGCTTAGGACTTCTTGGCTACGTCTTTGATACATGACACAACACTGAGCCATATAAATGCTCCTTGTTACCAGTGTTTTAACCTTTTTCACTTTGGAACCCCTGAAATATTTCAGAAAAGGTACAAACAGCTTCACAAATGTCCCAGATGTAGGTTTTGTGTATGTATTCCTCAGCCATCACCCCCTTCAGTTCACACACAGGTCAAACCCTCCTGCAGTAAGTACATTATAACAGGCAATCTCTTTCTATTTCGCTTTTGTTTTTTTTCAGTGAGCAAACCATACATGATATTGAGGCTCTAAACAGCTTAGCACAGGCAGAGAGAGGGAAAAAACTGCAGCAGTGAGGGGTCTAGGTAATGTTAGTCGTGCTGAGCCTGCGCAGCCACCTGCCTGGGGCTGTGTGCCCACCCTAAGCAGGGGAAGGCTGGCTCAGGGCTGTGCACTCACAGTGCTGCCACACAGGAACAGACATGGGCACAGTGCTTGTGTGCTTCTCCCCATACAACTTAGTGTCCCTGAGACACTAAACTGGATCACTGTGTGAATTGGATTATACTATCCATCTTTCCTTTCTGGAAGCATGTTTTCACTCAAATGCCATGCAAAGACTTTTTCTTCTTTTTATCTTCTGCTTGATCTTCGTGTTGATGGGTCTGTTGCTTCTAGCCCCAGTGACATTCAGAGTTGTGCAAGTGCTTTGCAAACATGGGAGAAGATGAGTCTCTGCTTGAATGAGATTATAATCTTTGAAGGCAACAGCAAACACTGAGCATGTGGATAACTCCTGAAAGCACGTCTGAGAAAACCTGGCTGAAAAACAACATTGTTGTTAGGAGGAAAGTCTTAAAATTCCAAACATTTAAAAACAAATTAAATTTTCTGATTTCCCTAAAATTATAATTTATTGTGTTTATTATTCTTAGTGCTTTCTTGTGAAGATGTTGTCATAGCATCTCGATGTCTTTTCCATAGATTTATCAGAGACTGAGATTTTAGCAGGTAAACATTTTAGTAGCTATTTTGGTAACATTATGTCAAAATATTGGATCAAAAACAATTAAGCAGCTCAACACTTCCACAAAATAAGAAAAAATATTATTATTATTATTATTGTGTTGCAAGGAATTTTGTTTTGTGGAAAAGTACCTCTTGCCAAAGTCATTTATTGAGAAAAAGGCAGCTGTCTTTTGTGGCTCATGTGCCTCAGAGAGCCTTCAGCCTGTGCAATGCAGAGCCTGGCCCTGAGGTATGAGGGCCCATTTCCACACTGTGACTTGAGTTGCTGCCAGGCAGCTTGTACATTGCTCGGTGTTGGTGGGGCAAGTCCACCCCAACTCAAGGCAGAGAGACCTTTCCTATTATACCCAAATCCTGGCTTTTTTTTCCCTGCTGTGTAGTCTGTGACATAGAGCAGAGTTTATTCATGTGCATCGCTTTATTTCCAGCAGGGAATTTACGGAGCAACCATACACTTCGTCATTGGGATTTAAGGCTCTGCCCAGCAAATTAAAACAGGTTTGGAAACTGGTCGTTGGCCTGGAGGTTGGGAAACAGCTCAGGCACTTTACACAGTGCTTAACCTGCATCTCCCCAGCACCTCATCTTGGGTCCCTGTGCCATCATTATGCTCTGGAAAGTTGGAGTATTTTCAGCTCAAAGTGCCTGAAAAAATTGTGATGGTTTTGTGAGCTACATTTTTTCCTGTGGTAGGAGGGTGGTGGTTAGTTTGCAACACCTGCAGTGTAGTGTGCTGGCATGTGGAGGCATTTGTGGGTGCAAATCCCAGCTTAAGTTGGAGGACAGAGCAGAGGGAGCCAGCCTGATGCAATCACACCCGTCCTGTCTGCTGGGAACTGGGCCTCGCATGTGGCCTCTCCCAAACCTTGCTCAAGCAGGATTTGGGAAAATTTTATCTGGCATATACCAAAACCCCACCTGGAAGCATGTTAGCCATTCGCCATTCACATCCAAACACTGGATAATTGGAGGGCCACTGCTCAAACCTGCCTCCTGGCCTTGTGAGCTGTTGGTGTGGATCCTGTGGTGCCTGTGTTGAGGAACGGGATGGGACTGCCCTTGGCACCAGGTGTTGGCATGGGTAAGGAAACTCAAAATGTCTTTCAATTGTTATTCATCTAATTCTTTTTTAATTTCGTTTTGTTGATCTGTTGTTATCCATTGAATCTGATGTTTTTCTTTGAAAATTACCAATTTTCTTCATTCTGAGCCTTCCCGAGTGCTCAATTCTTTGCAAGCACCGTTAGCCCGCAGGCAGCTTTACCTTTAAGAAGATTATCAACTGGCTAATGATTTTATTTTTTTATTCCTCTCCAGACATTCTTTTCTGCTACTCTTTGACACTACGAAAGTGCTGCAGGGTAAACTTGCTACCCTAACTTTGTACCACATTGGAAAATGAATGGAGAATATGAACAGTGAGTACCTTTCTGATGGGGAGAAAGTGGACCTGTCTCTAACAAGTCCTTGGCAAGGGCCTTTCATTCCTTTTACCTGTCCCACTGGAAGCAGGGTGCTCTTTGTAGGGGGCATTTTCCTTGACCACGCCAGCCCCAGGCGTGGTCTATCACTGCTGTACCTTGCTGTAGCTGTGGTGGATTCACATTAGCTGATGCTCTGCCCCATTGCCCAGGACAGAGGATAACCAGGCAGTGTTTCTCATGCACCATTTAGATGATTTAAACATTTAGAAGTTTAAATTAGCCTTCTTTTGATGAATTCCTCATCTACATTCCAAAAAAGAGCCTCATTAGCTTAGGACAGAAGCATTATTTACCTACCATTAATTTCTCAATATTTTGCTCTCCCCCAAGAGCACACTAATGCTTCCCACAGCATGAGCTGCCACCAGTGCTGCCCTGGTGAGCTGACAAATCTCAGCGACCCTGCTGCAAAGGGGACAGGGGCTTTGGAGGGTAAATGAGGGCAGTCTTAGAGGAAAATGTGGCATTTAGTGGCACTTAGCCATAATGCAACAGAGCAAAGGAAATGTTTTTTAAAAAAACAAGATTGAATAAATAGGACATTATTTAAAAATCCTTAGCCAATACACTTGTTGTTATTATGAAACCTAAGATCAGTGTAATCCTTAAAAGGTTTTTAATTTCTGTTTAGAAGCACCTGCCCCCTCTCATGGCACTGAAAGGTAATTTTCCCTTGAAGACAGATTCCAGTTTTCCTGTATCAGTGACAGTCTAACGCTGCATCTACATCTAGTGGATTTCCCACAGCATTGCCACTGGCTTCAGCGTGGGTGCTGGGAGTGTGCAGCTTTGCCCAGGAGAGTGAGGTACCCTGGCCATGCCTGCCTGGGAATGCCCTGGCCACACCAGCCTTTTTCCAGCCCGTCAGTCAGCAACCAAGTCTGATAAATCTGCAGCTATTCACATGTACAAACTCTAACTCAAATAAATAAGCGTGGGCATCTCTGTGCAGAATAGCACCACAGGAGTCCACCTGAGCCTATGCAGTTATGCTGGTGACTTACACCTGGTTTTCTTACATGTCATCAGTATTGGTACAGTTACTAGCTCAGTATCACCTCTGTGGTGCAGTTAATATTCTCAGTGCCTTTATAAGTGCACAGCAGAAAAGAGAAGACAGGAGGAGACAGAGACAGTGCAGCTCAGCTTAATTCTTCTATTTTATTTTTCAGAGACCATTACCATTAAACACCATTAGAAGATCTGTGTCCCACTCCTCATGTCTACCCTACCTTTAGATACACCGCTCTGGACATTTCTTGTTCCCCTTCTCACCCCTGTTTTCCACCCTACCCCAGTGTAGCTTAACTACTTATTCCATGGCTCTTTGGGGCTGGTGCATCACAATGGATAGCTGGAGGGCTTCAAACACGGACAGATAATTGCTCCTTGAGGTGAATTTTTGTTTGGATAATTGTTCCTTGAGGTGAATGCACTACACAGCTGCTGCACAGAGTAGGTGCCGCTCTGACTGTACCACAGACCTGTGTGAGGGGGCATAAACCCCTTGTGCCAGCAAAGGCTGGCTCCATCACTGGAGTGCAATGACTTTCTTCTCCTGTACCCCCCTCCTCGCTGTCTGTGCTCCCTGCTTGACCCTCCCGCTTTCCATGTCAACCAGATGCATGCAACTGGCTTCACTCCATCTCTCTCCATGGTTCAGGAGAGGACCCTCATCTTTGCCCCCCACCACTGCTGGGTAGGTATGGTGCTGCAGCCCTGGAGGAGCTTCTCTCCCAAACACCAGCACTGCCATTCCAGAGCCAGGGGTGAGCTGCAAGTCCTGCAGCACGCTAACTGCCCTATCCAAGATGTTCATCAGCATGGCCCAACAGCTTGCCAGAGCTGCAGTAGATGCCTCTGCCTGTTTGGATGGTGGCACAGGCTCTGCAGGGTGTGAAGAAGCCCCTCTTTCTTGAGGGTCCTTCAGCAGTCAGGGCAGGCTTTGCTAGAAGCGAAGCTGAAGGAAGAGATCCCAGGCAGACAGCAAGACAATCACCTGGCTGAGCAATTTTTGTATCATTGTCAAATCCACACGTTCAAACAGCAGGAGGCAGACCCTCAAAATCATGAGGCTGCACAACCCTGGGATTTTTTTTAAAAGCCCTTAGTGCCTTTCTTTTTAGTTCCTGTGCATGTTCAGAAGAGGTTTTCAAGGTTTTTACTGCAGCCACCAGCCAAGACTTGGCTGTTTAATTCAGATTGCATTGAAATTGTACTTGCTTAATGAGATAATTCTCCTCCAAAGTTAAAAGCCAAGCTCCCTGTACAGGTGATCAAAAAAGGGGCTGGGGCTTCTGAATGCCGCTGCAGTTGGTCCCATAAAAAATATTACCCCTCTCCAAAATCTTGCTTTTCTTTGTGTGAGGCACAAAAGAAAGATATACAAGAACTCCCAGTGGGGGTCTAAGTACCTCCTTCTCTGCACTGACTATATGGAAAATCCAGCTGCTGCCTTTAGAGGAAATAGGATTCTTTCTAATGTTCATCTGCTGGAATTAGGCTAGTAAGGAAATACTTGAAGATTCAGCACAAACCTGCAGAGTAAAAGAAACTAGTAGATTCAGCAGCTGCAGATAATTGCTAAAGAATCAAATATTAAAGATAGCCAGAAAATGTAATTTGCATTCTCTGTTTATTTATAATTTAAGTGTCAAAATTATGTGATGGGAAGTACAGTGTAAAAGACACCTAAATATGTTATAAACGAAAATAAAACGAAATCTGAATAATGAAGTTAAAAAAATGTAAAAATCTTGTATTTGAAATGAGAGAAGAAATGTGTTTCTTAGGCTTTCTTTACCTGGGAATAAATTCTCTAAATTAAATGGGACCCACAAAACTTTCTCCTTGGACACAAGGTCATTTTACAATAGAAAGTCATTTTATTAAAAAAGAAGACTAAGTGTAATTGGTTCCAATAAATAAAAAATCCTACAGCTATTATGAGGTACAAACAGAAGAGACTCATTAAACACAAAATAGCTTCAATAAAAGGAACACTGAAGCAACTGCACTTATCTCCACCAAGGTCTCCTTTTACCCGCCCACAATTCCTGCAAGATAGATGTGGAGTGGATGCATTCAGACAACAGGGAAAATTATTAAGATGGTCCTTAACCAAATCCAAGGAGAACTATCATCTAGCTCATTCACTGTGGACAAAATAATGTGTTTATCATAAGCCCATTTGAGTGTAAAGAATTGCGCAAATTCTCCAGAAGAGGAGTCCCTTTCCAGTTCATCCTCTAAGAGATCAAAAGAACCCTCAGCAACCAATGAAACAAGTAAGCAACTATTCAAAACAAACATGAGTCAGCCCCAAATAGTGGTCATAGGAGGAAAAAAAAAATCAGGTGTTGTTTTTCATGCGCTCCTCCCCCTTTCCCTACCCACCCCTGCTCCAAACACACGTGTTTGGCTGTAAATCTCTGACTCTATGCTTTTGTTCATAGATCATGTTTGCCCAGAGTTGAAAGAGTTTTGAGGAAGTTCTTTGTCAATCAGTGTTATTAATGACACATTGTAAATCTCACTGTCATAGTATTGACTGAGTAAATAAGTACTTTGTGACCCAAAGGAGTATTTTCCCCGTGAGGAAACTGGTTTGAAAAAAAATTGCCTAATCTTTGTTCTGTTATACCTCAAAATCATGCATGCAACTGGGCACTCATTCAAAGATGAACTCAGACTGCCTGTATCTCACAGGATCAGTAATGTGCAGGTTTTCTAGATATATTACTTAGCCTGAAGTCCAACAAATTGTTCAAAATCATATGTTTGTTAATTAGAGTGCAAATAAAAGAAAGTTTTGTATTTTTCCTATAATCCCTCTCTTTATAATTTTTGTTTTGCATATCTGTGCTTCCAAGTAACTCTAGGGCTTGCCTGGAAACAGACCAGGTTCAGCCATTAATTTCCCCTTTTCAACTCAGTATTATCAGTAACCTGTCTCAGTTTCCTTTTCTGTAGAGTCACCCTCCACAGTATTGCTGCTGTGACAATTTGCTCATTTAAAGCCAGCTACAAACCATGCTTCTGTGTGTGGTATCCCTGTCCCTGTGTAGACAGTAGCTGTGGAGGGATGGGCAGTGGCAGCAGGAGGAATTTTTATTGGCAGCCAGGTCCAGAGTACAACAGCTTCTCCCCCTGAGTCTCAGAGCCAGGCACAGTCAGGTCAAGATGCAGCAGACAGAAGCCTTTGCTCTCCGCCCCCGGTGAGATCATTCCCCTTTCCCTGCTGCTGTGGCCCTTCACAGGTGTCTTCTCACCCCGCTGAAGCCCAGGCTGCTGCTCCGTGCTCAGTGTGCTGCCTGCACCTCGGAACAGCCGCACGCTCGTGCTGTCACCGAAGGCTGGGGCTGCGTGTGGAGCTGCGCTGACGGCACAGAGACGCCGCTGTGCTGACACTGGCTGGGCCCTCCGATAAGCTTTCTGGTGGAATCCAGGGCATTAGCTTAAAGCAGTGGAGCCTTAAACAGTTCCTGATCCAGTCCTTGCCTGAGCTGAGACCAGTGGAGCTGTTCAGTCTGCGCTTCGTCAGCACAGAGCAGAGGAGAGCGGTCCCTGAGGTGATGCCTGCAAGGAGTCCTCAGATGAGTGGCTCTTCCCTGCTCTCATGCATCACCTCTTCCTCACCAACAAGCCCCACGAGCTGGAATGCTCCTGGCATCTTTGCACCCCTGTGCCATCATGGCTGCTCGAGGGGGTGAGCTGAGAGCACCCACCTTTGCTGCTGGAGGCACCAGGCCTGCACCAGGTAATGGAGGTGTCCAGGGCACTGAACAGGTGCCTGGTGACCTTGTGTTGAGATCAGCTGAAAAAATAAATAAATTCTTTTTTACAGAATCACACAATTTAAGATGCAAAGGTATCACTTCAGATCATCTGGTCCAATCCTTGCAGTACTCAAAGTCAGATCCACCTTTGATATTAGACCATGTCACTCAGGGCCACATGTAGTCAAGTACTGAGTATTTCCAAGGAAGGAGATCCTACTAGAGATTTCAACAGGTTTTATGGATTTTATGCCTGATGAGACATCATCCACAAGTTAATTTGTACCCTTGGATCTCACATAAGCAACTCTGAGTGCTTCTTGGGTAACTTCTTGCAGTAGGCGTGGGAGCATGCTTTTCCTTCCTGGAAGCCAGCTGGACCCACAAGATACAGGTTTGCTTAACTCTGTTTCTCAGCTAGGCTGCCTCTCTTCCCTCTCCTCCCCTCAGCTCTGCCCTATTGTAGTGAACTTCAACAGGAAGCTGTCCAGCAACAGAAGCTATTTCTTTCTGGTTTTGGAAAGTACCTGGTACATTTGAAGTGCTACCAGAAGCATGATGAATACTAGCTGTTCCTCTGAGAAGAGATTGTTTTACCCATGGATCTTACACAAGCAACACCATGACCCTGCTATTGCCTTAACAATGACAGATGTATTACTGAGGGCCAGATTCAATAAAAATCCATCTGAGTTATCCTGAAATCAATTTTTTAGGTCTTTTGTGGTCTTGCATAGGACCATAATGATTTTTTTTTATTGAATTGAAATGTACCATGTTCTCTGAAAAGTAATTAAGGTATTATGCAATGTTAGTTGGTATTCCAAAACTTGCACAGGATGTTTTATAATGCAATGCTTTATGTAATGAAATGACACAATAGAGTAAATGATTTTGCTACTTTTTAAAATCCTACATATGAATAAGTGACAGATACTAACCAATTGATTACATTTATTACAAGAAAAGCCTAATCTCTTTTGTATACATGTACTATCTCTGTAATACATGTACTATCTGTGTAATTTATTTATTTGTTCTTTAATTCTAGGGATACATGTTAGAGAAATATTCATATTAAAGATAGACTGTATCCTGGGTAAGCTTTCTGTGCGTGCATGATGGCCTGTCATCACTTCAGAGAGAATCAAGCACATCTTTAAAACAGACTGTGGAATAAGTTTTAATACAGAAAAACATCTTATAAAATATTCTATTTTGACAAAGGGTGAAAAAAGTGTATTCTGCTACTTCTTTTTAAATATAAAATTATTATTCACAATAAAGAGTTATCTGGTTTTCTTAAACTAGAACTATATTAATATCAAATTCTGCTTATTTCAGTTTCCTGATAAACTGTAAGACTGGATTGTGATGTTGACATTGACAGACGGCAAGATCTGAAAGCATCATGGTATAAGAAGTCCCAGAATGGGGGGAGGAGAGGGGTATGACCTCAGAAAGACAACTTACCAACAAGATAAAGAAATGACATTTTGATTTAAAAAAACTCTGCAGCCTTTGCCAGATAAAACTCTGTTTTTAAATTCTTCCAGTGGAACTTTATTCAATCAGAAAAAAAAATGAAAAATCACCATCTCCATAGGCATAGACCTCAGGACTAGTTTCCTAGTTACTTGGGCCATCCATAGTTTTGAGATAATCAACGACAGCTTTCTTCCAGAAGAAGAAATAAGAGGAAGTTTATTACCTATCAAGAACCTAGTTTCCTCCTGTCTCCCACAAGTTAGGCTGGCGGAGACTTCCTAACCTCAAATTCCTGAAGTGTGTTGGGAGCTGGTCTGTGATACGCTGTTTATGAAATAAATCCAGATTTTTGGTTTTTACCAAAACAATTATGACTTTTTTATCAAAAGAGAGACATTGCCAGAATTATTGTGCTGTCTGAAGACCACCTGATCCTAAAAACCTGCCTTAAGGACTGAGTTCACAATTCCTCATCTAACAGAAATGCAGTTAAGATCAAAAAGGGGTTTTGTGGTTTAGGGGTACATGATGGGTAGAGCCCTGGAGCAAAGCAGTAAATGTTTGTATTAATTACATTAACAGTGTGCAAAAGAAAATATTTTTTGTAAAAAGAAATTAAGCTCACAAACTCTAGCAGTTAATCAGGACTATTTTGGAGGTGTTGTATACTGTTAAAGCAGTTTCTCGACAAAGTAAACAGCAGTAACCTTAGGTATTTGTTTTTATTTCACAGCTCCCTAGCTCAGTAAATCTCCTAAAAATTATATGGCAACAAAACTCTGGAAAGAGTATATTTGTATTTCCGTGGACAAAAGCATCAATATTACTTTACACTGCCAAATATTATAAAAATTCGAATTATACTTTCATTGCTCAGTTCCAGAAATCCAGTAGATTGACTATTGCACTGTTTAAGATTTTCTATGGACATCATCACTTGATTTAAACACTTTAAATTTAAACTATGAACTGTCAAAGGCAAAGCTAAAAATAAATGTTGCGAATGTTTTGTCTCACAAGGGTGAGCAACTAATAGAAGAACAAAAGGTTACTGAGTAAATATAGATTTTTGGATGGTGGCAGTGGGTACAAAGGTTCAAGATTTTTTTAGTGCTTTTATGACAGACTGACACAAACATTAAGAAAGTTTGACCTATTGTGTATCCAAACTGCAACAGAAAGTGATTTACGGCTTATTTAAACTTGTGATACTGAGGTGGAAGACATTCATCTCATTCTATGGATGCTTAGAATAAATCAAAACTGATTTGTGGATAGGACATTAAACTTGTTTTGTATAAAATTGAAGTTAAAAAAATATACCTGTGTTTCCTCAGACTACTCTCCCCAGTAAAAAAATAACCGCTAGACTGGTCAAAGAAAGTGAAGGTCTTCCTTTTCCTACATAGCAAACATGAACAGCTGCTTGGCTTAAAATGTTTCCCTAAATATGAGTAATGGCTCTGGATGAAGGGGTCAAAGTATGAAATAATCATCAGCATAGCACAGCCAAACTTTTGGCAGTGAATTATCCAAATCCCATTTAAACACTCTTTCAGAAGATCTGATATTCCTTTTGTAGCGACAGTGAGCAGGGTGAAGCCAAGGAGAAAAAGAGCAGAATTTAATAGAAAAATCATGAAACTGTGGTTACAAGAACTCAGCTCAGCCTATAATTTACTATAATATACTTTTCTTAGATGCTGAAGAACTATCTCATCAAAACCAAGGGAAATAGCTGAAGGTACTTCATGCATACCACAATTAACAATTTGTAACAATCAAATTAGTAAAAAAAAAGAATGTTTGTATAAAAAATAGAATTTTTGTATTGAAATTTGATCTGCTTTTCTCAAGGTTTCTGAAGTGAGCAGGACTTTACTGATATCAGAACTTCTCCTGCAGTAACTCTTATCTTCATGTATTGCTGTCATATGGTTTGGGGTTTAACATAGAAAGAACTTGAAGCAGACCCTGAAGTTATTTGTTACCAGAGACATGTGTGAAAAAAACACAGGCTTTTACGTTTATGAAAGTTCAAGCACTTCCTCAAATCAGGTCATTAGGTCACAAATTTTGTGGAATTCACTAATCTTTGCCAGTTTGCCTATCCAACGGCATTCAAGGTTTCATTCATTTTTTATATATATATATATTTTTTTTTTCTTTAGGACACAGTAAGACTTAAAATAGCCAAACCCAGTGCTTCTATTTGCACATCCACCATTAGCACACACTTGAAGGCACAGGATTTGGTGTTCAACTGGACTGGTTTGAAAAGAATGGAAAATTAAATGTCAGCATTGGCTTTAGTTCACCAAGACTGTACTCTGAAAGTTTCCATTCTGCTTCTTTCAGAGTTTCTTTCACCTTGGTAATGGATAATGCTCAAGCAAAAAGTATTTGCTAGGAAAAAGGAGAGATTTTTTCTTTTAATTTTATTCTCTTTGGGGACGTGAAAATTACACTGCAGTCAATTCAGAAAAGAAATCCTAAGGTTTCTAATCTCTCTCAGTAAATGCAATCCTGCTGAATTACTATCTCTCACATAACTTCTGTGTTTGCTTAGCATGCATAGATTTACAGGTATTGTCCTCTGCCCAATTTCAATGTTCAGTAAAGCAGAGAAGGGATCTTGGTTTTAATCCAGCATAAATCCCTGGTTAGTTTTATGGGGCTATCTCAGGCAGCACACAAGGGGCAAATATAACTCCAGGATGTATCAGGACTCTGGAACAAACAGAGCCTCAGAGGGGCTCAGAGCTGTTTTGAAGACTTTGGGATTGCTTTTTCTATCATTGTAGTATTGGCAAACTCTCGGTTTTGCTTTGACTCCTGGACTAAAACATTTGATTTGTACTTGGCTTTGGGTTAATAAATATTTGGGATCTGACTCTTGGAGTAAAAGAAAAATTAAAACTTTCTACCCTATAGGGACAAAAAGGATGGACCCTGGTCCGGAAAACAAATGGGGGTTGTTTCAGCTGAATTACTATCAAATCTCTCCCTCAGACTTTACCTCTCTTTGCTTTGCTACAGCACCAGGGCTTTGCCTTTCTGCAGGGAGGCCACTGGGTGCAAGAGGGTCCTGCCTTAGTGCCAGGGTCTTCCAAAGCACAGGAAGTGATTCGAGAGGAATGGGGGAGAAGGAGGGGTTGTGAGGAGTACCATGATTACAGCATCCTGGTTGTCTCTTATGGAAAAGCTGGAGGCAGAAAGGACAGAGGGAGACACTTTGGTCTCCAGCAAGCACAGGCTGTCTTTGATCGCTGGATACATTGTTAGTTGTTGTTTTTCTTTTTTTTAAATAAAGCTTTTTCTACAATGTCAAATGTGTATCTCATTTGGCAGTGGGGTGTGAGGAATGAGCCACTGCTCTGTGAGAGTAGGGGCTGTCAAATTCTGCTATAGTCAGAGCAGTCTTTGCACTGATGCACACAAGGGGAATACTCTGTGGAGGGACAAAAAACCGTGCTGAATCCAAAATTGTAATATTGAGGAAACGTCCCATCTTCCTGCAGGGATAGGGAAGTAATGTGTGTAAGGTGACACAACCTTTTAGCTTTTATTTTCATGCAGTTTAAACCCAGAATAGACTATTCAGTGTGAGCGTTTATTTATTATGACTCATTGAATTTCATGCAAATATATATACACAGAGAGAGAGAGAGAGAGAAGGAGAGAGCTCTATGAATAAGAAAGCATATTTCCATTCTCATAGTCTCTGAGGAACAGGAAATGAAATAAGAAACAAATGAGAAAAGGAAAGGTAGCCCCCACAGATATCTGCAGTCCCTGCACTGTCAAGGAGCTGATCACAATGCTCAGATGCTGAGAGGCTTTACTGTCAGTGAGGTAAGATTGTGTCTGGCCTTCATCGTCTCATGTCTGAGATGACAATCCAAACATTCTCTGAAACAATACTTTCTGCAACAGTCTTCCAAACTGTAGATATTCTTGGTATTACCTTGCACCTAACTGAATTGAAATGCATTTCGTGGAACTAGAAATACTTGCCTCTATAGTTTCAACTCCTATACACCAGAAATGTATTCATACTATTTACTACCTTGCCAATTATTTTGTAATTTGCAAATACACCAGCAGTGATTTTATGTCATCTCAGTCATATGAACAGTTTTAAATAAAGAACAGATGACCTGTTAGCCACTGTCTAGCTATCGGACACCTCTTCATCAAAAATTAATTTTCTGAGATCTGCCACTGCAGAAAAAATGCTTTTTGTTTTCATGACGTATGTTCTGTAATGCAAACATTTTGGTTAAAGTACTATGCTGCAGTAAAAAATGTGTAAAAATACTACTCTATAGAAGAAAATTATATTGCAAAAATTAGTTATTTTCTCTTTAACAACCTGCTGTACCAAAAAAAAGATAAGGTCCTTTCACTGGATTTGCCTTCTGTGAATCCATGTTAGCTGTCCTGAGTTATATTTTCAGTTTTAATTGTTTGTTAATGGAATCCAAAGTGACAAATTTTATTATTTGACCTGCAGTGGCAATACTCCATTCTTTTTTAATACCTTCAGTTTTTCAAATTTTCTCAAATCGGACTCCAGGGTTTCAGAGATTCCCCTGAAGATACTGGGAGAAGAAAAGAGGTAGACTGATTTCCATAAGCTTCCAAAACTCAACTGGACAAGACCCTGAGCAACCTGATTTAACTTTGAAGTTAGACTTGCTTGAGTAGAGGATGGGACCAGATGACCTCCAGAGGTCCACTCTAACCTAGATTTTCCTATAAATCTATTTTCTATTTTATATCCCAAATGTGGGTAAATAAATATCCCCCCGAGAGGGGGGATAAAGGAAATAATCATATAGCTGTGTCATATTGCAAGAAGTTACTCAGACAATCTTAAATCTGTAATCCATTAATATTAGAGTGATTAACCTGGCATCTATACATCAACATGTATTTTTTGTACAAGGTGTTTCTTTGACTGTTCTAAGTGCGTAATGAGAATCAATTAATGCTGGTATGGAAGATTTCAGAGGGAGAAGAAAATCACACAATGCTGACATCAATAAGACTTTTTATTGTTTCATCAGTTGGTGGAGCTAAAAAGGTTTCTAAGAATCTTTTGCTCAAAATTAGTATGTAATTGAATGTCACGACACTTGACAGGGATGCAATGGACTTAACACCTCTCCTTTCATAGAAAGGGAAAGTGTAATAAACTGAGGGCAGCCTAAATAGCTGAGTTCCTCTCATTTAGGGGAACACATATGTACACAAAATCCATCAACAAAACACAGCTTGTTGCAGAATGTCAGTGCTACAGGAATACCATCACCTCAGAGTACTGATGTAGAGAGGTGGTGATCCTCCCTTAGCTCCTTAGCTACATTTTCTCTCAAGAATTAATTCAGAATTTCAATTTTATATTAAGTGCAATGACTCAGTTTCTCTGCAGCTGTATCTGAAAGAAGTACTGTGCCTTTTATTTTTAGATGCATTAAAATCAATTTATTGTGATTAGTGCTTCTCATTTTCTGAACTTCCTGCTTTCTGAGCAAACGACAATTAGTTTGCTAAGAATACCCAAGTGTTAAAGTGAAGTTCACAAAGCTCCGATATAGAGTCAAGTTCTGCTTCCATTCATCTCACTCTACAGCTGTTTTTTTATCCTGATTTCAAGACTGACTCGAGTCATGCACCTGTTTGACTCAAGCTGGAGGATCTGACACAGCATTAACCTCTGAAACACTGTTTTTCAAACAAAAAGTGATGGAGTGGGATTCTGCATGCTCAGTAGGAACCTTCCAGCCACCAGTGACTCCTGCAGCAGAAATCTCCTCTATCCCACTGAAATCTTCCTCAAGGAGCTATTTCAGGGGGAGCAATTTCATTTGGTGCATATTGAAATGCCTGTTTTACTTTCCTAAGCTAACCCATGTATGAATTTTTAGCACAACTCTATTTAAATGAATCACAGAATCCTATGTACTGAGTTGGAAGGAACCTAAAGGAATCATCAAAGGCCTACTCCTGGTTGTTGACTGATCAGTTTAATCTTTCCTGTACTTGTTTACATGTGACCCATAACATGATGTACCAGAGGCACTTCAAGTCACCACTGAAGACACTGAATGGACCCCTTGGGCCCCAGAAGCTGATGTTGCACTGGTAGGCATGTGGATCCCAGCCCAAGAAATGGGCTGTAAGATGAAAGTGAACTCATTACAAGGTTGGTAATCGTGCAATGAGTTGTCAAAATAGGGTCTCTGTGCTTAAAAATATGTTGAGGGCAGAAGGTTATCCTAATAGATCTGAGTTTATCCTAATCACAGGGCCTCTCTCTGCTCCCTTGGCCACTTTGTCTCATTAGCCAGGGAATTATCCAAGTCATCCTGTTGTTTTCAAGGCAAGATTAGCTTGGAAGAAAGAACCTTTCCCCTCCACCCAGGAAGATGTCTGCATGCATACTTATTTTAACATTAGTCATCACCTTACTTTTTTAATCTAGTCAAATTCATTTTTCATTGTTTTACCTGACTAGGTTTTTAATGGCTCTTAAAAAAATGATGTCTGGGTTTGCTGTCTATGTTTTCTCCAAATATCTGTGTTATCAGTGGACAGATTGCACTAGCTAACAATAATGTTACTGTTACAAGCTGTTTCTGTCTCCTCTTCCCTACCAAAGACTTTACAAAATATTGTTCCTGTTTTCCCAATCTCAGCTTGCAAAATGTGGTTCTTCCCAGTTACCTTTGCTGCCAAAATGAATCCTCAGCTTGAACACCGCAACCTCAACAGGGCAGCCTCTTCCACTTTCTTCATGCATGCTCATCTGAGTACCATCAAAGCCTTCATTCACTGCACCTCCAACGCTGTCTTCTGCCCTGATATGTTGGTCTGGCTTCCAGACTCCACAGACCTCATTTCTTGCTCTACAGGTCATCTCAGGTCTTGCTCTACAGTGTTAAAATTTCAGACATGATTGCTATTCAGAGCAGAGCTTGGGTTGGGAGCCAAACTAGCACTTAGGCAGCTTTCAGATACCTAAATTGCGAGATGTGAGTCACAAATCTCCCTTCCTCTCCCATCCTTCCCCTCTACTCAAAAGCCCCTATTCCTGACGACACCCAAGATGAACCCGCAGCCTGCAGAGGACTCTTCTACAGTTCTGCAAGTGCCCTGAACCGTCCCAGCTCTGCAGCTGCACGTCTGTCTTTGGAGCATCTCCCAGTGCAGATATTCTCCTATTTCATTCCTTCGGCAGGCCCCACACCGAGAGGGGTAGGCACCTAGGCAAATACTTGGATGAAGGGGAGAAGTGATGTGTCCTCTTACTCATATCATTTGGTGGCTCACAAATTTTTCTGTCATAACCTCACTTTCAGTCGCAGTTTATGACCAGGCTGCTTCCCTCAAAGAGGGAACCATTAATGTTTTCCCCCTGAAATGGCTCTCATCAGCACCCACCATTTCCCAAGCTGTGTCCTAACTACAGCCCTAGGTTAGGGAGACTTCTGCTAGCTCTCTCGTCTCTCCTGTGGAATCTGTGCTCCTCACTGGAAAGAGAAGAAAGCATCTTCAACCCTGTTTTTTACACCATAGCCAGACACTTAGGGAACTCCCTTTGGAGGTCAGAGATGTGGATTTGACCCTGCTTATTTGCTCTCCACTCCTAGGAAAAAAAGGAGGGCAGAGATTGAAACTTTTATTCATTGGTCATGGTTAAAACCATTAAACTACTAAATAAATATGGGGACCAATACTTTCCAGACTGCTGAACAGTCCCCAAACTCTACATCAGTGAGAGAGTCAATCCATATTCCCTTCAGGAACAAGATATCACACCCCCCAACTTGCTGTCACCTACCCACTTCCCCAAATCTACTCCTTCACCCCAATTTCAGCATTGACAATTTCTGCTTTGTTTCAACTGATGTGATTTAGGGAGTGGAAAGGATGAATGGCTTTTATTTCACATTAAACTGCCATTTCACAAAGGGATATGGCTGGATTCCATTTCCATTATCTAGTTTGACCATTATCTGACATTTCAGATGGAACTGATTCATTGAAATTATATTACCTCAGCACTCAGTGGTTACTCACTGCCTTCAATAGGAAATTGTTCAGATAATCCACTGGGGCACAATTTAAAAGGGATATGTAGAGTACTCCTGCAAGCAAGGCAAGCAGCACTGGATCAGCATGGCTAATGGCACAAAATGGGAGGCAAAGTCTGGTTGAAAAGGGTTGAAAAAGTAACAATTTATTTGAGAGGATTATCAGAAACACACTGCAGTGTTCTTGAAATTAATCCTATTGATTCCTCCTTCTTTTGATCTGTAGTATTTTCCCTATATCAGGCAAGTTGGAGGAACAAAAATGTGCTTCAGGTTCAGTTCATTCTTATTACTTCATTTTTCTGTATTCTACAGAGTCCCACATAGAGAAGTTAATCTTTTATTTATCTGAAGAATATTTTGTACGTATTATCCCGTAACAGCCTTTTCTACCACTGTAGTAGTGAAAGTTCTATCAGCAGTACCATTATGCACAGATGAGTCTCATTTTTAAAAATGTAGCTGCAAAAATATGGTATCAGTTCAGACTTTATACTGAACTTAGCCATCAGAGGGCAATTGTTTTTTCTTAACACTATTTTTATGAAGGTGTTTGAGCAAGGACAAAATGAAACTCTGAGGAATTACAGAAGTATTGTTGCAAAAGAGGCTCTTCTACAGTAAGATAAAAACTGAGCAGAGTCATCTATAAATACCTCAAATGGGAACCAGCAGAAATAGGTCAGAGCATCTTCATGCCTAGCCAGTGCAGAATGCTATTGAGCCAATTGAGAGCATCTAAATGCAACTTCGCACGTAGGACATCCTTAAAATCACATTTTAGTCCTTTTATATTTTCAAACTCTGTAATGAACATGAAATCTGTACATCCTAAAAGCTCAATATTAATGGGCATACCTTGCACAGGGAGTATCTAAGCTTTGAAAGCCTTGCTAAAACACATGGGGTTTGCATAAACATTTCTTGATCTTTTCAGGTTAAGCTTTAGAGTGTTTTTGCAGGTTTTGTAGTTTGTCTATTCAAATTTAAAACAGACCTAATCTTCTTATGTTCATTATAGAAATTAAAAATTTGATCACTGATGCTAATCACAAGACTATAAAATCAGCATGTAGTCTGGGTGAGGTTTTTGCCAATATCATCTCTTTGGTATTAGTAATATTAGGTTGATAACACAATTTGAAATGCTTTGTGCAACCCCTCACTTATCTTCTGTGGGCCATTTTGAATCAGATCTCACCAAGTAAGAAATGTTGCCATAGGCTGGCCAAAACTATTAGCACTGAAAAAAAATGGTCCATGGTATGCAGGGGCATCATAATGGTTCCTTTATGTCCTCAAAATCTAAATAAAAGTTAAGTTAGAGAGTGTTTAGGGAAACGTATGTAGTAAAACTTTGTATTGATCTGCAGTGAGAAAAGAGAAGACTAAACCTTTAATTTTTCAAAATTACAAATTGGTGAATTATGCCAATTACTGTTAATAACACTTCATCTGAAAGTGGATCTCAGAAGAAAAACAATGGTTTTATAAGGAATAATTATAGACTTTTTTGATTATAACCACTAAACCTGCATATTTATGAAGCAGAATAGTTTACTGGTTATACATTAGTAAAAATAAAGCACTAAAAGCACTAAAATAAAGGCTCTTATTGTAAATGGAAAAGTTGCTCCTGGTTTCATTGGTTTTCCCAGCTTCTCATTGAAACTGCTGTGAGATACGTCTCAAGGCACGTGCACTGTAACTGCTGCAACTACAACAGCTACAACTGAAGAGTAAATGTTCTCCAAAGCAATGTTTAGCTACCAGGGGGGCACTGAAAAGAATTCAGACCTCACTGAAGGTCAGCTGCACTGAAGTGGAGGGTGCCAGTGGTGAGGGCTGCAGCTCACTGGTGCTGACTGCACCTGGAGGGGCTGCTGGTGGCCAAGGGCTGTGGGGCTTTCTTTTTCAGCACAAAGTGATCTTAACTATCTTTCAACCTGTCTCACTGTAAGTGGGAGGGAAAGGTTCTGCAGTGGGACAGTCTTTGGGGAGCAAAACTTGGAGAAACTCTGCCAGGCAGGACAACTAGGGCAGGTGGGAGCAGGGGCTTGGGAAGGAGAGGTGTGAGCAGGGCCTGGGAAGCTGTGGTTTAAGGGAATTCAGGTGTTGGGTGGTGTTGTACTAGGAGCTTGAGATTTGGCATGAAGTTAGAGGTTTCTAGCACAGTAGTGGAGGGAGCAAGGATAAAAGGCTTTAAGGGGTCACTATGAGACAAGGTACTCCCAACAAGGATTACTAAGGGTAAGCGAAGGTATAAACCACCAAAGCATTTCTCTCCCTTGCCTCTAGCCCCCATCCCCTTTTTTTGGTATCTGGCCTATAGAAGTCACATTTTTGAAGGCTTAAATACACTTGGCATACAGGATGAATTTATCCTCAGTTTTCAAAATATTTTGATGATATTCCTCTCAATTGACTCTTGGACATACTAGGTTCTTACTGGCCTAGAAGAAAGGTCACATTTTGGACTAAGGATAAGAAGAAATGCTTTTTGCAACTGTCAGGAGTAGTCTCTGAAAATCAACGGATTTTGTACTGTTCAATGTGCTCAGAATCAGCCTGGAATAACAGCCGTGTTAGAAAGGCGAAGGTTTGCAGTGGATAAGAAATTATTCAGTGGGTTCAAAATTAAAACCGAATGCAGAATGCTACTGAAGGAGTTCACAATACTAAATGGCAAAATCACAGATGAAATTCAATGTCATTTAATGCGAAGGAGTTCACATGGGAAAAAGCATTCACAACTGTACATGCATGGTGATGGATTCTAAATGAGTTGCTGCTGCTCAGAAAATGAAGTTTTGGAGCTGTTGTGGCTTGTTCTCCTGAGACATCAGCCCAGTCCTTAGCTTTGGTTGCAAAGACACAATGTTTTTTTGGCGCTATTAGAAAAGAATGAATCAGAGAATTTAATCATGTCGCTCCTCAACTTGGAATTCTTTATGCATTTCTTGTCATGCCTTCTCAGGAAGAATATGGCAGAACTAGGCTCATCTACCTCCTAGATGACCTTCACCATTCATTTGTTTTGAACATAATAAATGTTCGAATACTTGGGAGGCTGTTGCTTCTCTTGTGCAGAAGGAAATTATCTCCTCCATCAGTGTCTCTGCTGGAGAAGAAGAAGCCACCCCACCTTGCCTCTTAGCTGCAAGGCTTAGGCATGTTCATGCTAAGGCAAACTCACAGTCTCAGACAAGTAAAGCTAGAGGTGAAAAGTACAGTTTGTTTAGATGTGCTGGTTAGGTAAAGCTGCAATGACCTTGAGCTTAGTTCTTCTACAACCTGTGTTTTGCTCTGGTTAAAGATGGTACATGTTACACTCCCTTTTCTACCTTTGGGGTCACCACAGGTTTAGCAATGAGACAGTTTAATTATCATGCAAGCATGAATCTCTTCTTCTGAGGCTGGGAGATAACTTGAAGCTGGCCACTGTGACAACAGCATCTGAATTCCTTTTAAATCATTACAGGACTATGCAGCTCTGAGGTCTTGGCAGCCACAGTGCTATCAGGGAAGAAGGATCTCTTCTCTTCACACCACCCCAGACCCAGCATGTTCCTCCCTCCTCTGAATGTAATATAGGCACCACCTCCCCATAAAACTCATCAAAACCAAGGAGCAGGACAGTTTCTGATGGATCCAGGAGTTGTCTTAAGAAAATAATTGACGTAAGAACATCTGCGATGGAAGCAATCCACATGAAAGGGCCAGTATATATTTATATCTTTCAGCCTTAATTTTAGTTTTAGTAGTCACCTATCAAATGTGATTCCTATTCAAGTAAATTCCTGCCCATGTGGAAAAGTTTCAGTACAACCCACAAAATATTTTTTAAGAACTTTAAAAAGTAAAACCAGAAAGTGTCAAGTATATTTAAAGTTCAGAATGTTAATGTCAGCATGAACTGTGCAGGCAGAACCGGACGATCTAAAATGAAGAATTTAGACTGACATGTTCATAGTTGGCTAACTCAAACCCAGAAGCCCACAGGAAAATGTAAGAATGTGTTCTGTGGGTGAAATAACATAAGAGTAAAGAAAAAATTCTGAATTACTCTTTCTTCTGTTCAATCTCACGAAAACAAGGGTGGGCTACAAATTACCCCCATAATAAAAATGGCTTTCACAGGTGATTGACCATACTAAATGATTAATTTTGAAATAAGGTATAGTGACAAGTTGGAATATGGTTTTAGAAGGACTGTGAAGTCATTATCAATGGAAAGCCTATCTCCCTATTTGTACATACAGTTAAAGAGGTAACAACTCTCGTAACTTTATCTTAGGTTTCTTAATATGTGATAGCTTTCTTAAACCTCAGCTATGGAAGTCATAGGCTTATGGAAAAAAACCCCAAACCAACCCAACATTTATTAAAACCCAGAAATCTTTAAGACTCATGTCTTAAGAGAAAAAACAGGGAGTATGACTAAAACACACTCTAAAAACAACAGAAAGCAAAAAACCAAGCTGCCACAACCTCCTGATTAATAAAAGTCTACTAGTTAAATTGAACGTGTTATTTTAGATGGATGGCTTGACTTTTGAAACTTTGGGGTTGCAGTGTGTGTGGCTACGGCCACAATGACCAGCAAGGACCCTAAGTCCTGGTGGACAGGCACCAAGGTATAGCACATACCCCAAGGTTAGGGTGAGTTCCTACAGTCTCTTGTGTTCATAATCTACATCTTTGATACTGACTGGTTTGTGTATTCCCACCCAATTTTATGTATATGCTTATACATTTGTATACCCCGTTTGACAATGCATTAGTTCTAGAAAGTTCTTCTCAATTCGGTGCCCTATTGGTTCATTGTTATAAGTCCCGCCTCCAAGTTATCCCCATTGGATACTTCCCTGTTAGCCCATCCCAGTTTGTGCTATCCGATTGGTTGTTTCCCTTCTCTCCACCCCTAATCCATGGAGTATAAGAACCCCGGACCCTACCCTCAAACTGTTCTTTGTCTCTGGATTTTTCACCTGGACATGGGTTAAACCTGGCCTGTGGAATCTGTACAAAGAAACTCTCCCTCTTCTTTGCCTCCGCCGACACTCCTGTCATCTTTACTTGGGGTTTGCTCCCAGAGCTGAGGAGCCGGCCTGCGAGAGCTGCAGCTGCCCACCCAGGGACGTCTGCAGGAAGGACGCTGTGCCCCTTTGGGTATTCCCCAGGCCACTGTCTCTTTGGGGCTGGCAAAAGTCCAAAAAGAAAACTTCTGGACAAAAACCAAGCTTACTTGGCTGACTGAGTAGTAGAAACTTACACCAGACCAGAAGTAACTTATGTAAAACTAATGTCTTATCTTGTACTGGGTACATGAATTGCATGGAAGAAAATGTATTGCACATGCCAGAACATTGGTTAGGAAAAGCTACTGACTGAACATCAGATTTGCTAACTACAGCTAGGCCAAAAGTAATCTAAGTATCACCAGATCATGTCTGGATTAACAGAGATCCCTCCACACTACTAGAAAGCATAACCTACTGCCTGTAGTGTATAAAATCAGGTGAATGAACACAATTCATCCTTGGTCAAAATTCTTGGAGTACTATATAATTACAGTAGAGGTGATTTGGCTCACCAGGAACACTGAATGATATAAAATGTAATTACTATGCTGAGAGTATATTGTATGCAGATGTGCTTCCTATTTGATATGTGTTAAAGAAGATTTGCCTCCAAAGTGCTAGCTTTAGATGTAAACAAGACGTGATGATTTCACTGTGGAAAGCTCTTGCACAGGCCAGTGCAAGATGAAAAATATCCCAAGAATTTCTGCAACAATATGTGTCTCTATCTCCTCTCTTGGGTCTAGGTTTCTACCTCTTCTCTTGTATCTACTGACCAGATATACTGTAGACACTTTCTGGGTGACAAGAAAGCTCCCTTTGACGATTTTTGGTGTTGGGACTTCTGAATAATAAAACCAGACATGTCTTGAATAGTGTGTATTCAGGGTGGGGAAACTAGTCCTTGCTGACTAGGCTTACAAAAACGTTTTTAGACCAAACAGTAACCACAAGTGTTTATCCAATAATAACATGAAAAAAAAAAAAAGCATGTACTCACATGCCTTGCAAAATGAAATAATGGGCTGAAATCGGGCCCCAGGGCCACAGGGTTTTCCACCTTTGTTACACTTCAAATTTAGCTGGGATTTTGTATCACGTGTATATTTTAGCAGATGGAAGGTTAGAAGTCCAAATGCCGCTTTTGGTGTAATTTCAATAGTTATGAACCTTGGATGTATACTCTCTGAATTTGCTATACATGCAGGCAATAAAATTCTAGTGTGTGAATGTAAAAAACCCATTTGTTTTCATATTTATATATATGTCTTACTTGAAACTGTAGAAATATGAAACAGTAAAATGGAAGATATTTTTTTCCTAGAAGCCAGTTCTGATGAGAAAGACAATATTTAGGTTACTGTGTGGTCCTCTATTCACTAGCTAGTACTCATTTTAAGAGGATACTCTGGAAAAATACTGCCTTTCTTTTATTTTCTTCTTGTTTTTTGTCTTAGTTTGGTTTTCTTCTTTCCTTTCGTTGTATGCAAGGCAGACTCTTTGTTGTTTGACAGGCATGAAATGGTATGGAACAAAGACACCAGCAATTATGGGGAAGAACAAACCAATCCATTTGCTTGCAAAGCAAAAAAATACACCCCTTAATAAAAATAGAAAGGCAAAGTTTGTAGGCTGGCATTTACTTTACATGTTACTGATCAAGAGTAAGTCAGTGGGAATTGTCTGCCTGGCGCATATGGAAAAAAAAAAGTAAAAACCAAAATAAAATCTCTAGGGCACAGTTTATGTCATATAGCCATTCTAGCTGAAGCACGATATGGAATGAAAAGGGTTGTAGGTCCTGAGCGAGTGTTAAATTTTTTGTCATCTAATTATTTGCTGCAATCAGTCTTCCGTTACATGAATCCAGGGGATTGCACATAATCGGTGTGCATGTTCTACCTATAAGGTCATAAAGACCTGAGCTGTTTTCCTCTGGAGATTTTGATAGGAACTGAGCAATTCTTAGGATGCCTCACCCCATGAAATGTGCTAATGGGAAGCTAAAAGGTGTTAGCAGCTCCCCAAAGCCAAATAGAAAAATTCAATCATTCTTGGCAATGCTCCAAGGTGGTCTCCTTTCAAATTAATCTGTGCCATCTTCAATCTCATTAGGAATTAGGGACTCACAGATTGTTGTCAACATTAATATCACAAAGGGAGAAGTAGCCTCTCCACAAAAAGCAGAAGATATTACTGCAACAGAAATATTTAAGGCCAAACTCTGCACTTAGTTACTCTTTGGTAAGTTTATTACAGATTCGTGTTGATAAATGATATGTGGAAAATGGCTCATTTTGGTTAAATAACATTGGCCTGATTTTCAGGAGTGATTTTCAGCTGTGGGCATTTAATACTTCTGCAAAGGAATGTCCCATTTCTCCATAGTATCCTTTCATTTGGAGTTGTGGTTTTTTTTTCTTATATCATACATTTTTTCCCCCAAATTCTCTTTTCCTTTGAAGCTTGTTATATGGAAAAAACAAAGCAGCTTAATGAAATTTTTATTACGATATTGTCCTTTGCATGGTGAATTTGGGACTGAAAGACAAATCTAATCTGTCAGTGTGGCAATCAGGTGTGAAGGCACTACATTGTTGTGTCTTTGATCCCACATCATCTGCAGTCTCAAAGTGGCGTGGCTGATTTTGCCTATAAAAAGACAGTTTAGGTCTGAGGATTTGCAGTCCAGCATTAAATGCAGTGCCTCATGTGCGGTAAAGCTGCAGCACTGGCAGGGCCAGGTGGTGAAAAACAGGAAAGGCAACAGTTGTAAAGGATAAGGTGTGGGGGCTTGTTGGGTTTGGATTGTTTTTTTAAGACGATGGAATATATATAACACTCTAGTTTTTGCACAGCGTTTTAAAGTGATGATGTAGTAAGGCTTTAGTAATATGGATGTCATATTGAAAAGAAAAGCAGCCACTATAGACAGAAGCAAACTGCAGTTAAGATCAATTTCTTTTGGATTGAAATATTTTCTCTTTAAATATAGAGGTGGTGTCAAGTTATTATGAGATTTGCAGTGAAATGTGAGAACAATTTAAATTTACAATTATTTGACATCATTAAATCACAGAATCAAAGTTACTAGACTTGAAAGGGACTGGAGGAGGTCATCTAGTCTATCCACCTCTCCTCCTGGATTTTTCCATCAAGCCACTTCTAAGCATGCAGGCTTCACAAACATCCACATCATCATTGCTTCACTACTGTGAAGATTAGAAAAAGAAATTCCTAATAGTAAATGTAATTTTTTCTTGCTGCCTCTTCAGCACATTATAGAATCATAAACTCATAGAGTGCTTTGGGTTGGAAGGACCTTAAAGACCACCTAACTCCAGCCCCTCTGCCATGGGCAGGGACACCTTCCACTAGACCAGGTTGCTCAAAGCCCCATCCAACCTGGCCTTGAACATGTCCAGAGATGGGGCATCCATAACTACTCTGGGCAACCTCAGTTCCTCACCACCCTCACAGTATAAGAATTCTCTCCAATATCTAATCTAAACATGTCCTCTTTCATTTTGAAGCCATTCATTTCCTGCCCTTGTGTAAAGTCCCTCTCCAGCTCTCTTGTACCCCCTCTCCAGTACCTTTTTGGTACTGGAAGGTGCTTTAAGGTCTTCCCAGAGTCTTCTCTTCTCCAGGCTGAACAACCCCAACCATCTCAGCCTGTCTACACAAGAGAGGTGCTCCAGCCCTGTGATCATCTTTGGTCTGGTCTTTCTCCAACAGGTCCATATTGTTCTTACATCTTCTATATTGGGGACCCCAGAGCTGGATGGAATCCCCTCCTTTGACCTAATGATTACACTTCTTTACAACAATTTTTTGCATCTTCTTATCTCAAGTATTCAATTTCTTTTTCCACAGGGCAGAAGTTTCCAGACTTTTCATCATTATCACTGCTTTTCTCTCAGCCATCTCCATGGAAGGCATGTCTCCAAGTGCAACAGTCAAAATTCTAGATGGGGCCTTAATGTACATTGGATTCTTTGGAGGCGAATCTCTTGTTCAAACAGGAGTTTGGTTCTCCTGCAATGGTAAGACACCACTGTTTCAGCCTGTGAGCTGCTGAAGACCCTGTTCTGCTTATCTTGGACTGCTACACATTGCCCCATTTGTAGGGCTGGTTATTTCTGCCTCAGCTGAGGACCTGAAATTTGTCTTCAGGATTTACACAAACACTTATCAGATGGTACGGATCCCCAAGGTTGGATGCTTAGTTCACAGGCAGCATTATTCCCAAAGCCACAGAAATTTGGAAATTGCTATTTGAAAAATGCTCATTAAATCTGTTGGCGAAGGGCAGAAAGGAGGCAATGCCAATATGTGTAACAACACAAACTTGTGCTTCTTCCTTTATTCAGCTGAAATGTCAAGACTGCTCCCTGAAATTCTACTCAGGTCTAACAGGACCTCCTCCTCCTTGGTGGATTTTCACACATACCACAGCACAAGGTATGTGGTATTTCACCTCACTCTGAGCATGCTTAAGTGAAGTGTTTACTGTAAGGTAATGTAGGAAACAATGTGTGTGCTAAAATAAGGCAACCTGAGCAGTACTTTGGCTTGTATGGACAACCACTGCAAGCACGCTCTGCCACCACAGCTTTTGTTAGGCTAATGGGAAATGAGATGCCACAGGAACTCCTTAAGTCAGAGGCAGAAATGACACAGGGCTTTCTGTGAGCAAACAGCTGGAAAACCAATCTGTTTGCTGTATAGTCAAGAGGTATGATTTTCCCCATTTTTTACTCATTTACCTTACCATTTTCACTTACATCGTATAGACCAAGATAATTTTATACTGGTGTCCAAGATAACAAAAAGGTATGTCCACTGCTGACTTGGTAGCTGTGCTCATGTGATTATTCTTATCTGTAGATACCAAAAAACCGTAAAGTTGCCTAAGTGAAACAAGGTTTTCTGTTCTAATAACGCCCTATTAAAATAACCCTTAATTTTGTGGAATTTTTTCTTCCTTTTATGCTTTCTTTCATTAAATAACTTTACAATAATTGACTGCATACATTTTTTACCAGTATATTATGTATGTTTTATATGCCAAAATTCTGCTGCATTGCTCTCTATTTTTTCATTGTACTGCCTATTTAAAATATTGAATACATTTTTTTTAATGTACGACAGGAAAACTTTTGGGACAAAATACTTGAATCATTGCATCCTAAATTATGTGCAAGTGATCAACAAAGTAAGACAGAATGAAAGAACAAGGTCTGAACTCATTCATTGATTCAAAATAAATACAATTTTTTTCAGTAAGTAGAAGACTAAGGAGTTCTGGGAAGGAGCAGAAAGCCTCCACCTGTGTTCAAGTGACTGTGACTAGCTGTTGTCAGAGAACTGGATGTAACCATGCCAGAGTGACAACTGCAAATACCTGGTGATCTTTTCAGACCACTCTCCAGGAGCTGGCAACAATCACCAGTTGGCGAGTGCATCTCAGGCTTCTCATATAATCCCATTTTTAAAGTGTATACACAAAAATAATTTCCAGTAATCTCCCTCATTAACATAAACGTGTGTTGGAGACTTGAGAATTTCACTTCTCTGCTCTGGAGCCTTTCATGCCTGCTCAAACTCAAAACTCAGGTCTTTTCATATCTCCTGGGAATATATAGATGTTGAAAGCAGTACAGCCCAACCCACACACTCCCCTGCACATGCATTCCTCCATCTTCTCCCTTCGTGATTGTGAACTCGTCTTCCCTATCATTCAGGCCCATAACACTTAATTTCTTCTATTACTTTGGATCCACATATTCACACTGAGCCTGTCCCTGAATTCTTGTGACTGTCTGCATCTGTTAAAGTAGATGTTTTCTATCCATCCAGCCAGACAAGTTTTCATTCAGGTTCCCACTCTCAGTACCTGCAACATTGTCATCTCTAATGCATTAGTGACGTATTTCCATAACCTTCCTCACTCAGCCAAAAATTATAGTCTCAATTATCTGGTCTTTGTATTTTAAACACTTTCTTTCTCCTGTGATGCCAGGAGATCCCACAATACCAGGACTCCCTAGAAACACCCTCAAACTTTCCCCGTTGCTCAGTAGACGCCTCCTGAGTGTTGCCCCAGGGACAATGGATGCCCTGCCAGTGTAACCAGCAGCAGAATATGCAGCTGTGGTGCTGGGACCTTGAAGGCTTCAAAGGTTATTGGGTGAAACTGGCATTTTGTCATCTTTTTGTAGAGTACTTAGAGCAGCTGGATCCACTTTTGAGGTTGAATTCTTAGTTCTGTTACAGCACAAAAAATCACTATTTTTAATAATTACAGTGTCCGAAGGTAATGATGGCGCAAGAGCTGTAGAGCAGTCATGCTTTGTGTATACTCTTGCACTGCTGATGTTTACAGTAAATCCACACCTATGGAAGGGAGTAGCTTTGATTTCCTGTGGTTCACCCCATGCCTGCTTCCTCCCAGACATCTACTGTATTGTTTTATTTCCATTTGATACATAAATAATACATGAACTATATTAAATTGCTCTAATTTTGCCTACCTAGACTCAAACTTGTCAGACAAAAACTAGAAGCTTTGCTCCAGGAGTGCTAAATAAATACAAGCAGAGGTAGCAGAATTACCAGTGAGGGATAAGGAAGACAAGTTAAAAGGGAGCCAAACTTGTGCCATTCCAGTAGACTGAACAGACCACTGAAGTGGTCAAGACAGTATCAGTCCAGGTATGATTTAATGTAGGACCTTTTCTGCAGAAAGTTCCTAGATTTCCTAACCTTGAAAATAAATCTTGAGACTCAGGTGTTTTTCTGGCAGAGAAGGCAGTGCTGTTTGACTAAGAGGAAGCCTGTAGCAGCAACAGCAAGACCTACCTGGATTTACTGGTGGAGCATGTTTCTGGTTTGCAGCCTCTCTTCTGCAGGCACAAACCCTATGAGACCTTTTTTGTGGTTGTTGCTTTTCCTTCTTAATTTAAATGTAGTCTGTTCTCACTTTCCATTTTAAATTGAACCTCTTTTCCACTTGGGAGGGTTTTAAATGTTTGCAAGTATTTTTCATTTTTATAAAGAAAGAGCCACTTGACTAACACAGTCCATGCCAAAAAAAGATCACTCCTTTTAGGGCTGCTTTGGGAGTCCAAGGAAATACTAGACATCAATGTTTAGATGATACCAGTTTTTATATAGCATGGTTTACAGTATTGCAATATAAAGGCAGATGATCAAAAATACCACCTGTCACATCTACCTTTGACCATCTTCCCCACAGGCCTTCTGTTTGGCAAAGGCAGCATCTTAGCTGAAGTTCTTGCTGTGAGGGGCAGTACTCTGCTTTCTTGTAAGCCCTCTTTAGGTACTGGAAGGTGCTCTAAGGTCTGCCTGGAGCCTTCCCTTCACCAGGCTGAACAATCCCAGTTCTCCCAGCCAGTCTTCATAGGGAATGCTGTATTATAATGGTGATACTCATCAGGCAGCCACAGCACTGAAGAGGCTGTGTTGATCTCACCTGAACTGGTTTCAGAGGGTAAGAACAGACCAGCTCCCACAGTCACCACCCCAAGAAACTAAGACAAAACTCAGACTAGATTTAAAACTGTACACAGCTGCTGGGCAGGGCCACGGCTGGTGGTCCTGCCTGCTGCTCCACACGGCGCTCAGCCCTAGGGACTCTTACGGGACCAGGTGCCTTTGATAGAGTAAAGAAGGGCATGAGGTATAGGCAAGTTTCTGTGGAAAAGTAACTTCGTACAAGAAAGAGAAACAGAGGGATTTTCAGCAGGACTAAAGGACCAGGAGTTTTCACCTCCAAAGTGGACACAAACCACCTGGCAGGTCTGATGGAGCTCAGGAGCAAACCTAGCACTGCTGCCTGAGCAGCTCATTATGCTCCAAGTTTCCTAATTTTCAATGTGGAATTGTTTCACCACTGAAATTGAAGGACTGAATGTATAAAGATTTTTTTTTGAAAGCCATAATTTTCTAGCTAGCAGAAGTACACCGTGTCTCTAGCGTGAGAAGGACTTGCCTGGTGTAAAATGTCTTGGTTTGTATTTAAACCAGCCGTGGTGTTCAGTGACATCTAGGGACTGCCTTCGAGAATTGCATTGCCTGGAAACGACATCCTCTCCATGAGTCTCCGTCAAACAGCAGCCGGGAGTTTGAGCCCTAAACCATTGCTGCCAGCTGCAGTGGGCATTGCTGAATGAAGACATTTCCATTTTCACAGTGACTGAGAAATGCAATGTCATGACCTGTGGAAACAGATAGATGCTGAAGCACGACTTTATATTTTCAACGAAACATTCTGAGCTACTTACATATTGCATGTTTTTTTATCTGAATATAAAGTGTGTGCTCACCCCTCCACAAGGCCCCGTGGCCAGGGGAAGATTTGTTTACTCAACACATAGTAAATATAGTGGGGTGCAAGCAGTGTGTTTTTTGTCACATTTTAGAGTATCTAAGTTATGAACTAAGTCACAGTATTATTAGTTAAGAAACAAGATTCTTGTTGATTAATTTATCTTTTTTTTCCCCCTTATTCAACAACTGTAACTGAAAAAACATCAGTTACTTCTTAAGCAGCATTTCTCCTCTTTCAATCCCACTTTTGAGAGTCAGGAAAGCTACTTTTAATTCAATTTACTTTTCAAGTCCCGGCTGTTGGTATTTCTAGGCATCAGCCACGTGGTCCATCTGACTTGGAGGAACAGGGTGCCAGCTGTGCTTGGCATAGGAGTGCAGGAGCAGCAGGGTGTGGGCACCACAGGTGCTGGGGGCTGTCAGTGCCTTCCTGAAACAGGCTGCTGAGGGAGACAACAGGAACAGGGAAAAGTATGTTCAAACGAAAGCAACTCTACTAAAAATTCCTCCCTTTCTTCCACCAAACCTGCTTGGGATTACAGAAATGAATGGGAAAAAAACAGATACCAAAGGGGTCATACCGTTTGGCACAAAAAGTACTCTGGAGTTTTAATTCTCATGACAAGATTCGCTCAAACTCGGGATTACTTCGCTAAGAAGCCAGCTGGGCTGTAAAGGCAAACAAGTCCATGCTTGGTGGACTGAACAGCAGCATGAGCCATTGTGGAGTTACGGGACTTTACACTGTCACTCTGATTGTGTTGCCAGCACCTGCAAACCCTGGTAACTGTACCCAAGGCTGTTCCAGCTAGGAAGTCCACTAGTTAAATAGAGAGAAGGGCACAAAAAGACCTTGTAGTCTAAGGTCCCAGAGCAGGCTCTATGTAAGAGCACTAGACCTCTTCTATCTAGTCCCCTTCTCAATTTATTGAGGAATGTCAGAGCATTCCAGTGGTTTTCAGCTATCTCACTTGTGGAAGAGTCTCCTCCAGAACATGACTTGGATATGTTGTGGACAGACTTTCCTCTGGGTGTCAAAGGAGCTCAGCTGAGATGATGTGTAAGCTGGTACCTTGATCTCCAAAAAAAATGGTGGTGAACTTTGGCCTACATTTCTGGCGTGGCGACCTCAACGAGCTCTGCTGACAGCTCATTTCTCAGTAAGAGATTATGTACTGAGGAGTGGTGGAGTGTGACATGCTTACTTGTTTATTTGCTTTATTTTTAAACTCAGATATGTTTTTTGAATATTGCCTGTAACACTACGCTGCTGGGAGGGATCCCAGTGCCTTTCATTCCTTGAGGTTTTTGGATCTGTGGTTACTCTGCTGGTTGCTGGAAAGCATTTACCGGATGTGCTTATGACAAGGAAGCCATTTGTGCTGTTACAAACATATTGCTAATTAAATAACCCTGTTCTGTTCTGAGTTCCATGTTGCATGTCTCCACAGGGGTACCCCTGGTTTCAGTGCACGCCAGGCAGACCTGGCGGTGCTGCCCACCCCTGGAGCGCCCAGCTGGGCAGTGCTCACACCGCGGGTCCGAGCCTTATCACCGCCTTTGTTGTCCTGCTGCTCCACCGGCAGTCTCACCGAGAGAGTGGCTGTGTCACACCAGCCCGTGCTCCACACAGACGTGGCTCCTGCATCTTCCTGGGCAAAGCAACTTTTCCCTGGTTGACCTTGGGTGGGGGTGGAAAGGGCATGGGGCTGCAGACACGAGTCCATGTGCCCTTGTCCTGCTGTTTGGTGGTCACTTGAGGTTCCAGCTCTTCACCTTTCTGCCATCTGTTTCATATAGGCTTTTCTCGTGTTGATTACTAACCTACTTATTTGCTTATGAATGGGATAAATTATGTTTCTCCCTGGAGAAATCAAATGCTCCCAATCTCTGGTTCCTTCAGAGAGAAACCTGTGCCTGGGCTCAACAGAAATAATTGCCTTTGCCCCAGCGTAATGACAAAGAAATAAGCAATCTCTGTGGCCCAGCGGTTTAGTGAATCCATCTTCCCTTCCTAACAGCTGGATTAGAGGCTTTGTGCTCCCAGGCTCTGCAATAGTTTCCATCTCTCAGAGAATACAAATAATTGCTGAGAACAAACCATGCTATCACAGTTGTCATATATTTCTTGGTTGAGTTATCAGCAATAACTTATCTATTATCCAGGGTTTATTGTTTTGGCACCTTTGGGAGACATACATGAAGCACAATGAATATAAATCACATTGCATTTTGACAGTATCTTAAGATTTATGGAGAAACTAAAGAGAAAACAGAACTATTTTGTGTGTGGAAAAGATGGGAAAATTATTGATTCAAGACATGGTTAGAATGGTCTCAGTCTAGTAAGACAACGGGAGATAAGTTTACCTTCAGATCCATGGAATAATGACAGTGACCTGAAAATAGTCAAGTATTTTTAAGCAGCTTCACTGCAGTCAATGGGGGGCAGGGACAGAAGCATTTTTTATTTCCAAAGTTGTGAGTAGACTGACAGAGAATGCTTTGGAAAATCCTGCCAATAATTTGTACTGTTTATAACAAGTTAACAGTGACAAGAATGTCTTTTCTATTTGATTTTAGAGGAAAAATGTTTGCCACCATAACAGCAGGAACAGATGAAATACAGGGAAGCCCTATGACAACCACGGATCTCTGTTTGACCCAGAGAACCTGCAGATGTAACACCACTGACATTTTCCATGAAAAAGATTTGATTTCTAGTCTCTCTTGTACAGATTCTTTATTTCCTCCTAGGTTCTGTAATATGCTTCTAACCATTAAGGTGATTCTCAGAGCATGGACGTGAGTGACCTAACTTGTTATCAGCTTTATTCAGCCCACCTGGGTCCTAGGCAAATCTTTCAGTTTCAAATCAGATGGAAAATGCCTTGTGGCAGAAGGTTCTACTTCTGTTGTCCCAACAGAAAAAGGACAAGTTGGCTGTCAGTCCTGCCCCTGGCTGCTCTCACAGCTCCAGACATTGGTCTCAGGAAACCATCTCTGATGGCAGCACAAATCTGCACCCTCAGGAAGACACAATTTATTCTTCCGTTGTTGCTCCAGTAAGGTGTCACCTAGAATACCAAGCTGATGCATTTTGATAAATTAAAATTTGATTCCCACTGAAAAAATGCCATTGTGATAAAACCTAGTTTGAAACAAATTAAATTGCTTTCATTTGGAATAATGCCTGGCTTGATCAAAAGTGCTCTTTAAAAAAAAAAGAAAATATTTCCATCTCAAAATTGGTAATTTTATTAGGCCAGCCATAAACTTTCATTAACCTATATTTTAGAGGTCAGCAGTAAACCGAGTTATTATCTATGCACGTAGACATAGTTCTTAGTTCTAAAATAGTGGCAAAATAGTTAGAGTTCAATGTAAAAAGCAAAATGAAGAGAGATTGATTAGGAAATTACTAGCAAAAAAAATCAGTAGAAACAAATGTCTTAAAGAGGTGATTATCACAGAAAAACATAGTCCCAAAGAAAGAAAAACTGATAAAGATTTAAACACATACACTTCTACTTTCTGTCCTCTTCAAAAATACTGATGATCAACAACAGAAAAAGTAGCATTAGGGATTTCTGACTGAACTCACATGGAAGCACAGGCAATACCAAGTACAGGACATCAAGCCCCAGGATAACAACTTGCCCAAAGGTTTTTGGGCTGCATAAAGCAAGTAGTTTAGAAACACTAGACTTTAAAAAGTAACGGTGACTGATGGTTCTTTTAGTGCATTATGCAACCAGATCTTTGATCATCATTAACAGAAGACTTCTAAAGGATAGATTTAAACATCAAATATCACTTTGCCTACTCAATGGCAGTTCTATTTATGAGATTATTCCCATTATTTTCACTATTTTATAGTCTTCAGGTGTTATAGGAACTAAGACCTAGGCTCCCCTTTTCATGAAAGATAGGATCAGATGAACTTTCAAGGTCGTTTCCAGCCTGGGGTCTTCTGTGAATCTGTTAGTCTGTGAAAATATTTCTTTTTTTTCTTTTTTTTTTTCTTCAAGAGGTTCAGTTTATATGTACTATTAAAATAATGAAATTTTTCCAAAAAGATATAAAGATCCTGGCTGTGTGTCTACACAGGTGAAACAAACGTAGCATATGGGATAAATAACCCTTCTTTGTGTCTGAGGTAGAAGAAGCAAATGTGAAGTTAAGGAAGGTCAAGAACAGACTAAGAAAGGCTGAGAACAGAACAACTGCTCTGAGTTCAATTTAATTGTTTTAATGAATGAGACAATTTGAAAAAAAAGGAGTAGAGTGGTAAAGGATTTAGAAGAGGACAGAGAATTAGTCCTAGTGGAATAAGAAGAAAAGACATTTGTGGAAGAGAAAGCTTAAAATGAAGATTTTCTATTGCCTATAAACCAAGTGGAATGATGAATTTTAAAGTTCAGCTTTTAAAGGGGAACAGGGCTCAGAGCTCAAATTTTATGAAAACGATTCTCCCAGTGCTAGCCTGAATTTTTTGTATGTTAGTGAGGGTGTGTTCACCTTGTTGTCTGCAGCTTGGTTAGTTTTGTCCTGATAGCACTATTCTCTACTTGATGCCAGGATGAGGCACGGTACATTTAGAAGAGGACCTAGAAGAGGACAGTCTAAAGAAAAGATGAGCTTTTCTTTAGCTGTGTTGGCAAGGGACACTTACTGTGATGGCTGCAGAGTGGTGTTGACTGATTTTAGCACTTAAGAGGCATCATTTTGCATCTCAAAATACAGTATATTTTCCTACAGGTTTTGTCTTCCCCATGTCTCCAGTTTGCTCGGGATGTAACAATAAACAAAAAAACTTAAAAAACCAACAAAAAAAAAGTCTAATCAGCCAACCAAAAAAACCAAATGAGAATAAGATATCCGGTGTTTTATCCTAAAGAGAGCAAATGCAAATATTTTCAGATACAGCCACCAACATATGGTCCTTCTCTCTCACACAGGCACAGTGAAATGTGATTTCTCCTATATATTGGACTTCTTTACCTTTTGGCACAGTTACATGAAACTGTGAGAGTTTTCTGGCTTGCTTTACAGCTTCAAATGTGGGCACATGACCTCCTCCTCATATATAACTTACATTCTTAGCAGCAGCAGAAGCCCTACTGAGAAACTTGCTCTCAGAGGCTGCCACACTGTGCTGGTGGTCACTAAAGCTCTTGAAATATGTTTCAGGTGTGGTACAGTGGGGTAAAAACTGCTTCTTGTCTTGTGCTGACCTTCTGAAAAAATGTTTTGCTGTTTAAATCCATCTGGTAGTCTTGTCTAGTGGAATCCATTGTGCACCATCTCTGCTAAAGCCAAAAATACGCATCAATGTCTGAAGAGTGCTTGTGTTAAATACCTCTCATAGTCAGCCCCTGCATCTTAAACTGAGGTCATCAAATATTTCACCCCACACAGATGCAGCTCCAGCTTTATGTGCTCCCTTTACCTCTGCCGCTCAGTGCACAAAGAGCTCAGGCACCTGTGGGAAAGTTGCACTGGGTAGCAGCCACTGATGTTACACTGCATTGTCTCTGCAGCCCCAGTCCTGGAGGGTTTGCTGCAGGTGAGTGCCATCTCCAGCCATTCAGTCCCTCTTTTCTTCACCCAGGTCACCGTAGCCTTAGGCACCTTGGAGAAAAATAAATGGATGGCAGCCTTTGGCAGGTGTTGTCAGGATCATCAGCGTCTCACTGCGTCATTGAGGCGTCGCAAAGAGGACACAGAAGGACCTTGGATCTATCCTTACGCACTTGGCTTGTGCGTATCTTGTGTATCTTTATAAAAGATAAATTCTAATATATCACAAAGATATATAAGAAAGTTACAGACTTTTCTTATATTTTAAAAATAAGAGTTTCTCAGAGGGTAAAAATCCCAACCAAACTTAAGTAGCATTTTTTCAGGGTCAGCTATGAACTTCTGACACAAACATTGCCCGCTTGCTTGTTCATCACATCAGAAAAATCTTCCTTGTGGTGCAAACACCATAATTTTTAAGAAGTTGATGCCTTTTATTTACCCATGCCTGCACTAAAGTGATTTTTCAGTCTTTTTCAAACATTTACTTACATTAAACTGTGGTCTCAATTAATTCTCCTTAATATTAGGGTATCAACTGAATTAAGAACCTAATGGCTTGAGATGCTGTGAGACCACTAAAACTGTCCTCTAGATATGTTAATTTCCTTGTGAGTGAGGCCATGGAGGGGTCTTGGATGCCTCAGACACAAGCCCAAGCAAATCAGGAGGACTCTGGTTCAGTGTTGAAAGTACAGGGAGGAAGGGATGGGGGTTGAATGTTTTTGCTCCTCTACAACAAACTTTTCCTTTGAGACTCCTCATTAACTCAGTCATTGATAGCAGACAGTGTTTTGCTTCTGTCGCTGATTAAAGCAACCAATGTCATGTGGCCCTGGAGGAACAACCAACTCATAAATATTTGTTTTCCTTCGTTACCTCTCTAAAAACCAGACTTCTCATGTTTGCTGGAAAGGAGCATGGAATGGGGAGAGAGGAGGGGAAATTCAAGTGGATGCAGTATTCTAAAGACTTGTTATGTTCCTTGTAACTTGACTCTCTTCAGATTAAATAAAAGAGCTGGTAAGGCTGCAATCTCATGTTGAATGTGGTGCATACCAGCCTGAAAACTTGTAACCTTTATTCAGGCTATGAATCAGATTGCGAAAGCTGATGTTCACATAACTAAACATTTTCCAAGATGAATGCCATCCGTGGCTGCTGCCTGCCTCAGCTTGCTGTGCTGGAGGCGATATTCATAGCAGTGACCCCAGGAGGGACTTGGAGGAAAGATGCTCCCCAGCAGCTGAGGAATAGCAATAAGAGAATTTCATGGCGTGAAATGTAGTGTTGGAGCCTCAGGCCTCTGAAAGGAGGAAACTGTGGGGAATTTCTGTAATATTGGGTCCATTATCTTCTTTCTTTGTTGCCTGCATTTCCTTCTAGTAATAAAAATTACCCAAGAATGGAATATCAGTAGAGCATTTCCATAGCTTTCCTTCTGGTATGGGAAGGTTTGGGTCTCCTTGCCCATAATCTCGTGTTCTGGGGGCAGTGCCCTTGTGCCTCAGGAGCTGTTAGCAAAGCCTCACCAGAAGTATGCGGGATTCAAGCATGTGCTACAAGATTGCAAATGCAGTCCTGATGCTTTGGTGCTTCTTTGTGTCTGTTGTTCCTGCATACTCCCAAATGTTAGGATGCTCTTTGTTCACATTCCCTGTTCTTGTTGAGAGGGCAGGATGCAAGTACTTGGGGTGCAGATGACTGCCTGAAGTATGCTTTAAACAGAGGTCATTTGAGTTAGAGCTAGGGTAAATAAACTGGCTGAGGCTGCTAAAATGTCCTTAAAATATTTGTTTACTTACTGCATTCCAGTGGTGTGGCTTACACACTATCACATCTACTTTTGTCAGTACAGGAAGAAAAGAAAACCATTCTTCTCTGCACTGAGAGTCTGGAAGCCAAGTATCTGTCTGGAACAGTCTTGAGCGGCCGATTTATAGACATCCAGAAATACACATTTATAAAGAAGAGGCAGAAGATCCCAACACCATACATAAAAGTGGGGATTGCTGCAGTGCCTTAAAAAGCAGAAACACAACACAAAACAAAATCATCTAGAAGACAGTAATAGTAAGTTTTTAATCTGTTCTCTTTGAAGTAATTGTTTTCCTTAAACAAAAAAGGGTAAGGAAGATCCAATGTCTTACTAGATGTCAAGTTTACCTGTCTGAACACTATTTTCACAATATTTGTGTTAGGGTTTACATATCCTTCCAAGTACAACTATTTTTCTCCCAAAAGCGCAGTCTTTTGGCAGCGATCTCACACGATTTCATGAGACGGTGTATGTGAACATAAATTCTTCCCTTAAAATGAAGTGGCTCATCATCTTTCAATGGGAAGTTATGGTAGAAAACAGTAAGAACTGATCTATGGATATGAACATTACTGACTACAAGATGGCACACAGTCTTAAATAGTTCACCACAGTTCAGCTAGAGGGATCAGATGATCACAGAACACTGAGACAGCTGGCACACAGAGGTAGAAGTCTGGTAGAAACCATTATAAATACACCCATCACGTCGACTGTGGTAGCTTTTGACTAGACAATAATAAACTTCCAAGCTATATTTAATGGAAGAAAAACATAAGGCAGGCATCTACTGAGCCATTTGTCAGTATTCATGATTTCTGAACAATTTTGAAGAAAAACATAAGTAGAGATGTGGAAGAAATGCAACAATACTTACCAAATATGGATTGTGCAAGGCTTATCTGGCAACTTTTGTGCTAAGCTATTCCTGGGTAAGGGGAACGAACCAGAGCCAAACCATCCGGACTTGTCTAAAACACGGCTTTGGTCATGTCCTACGTGCTAACTGAACTGAGATGGAGAAGATGGGGAAAGTGGAAAGCAATCATCAGGAAATACTTCATCAGGAAAAAATGAGGTGTTGCTTCAAGCAGGTATCTATGGAGCTGAAAAGTGTTTTTTTATTTTACAGAGATTGGTCATGAGATGGGGCTGATTTAATATTTTAGTTGGTGGTCTTCCCATACAAAATGGGTGCTCACAAACTTTGCTAAAAACAGCAGGGAGTAGAGGCAGAATTACCTTCAGAAGTAATGTGTTTTTAAGATTAGGCATTGGGAGGTCCCCGGTGTTCTGATGGCAAAGTTTATGACTCTGAAAAGTCCAAATGCATGTTTTCTTTCTTGCCAAACTGTTCTCAAAAATGTAGTTTTGCTGCATAAGCTTGAGTTCCATGATACATTTACCTGCTGTTCTGCTTTCCTTCTTCAGCACCGAATTTTTCTTTTTCTCAGCTTCTGAGTGTTTTGAAGTGATTCTCATTACAATCATTGGAAAGGAAGACCAAAAAAACCATAAAGAAATAAGAGGAAAAGCTCTTGTGTTTCAAGATAGAAGCAAAAATGGGTAACTGGCTCAATGAAATTTCCTTCGCTTTTTGGCAGGATTATGCAAACTGTTTTTAAGAGTTAAGGTAGACTCTTGCTGGAAAAGGTAGCTCCTACACAGGGTTTCAGACAGCTTGAGAGGATAATGCGTTCTCGCTGATGCATTGCAGAAAACCCTCAACATGTATCAGTAGCCAGTGTTTGAAGGGCAAGGGCGCCAGTGAGCTCTGCTGCAAGCACTCAGCTTGCACAGGGGCTTAGCAGCAGCTTGTGCTTAAGGAGAGCTTGGAGGGGGGCATCTTGCCACATCATCCAGCTCTCATGTAACACAGTTCCTGGACCTCAGTTGTGGGAAAACTAGTTTTTGGGGGTACCCACAGGTAGTCAGGAGGATTACACTAATCAGTGCTGGTGCAGGGGACAGGATCTGAGTCTCTTATTGAGGAACATGCTCAGGAAGAATCAAGGGGGTGTGTTTTCTGACTGGGATTTTTTAAGGGCAACTCGCCAAGCATTTCAGCAGCTAATTATATTGGGAGTTTATTTTTTGAAGTGTTTATAAGTGATCCAAAAAGAGGGAGGTTTGATTCTTCCACTTGACATGTGCCAAATATAATTGGAATGATCACACACTGGTCAGTCTGTGAACAAATTGGATTTGCAATTTTGGCAGTCACCCGGCTTTTGAAAGGCACTCTGGAAATCAGGATGGTTTGTTTCATGCAATGCTGACAGTTCGTGCACAAAAAAAGAACAGAAAAACAAGCACTTTTCTTGCTAAACAAATAAGATCTAGGATGAAATTTGAATCTTTTGAAGTTGATGGCAAAATTCCCGTTGGCCACGATTTACCCCTAGTCTTTCAGCAGTGAACCTAGTAGTTCCTAGATCTGCAGAAAAAATGCCATGAAAAGTAATCTGGTAAGTTACCTTCTCTCCTTGCAAAAATTACCAACTGTATATGATCAAATTTACATTGTTCTTCTATAAGCCCCCCCTTACAGAAATTAGGAATCAAGAGAAGTCAATATTTTCTTTAGGTCAATAACATGATGGCAAGGGAAATGTCTAAAAGTGCTTAAAACAAAGGCTGAGGACTTTTTTTGTTCTATCTTCAACATTCTTGGCCATCTGGTCCCTTAATTTTATCAGCCTGTCATTCTGAAAATCTGGCTGAAGGTCAGTTTTTTCTAGTAAATTCTTTAGTTTTACTCCTTATGCACTCTCCTAAATTGTCCTTGTCCTTCCGTTTTAAAGTCTGTGTGGACTGCTATTTAAAAACTAAAAGGAGAAATGGGGAAATAAGTAATAATTTCTTGGTTTTAATATTGACATTTCATCTGTTGCACTTATTTATAATTTTAATTAATATATTTTTAATTTAAAAATTATTTTTAATTTGATGATCCTTAAAATATATTAATTAGCGATTAAAAAACGACAAGACTAAAATTGGGGGCGGGGGGGGGTTTAAACTATTTACTTTGGCCCCTAGTTCAGCAAAGAAACCTAATTCCCCAGTAAGTGTAAACTTTTATTGAAGTCCAGTGTGACTTCAATATCTTATATGTATTTCTCAATAAAAATGGAATATATTTATAGATCTTTCACCTATAGAGCATCAGACTGTGAATTTTATATTGCCACTGCCCTTATCAAGTAACACTTACTTTAGGTTTTTCTATTATCAGCTCTTTTGACTTTATTGGCAGAAAAATACATTGCTGTAGTTACTTCTCTCTGTGTTGGATTCTTTTCTAATTCAGACTTTCAGTTTCAATGATTACTAGTTTGTTTCAATGTAGAAGTGGATAAAAATTGCTTTCAAAACAGTTTATTAACCCAACTGGCTAAGAAAAACCTCCATCTATCAAAAGCCAAGTTAGCTATTGCTCGATTGCTGCCACTGACAAAGGTTAGCTTGTCTCAGAGCAAGACTCCCACTGAAATGGACTGAGCCATCAGAGTTCTGCATTTTTGAATGTCAGCCAAACTATACTCAAAATGTACTTTTTTCATTAATACTCTCCCTACTGTATATTATTTCCTCAGTAAATTTTATTCCATGATATGAAGTACAGATGCTCACTTAATGATCAGGTAAACATAAAAATGTAAAAAAAAGCATGTTAAAATCTGTGGAACTCATACTAATGTATGAGTTTTGAACCTCACATAAATTTGCAGAAAGGACTACCATGTCATGTAAATGAATTACGTTGATTTTCTGTATTTATAGAATCACTTGAGATGTCAAGATATTCTTTGTGCTTCTTTGCAAAAAAATCTGGGAAGCTTGGTGCAGCCCCTGTATCATAGTAGTGATGTGCCACACAAATATCTATGAAGAAAAGTATCAATAACCATCTTTGTCCCTTTCTTGCCTGTGTACTGGATTTTGTATTGAGCTAAAAAGTGTATTTTTCTTTGGTTCTGCAGAGTTGATACCCAAAAGCAAGGGGGAAAACAAAAATTCTAGGACAGAGAATGCAGAATAGGTGTTTTCACTTGTTAGTTGTGGATTTTGGAAATCACATGCATTGGGGACCAGTGTGCAGAGGCCAAAAGGAGAACTGCTTCATTGAGCATGGTCCACTGGCTGCTCACTGCTGAATGCCTCTGGCTGCTGCTGCTGCCATTCCTGCTGCAGGCTCACCCTGCCCAGCACTCAGGGTGGCTCTTAACAATCCACAGCAAGGAAAGTCCTGCTACCAAAAATTACAAACAGCTTTGCCTGTGACAGCATTTCTCTTGAGAGGGCTTTCAAGTTTTAACTGTATTTCTGGCTTCACAGAACAACACTTCACAGGTTTCTGTGCAGCCCTTGTGGGGGGCCTTGCTAATGTTTGTGCTGTGCCAATTTTAGGCTTTTAGCTTTATGGGAAGAGGATAAGGAGAAATAAAAGGATGTTTAATATAACTTGGAACTCAAAAGAACAACAGACATCTCTTCCATTAATCCTTAGTTTATGGGAGCTAATGGATTGTTCAGTTCTTCTGCCATCTTCCTCCAAATTTGCTGAAGCTGACTCCCAAAATAAAATGAGGCTGACGCATGAACCACAAAACATTTGGATTAATTAATTGGTGGTACCAGTCTTCTGATAGAAACCTTTTTTCACCCTCTACTGTACAGCTTCTTCCCAAGTTCATGCCTTCCCTTCCTTTGCTTGTCTAACCTCTCATTTTCTCACACATTCCAGTGTTGTCTGGCAGTGCCACTGCAGTTCCTCTTCACAGAAGCAGACCGATGAGACCATGTTAACTAGTTAGATGTTTATTAACCCTCTGTATTTATCTGGAATCACAAGATCTTCTTCCAGGAGTGACCTATCCCTTGCTCTTTTCTCTGTGTCCAACAACACTTGGGCTTTGACTCTCCCTGCTCTATATGCATGAGAAACTATCTGGGCAGTAATGACTTGTGTGTCTCACAAACACTTACCAAGAAGCCTTGGTCAGCTTCTCATACTGTCTGTCCCAAGGATATTAATTTCATTTAGAACATACATTTTTTTAGGAAAAAAACCCCAAAAAATAGGAGGATGGTAAACACAGATACTCTTGAGCTAATACAGAGCCCATTGCTGTTCTTGCTGATATTGATGGTTTCTTTTGATCTGTGATTTCCTTGGGGCTGTGGCTGCTGTAACCCTATGGCTGTTGACACATTAGCCAGTAGCTCTGTAATTTAAATGCCCTTTTCTTTATTCTAAACTCTTCAAATATGTTCAATGAGGCAGCTGATTTCTTAAAAGAAGAATGTCCTTAGGCATTCAATATAAAGCTCTCTAAAGTTAATTCCTATCGATTTCAAGAGCAATTGGATCAAACCTTTTTAGCATATAAGGTATTTTAATGTAGGTTCCTTTTTGTTTTGTTTTCATTTTAGCATTTACTAAAGGACCACAATGGAAAAGCAGGAAAAATGGGCCTTTTTTTCTTGTATTTTCTTTTCTTGGCAATGAGAGCCTTTGATTCTGTACTTACCATTCACATGATATTTCTTTTCCCACATGTTTCAAATTAGATAGGATATGTAGCATCTGTGTACTCTCACCAGCAAACAGCCAGCACCCAAACTTGCCAAACAAGAAGGTGCATTTGCTTGGCCTGTTCTCCTGTTGGCTTTGGACCTAGTAAGCACAAACTGTGGCCATTTTTAATGTCTCTAAGAGAGACCTAGTTGCTGTCTGTTTGCTTTAGTGTAAGTCAGGCAGGTGCTTAGGCAACAGTGTCTTTCTGATAAAAATTGGCACGTAAGCAACAGAACCTTGCACAGAATTCCACTCTGATGTGAGGGAGAGCTGCTGCATTTACCACTGTTCCCCCACCCTGTTCCCACAGTAAGGATGCTTATTTTTAACCTTTTTTTTCCCCCTTTCCCACGTTCTTACTTCTTTTTGATAACATACGTATAATTGTGAAAATATAAAGGGGTCAAAGGTTTGCTTTTGGAGTGGTAGATGCCCAGGACAACTGGGGTTCATCCAAGACAGCAAGTCTTTAGGATACAGATTCAATTATTGTGTGGGCACATACCAATATTACAAATAATTTGCTTTTACTTTCTTTAACACCATGGAGACCACAGGGAGCTCAGCCTGTTACTGTGCTGTCCCACTAAGTAAGGGACTAGTCCAAAACCACTGTTCAGAAGCAGAAAATTGAGCAGGCTGCCAAGGTACCAACACAGAGAATCTAACAGGAGTGGTTTAGAAAGAGACTTCCTTCTCTCAAACCTGCTCATGTTCAGTTCCTTCCATTTATTAGTCCTTGCAGTGTTTTAAATACGGGTGTTCCTCACCTTGCACGTGGAAAAGTAAGTGGCAAGGCTGGCTCAACCAAGAAATTGCATCCAGCAAGTGGCAGACTGGGGAGCTGGATGGACACAAATGCCCAGCTTCTTTTTTCTTTGCTGCTTTGCCATTTTCTCAGCCTGGCAGCCTGGTCCTTGATAACTTCTGTTTGCAGAAAGGTGGAACCAAAACTTCATCTTCCTTTTTAATGAGATGGTGCTTAATTCCATGCCACATCTCTAATGCGAAAAGCTGCATATAACATCTGAATTCGGGAGTATAAAAGAGAAGGTTTTCAGAGTTTGAGAACAAACTTACCTATGTGTGCCTAGAGAAGGCATAATTTTAGCAGGGGTTACTTACACTTTTACACTGACCTTAGAAAATCACTTTATTCTTACTCGTAAGGAGAATTTTTCTCTGCTGGTTCACTCCTTGGCCTCCTTCTGAGTACACTAATCTGGAAGTTTGTTTTATATTCAGGGACAAAATATACTTTTACAATAGAAAGCAACATTATTTGGTCTGGTTCTGTTTTGGTTTGATGGGGTAACACTGGTGAAGGAATTATACCCAGGCACTCAAGTTAAATCAGGCCTTCATCATATCTGTACCCTGAGTTATATTTGGCAATGTACAAATATGTTGAAAGTCATGGGAAGTGAACAGACCTTGAAAAAATATGGACTCTCCAAATGTTGATATCATTGCTGTAAACTTTTTCATTGCTCTGGTATTTGGAGTGCTCTACACTGTTTAATTTGAGCTATTAACATTCCAAATGAAAGTAGCAAGAACTCCACCATAAGTTTATCTTTCTTTGACTAATCTTAACATGCACCCAAGTGTCTGTCTCGCTTTCCAAGAACCACATGGTACGGTTATATTTCAGAAGCATGTTATCTGTGCTGTCTGCTTTAGCCATTTTACTGACACTGCCTAAGTGGCCCCCCTGCAAGCACTTACCTCTCTCCAGTGACTATGTAGGGACTTTGCTCTTCTTATTTTTCCCTTCTGAATCAGAGCAAAATTAGATCTTACAGTAGACTAAACCAAACTATGCCAATAAGTCCACCAGTGTCAAGTTATAGTTTTGATCCTTTAAATCTTATTCATGCAAGTAAATCGGCAGTGCTGTTTGTGGAGTGGAAGAGTAGCAAAGCTATGTTATTAAAGGTCATGAGACCAGGGCTTCAGAACTTCTATGGCTTTTGCTCCACTCGGCCTTAAAATTCCCATGCTCAGCCCCCTCCCTCCATTGCTGTATTTTAGCCAATTTTTAAGTAATATTCCCAGCACAATATAATCCTGAACTTCAAAGAAGGCTCTTTTTTTTTTTTACAGCTGTAGTGAAAGCAGTTATGAAAATAAACATCACCTAATAATATAATGATGGAAAGGGCAAGACACAATATAATCCAATCAAAGAGGTTCACTCCAGCATTACTTGTTCACCAAAGACCACATATGGATACACACACGTGCAGAGGCACTCACTGAACTTCTACACAGAATCTACCCCTAGCTTACCCAGTCCCTCCGCTTTATTACTGACTGATACAGTAAAGCCTTTTGGCATTAATGTAAAAAAGTGCAAGGAGTATTTACAAAGAGATACTGAAGAACAGGATTTGAAAGAATCTTCTTTCTCTGCAACCACAGTTTCAGGTGGCTTCCATGTGTTTTCCTTTAACATTCAAATCTGACATGTCAGTGCATTTTCTTTACTACAGACTATTACTAGACTGATGTATTGTTAGTGTAAGAAAAATAATGCCAGGTGAAGGAAAAAGGGAAGTATTATGATTATAAAGCACCCATTTACAGCTTACGGTATCTCTGATGCACAATTCTACTGCAGGGATTTCAATCCCTTTTTATTTCAGTAGTTAAGTTTGTTTTCTTTGAAAGGCCATGAAATGCACAAACACAAACCCAAGGGCAATATGTATGAAAATTACTGGAACACTGTAGGGTGAAAAAACTGTAGGGAACAGCAGAAGAAAAGTCTCAGGGGGCTGGAACACCTGAAAAACACTTGAAAAAAAATTATTTTTGTCAATCTAAATACTTCCTATTTCAAAGAGTTTTAAAAATGGGCAATTCTTTTGGAAGGGAGTGTTTTGTGGAAAATTCCATTCTGTTGAAAAAATGACTTTTGGCAAAAACAAAATCCACAGCTGTGATTTAAAGGAGCAGAGGATACCACATATCAAGAAGAGCACGTTCCCCTTTCAGTACCCAGAAACAGGGACTCTGGCCTCCATACACTTCTCAATTGTCATGCAAGGACAGTCCCTTGCTGTCATCATTTCATTTATGTGGGTCTTCACATGGTATGTATAGCTGTTTGTCTGGGGTGGTGCTTAGTGAAATGTAATACGGGGAAAGTTTTGCACCTCCTGAAGCATGTGTGGCATGAAGACACATCTAGCTTAGGTGCTCAGAGTATCTGCTGGCCTCACCTGCTGAACTAAAAATCTGTTTAAAATATACCATCATTTCAAATAAAGTTAATTCTGAAACAAAAGAAAAATATGTAATATTCCCGTAATACTTTATATAATTCATTGGTCTCAGATGGAGTTGGTCACCAAACTCCTTTTAGCAGTAGAAAGTAGTGGGAAACTCACAGTATTTTTCACAGTTATGCAAGCTGAAAGGTTTTGTAGTGAGATAAAGACAACTATAGACAACTTCAGAGAGTTAAATACAAGTATTAGGTTTTAAAAGGAAGATGTTTTTTTCAGGATGCCAGCCACATTACACAGGTGTTTCTCCAAGATAACACAAGGCTCAAGAGGGAGCCTTCCCCTGGGGAAGGGTGAAGTGAATGCTTGGTGGCTGCTTGAGAGAACATGGGGAGTGCACTGAGAGAAGGGAGAAAGGAAAAACTGAAGCCAGGCAATCTGACAAGCACACAGGCAACACTATACACAGACTTTGCAGGACATACAAGCAAAGAATAAAGATATAGGTAGGAGAGAGGAATAAATATTTCTTGATATTTTAACCCTTCTCTGCATGTATCTCTGAATGACAAGGGACTGTTTGAAGAAAGTCAATTTTGCATGACTGGTCATGGGTTCTTAGATGAAGAAATATTTTTTTTGTGTAAAATACAATTGAGTTTATCTTGCCATGTCATCTGGAAGCAACAAAGTGCAACCATGGGATTCAGTTCATTAATTCATATTAAAATGTGATATTCCTTGCTAGAAAAGGATGGGAGTTCAGATTCACCATGGAACCCTGGTTGCTTTCAAAAGCTTTGATTTATCAAACATTGTTTCCTTAGATTTTTTAGGTTTCAAGTAACATTCCAAAGGAAGAATTAATTCCCTTTTCTTTCCTTCTTCCAAAAAATACTGAAGTATGTAATACATACCGAGAAGCCAAGGCACCTGGAGGGATTAACCACATTATTCATGCTTTCTGTTGACTCTACTTACCACACCATGTAAGCAAGTATAAATATGGGTTGCAAAGAATGATTCTATCATGGAAGGTAGAATCTATATTCAGTTCCCCAGGCACAAGAAAATATTGCATAATAAGAAGAGATCTCTCTGGTTCAGTAAAGAGTGAAGTTCTCTAGTTTTTGAGCAGTGCACAGCACCATTACATAAAGCAGGCATGGACTCCTGATGACCCATTTCCAGGAGGAAGTGTGAAAATGATCTTGAGAAGGATCCAGAAATTTTTCTTTCTTCCAGGAAATCAGTTGCAAAAATCTTCAACATTTTGGAAATAAATTCTGATGTGTTGCACTGTCCAAAATCATCTTTCCACTGAAGCTGATGGCAATGCTCTTGTGGATTTCAGTGGCTATCAGATAAAGGTGTGACTGTTGGTACAGAAGATAGTACTACATAATTAATTTTGTGCTAAGAGATGTCAGACCAGATTTGTTACGATGTTTTAATTGCTCAGATGCCATTGAGCTAAGTAGAGGCAGACAGTGCTGTTACACTGTTCTGAAATATCTGAATCAGATTAGTTGACTTAAATCTTATAGCCATTATATAAATCCTTGTGATCAGCTAATACTTTAGATCACTCAAACTGATCATGTTTCTATGTTTGATTGAAGCAGTAGCCTCTAAGGTACAATGATTTTTTCATCCAAGGTTACATATCATCTATTAACATCTATGATTGTTGGTGTAGCTTCTGCTACCTGCAGAAAACTTTGAAAAACAAACATACAGAATCTATGGAAATTATGCATTTATTTAGACTGGTCAGAATTTTAAGGCTTATTACTCTGCTGACTCCATTAACCTTCAGACCTCCATAACCTCACAGACTACACTGTTCAGACACCTTTTCTGGTTTTCATGGCAGCTTATAGGATACTTTCACAAAAATCCAGAAAGGAACTCTCCATCTATCTTGGAGGTGCACGACTTGCTTTAAAAACAGCCTGGGATTTGACTTTTTTATCTCTGTGACAGAAATCCCAGCTGACAGCCCTGTTTATGCTACAGAAAATAATGACTGCTGACAGTCTCAAGGACCACCCGGTGGGTTATTTACATTTGAAACATTTGAAATCAACTCTGTTTAGATAATGTTTCAGTTTTGACTCTGGTTTGCCTGCACATGTTGCTTGTAGGCTTTATTAAAGCTAGCACATCTCATTGGAAGTGTAATCAATAATGTCCCAGTTTCATACTGTCATCCAGGATCTATTAATGTGCAACTGCTGAATTTCATTTTAAACAATTTGTTCATTTGGATTTTGGACCCCAGTTGTTAACAGCAAACTCTTCATGTTTAAGAAAAGTGGCATTTTTAAAATGTAAATGAATTAGTATTTTTATTCTAACATCGTCCTTAGGAGAAGAATATAAATAAAAATTTCTTATATTATAACATGTAAAAAGAAAGACATTCCAGATTACCTGAGTTTCTTAGGCTTGGAATGTGCACTGTTGTTAGATATCATCAACAAGCAATATTGTTAAATTAAGATAACTCATTTAGCAATATATGATTTATAAAGTTTTAATAAATAACAACTTTTCATGAGATCTGTATTTTCTTTGGTTCAGGAAGTTCTCTTTCCAGCTCTTTGTTTTGCCAAGAATATTTCAAAACTGATCAAAGAAGAGTAACTTGAAGGGTGTTATATTAATCTAACCCAGTTCTCTGAATACAAAGTTAGATAGATACATATTTTTAACCAGCATTTGTCTTAGTACCAAAAAAGGCAATGATGAAATAAGCAGATAGCTTGAGCGTGTCAAAATTAGCAACTAAGATTAATATCCCATATTAATTCCTATTACATAAGTAGATATGAACTTAAATTGCTGTTAATGATATCTGTCCCTTTCTTAGATTTTTCATTCTTCATTCCCAGTGGCAGTGATCCATAGCTTCAGTTCACATTCCAGTTTGCAAACATTGGTTAATAGGATTTGAAATTGTGTCTCCTTCCTTAATTTAGCAGGTCATGGAGAAAAAATCATACTTATTTTTGAAATGCAAGTAAAAAGGATTTATAAACAGAGTTCATCCTGAGGGATTCACTACAAAATGACATTAAGATGGCAGTTTCATGGAACAAGTTAATCTTCTGTGCTGCAGACTCCAGAAAGCACTCTAGAAGGCACTTCATGCAACCTACCTCTTTTAACTCACTGCTTTGGAAAAACAGACATCCAGCCTGGGAGGACTCCTAAACATTTATGAACACGTACCTAGAAGTCAATGGCACAAATCTAGGCATGTTTTCAAAAATAAAAGTGCTCTTTGAATGATATGTTGGTTGGTGCTGAATATGCTTCCCCTCCACTTCAAGGCCAAGTGCAAGATCCCGCACCTGGGTCAGGGAAGTCCCATGCACAAGTACAGGTTGGGCAAAGAAAGGCTCGAGAGCAGCCGTGGGAAGAGGATTTGGGGGTGTTGGTGGATAAAAAGCTCAGTGTGACCAAGCAATGTCACTTGCAGCCCAGGGGGACAAAGGCATCTTGAGTTGCATCACAAGCAGCGTGGCCAGCAATTTTTGAGAGCTGGTTCTATCCCTTTACTCTGCTCTTGTGAGACCCCACCTGGAAGACTGTGCCCAGCTCTGGGGCCCCAACATATGAAAGACATGGATTTGCTGGAGAAAGTCCAAAGGAGGGCCACTAATATAATCAGGGCTGGAGAATCTCTCCTAGAAAGACAGGCTTTGAGAGAGTTGGGGTTGTTCCGCCTGGAGAAGGCTCCAGGGATATCTTAGAGCACCTTCCAGTGCCTAAAAGGGGTCTGCAAGAGAGCTGGAGAGGAGCTTTTTTACAAGGGCATGCAGTGATAGAACAAAGGGGAATGGCCTTAAGATGAAGGAGGGTAGGTTTAGATTAGGTATTAGCAATAAATTCTTTACTGTGAGGGTGGTGAGGCACTGGAACAGGTTGCCCAGAGAAGTTTGGGTGCCCCATCCCTGGAAGTGTTCAAAGACAGATTGGATGGAGCTTTGAGAAACCTGGTCTAGTGGAAGGTATCCCTGCCTATGGCAGGGGTTTGGAACTAGATGATATTTAAGGTCCCTTCCAACCCAGGCCATTCTATGATTCTATGATTCTACTTTTGTTTTTTAGCATTTATCAGCCGTGCAGCAACGAATTCTGCTCTATAGAAGGGTACCTCTCTGTATCAGAAGATAAAGCCCTGCTACAAGACGAAATTCTTCACATCATGAAACACTCCAATTTAAGCTAAGGTAATGTTCCAAACCTTGAGAAGGCAAAACGAGGAGGTAGCTGTAAGATTTTACTTTTTATATAGCAAATTCTTTTTTTATGCAATCAAAAGAGCAATTGTGACTAGGAATCTTCAAAAAGAAACTGTTTGCTTTGGCTGCCATGTTCATGACCAGAGGAAAAGATGCTGCCAGTCTGCACAGGAATCTGCCAAGCTCAGGGGTGCTTCAGAGCTTAAGTTGTAACAGGCTTTAAATATGTGACATGGATTTTTAAAGGACAGAAATAACTGACCAGAAGAACACACAGATGGTACACAGCAAAAAAATTCTTAGCATGGACTGATGCGAAGTAAGTATCCTTTCTATTAAGAATGTGAGCTACTGGAAACCAACATTAAGAGAAGGCATTGCTTGAGTGTGATGGCCATAGAGAAAATACTGATTGGATTATTTTCCAATAAATACATAATTTTATAAATACATCAATACTCTCTGTTTCACACTGTAATTTGATCAGCAGTAGGGCTCCTAGTAAAGTCAGGAGAGTAATGTAGATTTTAAGTAAATGCAGCACCATTTAACATTTAGTATACATCAAGCTACCAAAAGAATCCCACAGATGTAAAATCAGCTGAAACAGGCCCAAGTATTTTCAGCATTCCCAGAAGGAAATAAGGGGTTAGTCTGAAAAGCGTGAAATCAGATATGCAGAAGGAGTGATCCAAAACACATCAAATAAAATATTCAGCTGCAAAATCTTAAAACAGCTTTTCCTGGTTCACATTTGTAAGAATCTGATGGCTGACATGAAACCAATTAGAATAAGAGACTGATGTTTTGAATTTCTGGCTTAACTGTAGCCTTAATTCTGACATCAGATATGACAGAAGGAAATTGGGAAAATTAAAATACAAGACACACTAAAGGGAATACAAGGCTGAGAGCAAGTAATAGCCTGAGACAGGTTTTAAAAGGTATTGGGCAGATCTAGTTTCTACAAAAAATGAGCACCACAGAATGTTTGAGACAAATTAGGCCCAGTATTTTAACAGACATCACATCTGCTTCAAAATAGTTCATTTTGAACCAAATTTCTGCAGTTGATAAAATATTACAGAATGGCACCTATTTAAGTGACTTGATACTTTAATAATCAAAAATGTCTCCCAGGCAGCTGGAACTGTCAATCTGTGACAATACGTTTGCATCCAGGTGCTTTATTTATTTCCCTCAAGAGCATCATCTAAATTTATTGTGAGGCAATAAACTCACATTTAGTTGTCATGAAATTAGAATCTAAAAAGATTTTTAAACTCTTAGAGAAAAGGTTTTGACCAGCATTTGCATTTGGAAAATAAAATTTAAATGTCTGAAAGCATAAAAGGCACTGCAATATTGTGAAAACAGAATGTTCAGAAACTCAGAAGTCTAATCATGTTTGTTGTGAGACCATATATCTGGTTTGACAGAACAACAATTTTAATTTACAGGAATGATGTGAGAATCATGCTGCTAAAGCCAGGTAACCAGTCTCTTTTTTTTCCACCCAAACTAACTGTGTGGTACAGAAGTTAGCATTACTTGGATGTTTAGAGGGAGGCCACAGGAAGGTTAGGTTTAATTGCCTTGGATAGTGTCAAACAGAGTCCTCACGCATTCAGCAAGTCAGATTCTAATTGGCCACACAGCACAGGAGTAGCACAAGACTGGAGAAGGATACACAGGTGGAAAAGAAGAAGGAAGGAGAAGAAACTTTTTGCTTCAAAATGTCTTAAACCATAAAATTACTTTAACTATGATTATTGCTTTTGTGAATGGAATTAATTGTGTTCAAGTAGTCCATGGAAACACTACATGCTAGAATGCCCTTCAGGCTCATATTATCACTACAGACAATGTCCTCAGGCTGGACAAGCAAAGCAGCTCCTCATTCTTCAGCGAGGCAGACCTTCCATGTGGCAGAGAGCCACACTCCACTCCTCCAGGCCCTGCCCAGGCTGCTTTCTCTGCCTGGAACAGACACTCCCGTATAAAACAAATTCTCAGGCCAAAGGCTAGAAATAGGCACATAAGCATGGTAGGAGTATTTGCCTCTTCCAGAATGTCAAATGGAATGTGAACTTTTCCAGGTAAAAAGCTCAAGAGCCGTTGAAGAGAACTCCGAAGGGGTGCTACCTATAAGCTTTATAAAGGCAGATGCAATGGCTCATCTTAGCAACACAGAGGGCAGAATTCCTCTGCAGTCTATAATTACCATAATTTTTAGTTTTACTGTCAAAAACCAGATGTAGGTAAATAATTACAAAATGGAAAGCAGATATAGAATATGTGGATATTGATCTAGCAGAAGGATCAGCACACATCCTGACATTTAAGGAACTATTTGCACTTAATATTAGATGAAATTAACTAAAAATCTTTTCCAAAGAATGAAGCTTATAATTTCTTTCTATTTATTTTTCTTACATTAGTTATGGCATGGGAAAAGCCCAAGAGGTTTTCTTTGTAGTATTTCTAATTCAATTAAGAGCAAGAACCACTTAAAAAGTCAAATGGTTTCCCATGAACTTTTAGACTGAAGTGTTGAATAAATTTAGATTACCAATAAAAAATAATTTTATTTCAAAATGTTCTGGCCACGTTTTTTAGAAATGGATGCTTATAGGTAGGATGCTATGTCTATATTTTTAGGTAATACAGAAGAAAGGTCAGAATTTCAAAAGTTCTGTGCGTCTAAGTACCCTCAATAAATCAACATGAGCAGCTGAAGTTTAGCTCCCTTTAGATCAGACAATTCTTTTAAAGATACATTGCAAACATGAACAACTTTTTTTGTCTTTCTTATGATCCTATAAGCATAGGCTATGTATAGAATTGACAGAAATGTATGCAATATGGATTTAAGTCTCTAAAATTTGATTTGCTCTGTAAAAATCTGGCTTCAAAACTTATACAAACAAAATTACAGGTACTGTAGAAATTTCTTGAGTTTTTAAAGGAGAAATGTAGTCATTTTTCAGGGATATGCCAGTACTCATTCAGGAGTTCTGCCTGCCATCCTACTCCCAATCTATTAAGGCAAACCTCACTGAGGAAGACATGCAGTTAGACTGGGCTGGTCCTTATCCAAACATGGATCCAAAATATCCACCCAGTGTATGTGTGTGTGTGTGTGTGTGTGTGTGTGTGTGTGTGCATACAGAAGGAGTGAAACAGAACACTTAATCAAGAAAGACTGGCCTGAGAAGTTTTTGTGAAAGGTTCAATAAACAGGAGTGTTTGGCCTGATATGAGAAGGGAGAGTGAGTTTACATGTTTACTTGTTGCTGAAGACCTGGAGATATTAGCCATGATGGAACTTTACACCTTCACATAACAGAAATATTTTTTGGTCTGCAGCAGTCTGCAAGAAAAAGAAACGAATGGAGGTGAAAAGTTTTGCAGTTATCTTTTACCAAAGTAACTTTTAAAATAATGAGTTAAAGCTAAATTACTAGTAAATGAACAGATTTTTTTTTTAATGTATCGTAAAGAATAGAATCTGAACACTGTGTAGTTATGGTTTTGGCCATATATTTAAAGTATCACAAACAAACATAAAGGGACAAAAATTACGTAAGCTGCCAAAGATATGTTAGGAATCCCAGAATCACAGACTGGGTCAGGTTGGAAGGAACCACAGTGGGTCCTCTGTTCAGCCTGGAAAAGAGCAGACTGAGGGGAGACCTCATTGCAGTTACAACTTCCTCATGAGGGGAAGAGGAGGGGCAGACACTGATCTCTGTGGTGACCATGACAGGACCTGAGGGAATGGCCTGAAGTTGTGCCAGAGGAGGTTTAGGCTGGATATCAGGAAAAGGTTCTTCCCCAAAGGGTGGTTGGGCACTAGAACAGGCTCCCCAGGGAAGTGGTCACAGCACCAAGTCTGACAGAGTTCAAGAAGCATGGTGCTCTCAGGCACATGGTGTGACTCCTGGGGACAGTGCTGTGCAAGGCTGGGAGTTGGACTCTATGATGTTTGTGGGTCCCTTCCAACTCAGCTGATTCTGTGATTCTGTGATTTGGTCCAAGCTCCCTGCTCAAGCAGGCTCATCCTACAGCACATTGCACAGGATTCCACAGCCTCTCTGGGCAATCTGTTCCAGTGTGTCGTGGTTTGACTTAAACTGACAGGCAGTTCTTCAGACCAATCACGCTTCTCTCAATTCTACATATAAAAACCCCGTGGAAGGCGGGATTTTAGAGAAGTTTTTCTCCCCTGTTCCGGCTGAGTGCAGGACGGGAGAGGGAGAGGGGGAGGGGTGGGCCCCTTGCCCGGCCCGCGGGGCTGGGGACGGGCGCCCCTGCCTCTTGCCTTCTGCCTCTTGCCTTCTGCCTCTTGCCCCTTCTCTTAACGCTGCAGCACGGACTCTAAACTGTAAAGAAAAAAAAAAGCGATTCCTTTGAGCCGCTAGTGGCGATAGCTAGCCACAGGGCTGAAGTCATCTGACGCAGTATTCTGAGGAAGGGGGAGTCGGCGGAGCCTTCAGTGCAGCCAGCAGACTTCGCAACGAACAGAAGAAGACACCCTTTTCCTACATAGTGCACCCGGCAGCGCAGAAAGAGCAAGGGGAGGCTCTCTCTCCACCTTAGAGCCTGATAACACCCTACAACATGGCGACTTTCAGAACCAGAGAGAAAGAAAAACGGGCTCACGTGGGACGAAGCTACAAGGGCGGCGCTGCGTGGTCCCGCGCGGAGCTTAAAAATCTCCTTTCCTCGCCGTGGTATGAACTGTAATATTGCAAACTGTTTGTCTCTTTAATCCATGTTAAAGTATGTGGGGGGATGAGCATTTTTTTCTTGAGTAGCTTGTAAAAAGTTATGTTCAAGCCAAAAAGAAAAAATGATTCATTCTTAAACAAGTAGTAACCCCATGTGAGGGCCTGTGTCTTGCAGTTAAAAGAGCTAGGAGAGGGCTCGTGGAAAAGAGATGTGTTACACCCTAGCAGAGATTGTTAATTCAAACCTGCAAAATGGTGACAGTGTGCAAAACCAGGCAAAGCAAAAGAGAAACCCCTTTTTCCCTTCCTAGAATTGTAATACTGATTAGGAGAGGGAAAGGTGGGGGAGAAAAAGAGTTCTGAAAGTTTGTTCTGTTGTAGCCTTTCCATCTAAGTCTGTTAATAAATCTCTTATATTCTGTCAAGTAGTGTGCCTGCTTTGCTTGTTTCTTCTAATGCTTATCTCACAGAGAAAAAACAAAACATCAAAAGAGTAATGTATATAATTTAGCTTAAAAACCCACTACACTAAATTAGTGTTTCCGCCCGGTTGCAAACCAAACCCGCTACACAGTGCTCAGTCACCTGCACAATAAAGTTCATCCTCATGTTCAGGTGGAACTTCCTGTGCATCAGTTTCTGCCGATTGCCTCTTGTCCTATTGCTTGGCACCACCAAGCAGAGCCTGGAAACATTGTCTGACATCTCCCTTCAGATACTGACAGACATTGATGAGGTCCCCTCTCAGTCATCTCTTCTGGAGGCTGAAAGGCCCAGCTCCCTCAGCCTTTCCTCATAAAAGAGATGTTCCACTCCCTTAATCATCTTTGTAGCCCCTCATCGGACCTGCTCCAGATGCTCCACATCTCTCTTGTCCTGAGTAGCCCAGAACTGGACACAGCACTCCAGATGTGGCATCCCAGGGCAGGATCACCTCCTTTGGCCTGCTGGCAAAGCTCTTCCCAATGCACCCCAGGATACCTTTGGCCTTCTTGGCCACAAGAACACACTGCTGGCTCATGGACAGCTTGTTGGCCACCAGGACCCCCAGGTCCTTCTCTGGGGAGCTGCTTCCCAGGAGATCAGCCCCCAGCCTGTACAGGTCCATGGGGTTAATTGACTTTGTTGAATTTCACAGTTCTCTGCTCATCTCTCCAACCCATCGAGGTCCTTCTGAAGGGCTGCACAGCTCTCTGGGGTACCAGCCACTCCTCACAGATTTGTGTTGTCAGCAAATTTCCTGAGGAGGCACCTGCACCTTCATCCAAACCAGTAACAAATTTTGGTAAATTAAAAAATAATGAGCCCAATATTGAACCTTGGGGAACACCACTACTGACAGGCCTCCAACTATACCCCATGCCACTAACTACAACCCTTTGGGATCTGGTGTTTAGCCAGTTCTCAATAAACTGAAAAAGATTTTAAAAACAATTTTTTAAATCTCTGAAACCATAGATACTATTTTAAGTAGTTAATTCAAGTGGATGCATTAATTAAAATGGATGTGGAAGAAAAATCTTTCTACAATAGTTACACACTGTTTCTGTATTGAACACAGAGCACACAGTCCTAACTATGACTCTTCAGGAATCACCTTACTCAAAATAAAGCCCATGAAGACTGACAGGAAACTGAGCCACCACATATAATCACAAAATAAATATAGAAAGTACCTGTACTGTATGTATAGAAATTACTGTTGTCTGATTAACTGTGTTTCAACAGTACAAATAGTTGTTTTATACTCTGAAGGTAACTGCTTATAAAAGCAGAATGATTAATTGACCCTTCTCAACACACAGCAGAAGTACTTCACCTCTAATCTCTGTACCTTTTGCTAAGTATCTGTCTTGGAGTGACTTTATGATGTGTATCCTCTTATCACCACTCTGTGCCCAGACATGACTCCCGTGCCTTTCTGTGACTTTAAAACTGGGTGTGAGAGAAGAAGAAAAGCCAGACGAACTTTTCAAAGCAGTTTGTGCTCCAGGGACACAGAGATAGCTGCTGCTGCTGCTGCTGCAGAGAGGAGGCAAGCACCTTCCTGCTTTTCCCGGCTCTTGGCTCCTTTTCTTGGAAGGGAGAGACAGAGAGTTAAACTCCTTTGTTTTCCTGGGACTTCGGTTTCTTCTTCTCTTCTGGACTGTTCAACAACACCAGAACACACCGGGAGACCTCACATCTCTGGCGTGGAGGAGCCTATGCCGAAAACCCAGCTCTGAAGAGGAGACACCACACCCACAGAAAGGACTCTAAAATCTTCCCAGGTTTCTCTCCATAGCGAGAGGTTTTATTATTTAGCATTATTCTTTTCCCATTGTGCATTGTGTCTGTTAAACAAATAGGGTTTTTTTCCTTTCACTTTCCTCCGAGGAAATTTTTTTTTCCCTGAAGCTGGTGGGGGAGGGGTAGCTGTAACCCGCCTTCTATCAGGGGACGTTCATTTCGGACGTTCCTCCGAGTTTGTGTCAAACCAGGACAGTATCCCATTGAGGGAATCCCATGGCTCCATAACTCATTTTTTCTCTTCCAGTACAGATTCCCACTGATGTGGTGCTGCAGACATCTATCATCCCAACCCCCACTAACAGGTGGATACCAGGCACCTCATAACTCATTAAATTAAGCCAGAAGCACCATCTTCTTCAGTATCTTTCTTCTGGATCTGGTCAGGCATCCTGTAGCAAAGGAACACATACATGGATTTTCCTTGATGGAAAACCTCTCTTATCAGAACATGTGTTTCATGGGTGACTCTGTGTATCTCTAGGATTTTGTTCCTAGACCTACTGCAGAGAACCTGAGATAGCAGCTTCCTTAGAGATCTCTTAGTTTACTGAAATGTGCAGAGTGCCTTTTAGTGTAAAGTGTTTTTACTGTAAAAACACTTTTGGAATTCGCTTAAGCCCACTGATCTGAGCTGATCCAGCCTGTGTCAATGACATTTGGAATCAGACAGTAGAGTTCTGTAGTGCTTCAAGGTTTGTTTCTGACAACCAATGACTTTTCTTGAATTAGGCTAATTTGCTGAATATTCTCTTTCCTCTATTACATTTAAATGAAGTAAGACATGTTCCAGTTATAAGATATCCTTTCCATTTAATATTTCCTCCTTAAAATACAGCTTGGATTTAGCAATTAATCAGTGATATCCTGCAGAGTCTACAGATATCATGAACACTGAGATTAGACAATCCTCATTTTTCTCCAAGTCAGCTAAGACAATCCAACAAACTGAATTTACATAAACAATAAAAAGATTTTACACTGCAAGTTCATAAATTCTGACAGTTTCATGGAAGAAGACACTTGAGATGAGTTAAGAAGCTTTAACAACTCTACATAAAAGCAAGTACACTGGCTGAAAAAGCAGCAAGCATTCTGGAAATGACTAATGAGTATTACAGCAGAATTCTGCTAGTGGATGCTTCAGCTTAAACTGTGTAACTACAGTGCAGCCACAGGATATCATAAATGCAGGAGTTATTCTTTGTAAATATGCGACAATATCTAGCTTCTGGGACTATCATACTATTAGAAATCCTGTTCACTGAGTTCTGACAGTGGCTTATTTGGTGTTTTCTGGCTTAGGAAGCAATAGATGCAGTCTGTCAAAGATAGGTAAGCACAGAACCTGCTTTCTCACCTCAAACTGGCAGATGCTAAAGCAGTCCTACAGGCATAGTGTGCATTTCCACTGCAGCTACCTGAGGTTGTATAACTCTTTCCCACTAGCTGGAAAATATTTACTAAAAAAACATGTGCAAGCAGTAAGGATCTGTTTGGTGGTGGTATCTATTTGAAGACAGGTCTCTGTCTGATTTTTTACGAGGCAAAGCACATGAAGGATTTTCACTGAAAGGTTGTAAACACATTTGACTATGGTTTCAGTCTCTTCTGTCTCATTTTGAGTTTGTTTATCAAAATGTATTTTGGCCCAGTCTGAAAGAAATCCAGAAACTTTTGTCAATAATTAGAATTTAATAACTTCCTAATGCTAAGTCTTCATCTACACTAGGCTTAGCCTTACCATTCAGATGGGATAACTTAAAGCAAAAGATTACCTGATAGATTAGTGGATCATAACAGATCAACTATAACTTGGTTGCTGGAAAGATCACACACTGATTTTCTGGTCCTCATGGCACAGTTAGAAGAAACAAGAACTTAATACATTTTCAAGTGGGGAAAACCTGAGACTGATGGAACATAATTATCATCTTGGCATTAACTCCATATAAGAGGCAAATTTAGCATATTCAGCATTGAGAAGGGAACAAAACTGGTTCTAAAAAACTCAAAGTCTCGTTCTCACCTCTGCTCTGATTTGTCACATCAACTTTAAAGGCAGTATCTGTATCTGTAAAATAAAGTTGATTTACAAATATACTCAAAATGAAGTTGAAACCTGAGAATGATAGTGCTATACATTACTATCACATCTATCCTACAGAAATATCTTCCCTATCTTACTGTTATAAATGTACTCTACTTACTCTGTAGTTTATGTTGCTCTTTCCTTAAAGACTAAACATTCAAAAAGTTTTAAATGGGAAGAAGCAGGAAGAATTCAAGATCACTTGTGAAGCAGAAATTTCTCTATCTTGTGGATAGAGAGACCTGTGGAACAAGTTCCTATAGGAATCAAGGATAAGCCTATATGTTTTCTGAGGGACTATACATGCCTTTTACTAAACAAACTTTCAGAAGTGCTTAAATTCTCCAAAGATGAGGGCAAGGCAAGCTATCAGAGAAGCTGAACTGCTCAACTGTCACAGAGTCATTTTAAAAAAGGTCTTTGTGTGCCTAACGATGAGAAACATTACAGACCAGATCTAAAGTAGTTACTAAAAAACTGCAATATCTACAGTGATTTTTAAAACCAAGTATGAAGGTGATTTTATCTGCCATACCTGTGAAAAAACATCTGTATTTACCAAGTAAAGAACTCTGACTCAGACATGGTTTGAAGCAAATTTAAGAGCATTTATTAGAGACCATAAATAACAATTTAATAGAAATCAACATTTTCTTCAGCATGTCTAATTCTAAACTGTTTCTTATTTTTCCCTCATGTAAAAAATTAATCCATATAGTAAGACAGAATTGAAACTATACTCAAATTGGATTACTTTTTATAGAGCAACTTGCTCAAAAATAAAACTCTTATAAATTGACTATCACCTATTGTTTACTTAAGAAATAAATTTAGGGGAAAGTTATGGTCATTCAAAGCATTTTTTTTTGTTAGAATAGTATTGATCAAAAATCTCATCATAATAAAATCTGAAAAATTAAAATATATTTTTCAGTGTAAATATATTACTGCCTCAACATTTTATTCTGTACAAATTTAGTTGTTACTTATGGCAACATAATTGGCTGGAAAGATGCCAGTTTTTCCTCCTATTCTTCCTTCCCACCAATCAAATTGGGAATTTGTTTTAGTTGTCACTGTGATTTTGTCTCCGGCTTTGAAAGTCAAGTCACCTGGCTGTTGTCCTTCAAATGAATAAAGTGCAGTCACTTCTACTGGATCACTCAGAGAGTTATCTGAAATTAAAGAAATTAAATAAAAAGGAAATTACTAAAAGGAAATTACTAGTGTCAGCACATGCACTAAGTTCTTAAATAGAATATTCTTAAATGACAGTAGAAAAGCGTGACAAAGACACTAAAATAATTTATATGAGCATAGAAACCACTAATGAAAAATCCCCTCCATTTCCACTACATTCTTAGGTAAGTGAAATTTGAATTCCAGCCTATCAGTACAGTATATTTAATAAAATAATACTCTATACAAAATAAAGATTGGCCGTTTTTCTGTATGCCTCATACAGTCAGAGACAGTGGAAACAAAAGTGGTGTGTTGAGGAAAGCACAAGTGTTTCCTGAACGACTGCTATCAGAGCCACTGCTCAGGTTTGAGTTTTGGTTTGTGTTCTCTGTGACAGCTTCTTCACAGAAACTGCAAAACTCAAAGGAGAAAATCTGATTTTTTTAATCAAAACTCAGGATATAGGATGACAAAACACAAAATATCCACAGCACTTCCCTTCTTGTTCCATAGGTTTTGCAGTGCCTGGGATTTTGGTGTATCTCAGACGTTAAACAGAACACACAAAATGTGCCAGTGGAAGGAACAGATTACGGTTTGATGTACTGGAAATGACTTGGTTTGTATAGTGGTATTTTTGGCCACATATACAAATGGCTTTTATTTTCTTTACACCAATCTCTTACATAACTCTTCCTGTCCTCAGCTGGGGTTGGAATCATGCCATGAGTCTTCTGAAATAGTTTTAAAATTATGAAAATCTTGGATACTATTATCCATCCTCTATTCCTGTAGAAAATGTCTCAATGTTTATTACCACTGAACTTTTAATCTGAGTATCTTCAACTTAATTATGTTTTCTCTCAATTCCTTCAACTGTCTGAGGTACAGGAGGTAGTTGCATTAGATTAAAGTTGATTTAGAAAACAGTTAAATCTCTCACAAGTGAATCTAAAAGTGAAAAATGGAAGGTGCAATGGAAGATTAGTTAAGAGGAAATAATGTTTACACAGTCAGGTAGAGAGATTTCAGGATGTATTGCTCATATAGACATGATGGCTGCATAAATGCTCAAGCATGCAAGATTAAAGGCTTTTAGCATTAGCTGCACCTTCTTGCTGTCAAAATTGCTGGAAAACAGGAAACCCAAGCTCTCAATAGTCTACACATTGCAAGTGCAGAGCTAGAAAGGGTGGTGAGCGAAGCATTGATACAACGTTTTGGGTTTTTTTTGCAGTCTGTCTTCAACAACTGACAGCCACAGATCTTTTCTTCTGGTTGCTTTTATAATTTCAAAAGAAAGAGGAAAAATTCTTTTTCCTAAGGCTCATAAACACAAACTGTAGCCAAAAGAGGACAGAGAAGAACAATGGACTACAAATGTGTGCATAACAGCACAGGGTTTTTTCCCCCAGCATCTGTCAATATATATGTTCATTCTACAGGCCAGTGCTTTCTCTTCATGATCTGAATTTTTAGCAATCATCAAAGACTAATACAAAATTATTTGGCCATGAGCTGGGAGAGATTTGATTGCAGAGGAGTCAAATGCTGTCTTTCTTGATCACACAATCTCTCTCCTGCTACCTACAGTCACGATCTAAAGTCACACAACACTACTTCTTTTGATGTGAAAATAAAACCATGCTGATCAGGTCCATATCTCCATCAGTCACTCCTACCAAAAAAGGCAGCAATGCAGATTTTCTATATAGCTCTTTTACTGTCACATCTGAAACCCTGACAGACTGAATATTTAGGAATTACATGATTTTCCTTCAAGAATTCAAGCATTTGATGCAGTTGGGATGATACGGTGTGCTCCCATGCACAGTGTGGTTTGAAGCTAGATATTTTGATTGAGGAAATTGCAGAAAAACCCACGAAAGCAAAAAATCAACTTTTTACTCCTAGTATTAATTGAAGAATAGTCAGAAAATACTGTGGCCCAGGACTCTTTAGGTGGTATGGCATGAAAGTAGTTATGACTCAGTTGCACATAAGATGGAAGAAGGGGTGTGTTTTACTCCTGTGCCACATTCAGGCAGCACACATGGGTAAAAGTTCCTTTTATACATCACAGTGAAGGCAACAAATTCCTATACTTTGAGTTCTTAAACCTATGTGTTTCCATCACCTAAATGAATAATCACTCAAAGAGAATTGGACTTACTATATATTTAAAACTGCCCAAAATATATATGGAAAAATTAGATATTTGACAGAGCAAAAGAGAAGACTGAAAGAGCTAAAAGTGATGTGAGAGCTTCTTCTCATTACATTCAGAAGAAGAGCTGTCAAGACCAGTGTGATATGCTGGACTCAGCAATGGTAGTAACTAATAGTTACCACCTCCATGGCTGAACCTGCATTAAGACTAACATTCCCCTTACACAAACTGCTGAGTATTCTGAAATTGGCTCCGTAAAAGTAGGAAGAAAAATGAAGGGAAATGAGACACAAATTAAAGCATGAAAAGGTGGGAAAAAAAATCCATGTGTGAGATATCAAAGGGTAGGAGTATATTCAATGCACCACAACCATGCCTCCAATTATTGTTCGCTCTGTCATATGAACAAAATTGTTTTATGTGTTTCTTTTCCCATTTTTTGCCCCTGTACATGTGCATCTTTCCAAACATAGAGAAACCTCAAAGCAATACAGCTGAATATGAACACTCAGTTCTGTGTCCTTGCCCCATTTGCTACCTGCAATCATTTAAAAGCATTTTTCAGCTTTATTCCTGTCAGCTCTTTCACAGCCATTTCTACTTAATTTTCCCTATCAGCCTTTTCCCATACTATAGTTTTGTTTGATTTTATTTCTCATAAAGATTCCAGTTTCTGTGCTTTAATTCTGTAGTTTTGTAGCACAAAGCAGACAGAAGGCACATTTCTTGCCTCCAGAGTTCAGCATCCCATGCTTCATACTTATATGGATCATCTTAACAATGAGGTATCTTAAATGAATGCACTGTTATGAAACCTACCACACAGATTGTAAGGAGGATCTATTTCATGTTCTCCTTTCCCAATTTCAGTTTTGTATAAAAGGGTTTTAAATAAAATTGTTACATTCCACATGAAGATTGCTGAATGCATATACAGAAACCACATTTGCAGCTCACACAAGATGGTGCTACAGTGCTACATACAGCATATGATACTAAAATCATTGAGATTCGTGAGTATGCACACTGCAAGAAAAACAAACTACATTGTGGAAAATCCTTATTTGTTATTGGTATTTGAATACACACACCACACTTCCACAAACACGGTGGTCAAAACAGAAATACAGAAATTTTGGTTGAAGACCAATTAGTACAGTAGCCAACATATATATTCAATGTTCCAGCATACACAGGTATGGCACAGGTATGCTTGACGACAAACTTCTCTGACCACAATATCCTTTCATTTTATTCATCTTTACGTACCAAAATGATTTGAAGATTTTGTGAAGGACCACTGCTACAGATAAAAGACTTGGTGGGGTATAAACTAGAGTGAATTTATGGCCTCTTGGGTGTGCTACAATACAGCCCCAGAGTGAATGAAAGAGCAATAAAACTATTTTTAATTATGGCACATTTATCGCAGAATAAAAGCATTTTCTGTAAAGTCTCTGTAGAACAGATGCACTGTCTACACTTCTGTGACTCAGTTAAGAGTGCCAGTCTTTGACTACAAGGCCAGCTGGCATAGACTGGCCACACACATACCAGTAAACACTGACCAGAGAGAAAAGCCACACACAAACTGCCTACTGGTTTCTATACCAGAGTAACAACTGAACCACATCTTGGAATTATTTGGGAAAGTGCAAGGTGACAATAATGCCAAGGCATTTTCTAACAACATAATCACATAACTAAACGAGTTACAGTGCTTGGGCCCATGCCTTCAAACTGTTTAATTTACTAGTAAATAAACTAGCCACTAGTTTCACATTCTAATGTGAGCTTATAAAATACTAGTAAAGCTATAGGCTGTTTCTAAGACTAGTTTTTAGAGAAGAACAGGCATTTGTAATCATTTTGGCTTGAGTTTATTAGACTTCCAAAACCCAAATCTGAGTTGGAACACAGAAGAGTTGGAAAACAGTTCAGCTGTGGGCCCCAAATTTAATTTCACTGGCATAGATGCATATATCCCCCAGCCACCAAATGCCTGATGCTGAACATCTTGCAGAAGACGTGCTGCTTTTGGCCATGGACACAGCAATAAAACTGAAATAAGCTTAATGTACTTGAGGTTAATGGTGAGATTGCTAAACATGCACTTTGCAAATTTCACAAATTGTCAGTAATTTGAGAACTAGCATGATTTTGTGGGTCATGTGTGCACTGATGTCATGGTTTAATGCCAAATGGCAACTAAGTACCACACACACCTCACTCCCTGCCCCCTCAGTGGGATGTGAAAGAGATCTGGAGGGCTAAAAGTAAGAAAACTCATGGACTCATGGGTTGAGATAAGAACAGTTAAATAATTTAAATAAAATAATATTTTTTTTAAATGTAATGAAAAGTAAAATAAAAAAAAGAGAGAAATAAAACCCAAGAAAAGCAGGTGACGCAAATGAAGAGCAATTGCTCAGCACCAACCAAATGATGCTCAGCCTGCTCCCAAGCAGTGGCTCCCCAGGCAGCTTTCCCCCAAGTTTATATGCTGAGCACAACTTTGTGGGATATCCCTTAACCCAGCTGGGGTCAGCTGTCCAAGCTGTGTCCCCCCCAACCTCTTGTGCACCCCCAGCCCACTTGCTGACTGTGCAGCGTGAGAAGCCGTAGAGTCCTTGACTTAGGGTAACCCCTGCTCAGCAACAACTAAAACAGCAGCGTGTTATCAACTTTATTCTCATCCTGAATCCAAAACACAACACTACTAGCGATTAACACTACCAGCTAAGAGGAAAATTAAATCTGCCCCAGACAAAACCAGGACAAACTATATGATAGAAACTATAAGTGAACTAACATAAACTATTACTGCTGGTTCTGGGTTCATCACAATCATATTAAAGAGCTTGCAGAAAAGGGTCCTGTGACTCAATTGTCACCACCACCAAGCCTTCTGATCAAGAGGACTGATCACTGCCACGGTGTTCTTGTTGCTGACTGTCCTTATATTATGCACTTTTGGCTAAATATCTCTTTTGGTAAATGGGCTGCCACAAAATGTTACAAGTCAGATGAGTCTCCAGCATCAGAGATGACAGAAGTTGGATAGTGCTGGCACAAAAGCTCCACCAAAAAGCGTCAGCTTACTGAAAAGCTGTAATACAAGTCTCATTGTTTAAATGGAGACCTAGAAAAATAAGCAACCACAGGGACTCTGTTTGTGCAGAAGTAAGATAAAACCAACAAACAGACAAAATGATGGCAAACAGCTAACAGATTAGGCAGATGCAAAAATCTGTGCTTTTGAAAACAAACATATCAAGTATCAGAAAGGTTTAGTATACTAGTACACTGTTCAGAGGCATTGAAAGGATCAGGTATTGCTCATAGGTTTAGTATGAGAGATGTAACTAACAGTGAACAGAAAAATGTTGGTTCTTTACCCATTATGGGCTTTTGCTTGGAAAGAGTTAGTATTGAGTCTATAATCAGAGTTCAGGAAAGAATCCAAAGTATGTTAAAGAACTAGGTCAATTACTGGGCCCATTGCAAATCTGAGTAAAAAGTGATAGCCCTTAACAATGAAGACTTGATAGGAAATTTTAATGCCAACCTTAGAAAATGGTCTGGACAATACCACCTGCTAAGATACCACTGTGAGTGTAATTACCGTTATTATTTATTGGTTACACTAAAATGCCTGAAGGATGTTTGCTCCAAATTGTCATATTAAAAAGGAAGACTATCATCAGGTTCCAACCAAACATGTTAAAGAGGAAGAAAACCATTAGCTTAACTCAACAACTATAGATGAGCTAATGCAAAGAAAGCAAACAGCATCCCAGGTTGCATTAGGCAAAGTATTGACAATAGGTCAAGGGCAGTGATCCCCTTTACTCAGCACTGGTGTGGCCACACCTGGAGTGCAGAGTCCAGCTCTGAGCTTCTCAGTACAAGAGAAACAAGGACATGCAGGAGACAATCCAGCAAATGGCCAGATGGAAGCTGAAGGGACTGGAGCATCTCTCCTATGCGGAAAGGCTGAGAGAGCCTAGGGAAGAAAAGACTTACCAGTATCTATAAATATGAAGAGATGGTGAAAATAGGGTGGAGCCAGCTCTTGCCAGTGATGCCCAGTGACAGAGGCAATGGGCACATACTGAAACACAGGACGTGCTGTCTGAACATCAGGAAACACTTTTTTACTCTAAGAGTGACTGAACTGGTTGCCCAGAGAGGTGATGGAGTTTTCATCCTTGGAGGTATTCGAAAGTCTAGACCCAGTCCTGCTTGAGCAAGGGTGTTGGACCAAATGATATCTAGAGGCCCTTTTCAACCTCCGCCATTCTGCAATTTGGAGAAAAACTTCAAAGAGACTTTTGAAATAAAGTTACCTGAAAGTATAAAAGCAGCACAAAAATTTGTAATTGTAGCGAGTTTGGACTGGAACAGCTGTAATCAAAACCCAGTTTGATACCAATAGAACTCACATTGTCAGCATCATCTGATGGTCAGGCCAGACAGAGCAGACTTCCTGTTAGACACTGACTAGCCTGTATCCAGCTAGGGGAGTGCCAGCATGGAGCACACCTAGTAGGAACCCACATCTCTCTCAGGATGCTTCCTGGCAGGGCCTTCTTGTCAACATAAGGATCAGTGTGTTGTAGGGAGTTGCACTGACACACAAATCAGTTTAGCCTAGGACTGACAGAGTGACTGGGATTACTGTTAAGACTTGGATCAGAGTTTAGTAAAATAAGGGGCTGAAGAGAAAGATTCATTGGTGGACAAGCAATACCAGACATGAGATGAGGCAGTAAATGGCCAGAGTAAGTATCTTACAGGTATGTCTGCATTTGCCGTGTTCCTCAACTGACAGAGCTAGATCTAAGAACTAAAACGTAACACTGGCTCCTTGCAAGACAAGTGAAAAATAGAAAAGAGAAAAAAAATGTCTTATGGCTTATTCCCAGCCATGTGAGTTACTGCTTTACAGTCAAAGCCAGCTTTTAGGGTGGAACTAAAATCATAGTATGGAATCCAGTTAGTCAGCTTCTGCACTCAACTGTTACTAGGGGTCTTACAGTCCCTTCCTGCTTTATAATGCCTTCAGTAAACCTTGAAATGAAGGGTGGATCTGTCAGGGAGTGCTTTTGGTTCTGTTTGAGCTCAAGAAGCCTCAAGGTTTATTGAGCTATATTTCAGGTAGGATTTGAGTAGGGACTACAGAAACCAGAGATACATTTTCTGCTGGATGCAGCACATTATACATTAGAATATGAAAGGCAAGGGCTGGCAAAGGAAATGGCACGTAGTAAATTCTGAAGGCATCAGGGTAACTACTAATGACAGGGATGGCTTTCTGAAGTAGTGTTAGGGCTCATGACAAGAGGAACTAAAGATCTAAAATTCTGACTTGAGGAATGCAGCAGCATTGGGCCATGATGATGCCTAAAGGCAGACAGAGAAATGGTTAAAGTTCAACTTTGAAGTAGGTAGGTGAACCACTAAGTTAAACTTGTAATACTAACAAGATTGAGATGAAAGCTGGATCTGTCAGGGGGTGCTTTAGGTTCTGTCTGAGCTCAAAGACATACTTAACATGAGAGCCAGTGGAGGAATGTAAAAGATGGGCAAAATGATAGGGCAGGAAATTAACTTTGAAGCAAGAACTGAATCTAGATGAAAGTAAAGAAATACTGAATTTGCAAAGGTCAGAGAGAAGGATGTTGCAACAATTGAATCATAATAGGACAAAAGCGTGGACAAAAGTGGAGACAGAAAGAAAACGCTGCATCTTTAAAATGGTATTCAGAGAACATCTATAGGCCTCATTGCTCCTATAGTGAAAGTGAGAACTTCTAAAGAAATTCAAGTTGAAGAACACGTGAGCTCTGCAGGGGTCAGCAAGAGGAAGTTTCAGATTCTATTTGACAATTTTTATCTTGAATTCTTAAATAGTTGACAAAAGAATTCCCAAGTAAAGGAGAAATAGAAATAGTTCTTTGCAGAAAATGTTATCTAGCAAATTAAAAGGGACAAAGGACAGCTAGCTGGGAAAACTTAGCAGAAAAACAGAGGGCTGAATAAGGAAGACTTCTCAGTGAGACACTCAAAATATAGATGTAAAGGCAATTACAGACAGAGCCCAGCAACAGAACTCAGGGATCGCAAGTATTACCAAAGGAAACAGAAGATGTATATTAATCTAGCAGGTTACATACAGAAGGATGGACTACAATTTCTAATATGTGGCTATAAACAGGTCTGAGATAACAATGAATGAAGAAATCAGCAAATGAGAAATGGGAGGGAAAGTAGAGCAGAGAACACTGAAGAAACTGGAAGCCACAGGAAGGTGAAGTACAAGAACAGGAGAAGCATTAGCAATGTAGTAGAGCCACTCTTGTAGCTGAAGGATGAGCTAAATGCAAAATATGTGATAAAGTTATACAACACAGAGCTAAAGGGTCAAATCCATTTAGAAGAATCTTAATGAAGTTACAGAAACTAATAACAAAGATCAAGAAATTAAGGGAATGTGTACATAATTTAAAGAAACTTAAATACAAAGAGACAGAGATTTTGAAAATGAATGGATGTATTCCATATCCCAGAACTCTAAACCCAGAGCCAAATTAGAATTCAACATAATACAGTACTGAACACAGATATTACTCATTAGTTTGATAACCATTAATCCACCAAAAAGTCATTGGTTCCATAAACTGCCTTAAATTAGTGGGTTTTGAAAGGAGAGAAGTCTATGTGTACAGTAAGGGAACCTACTTTAAGGTTACAAAAAGGAAAAAAAACCAAAAAACAAAACAAAAAAACCATCAACAACAAAAAAAAACACCAAAAAGAGAAGCTAGCAAACAGAAGACTAGAGGGATGCAAAGTTTAGAGGGAAGATAGAGATGTCTTTGTGATTAGTGCCTTGATCTGTTCTATGACCACAAAAAATACTAGCACATGAAGTAAATGGTGCAGCTGTTTCAAAGAGACTAAGGAAACAAGCCTAAAATTTACCTGTTGATATTAATCTAGAAAATAATTAAGAACAGAATTGATCAGGTTGAAGTCAAAGCATTAATTATGTACTGGACCACTGATACAGAGAGAGAAATTGGATGGCACGCTATCTGATACAACACTAATTCTGTGTTGCTCTTTTCTCCAAAGAATTACGAAGCTGAAGCTACTAAAGCCTCAGTGATACAGCACCTTTTTTCAAGAATGAGACAAATCCAACATCTTGGTTATGTATGATCAGTTATACTGGGGAGTATCTCCCTTTTACTATATCTAAACTTACCCTCTTGGTTTTCACTATATTTTAAGCCTATTTCTGAACTATTATGTAGAAGAGCAGCTAAGAAAGAGATTTGATTTCTTAGGTGAATTGCATCAGGGATAGTCAAAGAAACATTGGAACGGAACTGAGAAGGAGGTGTGGCAGAAAGATGTAAGGTTTAGTGCTGGGTTTTTGAGGAAACTACTAATTATTCCAACATACCAGTTTCCTGAAAGCTGTTCAGTCCCTTAAAGTTAAGGATCTCACACCTTATCTCACTATTATATTTTGTAATTGCTTTAAAGAGTTTCAAAACAGGAAAGAATACTAGTTTTAAATTCAAAATATGTGAATTAATAGTAGTCTTGATCATAAGTCTAATGAGTCGCACTCTGAATTAGAACAAAGAAACAATTGAAGATACTTTGTTGATATTCTAAAACCAATCTAAATCTGTTGACAATCTAAAAGCAAAGTTGCTTCAGGATCTGAAAGCATACATGCATGCAACTAAACTTCTGTCCTTAGAAACAAAGTAATGGAAACAATTTCATTTATGTTATAACAGTCAAATTTGCACAGAACACCTCTGCAAACACAGAAAAAATACTCTCACATGTAAAGAAATAAAGTTACAAAAGTACAGAATTGTGCATTTATTACTACATGCACATATTAAAAAAGTAATCTTTTTTACAACTAATTTTTCTATTCATGACTTTAGAAAGCAATCAAAATGATGAAAACTGCAACTGAAAACAGTATTCTGTTATTGAAATAGAAAATATAGTTTGCAATGGATGTGACTACCAGTTTGAATATCTCCTCCAATTTAAAAACCTCTTGCATATATTATGTAATTCATTTATGAAAAAGGACTGGGTCATTTGCTTCCTGGAATGTAAACACAGAAAGAAAAATTCCAAAGTCATGAAATATCGAAACAACACTACCTCAAAATGTCCCCTTTATGACCACATGCAATAATAAGAACATGACAGATGCAATATCTCATTCCATATGACTTTTTGAAAACTGGCATCTTGGGGAGTAAGACATCATTAAGCATAGTTCACTGGATATGTATATTTTTAATATTTTATGGACGAAGAAGTTTAATGCAATCAATAGTCCATATTCTGATGATACCTGAATTTTGAGGCTTTACCATTTATAAGTAGTTTCTAACAAATTTAGGTAATGCCAGCTTTGGCTCAAAGTTTCAGCTCAGAGCCACAAAGGTGATGTTGAATTCATGGTCACAGCGAGGATGCACAAAAGTTAAGTCAAATTACCGAGTTATCTAAGTTACAATGTCATGATGAGCAGAAATAAAACACTTTGTAAGGTTGAGATTCACTTACTGGGCCCTTATTGGGCAATGTCTATTCTCAGGCTTTATCATTCACTATGTCTAAAGGCCTACATAGGCCTAAAACAGCAGCATCTTGGCAAAGTGGCAAATGATCTGTTTAAAAACTTGAAAAGAAAATGAAGTAAGGAAAGTCAGAGAAAGGATGAAAGAAAGTGCCATATGAATTACTACACAGAGAATAAGAGGGCAGTAAATTAAAAGATTTCATGGCTTTTTTCTCATGACAAGACAAAACATCAGCCAGTGAGGGCTGGGGAAAATGGAGTAAAGAAGAACCAGTGTAGTGTATCATACACTGTGACTCTGAAGAAATTAACTTTTCAACTCCTATATGGAAACAAAATATTACACATTTTAACTGCTACTTAGAAAAAGTCTTCAAGCAACTTCCATTTAGAAAGAAAAACAGTAGCCTAACTGTATCCTAAATATTAAAAGTCATGAAAATAATTTCAGTTCTTGAATCACACCAGTATACAGATGAGCTCTTTTCTCTACCCAGTATGCTCATTTTCCATATTCTTAGCTCTCACCTCTCATCTTTTACCTTAAGAAAAAAGGGCTTTATCTCAGCTTCTAGAGCAGAACAGATATATACTTTCTTACAAATTTAATTCTAGTTGTTTCCAGACAAATAAGAAACCAAGTGTTTGTTCAGCCTTACAAGTGAAATCTCAAATGTCCTATTCACATGAAACTACTAATTTCCTTAATGGCCTTTTTAATTTTGTTTTTTAAATGTAGACTCACCTCAAAAAACCCTCAGCATACACAAAACAACAACCTCAGATCTCACTGAACAGATGTTTGGGAAGGCCTAAATGTGCACAGTAGACTTGACATTTTATATCTACAGGTACTGATCTGCTATCATCAGATATATTCTGTACAGATACTTGAAGTATCTCATATGCCACCATTGATCCAAATAATCTCCAATAATGCTCATCTGATCAAAGGTCAGGAGACGTGATATTCAGCAAATCACACTCAGAACAAATAATCTCTTGCCTTAGCTGTTTCTTTGCCAATCATTACAACTTGTTTTGGGCAAGTAAACAAAAACACTTATCTTTCTCTACTTTCTGAACAAAAGCTTCTTAAGAAACTCAAGTATTTAAATTCAATATTGAAGTCTGCAAATAATTAGTTCTTCATGACTAAGAAAATGAGGGTGGACTTTTTGCATTAAGTGAGCTTCACTGTCACTGGGGTAGAACAGTACTCTTTAAATGCCCCACAAATGCCTATCTATGCTCAGTTAAACAAACCTGCTCTGAGGAGGGAGAGAAGGTGTAAGTTGCATTGCTCTATTCTACATGCACTTATGGGCAAAGAATTGTTCTATACCTAGAACACCTGAAGGCTGTTGTGTTAAAGCAGCCATAGATTTAAGGCAATTTCAAAATCACAGAATCAAAGTATGGCTTGGGTTGGAAGGGACCCGAAATCCAGATAAATGGCATCTGAAGCCCGTCCCTTGTCCACTGATGTAGTTGAGTGGGTTGGTCAGGCAGGACTTGCCCTTAGTGAAGCCGTGCTGGCTGTCTCAAATCACCTCCCCATCCTCCTGTACTTTAGTATAGCTTGTAGGAGGATCTGTTCCATGATTTTCCCAGGCACAAAGGTGAAGCTGACAGGTGTGTAGTTCCTGGGACCCTCCTTTTCCCCCTTTTAAAAGAGGTGTACAATGTTTTCCTTTTTCCAATCACCTGGAAAATGTGTTACATGGATGACATCAAGGAAGGCCTGTATCATTCCAGGAACTACACTCTTTAATATGTTTTGGTATTAAATGTACACCTGAGTTCTTGAAAGGAAAGCAAAACCAGATGTTAAGCCCTCTTCCATGAGGACTGTCTCAGCAAATCCTATTTTCTGATTTAGTTGCAGTGCTAGATGTTAGGTATTACTTTAACTGGGTACACCGTCCAGGTTTCCAGTGTTACAAAGCCCTCCAGTTGATTTTCAGAATAACTATATAACTACCTTCTCTGTTAACAAAGAAATGGTGGCTGGAAATAACCACTCAAAGCAAATTTAGCCATAGATGTTCCATACAAGGTACAAGACCCTCAATTTTGCTACAAAGCCTCAACAGATAAAAAGTTCATCATCAGCTGCAAATCTGTATGCATGGAATGAAGATATTATAAACACTTTTGTAAGAGACTCACAAAACCCAGGAAAAGGCTTATGTATTTTTGACCTCTTCTATGTAAGCTAGAAATGGATCATTTCAAAGCAGATTCCATATTACTAACTTGTGTCATTACTGAACTGTGTCATGTCTAGCAAACAAAACTGGTGATTGAAACAGACTTGACTATATTTAAAGTTTAAGTTACTGTGCAAATTTAGCTCATCAGTATGAAACATATTTCGCTGGTTTTGAGTTTCTGGCCTACTAGGGAACATGCTGGCTCATCATCTTCATCTGCTGATGGAATGCTTTCTATCTTTGTTTCAGCACACTCAGCTTTTGCATTAAAGAAGTGCCTTTTTTGTTAAGCATCTGTGGATGTATTTGATATTTAGGATATAAAAAACCCCTACCTCCTGCTTGCAAGAGTCAATTCCATAACAGTACTTTTGCTGATTACTTCTTATATTTTTCTGCCTTTTCAAAAAACAATTAGATTTTCATTCAAAGTGAAAAGGTCAAATAAACCATATGGATATCAAGGGCTTTATCATGCTCAAGACTACATTAATGCAAATAATGTCTGTGCTGAAATCATACTGCAAAAGCTGAGATGCAATGCTAAGCATAGCCTTCATATTATGAAAAGTACAGTTACAAGAACTGAGCTCTGTTTTATTCAGGTCAAACTGATGATTTAGGAATGATCTGGGGCTCTTTTATTTTGACAAGCTTCTCCATGTTTCCTCTACACATACCAAGTTAGCATTTCAATCTCAATACACAGTCTCTGCATTTTGATTCTCAAATCTCTGTACTGTCAGCTTCAAAATTTCTGCCAAGGGTATTATTGGCACATAAGCTGTTTCACTTGATAGAAGTCTTAGCTTTTATGCCAGTCTGGGAAACAATCTACAGCCTCAGGAGAAAACCAAAGAGTAGTAAATGCAACAATTCTATACAGTTTCTGCCAGTTTCTTAAGGTAATGCTTTGTAAAATACTGATTGAAATTTTTTTGCAGCTTTGCATGGAGACATACTTCTCTGCACTGGCTAGAAAAATGGTTAAAATAACAAAATTATGTGAGACAAAGAGTATCTCATATGGAAACATACTAAATAATAATATTGTACAAGGCCTCATTGGAAGGTCTGTTCACAATCCTTATCATCAATGTTTAATCCTGGTTGAGTAAACAGCGGACCAAGAACAGAAAGCCTGTTTTCAAGGCAAAATGAAAATGAACTTCATAGAATAAAACAAATGAAAGATGTTATTACTACCAGGCAAAGGAATCAGATAGAAAAGTATTTTTGCTAGAGAACTAGAAAGCATGAGAAAAGAATAATTAATCTTGATAAGAAAAAAATATAGATGAAAAGGAGGAAGAGTTTCAAGTCATTGTGAAAGATTCAGAAACTTCTTTCTGTAAAATGGACAAGTGAATATCTCCTGTTTCAATACAAAGTCTAGCACTTCAATGATAACATTTATATTATATGAACACCTGCAATATATAGAAAACTCTTGTTAACTTTAGCAGCACTAAGGGACATAAGGGTTGTTGAAATCTATGCTAGGATTTATTCTTGCCACAATTACTAATTCTCATTGCTTTTATGTTTCTTCACCAGCAGTACAGCCATTTTTAATTCTACCTATCCCACAGGCTCCATCAACTTATAATTTCAAAAGGTATTCAATCAATACTCCTCTCATCTGCCAAATGGTGATTCAAGCAATTGTACTTCCACTTACAGTATCCCATGGCACAATCCTGTAATCATTTGGCCACAGTTTAAACGAGTAGGAGAAAGGTAGATAGCCCTTTTCATTACAGAACAGCTTCAGCAAGAGCTAGAAATGGCACAGAACCATGAACTAGAGCCTCATCTGATCAGTGCAAACTCTACAACCTGCAACATCCACCAGCACATGGATGAAGCATCTTGGACAGCCATTATCACCCATGGTGTGTTCACATTACACTTCCCAGCTAAGCACAACCAAACTTCGTGGAATACTCATTACATCAGCCTAGTCAGTTATGATAAAGTTCTTGAAATGAAAAAGCAAACAGTACCACAATTTTCAGTTGAAATTTACGAATGGTATTAACAGTATTCTTCATAAATATGCTTTTAAGTCAAGTGAAATATTGGATTTATAGATGCTCTTTCAAAAGAAAACGCTAACAGCAATCACATCCCTTAGTTCAAGCTTGAGGAAATTCAGGCTTGCAGATGGGATTCAGCCACTGGCTCGAATTTGTCCAATGTACAACAAATGTGAAAGCAGATTTTTCCCTCAAAAGTATCTCCAAACCTACTCTGCTGCCCCAACCTCAAATTCTGGGTCATCCTTCTGTAGTTGCTGACAAAAGGCAGAAACGGCAGGAGTTCAGAAGACACAGTCTGAACCTTATGGCAGAGACCAATGCTTGATACTGTGTACCAGAGCAAGTTTTCCCATTCTATTTTTCTTTACATAGGAGTTTTCTATTTTCCTATTTTTAATCTTCTTTTGACACCTTCCTTGCTAAATAGCAAAGGAGCTGCTAAAAACACAAACATGCACCACTGAGAGAAAAGGGGGAAGAGGAGTGCAAGTCTCAGTGTGCATGAAAAAATTAACACTTCCTTTCCACAAGAGTAGAGGTCACTTCTAGCTGAGCTTCTTCAAGAAACAAACAACTGGAAAAAGAATATCCGAAGGTTGCCTAATATGGCAATAAAGTTGTTAATGAGAAAGACAAACCAAATGAAATATAACCAGAGAAGTCTCAATGCAAACCTTACCAGACCTCAGCATGAAAAGGTAAGAAGTTTCCTGAAACCTTGTCTTTTTGTAGAAGTGAGAAGCATTATTACACCATTTCTAGAACAGCTATTTGTCATACTAATTTAGCTTACATTAGTGTCTGTCTTATTGATTTCTTTCTCCATGGCCTCCTATTTCTTATTCAGGGACTGACAGTGTTTCTGCAAAAGGTGAATGACCTTCTTGGTACAATCAGCAATATCCGGCTGGCCGACCTGCATGATGTAACACTGAACCAGCACAGCCAAGGTAGATGTAGGACTCCAGGTCCCTCCATGACAGAGAACATATCACTTTTTGGGGAACTGTGGCACCTAATTTTACTGCTTATGGGAAAATACATTTAAAGTGGGTGTTCCATCAGGGTGAAAAGTATTAATTTCCCAGAGAAAGAAAAGTCTTCCCTTAGCATTTACTATGAGGTAGATGTTCTCGTCCCTGCTACAAGGATAGATCTGCAAAGCATCAGCCCACCATTACTGCAAAAAGACATGAATTTCTTACAATAGTGTTAGCTATTGTCTCAAGTCAGTCAAGCACAGGGCATTTCACCACACTCTGGAGAGAAATCCTGTACATCTATTACTTCCTTGAGGTAGTCAAAATTTCTGTTTGCCTTCAAGTACCATAAATGAAGCAGAAGCTCCCATACTCCCAAAGGCTTTTCTGGATAATAGACAGGAAAGCAATTTAAGCTTGCTTTAGTCCTACTGCTTGAAAAACACAGAAGAAAATACTATCTAATGAAGTTCACAGCTTTGAAACAACTTTTTCAGTGTTCCAGAAATACGCTAAAGCATTAATCTGTATGTGTTACAATGGCTTCAGACAAGACTTCAATCTATACTATTTAACATTTATATGTTCCCATGAACAATTTAATGTTTTAATTCTGTGAATCAGAATTATCAGTTTAGCGGTGCTTTACACTTAAAAAATATAAGCATAGATTGCACTGAAATTTTTCTGTGCTTTAGCTCTAATTTCCTAATTTTTATTCCAAACCATTAAAAAATGCCCAGAAAAAAAATATTTTTACCCATGCCAGAGTATCTGGTTCATGCTTAGCACAACAGCTCTCTGCCCACGCATGTACACAAACATCAGAAAGACCCCAATTTCATTCTAGCATGTCTGACCTCAATCTTTCTGTGCCTTGTTGTATTTTGAGTTAGCTGATTATGTGCATCCAGTTATTTGTTTCAGTATGACCAGTGAAGGCCTGCATGCTGCATGTTTTCCTCTCGGCTTGCCACAACATAAGCCATAAGCAGCTTGATTATCTGACTTATCACGTTCATGATAGTAATAGTACGATCCTAGTAAAAGTGAATCAGGGATAAAAATAGTCTCAAAAATAATTTCCTGGGATTTCCTGGGTTTGGTTAGTATTAAGAAAGAGCTCATAATAGCAAGAAAATTAATACTGTGGGGGACCACCAGATGGATGTTTTATTTTTCTAGTAACTAAATATAAACATGTCACAAGTCTTGCCACGAAAAACATAAAAATAGACCAAGCTCAGCAAAAACTCTTAAAACAAAGCAAAAAACTCCTATACTTTAGTTTACCAAATTAGTAGACAATGTCATGAAGGATTATGGCAGATATATCATATGTCTCACTTTGTAAAAATTTTCTAAAACGAATACCTATTTGTCACACTGAGCTGTCTTACTGATTTTATAGTTTATAATCTGCTAGAGTTTCTCATTAAATTATAGTATTGAAGGAACAGATTACTGCACAGCTTGATGAGGGTTCTTCCTTACTATAGTTCTACTTGATCCTACAGCAAATCTCTTCCTTTCTTGGAAAACGAGTAATTCATAAACTGAAGAATAAAAAGTAGCTTTTTTTCCAGTTTCAGATACACAGCACATATCGACACCACCTAAAAGAGTATGTACACATCTGATTTTATCACGTTTTCATGGATGATTAATTTCCAGTTCAAAAGAAAAATGCATTTTTCCCCTCACTGTGAACCACAGAGTTTTCCTCTGTCCCTAAAAACAAGAGGTTCTGGATTCCTTCTCCATTCCAGGTCTATGCAGATATCAGGTACAAAAAACATTTTATAATCTTATTTAACTAAAAGTTAAAAGCTTTTGATTCAGTTTTACTACAATTCAAGTTGGCAAAGGAAACTTCAGAATGATGAAAACATTTAAAATCATCTTGACCCAGAACAGACAGAAAGAAGCAAATAATGAAATACTGACAATATCCTAGGAAGGCAGACTTACTGTATATGCTTTCTAACAACAAAAGAAAAGCAAAAATTCACATATTACACTGGGAAAAAGTTAGTCTAAGACCACAGAGATAGCTGATTTTTTTTTGTCTCAAAACTCATGAAATATTTTTACTTTCCTGCTATGGTTTTTCGTCTTAATTAAAATAAAAATGCCCAAGTAAAAAGTCACTCATCGAGAGGAGATTTGGGCACACTTACATTTCTCTTGTAGCACAGTTGTTAGAATTTTTTTGTCAATGGGCATTTCTAAACATGGAACTGCACAGTGAATATAAATAGTTGCATGTTAGATTTCCAGTTTAATCTGAGTTGTTCCAAAATCGTACTGGTTTTGTTAAACCTAAATTGAGAAATATATATATATAGGTGATTGCTTCAATACATATTTACCAAAGCAAGCCTGTTTAAAGTTGCAAGCCCCTAGAGTGATGCTCTCTTTCAGCAGTTTAACTGAAAATTCCATTTTTTCATTATACTGTGCTAAAAAAGCTCAGCACCACATATAAGCAGAGGTACTAATTAATGCAGACACGGCTAAAATGGTGTCCATGTTCCAGGTTATATTTTCTTTTCCAAGTTTGACCAATATTATCCTAGAGAGTAGTACCTTTAAAAATAACAAGATAAATAAGTCAGATGGAAACTGAACTGCAGAACAGGTATGAAAGTAAAATAAATGAAACAGGAGGAGAAATCACAAGCAAAAATTTTTTTTCTAAAGCTTTTTACCTCAGAAGCGGTCTATGGATTCTTAGTCCATATAATTATGTTGGCTTAGTTAACATATTTTTAACTGGTCACAAAAAAATCCACAATGTACTAACAAAGGCAAATTCACATACAGACCCTCAAGTTTCCTTGACAAAATACACTTCAAGAGGCATGAAAATCTGTCTTGGAATTCTCTTGGGAAGCAGATTTTCACAGATCTACTGAACCATCTGGCATTCATAGATTACCAAAAGAAACACTGAGATCATCTCTGAAATTTTAGAGAAGTGGGCCAGGCCTGATTCCTGGAGAACTGTAAGCATGAAAAGCAGCCTCTCTGATGCATGTAGTTAACACAAACTGAATTTACCACCTCGTGGTACCACCTAATCAAAAAGGGTTGATATTGCCTCAACTGCTTTAAACATAAATAAGTAACGCTCTAGAAGGTTAAAATAAATCAACGAATTAATAAATAAATAAATAATAAAAAAAATAAGGACTGGAGTTTAGTGAAAATTCATTAGAGCTTTTAGGAGCCCAAATCTTACTGATCTCAGTGAGCTCACAACTCAGAATTTGCTATTTGTAATATTACTTAAAATTTGAGAGGAAAGAGAAAATGATTTTTGACAAAGAGCTCATCAATCTGTTTGGAAATGAAAAGAAAGATGAAGGAAGACCAAAAAGTGGCTTGATTACAGCATAAGTGTCTCAAAGAGAACAAGAGGAGACCAAAAAAAAAGCTCCTCCGAGTAGCAAAGGGCTCTTTAATATAGTGAAGAAAGCCACAACAAATATTGTCTAAAAGCTGCAGACAAATTCATGTAGGAAGGCATGAATTTTTAATAATGAGGTTGACAAATCACTCAAATCATCATTGAAGGAAGAAGGGGTTTTTTTTAGCTTCTTAAAAACAGTGACAATTTTCTCATCTGCCTCCATATCTTCATCAGTGGGCTTGATATAGCACTTCTTTCAGTATGCAAGAATATAAATATATGCCTAATGGGACAATAACAATCTGTTAATATTTTATTTTATTTTTAAAGTGAAAGGTTTCTGCTGAAAAAAATGTAGTCAAAATTAATATTTTAGGTTTTTTTTTTAGTTTTACTGTAATCAAGATGGGGTGTGTTGATTTTATGCACAATAGTTAAAAAGTTCAATGGCTGCAGATAATTTATTGCTTTCAAAAATCCAAGAAGAGAGCAAATATTTTTCTCAAGATAAAATTTACAAATATTTAGTTCAATACTTGTGGAAGGTATGAAAGACATTGTTTCTGAGAGAAATCTAAAAAAAAAAAAAATCCTTGAATATTTAGGTTTCACAGCAACAAGTTCCTATGGGTTTCTTGAGCAAATCATATGTCCACTTAAACAATGCAGACAGAATCATTACTTTCTCCAAATTATCATAAAATACTTACACTGTTACCAAAAGAACTGCTTTTGTGTTTAATATGAGTATTTTGTCTTACAGTATGGTAAGAATTCAAGACCATGGTGAGTATTGATAATTGTGAATGAACAGTGAAATAACGCTGCTTGGAAGGAAAGAATTTCTTCCATTTTCATCCCCACTCCTGTCTCAAGTCAGTTTCCTGATTGCTTCAGCATCTTGGCAATTCAAAGTGATTCTTTTCCAAACATGTGAAACAGTCCTTTTCTGATTAGCTGAGCTGAAGAAAAAGTGAAAAATATCTGACTTCTGATTTGAACAAACTGCCTGTTATTGATTCAGTTCTCACCAACATTCACCTCAAACCAGGTCCAACTTTTATTAGCAGACCACTACTCCTGCTGCTACCAGTTCAGCTGGGAAACCACATCACTGTAACATTTTCAGAAATGTACACTATTCAGCAAACTGTTAGGAGAGTAGGCAGGTAAGTAACCATTTATCTACATTTTTGGTTACTTGCTGCTCCATGGCAGAACCCCAAGCAGAAAAAAAAAAAATCATAGAAATCATAACACTAATGAAATCTAGTATCTAGGGTTAGATATTCCAGTGTGACAAACTATGAACTTTATGTATCTAAAAATATTGTCCTAATGAAATAAACTCCTCGGTCTACAATGTCCAAGTAGTCACTGAAGAATCAGGGGTTTTTTGTATTACAGATGTGGTACAGAAGTCCAAAGAATCATTCATCTAGAAAAAGAAAAGCTAGATTGTGGTAACAAATTTTGGAAGGGCAGTCACCCCTTTTAGTAGATTTTATAACAAAGAGGGGACAAGTAGAAAAATGAGGATGCAAATGCCTAATTCTAGTAAAGGAGAATGCATGAACTTTCATACTCATAAGCAAATCAAATTTCTTTATTTAATGAGTCTTGAGAAAAATCTCTGCTAGTGTAGAAACTTCATACTTCACCGAATCACAATAACTGTATCAGCTGTTAGTTTGTTGCGGTTTTTTGTTGTGGTCGTTTTGGGGTTTTATTTCCCAGAATTGTAAAAGGTCTGTGCAATTTTTAAACTGCATCTAAATAAAATGTGTGGTATTCCCAAGCTTCTGGAAACATTTAAAACACTACTGAAGCTCATTTTACAACTAAATGCATTACCTTAAGCATTATTCAGTTACATGAAAACAACCTCCTTGCATCTGAGTTCAAGTATCACGTTGTCAGTTTAGAAAATCATGTTTTTCATTTATCGTTCTTCTTGCATTTGAAGTAGGTTATATTACATTACTTATCTACATAATTCAAGTACACAGAAAATAATTTAAAATGTTTCATCCACAAGTCTAGCTCTTCTTTCATCTAATGAGAAGAATTAATATTTCAGCCTTTCTACTACTTGTATAACTATTGCAAAACCAAATGCTGGTAACACAATGCCAAGCTGCCCCTTCCCCAACCAAAGGCAAGTCCTTATTACTTGCAACCCAGACAAACTTGTTGTTCAACATCAAAACCTAACTCCACACCAGCCATTATATCTAACATGTGGCTTCCTAAAGATAAGATTCATTCACTCTTCTATTGGTTATCTATATGTATTTTTTAAACTAGAAAGACACAAAAAATTTTGAATATGTTTTTTACAGATCACTGTAGAAGAACATCTGTTACAGCAACTACTCCTGCAATAAAGATCGACTAGTACGTGCTATAGCAGCTAGGTAGCTCTGTTGATATAATTTGGAAATAATTTGGACTATAAATAGGCAAAACCAGATTATTGACAGGAGGTATGGCCTTATGGCTCTTTCTATTTCATTCCCCAGCATTAACACACCCCTTGTGAAAGGGACTGCAACTCTTTTCCAGCCTCCCCTCAACATGCACATAGGCTACGGTAGTTGAAACACTCAGGCAAACTGACTTCAACCTTGATTGCTCCCAGTGATAAGAAAAAACCTTTAGCCTAGAAACACAGAGTATTTCTGTGGATTCAGAAAGCATTTGAACTGTTACCTATGGAAATATAATCTGCAACAGAAAACAAAGTATACCATGCCATCATTTGGACAAGATCTTACTGCCCCTCGTATTCCTCAAAGATAAACTTGTATATTTCTAGAAATTGCTAGAAATCCCCAGTAGCAGACTGATTGAGTCTATATTTTGATTTCAAGGAATCTTGAAAGCCATTCAACAGATGGGTCTGGAATATTTTTACCTTGTCACTTTCACCTGAATAGAAGAGCACTCCCTTCAATATAGCAAATGTGTGCAAGATTTATAAACCTATTCTAAGTTGGTCAGGGCTTTTCTAAGTCTGGGAAAGCTTAGTTTTAATGTCCAGAAGACCAGTTCTTCTCTCTTGGATGACAGCTATTGAGTACAGACCACTAGAGTCATCCTTCTTTTCCTTGTAAAAGTCCTACAACACAATAACAGATTTGGATTCTCAGGAAGTCTCTGATCTGCAGAAGTCACATTGACAGCTCAGCTTAAGATACTCCTATGTTGGCCCCTTCAACAGACACACATATCAAGAACGTGTATGAAGAGAAGATATAAAAAAGAATGTAAAGACAATAACACATAATTTATCTTAATTTTTAGCGAAAAGCTCTAATTACTCTTTGCCTTAAAAAGACTTTTCACTCTGATCAATTATCAAGCTCAATTTTAGCTCTATTTGCAGAAATAAAAAAGAGATATTCTGTTTAATTTTATTTTCAAGTGGAGCATGCAATACATGAAAATATAAGTACATATTCATACATATATATATAAATATGTAATATGGAATGCAAATACTGGATAGTAAGATTCTCCTATTAGACCTGAAAGTGCTTTAAACATAAGAGAATCAATGGAACAACAAACAAGTAATATCTTTAGTATAACGCAGAGTTATTTCAATATAAAAATCTGAAGAAGCAATGTAAATCTGTGTTTATGCCAGCATAATCAGGTGCGATCTGTGGAAGCACTTTTAAAATTAAAACAGGAATTATAGTACATTGCATAAGGACTTGGACAGAAGCTTATTATATCAGCTTTCTTTTTCATTTCAATTAGGTGGTAACATAAAATAATTTTACTACTTCAAGTGCATTTTTCAAGCTCACAGAATATAACAAAAGAACTTGGGCTGCTCAGAAAAGAACATAATCGTTAGAACGTAAAGCCAGGGAATAAGATTAATGTTTATGAAATATTTTCAGGAGAGCATACAAGATGTGAATCTCTTTTTAACACATGTACAATAAAGAAAAATATCAGTGGCCAGATATTTTTACATATCTTTCAAAGTACTTTTAGGACTTCTCAGATTCTACATTGTATTAATAAAAGAAGTGTAAGCTTAGTACTTACCCACAGAGGCATAATCATTGGGAAGTTCAGGATAAAGTTTGTTTGTATTCTTTTTAGCTGAAAGAGAAAATAAAGTACCAGCTTATATGACATGCTCACATATATTGTTATGTTTTGTATACTGCTCCTCTAATACAAGTTCAACAGTTATTAAATGATTGCAGTTAACTAAGGAGCAGTGCAGAAGAAAGAAATACGGACTTTGCCTCATATCCTTTACTAGAGAATTAACTTAACAAGAGGAGCTGCACAGTAAAGCCTCACTTTGAATGAAAGCACTTTGTTAAAACAAACTGTCAAAGAGCCAAAATTCTGCCTCTTCTGCTCTACTGTAAAATCTCTAATGATAAAAAGACAATGACAACTTACAAAGAAACTATGATTTCTAGAAACCAAAAGTTTCTAGAACTAGGACTAGTAGTTTCTAGTAGGACTGTTCTGTTTACTAAGAAGTTTCATTGTACTATGGTGCTTCTATGTGTCCAGTAAAATAAATATTTCCTCTGAATTATTACATGATTTTGTAACTATAAAAACAGTTTCTATAGCAAATCTGTCAGAGAGAAAAGGTTTATTAATATAAAACAAACAACAAATCCTTTACTCTTTATCACTCATGGCACTATATCAACAGGCTTTCAGTGTTTGTCCAAGGAAGAGCATTTAAAAAACATTTTATAGAGGCAGCTGCTATAGTAACTGTATAGTATTAATTAGCTTTAATGCTCTGATTTTATGAAGAGAATTAATTAGTCATTATCAAAAATTTTCACCTGGTGGTGTAGGTCTAACAGTGGGTTTGGGTGGCTCTGGTCTGGATGATGGTCTAGCAGGTGGGTCATTTACCTAAAATACACAAATTTTTTAAAAACGTTGCATCACATCTGGACCTAGATTGTGACTTCAGAGCCTAGAAGTATGTCAAGTTACACTGAAAAAAAATTTAAATTAGTCTTTCTCCACGGAACTTGTAGGAACCCAAGAAGCATACTAAACACTAGTGACATACACATGACACTGAAGTAAATCACCATGGGTTTAACAAAGCTTAAAGTAAATGCTTTGCCTATCAGTAAGGTCAACATCTATAAGAAAGTATCTTCTGCAGTCCCAGTATTATATTATAAATGTGATTGTTTGAATGGAAGACAGAAAAAGTAGAAAGAGTATCCAATTTGCAATTAACTTGATTAAAAATACTTGTTCAAACATTCCTAATCATCTCCTCAGATTTGATAACGCACAATTACAAAACAAGGGTATACTTTGTTATTCTGGAAGATGTGAAGCAAACCCAGCAACATTCTTGTCCACAAGAGCCTAGCAGGGAAATACTTGAACAAATGTTCCACATGCAGTAACTGACGTGCTATACCTTCAGTCATCCAATAGAGAAGTTAAAAATGCCTCATGAACATCAGCATTAACACTGACTAGGAACAGCTCAGGAACAGAGAAAGCCTATACGAAAAAGAAGTGCACAAACCCTTCTTTGTTCCCTTACAGATTTTCCTGGATTATTTTTTTGCTCTTCATTTTCATACACTTCAGTGAAGGATGCTAGAGTTTCATAAAGATCATTTGCTTGAGCAGGAAAAGGCACGTCACCAAGCAGGATGGCACTAGCACGAATGTCCTGCCCATAAAACCTGAAACGAAAAAATAAAGATGGCAGGTATTTGACTATTATTACATTTCAAGTTCTAGATAAATTCACTTGGTGCAAATGCTCCCTATCTCCATTCCTGGCACTGCATTTTTCCTACTGATCATATTTTGAGAAATGACAGAACTAGTTCAAGGCTGTAAATTTGGAATACTGACCACAGCCCCCATTTTCCTGCACCACTTGGGAGGAGTAGGTAGAGAAGCTGTGATTGAAGTTGAGCCCAGTAAGATGGAAGGTGTGGGGGGGAAAGGTGTTGCTTTCTAGATTTGTTCTTATTTCTCATTATCCTATTCTCTTAGTAACTGAAAATAAATTAAACTAATTTCCCCTTGATGAAATTGGAGTTTTTTTGACTGAAATAGCAATTGGTAAGTGATCTCACTGCCTTTATCTCAGCTTATGAGTTTGTAGTCATACTTTTTCTCCTCTCATCCTGTTGAGGAGGGGGAGTGACAAAGCAACTGGGTTGGCATGTAGTGGCTAGCTAAGGTCAACCTGCCATGGATAAATAATCCCTAAACATTTAGCATCATCTCAATACCCATTGCAAGATGTCTAAATTGAAGAAACCCTTGTCCCTCAAGAAATTCTAAACTGAGTATAGTATGTTTTCACAAAAACATCTTTTTCCAAAGTGAATGTGTCTTAGTTAATTCTGTCACTATGCTTTCACTGAATCTTCTAGATTTTAAGAGCTTACTTGCGATTTGTTTCTTTCCTTTCAATTAAACAGGTTCCTTCCAGAGATACACCTGCAAACAGTCCTCGAGATTTGCAGTATGTATAGACAGCAGCAGAGCTTCTCAGAGCAACGTCCCCTTCTAAGTTTCTAGAAGGAAAAAGTTTTGGTTGATATTCTTCAATATGGTTTTGTAGCATGAACAGCAATTGTCTTTTTCTTTTAATTCTTCATTTTCTTTTAACCCTGTTTTCAGACAGAAGCACAGAACAACGTTGTCTCATATGAATGCTCCCCATTAGGTCCCTGAGAGACTGGACTGTTCATGGTTTATGACTCAAAACCATCAAGGAGGGTTCAGGGTGATTTGCTGAGGCCAGGTTTGCATCCTTCGAGGGTAGGTGAGTTTTGGTGTGCAGTGAGATTCACTCAGAACAGAGGGAGAGGCTGCAAGCCGGGCTTTCAGGCTGAAAAGAGGCAAATCCTTCAAGGTGGGTTGGCACCTTTTATCATGGTAATTGTTCTCCCTTACACAACTCCCAGTCCCTCCCCCGGGAAAGGTCTGATGGGGCATAACTGACTCAATGCACTGACAAGAGAGGCAGCTGTCATGTCTGAGAAGGGATCATAAACCATCAAAGACCCCCAAAGCACCCTCAGACTGATTCCTGAGGCCTTGCACCAGAGGACTGAATGTGATGCAAAGGGATACAACAGATCCAGAGTCTATGGCAAGAAATGGTGTCAAACTTCCACCCCAGAGGAGTTACCTGGGTGTTCCCAACTAGCCTGAACATGTATTAATCCACTGAACTCTAAGCTTCGTGGAACCCTCACCACTGAGAAGACCAGAAGATCATCAACAGGACACTGCTGGGATCCACAGAGTGGTGATATTTTCTGCTCAATCTGTCTGTCACTCTTTCTCTCCTCTCTTCCTCTTTTTCTATTTCTTTCTCTCTCTCTCACCCACTCCCATTTACTGTTAAATAAAATCCATACCATTGACTTCAGCATATGGTCTCGTTTGCACCTTATTTAGGCAGAGGCATCTCTGTAATAATTTTAATAACTGGATCTTAACAGCCTCCTCTGAAAACTATTAAGCCACACTTTAATCACATTTTAAAATGATCCAATTATGTTTGGACTGGTGACTGAAACCCTGTTCAATATTTCCAAATCCTCCTAGACTTTATGGTCAGCACAAAACACTTCTAGTAAGGCCTTATTGGACCTCAATAGATTTGGGACATTACAGTATTTATCCTTTACAGGATCACATAATATTTTAAGTTTAAAGACACATCAGGTAGTCATCTCAAAATGGATATAACATCAAATTGAGAGCAGGTTGCTCTGAACTTTGTCCAGCCAGTTTTTGAAGAATTCTAAGGATATAATTCCACAGACACTCTGAGCAACCTGTATCAGCACTCAATTTTATTCATGTCAATTTTTTTTCTCATATCCAGTCAGAACCTTCCTTGTTTCAATATATGACCATGACCTCTCATTGTCTTGCTGTGCACCTCTGTAATGAACTGGGATCTGTCTTCTTGGTGATCCCCTGTTGGGAATGCAGCCTCTCATCTGGGTTCAATAAGCTGAGCTCCCCCAGCCTCATCATTCACACACTGCATTTCCCTGGCCATTTAGGTAGTCGTTCACTGCACACACTCAGGTTTATAAACAACTTTCTGCAGGGCTAAAACTCAACACAATATTCTAGGCACAGTCTATGAGATGTCAAGCAAAGGGGAACAATCACTTCCCATATCTACTGGTTACAGTCCCGTTGATGCAACCCCCTACACTGTTCACTGCCTTTTCTGTCAGGAGTCAACTGCTGGCTTAGCCCCACTGCCCACCAGGATCCCAGCACCTTCTCTATGAGGCAGCTGCTCAGCCCTATAGAGAAGGCAGGGGGTTCATCCAAGGAACTTCTCCTACGAGTGCAGAACTTTGCACTTGTCCTTGCTTAATATCATGGGGTTTCATGTTGGATCTTTGCTCTACACACTCTAGGTCCATTGCTCTGAATGGTGGCCCTGCCCTGAAGTGCATTGGCTGCAACCCCTGGTTTGGAGTCATCCACAAACTTGAAGAGTATATTTTGAAACTGCTCCTCTAGGTCACTGATAAAAATACCAAGCAGGAGAGGTCCTAGAAGAGTCTCCTGAGGAATTCCAAAGAAATCTGGCTTCAGACTTCAACATGAACCATTTACCACTGCTCTTCTAACCTGATGATCTGGTTCTTCACCTGTTTGCTAGTCTCCCCATCCTGACACCTATGTCCCAGCTTGGACACAGAGATGTTGCAGGACAGCATACTAAATCTCTTTGCAGGGAAAGATGACATTCACTGCCCTTCCCTGATCCACATATCTCTCTCTCTTCTGTGGAATGAGTATCAGCCTTTTATTTTATTAGAAAAGATTAAAAACCATCAGTAAAAACTTCATTGTCATAAAAAAAATAGCCATAAGGAGGTACATATTCCATAAGCAGAGTCTGAGGTAGCTGGGCTTGGTAAGTCTGGAGAAGAGAAGACTTGGGGCAAACCTAACAGCAGGCTTCAAGTATCTATGAAGAGATAATCAAGAGTATGAAGCCAGGCTCTTTATAGCAGTGTATGGTAGAAGAATAAAATGCTATTGGCGTAATTAGAAAGAAGAAATGCTTTGACTGGATGTAAGGCAGGATAACTGAACAGTAGAGCAGGTTGCCCAGAGAACCAAGCAGTCTCCATCATTGGGGATTTTCAAGACCCAACTGGAAAAAAGGGCTGAGCAACCTGATCTGAAGTCGTAACAGATCTCCTGCTTTGAGCAGGAGGTTTGGAGTAGCAGTCTTGCAAGGTTCGTTTCCAAGTTAAATTATTCAGTGGTTATTTCACCTCATCCTTCAAAGTAAACACACTTGACCACTGAAAGGTTTAAAAGAAATTATTTGGTGTAGTTTTTATTTACTGCTGGGCAGATCTGCGGTGACAGAAAGCACAGACCCATATGTTGCTAAAAATCATAGTTCTATCAGGCACAGAAGCACCTGTGCTCTTCATTGAGCCTAGCCAAGCAGTCTCCTGCAAAAAGAGAGCAAATCTCAGAACACTCTCCTTCTATCAATAAATGACTTAATCAGGAAAGAAAAAAAGGAGAAGAGAAGAGAAGAGAAGAGAAGAGAAGAGAAGAGAAGAGAAGAGAAGAGAAGAGAAGAGAAGAGAAGAGAAGAGAAGAGAAGAGAAGAGAAGAGAAGAGAAGAGAAGAGGAAGAGAAGAGGAAGAGAAGAGGAAGAGAAGAGAAGAGAAGAGGAAGAGAAGAGAAGAGAAGAGAAGAGAAGAGAAGAGAAGAGAAGAGAAGAGAAGAGAAGAGAAGAGAAGAGAAGAGAAGAGAAGAGAAGAGAAGAGAAGAGAAGAGAAGAGAAGAGAAGAGAAGAGAAGAGAAGAGAAGAGAAGAGGAGAAAGTGATTGGCAAGAACTATATGGTCCAGTCAGCATACAGGTTGCCCAGGTTCTTCTGTAACATATAAAAAAAAAATGCTACATCAATGTGGCCTTTAAAAATTATCTTCCATATACACCTTATTAGGAAAGCATTTTACCCACCTCCCCAGAGGTCCAATTGCCACAGTAAGGTTTCCTCCAAGTGTAAGATTCCCTCCTTTGGCAAAAGCTTCTACTGCTCTTTCATGATTCAGTATTATCACTAAGTCTGAGACCTATAAAATATCAAATAAAAGTACTATGCTTTTTAAGAAGAAAGAACAGCACAGAAGAAGAACTTTCTTTCTTGTAAAGGATTATTTTGAAACAGATTTCATGACAAAGTTGATTCTTTTTCTGCAAGGTATTTTGAAATGAAAAATCCTTTCAACTACTTTTTAAATCAAATTTGACTGATTTTTTTCAAAGTGCTGATATGGTCAGTATGTGATAAACAACAGCTATAACACAAACTCTATCTTAATTCAAAACTCCTAATTGACAATTTCTTAGTTTCTATGGCTTATACAAACAATTATGAAGGCATTTTCAGATGTGAATAATTTTGATTCTTCTGTAATTATATTAATAAAGGCAAGACAGAACTTACTAAACAAAAATTCCTGTCCAAAGAATAAAAAGCAAAAAGGGTACAGGTGCTATTGATGAAACTTTATTTTCATGACAGGAGTTTTATATATCTGTGTGTGGGTGTGTATGTGTATGAATTAACTTTTTAAGAATTGAATATGAGATGTAGCCAGTTGCTTCAAGAACATATTAAACCTAATAACTGAAGAGGTAGCAATGCACCCAAGGACTACTGCACCTGATCTTTCATCTGATGGACTTGACTGAAAGCCAGGTTCAGAAAAAAACTTTCAACTTACCCCAAATTCCAAACAGTGACAGCAGGGAATACAAGAAGAAATACCAGATTATTTGCAAAACAAGGCTGTCCTAGAAGTATTACACACCGCATAAGAGAGGTATTCTTTATTAGCCCCCTGGTAACCTCCACCCCATCCCAAACAAAAGATGGCTACAGGAGCAGTTTCTGAATGATCCAGGCATGGAGGGAGAACGTCTTTCAGGATACTGCTTCCTCCTCTTACCCATTAAGAGGATGAATCAATTGTTAAAGATAATCAAATCCAGAGTGAGCAAACCTTCAAGGAAAGCATTTATATGAATTTTAAAACTGGTCTTTAATTTGAGGTACCAAGTCACTGTGACTTCTGAAGTTTGTGATTTCCTTCTTGTTATTTAAAACCATCCATAAGCATTACTACAACTATGTCAACTATAATCTCTCCTACAGGAATAAATTTCACCTAGTTTCTAAAATATCTAAGTTTATACAGGACTAGAAGAATGCTGAAACTGGACTCTGGGCTCCTAAGTCACTCAGGTATTTCTGAATAACACATATTTTCTACAAGAAATAAAAAAGATTGTGTTATAGTAATGTCAGTAAGGAAACAGCATTTTGTAAGCTGACTAAAATTTTAAATGAAGGGCACAGTATTACTCAGAGAAAAAGCCCTCTCACAAATAGCTTCTGTATTGAAATTATTTGTTTAAGTATCAATAGGAAATGTCTATGTTATCTAAAATATCAGATGGGGATGATTAAAAGAAAATTTTCATAGATTAATCAAAACACATGAAGAGGCTTAAAAGGAAAGAAAAAACCAAACAAACCCCACAACAAAACTCTGGGGCTCAAACTGAACACTTTATAATGCATTCAGATCCTGTAGACCAAAGAAAATCTAACAACCAAAGAAAATCCCTTACAAAAATTAATGATTTTGTATTCACATCATCCTTTAAAAAGTGCATGCAATAATGCCTGAGATCACACGGGGAACAATGAGGAGAGAATAAAATATTGATCTGTTGCTCATTATGCGAGTCCTGGCTGACTGGCTGCCAGGACAGGGATAGCTGGCTAGCTGTAGAGGTACTGGGGGCTGACATGGGTCACCCAGATCAGCTACACATGGATTCTTCTCAAGAGCAGAATGCCCATTGCAAGAGACCTTGTTGGCAGCATATTGTTACTCTGACTTTCTTTGGGAATCAGCAGAACAGAAGCTAAGCAGAGAAAAAGAGAAGGACGAGTCTGGAGGCTAGGGTGGGGAAGCAGAGGAAAGATGAAAATATATGAGTTTGAAGGAGCTGTGAGGAAGAAGAAATGGGAAGCAGAGGCAGAACGCTGTCAGGGCTCAGCTCACCAGGGTTTCTTTGAATATGTTGGCAGTCCTTTACTTAAGCATTTCTGCTGGCTGGAAACTGGCTCCTTTTCTATACTATTCCTTCAGAAGAGGCATCACCAGTTTTGGTGCTTTCAAACTGAAGGGTCATGTCGGTAACCACAAGTGTGAGTGGGAAATGTGTGAAGTACAGTAACATTAAGTGGAGTCCATTTTACTCCGGCTTCAGTTCTTCACACTGTTTCTTGCCAGATGGAGTCCCTGCGCTCTTTAGCAAAGCATTTGACACAGTATCAAGTACAGGATACTGTTTCAATTAACTTCAATTGTCTTATGTGTGAACACTGACAGGAAGCTTTCCCTAAGTGAAAAATTCAGTCTGCCAGAGGTGAGAAATCAAGGAAATAATTGTCATGTCACTTCTTTTCATCTAAATGTCTCCTAACAATTTGGCTGATAGGATCAAAACCCCTCTTTTCTTTGCCTTGCATAAATGGATTTCATTATAATATTTTTTGTACATAAAAGTAGATTCTACTATCTCACTAACATTTAGATCTTTGTCAATGAATTTTAATTTCTTGCAAAAAAAGTTACCAACAGGTATTTTAAATGTAAAATCATACCTCAATTCCAATTTCAAATCCACCACCAAGGCCAGCAATTCCTATTGCAGAAGGAGCAGACCAGGCTGTCGTGTAAAACAAGATCAATTTACAGAATTTTAACCATATATTACAAGAAATACTCATTTTTTTATTACACTTAAAAAATACTAACAAATTCTCCATTTAAAACTATGTTCAAAACCACTACAACCGATTCATAACTATAATGCTTCATCCTACAAGAAAGGATTTAAGAAATACAAGCCCTCACGATCTAAACAATTCCTTGTTACAAATTATTTATCATACACTTGTTCATAATCAGATATAATAAATTTTTTTAATTAATTTTATACTATGTACTTTTATATTTCATCCTTTTCCACAAAGATACTGAAAGCATTTACATTTGGTCAAACAAACGCACAAAGATTTGAAAACAGCTTTCACACCAAACATTGTCACCTGTCACCTACTTGCCTGACTCATCACACATCTCCTGTTTTATGCTGTGAAAAGAATAATGAAAAAAAATATTTTTATCGGTTTTAATTCTCTCATGAAGTACAAAAGGAAAATATCCACTTACTTCCATTAGGAAGACGAGCTAATACAATTCCACTTCCACCTCGAGCAGTCACTAAAAATCCAGCTTTGATAACAGACAAAACTGCAAGGCCTTTGGCTTTGGCTATTACGTGAGCTGAAACAGCAAAATCATTTATTCAAGACTTTGTAAGAGAAGTTCAAAGAGAAGGGGAAAAGAAAACTCAACATTTAACAAATTTGAACACATAAGAGTCAAATAATCGAAGCAAAAGCTTAAAGAAAACTGCAAAAAAAGTTGAACTGATAATGACACCTCTGCCACACAGAACCACAAACCTAGCTGCAGGTCACATTAGCCTGTGGCAATCTATACACTGCCACAACTGCTTCACCTGTCCTGATTAGCATGCATAGAATTAGTTTGTATAGTGCCACACACATTGTGTGTGAGTACTCTTGGCAAGATAAACAGAAAACAGGCAGTATGTATATGAATTAACTTTTTAAGACTTGAATATGAGATGTAGTCTCCACAAATTTTTGGAGGAGTCCAAACTTAAATCGCAGTGACACAGAGCAGCCTAAGAAGTTTGTATCATTACACAGTGTTTGTGGCAAATACAGCGTCATCATCCTGCAAATCGTATTGCAGACCTTCCAGAACATAACAGTTATGGATTCAAAACCACAACCAGCAACACTGGGTGGAGGAAGACACTAGAAGAAGCACGGAGTAACAACTGCAAAAATAAAGAGGACAGAAGCAAGTAAGAGTGCTGAACCAGTATCAAAGGGAAAATGCACCCTGATCTCTTTGCTTCAACTCATTTTCATCTAGGTAACTCTAATCAACACAGATATTCAAGAGCTAGAGCTACTGTTCCACGTTCTCTCTTAAGAAAATACATTTACAGGGTTGAGCATGAGACAGTCCATCCATCCCAGAGGGAAGCCTTCCAGTGGAGGTACCTTGTAGTGGTAAACATTCTAAAGATCTCTCCCAGTAAGTAACATCTGCCAAGAATACAGCAAACCCTTTACTTCAAAATATTTTCAAAGTTATGGGCACCCAAAATCTTCATTAATCTGTAAGTTGTGGTCAGTGAAAACAGAGGGAATTGGTAAAGACAGCTTCGCTGCAACACACGGGAGTGCTGAAGGTTTTAGCTGAACCAAAGCATTTTCTTTACTCACGTGGTATAATTTTATCTGGTCCATTTCTGGAAGTTATTTCTGTAAATTCTCGTAGTATTTTAGCTGCCTTTTTAGCTTCTGACTTCAGGTTGGAAGGTATAGGGTTGTTCACTGTAAAACATGAAAGAAATAAATTATGGTCAGTTTAGGATATCTCATATGAAAAAATCAGTATCATTTGTATGGGAAAAGTGGTTCTTTACAAATAAAGAGTAAATCAACCAAACATGGCAAGCAAATATAAGAAATTATCTTCTGCATCCAGATTTTGTTTCTGACAGTTTTAACTGAAGACACCACTTAGGAAAACATACAAGCCTGATTCTTTTATGCAATCTCTTTCTCTTGTACTTGTTCAGAATCCACACTGGTAACAGCAAGGGTGTTGGACACACATCCTCAGTTGTTCCTGTCACTATTTATTTATGGGTTTATTGCATATGAATTTGTCTAATGCCTTTTCAAACCTGCTGATACTCTGCCTTCGGAATTCCTGCAGCAGAAGTTCACCTCCTACTTAAAGAAATACATGCTCTGTTTTAAATTTATCTCCTAGTTACAGTGAATGCCTGCTAGCTCAAGTGTCACAAGATCTGGTGAATGCCTAATACATTCAACTCATCTACTACCTTCATGCTTTTATAAATAGTCAAAGCCCCCAGCCTTCTCCACTCTTTCAGGAGTCTTGGCCTTCTTAGTGTCTCCTCAAGGTGGTTGCTCCATCACTGACCACTCTAACTGCTCTTCTCCATACCACCGTCAACTCTGCTGTCCTTCAAACAGCAGAGCAACTGGCAAATGGTGACTCACGAACACTAAAGTTTCACACCTCTTCAGGACACTTCTCTTTCAGAGCTAAACATGTGGCATGTTCTGAAAGTGAAAAAAAAATCTGTTTCAGACCAAGAAATTTCCTTTAGAAATCTACATCCGGTTGAAGGTCTTATCAATATTTTCTTTCTAATGTGATCTAACATAAGCCCCTCATGTATTTCAACTGAGGAAAAAGCACAGATTAGAGATAAGTTATGTTTATTTCATAAAGCTGCAGAGTACAGTAGCAAACACAAAAAATCTTGAATTCTATCCTCCAAACCAATGAGGTCATAAAGTCGACAGAAGTGTGTTTACTCCATTTTGATCCACCAGATCTGCTGTCACTAGTCAATGACTGGACAGAATCAAGTATTGTAAAATATTAGTATTCTGCAACATTATAAATACATTTTATGTATGAATGTTTCACCTGTAGATTTGCAAAAAGAAGCCTTAGTGCAGTTAAAGAGATAGGAGTTAGTCTTGATTGTTACATCTACTAAAATCCCCCAGAGCTATCACTTAAATTATTCTTGTTTTCCTGTCTGGACATAACAACACTCACTATTCCCAAGTTTATCAGCAACAAACTGTCCAGCTAACACATGAATATATTGCCAGACCAAAGATGCATCCAGTCTCATGTCACATCTCTGAAAAAAACTAGCAACAGCATTTCTGTAAAATTCTACTGTTCCTAAATTAACAAACACATAAAAAAGACTGTGCAAAGAGAAACAACATCCAGTCAAAAGTAGACTATTTTATAAATTGGCATTCCCTGAATATTCATTCATCTCTTCACTCTGGGCAACATTCCCACCCAAAACCAAGAAGATGAGGACTAAATACATTTTGAGATTACATCAATGAAGCTTAGAGAGCAACTCAGCTCAGGCCAAGTGAAGCGCATAGCAGCAAGTCAGCCAAGTTTCTGTTCAGGCTCCATTGACTAGAATACAATACACCACTTTTCAATGAGAAGAATATTCCTCTAGTATGTTCTCCAGGCAAGAAGGAAGATCCCATGAATAAGAGAGATTTTGACAGCTGAATGTCTGGATTAGTGTCCCTGAGACAGCTTGCAGCAACATTTGGCTTTGGTGAAGATGCAGCAGGTATAACCTTGGAGAGTTTGAAGGGACATCAGTCATCAGAAGGCTGTGCAGAAATATCAGCCTCTCTGGAAACAAAAGGAAATATATAGAATGCAACAGACTCTAAACCACACCAGAGTATCAGAGTAGAAATATTAATTCTATCTCCTAATTATCCCTTCTCTTTTCAGAAAATTAAGATAGGCAAGACCCTGAGTGTGAAAGGATAGGAGAAGGTGAAGCTCTATGAGCTCAGGATATTCTGAAAAGTTCTTGGCAGATGAATTTTCTCTGATGGTTACGGTACTAAAATTGTCAAACTGCTTGCAGGAGTTTTGAACATGGATTTCTTCTGTGATTGGAAGGCTTCACCAGACTGGAACCTGGCTACATGGCAAAAAGAGAGGCCAGTGTAGCCCAAATAAAACATGAACTCACAATTGCTTTCGGTAGAATAACAAACTGGGGTGGAGCAAATGTCTCCATTACTTCTGTTGTTTGTACTTCACTCTGCATTTTCAAGGTCAGAGGGCAAACATGACCAGCATTTTGTAAGAGAAAAATAAGATTTCTGCTTTTGTATGGAGATACATTGAGGCAGTCCCAAAAAGCATATTGCAACACCATTCTTCTCAAGCATGCACAAAGAATAAACCTAGCATATAATAATTTGTAACTAATAATTAACATTGTAATACACAGTGCATGTCCATTTGCAAAATCAGGTGAACACTTCTACATGTAGGTTTTCACTTAAGACACTTTGCAAGTCTTGAGGTCTCGAGTTTGGGAAGGGTCACCTACCCAGTCTACCCAAAATACACATTTCATGGTACTTAATTATTGTTATGGTTCAGCAAGATTAAACTGTGTTAAATGGACAGTCATGTGCCTGACCATGCAGGACTTCTAGCAGAGTGATCAAGACAATGAAAATAAGATGTGTACACTGGAGACAAAAAAACACTGGGGACATGAAAATATCGGGGAGTTAAAAAACATTACTGAGCAAAAGCAAGCATTTCCAGCTTCTAGATTAGAGAAATAAAATAAACTTTTGTTCTCTTCTCAAACTCTTCTTCCTTGTCTTCACATGCATTCCTTCCTCCCCTTCGCTTCTCTTAGGCTAATCTCAGAATCTGGAGAAACATCTCCAATTATTCTTCCTACTACAGAAAAAACAAACAAAAAAAAATCCCTTAGCTAAATCCATTGAAAAAACATGAGGTGTTTTCAGACCTAAAAGTCTGCAAACAGGAAGAATAGAGTGAGGAAAAAAAAATAAAATCACTTTACAGTTTTTGTAAGCATGCTTCAGAAAGATTTGATGGTTACCAGAAAACACTGTGTTCATGGCACTATGCACGTAGAAGCTACTATTTAATTGAAGACAACTCAAAGCTAAACTTCGGGAGTCAGCAAAGGTAATACTGTTACTATCTCACTGTCCCTTCACCTCTCAATACATAACTGGTTGCTCTGAGCAACCAGCTATAATCAAAGGTGTCCCTGCCTATTGCAGGAGGGGTTGGATGTCCTTTTCCCTTCCAACTCAAACCATTCTATGTCTTACCTGCACTATGATTCCAAAAACTGTATTCTAAAATACAAACTTTGCACAGAAAAATAGCATTACTTAAGCAAATTGAAAATTAGGTATTTCCACTCCAACCTTTCTAAAAGGGTATTTTTTTTTGGTGCCACATAGTGTGGGGTACCTTTATTACCAGGGAATGGAGAAACTGGAGAGACATTCATCTAGCTGTACACTACAACAGCAAGCACAGAAAAGCTTAACTTCCCATCCTCAAACTAACAGCAGAAACTTCACTTTCACCCTGTATCACTTGTTTCCTGCATCATTATTTCTTCTGCATTCCTTGGGTAGCTACAGGAATCCACTCCTCAATTATCCCTTGTTTTTTCCCTTCTTGCCACAGACTGAAGTAATGCAGGATTATGTTTCTGGACTAAGACACAGCAGGTGGATTTGACAACAACATTCTGCCAGTTAATTTGCATGTGGCTAGACTTGTGCACTTTCATAAGCTAAGAAATGGGTGACATTTCTGAAGCACAACAGAGGTACAGAAAGGGGAAAAGGAAAGGAAAAAAGAAAGAGGTTGAACACACTACCAACTGAAAGCTACACCTTGTAGAGAAGGGCAGCGAGTAAGATTTTAATTTAGACAGTAGCAAGCATGAAAATTAAAGTGGCATTAACTGGCAAGCAAACATGGCACAGAGACGTTTTAACAACAGACAGGATGAATAAGCCACCTGATTAAACACTTTCATGCTGGAAACCAACACAGTTACTCAAAGTGGTAACCATATGATTCTTTCCCCAGTGGCTTACTCTGAGTTCCTTTACTTACTTCCATAACGTTGTGTAGACACTAAGGAACTGGCAGGATGCCTACAGGAGCCTTGAGGAACCGATGACTTATTTAAAAAAAAAACCCAAGCAAATCCACACCCTGACCTTAATTATGTATAACATGATGCCTGATAAGGCCTGGCTGGACTCCCATTTTGGTGATAGAACCACAGCAGAAGAAACATAGTATTTTTATCACCGAGGAAAGGGGAAAGTTTGGCTCTCCCTCATGGGCTACGCCACACTTAAGATTTTGTTGACAGAGTTCAGGATTATATAAGAACAGAGTCAACAATCAACACTAAAAAGGCAAAGTTTAATGGTTCGATATATAGTGTACATATAGCACGGCTGAGGCCTGACTCTTACAATTGAATTTTAGATCAATCAATTTCACAAAACTTTGTCCTAAAGCAAAGAAAATTATTGTTTTTTCAGTAAAAAAAACCCTAGTAACTCAAAAATAGCACAAATATGTCAGACAATTCAAAACTAGTTATTCACTTAAAAAAAAAAAAAGACGTGGAGGTTTGCATTACAAAATGGTGGCATCTGTCCCAAAATACAATAGAAATAAAAGAAATAAATATTGTAGTGAAGGTAGAGGAGCAAATTCATGCTTCTATTTATTTTAATCACTCTATAAACAGACCAAACTGTAAGTGGGATTTCTGTGACCTCAAAAATTATTTCAACTTCTGTTCATCTATCAAACTGTCTTTCTCTCCCTCAAGCTTACCTTAGAATTTGAACTGTAAAATTAGTTCCTTAGAAACTCATTTAATGTTGTAAGTCTGTTGAAAAAATCATTTAGATGCATCTGCTTTTTAACAAAAATACTGTATGAAATATTTAGACATAAGCAGAATTTCCGTGTTCAGTTTATCCCATCAATAACATGCGTAATAATCCTGTAGCACTGTCTTCACTATTAGCTTTTAAGTATGCATATCTAATTGTCTGTTTTGTATTCAAGCACTGCTCAGGAAAGAGGTAACCAGGAGCAATAAGACAATAATATCTATCAGGAGGATACACTGACTGATGGATTTGGAATGCCGTGACCAGCGAATGCTCGCTGGGAGCAAGCTTCATTTGCACTCCTGCCTGTTGTTGAAAGGAGCAGATATTGAGCGTATGTGAGTCAGCAACACAAACCCCATGGGGGAATATCACACCAAAATTGATTAACTGCTTAATTTGTAAGCGGATGAGGCAAGTGCGTCAGCCTCTAATTTACATTCTGACTAACAGTAATAATTTGCTGGCTGAACATTTGGTGAAATTGTCTGAGCAAGGTGCATTAAAGAATAAATAAAGCCTTTTTACTTAAAAGCTATAACTAATTCTGATACAATCAAAATTATGCTGAATATGAACAGATGAAATAAAGCACAGTGGCATTACGAGAACCCAAACTTCAAAAGTACAGTTTCAAAGAATGGATGACAAAGGGGAGACAAAGACTTGCATGCAGATTTCACACATATGTTTCCCATGTATGTTTGAGCTTTGAAGCATTTGGTGAAAAGTGGTTTTGTGGGGTTTTTTGGCTACAAAAAGAAGAAAAAACAAATACCTCTATAAGCCTCATATAGTTATTCAGTCTTTACTTTCACTTCACTAAAAAGTTCAGAAGCAGCACAAGAATACATTAAGGCATAGCTGATTTGCAAATACCCATGGTTACATCAGGAACATCAATACTAAAAGGCTTGTATGAACAGAGAACATTCAAAATTACAAACATTCATAAACATGAAAACTAGCACAGTCAAGAAAAGTTAAAGAACAACATTCTAATGGGAAGGAGAAACCTGAAAAACAAGACTGTGCAGCACTGGAAAAGGGCCTAAAGAAGAGATTGCAATTTGGCACTACAATTAAAGAGATTAATGCAATTTTGGTTTTGCAAATGTGTAAGAACATGATACTGTGGTAGCCAGCTCCAGCCTTGGGATTCATCTGGTACTTGAAATTCCTCGAACAGCATGCCAGACATGCATTGTAAGCATTTTGCCCAGCCCAAGAAAAAGTGTTGCAATACAGAGCTGTAGATGACAAGCAGCAGCCTATGCTAAACGTGTCTCTATGAGTCTCTCTCCATTTATGACTTCCAACACTTGAAGCCAATGACTGAAAGCAAAGAAGCCAGGTTAATCAAATGTTAAGAGAAGATCTGTTGAGTTCAAGGAAAGAGTGGAATAAGTTGAAAAGGAACCTACAGGAAAAGGATGTTAAAAAATAAAGGCAATAACGACCCTCTTTAGTTGAAATCCAGCAGACCACTGTTGTCAGAGCCTGAACTCCTTATTCCTGGTTTTGGAACCAACAGCAACAAGCAGATACTGTTTCCTCCAGATTTCAAGGACCATGAACAAGGAAAGGCTCAGAACGTATGCTTTGATCATCCTGCTACAAAGGACTAATGGTATAGGAAAGGAGTCTACGAAGCAGTAGCAGGGAATGACAAAGCATTACTGATACACTGGTTATGCCAACTGGCAAGGTTGTACAATTCTGACACAGGCACCTTGAGAACAGCAAGGGAGGCAGGAGACAACAGATAATACGTCAGCGTAAGGCAATGGAAGCAGAGCTGAAAAGTAGAAAACAGGGTCTCTGCACAGTGAAGTTTTACACTAAGCTCATGTATTTCTACCATTATCTTTATAACTTGGATTCCTGAAGTTTTACCAACTTGCATGCTTCACTGTTCATCACCAACAGTGGTGTGAGAAGTTAGTGACATGTCAGTGACAGTACAAGTTATGGCAGGGTACAAGTACTACAGCAAGCATGACATGGCCTTGCAGAGTGTCAGCTGATCTGCACTGGAAGGCTCTAATGTGTGCTTTCACAACCCTAATGGTTTTCATACTGTGAATTAATGTAACTACACTTTCCTCCTTCCCCACCCTGGATATCAAGTTGTTTACTGGATGGTATTGCATTAAGCTGGCACTGGTAGTGGCGAGAGAAGCAGAATAGACGAGAAAGGTCTGCTGAACATGCAGCTAACAGCATACAGAAATCAAGGAGTTGGAAGCATTTTACGGTTTACCTAAGATGGATGGAAATATATTCTGTCCAAACACTCCAGTGGCAGGAAGTAAAAAAGTGCTTAAAAATAAAGCTGAAAATAAAAAAAAATCCCCACTCTTATCCATGTTAAAACCAGCCTGTTTTTCTTTGGTTTACCTGCAATAACCTGCTAAAGTTAGCTGTTGACGACAGCCTGTGCCCAGGAAAAACCTCATGAGCATACTGAAGCTACAACTAAATTCAGCCTTCAAGAACTCAAATATGCAAAAGGAATGACACAGAACATAGTACCTTCTCTAAAAGGAAAACAGCCCAACAATTCTATATTTCAAAGAGAAGAATCTCACAGACATTTCTATCAATAGAGAAAGCTAAGATATTTACAGTATTTTGAACAATTTTTTAATGGAGAGCATTATAATAAAAAATTATTATAGAATTTGTGAAGCTTATATTTCCACAATTATATATATTTATACATTTAAATCACAGCAATTTGTGTGGAGGGAGGAATAACAAAAGCCATTAAGATTAATACTTCCGAAAACCTTTACACAAACTTGCATCACATCTGTATGGTTATTGCAAGACAGCTAAAAAATCAGACAATGAGAAGAAACACAGGCATCTACATTTGGATTTTGGCATGCAAATATACAGTATGGAATCAACCCAAAATATAAAGAATCACAAGTCTTTATTGAAAACAATTTCAAACACAGAAGGCCTTTCATTGATAGAAATGAAGTAATGGAGATAGATGAGCAGATTTCTTTCTTTGTTTTCATCTCTAAAAGTCTGTAGTTTTGAGTTTTGGGGGTTTTGTGTGCGTGTGTGTTTAGGGTTTTTTTTTATATATGAGTTATGGAAATCAAAATACTTCTGAAGATAACTCAAAGGAAGCCAGAATTATCAGAGGTATGTAAATGTGACAACTCTAAACCTGGAGAGGCAAACTGCCTCACACCAACCTGCACGTGCACTATGTCTACCATTAGCTGGTACTCTAAGGTGAGTAACTCTTCACAGTCTTTATTAGAGAATCACTGAATGGTTTGTGTTGGAAGGGAGCTACAAGATAATCCAGTTCCAGCCCCCTGTAACGGGCAGGGACACCTTCCCCTAGACCAGGTTGCTCAAAGTCCCACCCAATGTGGCCATGAACACTTTAACAGACAAGGTATCCACAACTCCTCTGGGGCAAGGTGTTCCCAGTGCCTCACCACCCTCACAGTAAAGAATGTATTCTTAACATCTAATTCAAATCTCCCCTCTTTTAGTTTAAAATGCTACCCCTTGTTGTATCACTATCTGCCTGCGTAAAAAGTCACCTTTTAGGCATCACCTCTACCTCTTTTTATAGGCCCCCTTTCAAGTACCAGAAGGCCACAATGAGGTCTCCCTGGAGTCGTCTCTTCTCCACACTGAACAAACCCAGCTTTCTCAGCCTGTCTCCACAGGAGAGGTGCTTCATCCCTTTGATCATTGCTGTTGCCCTCCTCTGAATTTGCTCCAACAGGTCCACATTTGTCTTGTGCTAAGAACTCCAGAGTTGGATGCAGCACTCCAGGTGGGGTCTCATGAGAACAGAGCAGAGGGGCAGAATCCCATCCCTTCCCCTGCTGCACACGCTGCTTTGGAGGCAGCCCAGGCTGCAGTTGGTTTTCTCGGCTGCAAGTGCACATTGCCAGCTCATGTCCAGCATTTGTCCACCAGAACCTCCAAGTCCTTCTCAGCAGTGCTGCTCTCAGGTCCTCTCCCAATCTGTACCTGTATCTGGGATTGCCTTGACCCAGGTGCAGCACCTTGTACTTGGACTTGTTGAACTTCATGAGGTTCTCATGGTACCACTTCTCAAGCTTGTCCAGCTCCCTCCCTCTCCATGGCATCCCATCCTTCTGTTGTATCAGTGGCACTGCTCAGCTTTGTGTCATCAGCAAACTTGCAGAGGATAAGCACTGAATGTAGGTTACGGCTTTCTGCTACGACTTTTTTTAAAGGAGTAAGTAAACTTTCATGGTCAAGTTTTTATGCTGTTGTCCTCTAAGCAGAGGTATTTTGTAAACTCAGGCTTACAGAGATAGAAATTGAGATGTTAGCTGACGACCGTTTGAAAGCAAAGCAAAATTTATTTGAAATGCCATAATTATATAAAATAACATATCCAAAATAAGCTTAATCTCTGCACAGGCTATCTGATATAAATTAAATTATATGAAATGTGATAAAAGTAATAATGCTTGTTAGCTGTATCAGTGTGACTGTTGTCATGTGTAGTGTCCAAAAGCATAAAAGATTTTTCGTCAGCTCTAGTGTTTGCAAGCTGCCTTTTCAAATCTTGCTACCAATTATGTATGCACTTCTAGACCACGGGAACTCAGTATTTTTCACATGAAATATCCATTTTGTTAATGCTAAAATAACCCTACAACATGTAAAAACCCCATGCCCCGTTTCATGGTGGCATAACTTTTATTACTTTTCTCCACAAAGAGGAAAGAACTTGACTAACACAAACACAAAGTTGATCACTTTGTAACTTTATGTGGTATCAGTCCTCAGCCCCACTTTGAATTAACTATTTCCTTGAGAAAAGTCAAGGAAAAAAAGCCCTGTAACACAGAGTCTCCTGCGTTAGCAAAAGCATTTGACGAGTTGGGTTCCCAGCAGTTTTTGTACTGAAGTCAGGTTGGAGAAAATTCTAATTAGAGATGCTGAATTTCCTCTCATCTCCTTTTCTGATGACAGCTGAAATACATGAGGGTAAAATGATAGTGACAAAGCTGAACAATGTACTTTAAAGAAAAATGTGTTCCCCTTGTATATGCAAGATGTTTCAACTAAGTGATGTTCCTTATTTCTAAGGAACTGTGGCATGTGAAGACAGTTGATACCTGCCTGAGGCACAGAGGATTTGTTCCAAAAAGCACATTAGACATCTGTTCAGCTGCACAGGAGGCAGACTAGTGGAACACCTGTAGCTAAAAGTCTTCAAAAATTCTTGTAACCTTTAGCAATTACAAGAATACTAAAATCCCAAGTCCACAGTTCTACAACCGAGTTGTAGCCTTTGCACTAGAAGAAAGGATAAACACAAGTGGCACGGTGATGAAATCACTCCATTTGTGCAAAAAGAACCAGAAAACAGCATTTTCAAGAATACAGAGACAGTGATGTGCCCTAAAACAAGCACGAAAAGCAGAGTTATCCTGTGGGTTGTCTGAGACTCATATGTGAGGCTCTAGCAAGAATTTCTACTACAAGAATTGCAGGCTTTGGTTCAAAACATGCCACCACACCTATCCCCCCTACACCCATGCCCCAGGAAACTGTCTACTTGAAACCCTTTTAGTAAGTCTTTCATATACACGTATTACAATATGTTGGATGTGTAAACAACTGGCACCAAAGGGGTGCTACTCACCAAGCAAGATAAGTAGCGTGAATGAAGCTAAGTCAGAGCTACAAATTCAGTTCTACCTGTCTTGTCTCATCTTAATACAAGAGTTGGTATGATATGTGAAATTTAGACAGGGGAGTAAGGGGAAAATCCTAGAGGTAACACCAATTTTGACTTGTTAACTCTATTTTAATCATCAAGAATAAACTTCAAGGCAACCCAAGCAGATTAACAAGTACACTATTACCCTTTGCACATGAAAGCTTTAACTAAAACAAGGCTGTTTTTATACAACAATCCGAAACAAACATCTTGTTTATCTTCACACCAGGGCCAGAAGTACAGAAAGAACAAAAATGTAACACATGAAACCCAGATGTGCATTACACAATAGCCCTCTATGCTACCCTGAAAAAATATTAACTACCTTAACAAAATACAGGCTCTGCTTATTTCCCAATGAAAATACTTAATACTTCTGTCAACAAAACTGTCATCATCATTCTGATTCTCTCATTTCCACACTTCATAGATGTCCCGATTCACTATGTGCATGAATCAAATTTAAGAAGTCACCAATTCCCACAACTAATTAATTCCTACAATTAATCACATAAGAAACATTTCTTCAAGCTAAAAGGAATAAACATTTAAAAAGTGAAGATGCTTGATATTTATTAATCAAGAATTTGAAGAGCCCTAGTTCTGCCTAAATTCTTTGATTATCTTGTTCACAAGAGTGTTTCTTCTCCACTAAGTCATACAGGTTATCCTTCATAGCAGCCTTGCATTACAGGCTCTTCTAGAACAATGCAACACCTGTTTCAAAAGCCCCCAAAATATGGAGAGCTTATTACATCAGAAATAGTAATTCTTAATGGTGAGAAACCATGACACAATGCAAAGAACAACAGTGAATTCTGTCACAGTTCATTTCAAAGGTATGAAGTTGCCCTTAGCTGAAGAAGGCACCAACTGTATCTCTCTTCCACTGCTGAAGGCTGAAAATGACAGAATAATTTAGGTTGGAAAGCACCTCTGAGATCATCAAGTCCAACCTTTGACCAAACACCACTTTGTCAACTAGACCACGGCCCTAAGTGCCATGTCCAGTTGTTCCTTAAACACCTGCAGGGATGGTGACTCCACCACCTCCTTGGGCAGCCTGTTTCAATGTTTGACAACCCCTTCAATGAAGAATGCAGGACAACACTTTAGATAAGGATCCTCCCCAGTCCCCTCCCCAAGACAGGGAAACATGAAAGACTTTGTCCCAAAATTAGAGCTAGGCGTGTGCCTACATGTGACATACACAGATATAAACACCGGGTTTTATAGGAACTCCAGGATGGCCTTTCCACTTCTATATAGCACTCACCTTCCCCAATCCACAAACATAGGAAGGGGGGTGTAGGGGGGGAATCTGCTTCCTATGTCGACACCTTGAGGGACTTCACTTGACAGAAAGCCGGACTAAAGGCACTCTGCACTGCTCCCTTATGTAATATGGCAGAGCCACACGTGAGAACGCCACAACTGACTCATCTCGCCCTCCTTTGCCAAGGCCGTGTCTGACAAGCAAGCAGAGCCCTGGCCCCTGCCTGGCTCCACCACCTCGCACTCCCGACACCTGTGAGCTGGCCTGACAACAGCAGGATGCTGCAGGCGCCGGGGACAGAAACCACGTTGCTGATTACCAGTCACTTCCACTGCAAAGTAAAATAACTAGATAATTTAAAAAAAAAGTGGTTGTACAACTGTATTTACAAAAAAAGCAGCAGCTGTATGCAGGGCAGCATTTCAAGCTGCATAAAAGGAAACGTGCAGTTTTTTCCATTCCACAGCAAACGTTATACAAGCTCTTCAGCTTTCATTTCAAAGTCACAGATCTGGCAGAAAATTAAGAATCTGGCATTTTTTATTTAACCTCCAAAGTGCTGCGTTTTGACCAAAAGACCAGCCAAACAAGTCTTTAAAAAGCAGCAGAGGAATCCAGTCCTGGCCACACCCTGCCGTGGCGGGGCTGTGTCTGCTGGTGTTGCAAAAGCCAGCCAGGTACACAGATACAGTGTACAAGATAGCCCAGCAGAAAAAATAGAAATAAATACTTATAAAAGTTTTAAAAAGTATATAATTAAATATAAATAAAATATACGCATATATAAATACATATAGCTTACAATATATAGTAGGTATATATAATCTATCTATATTATATAGATATAAAACACAACTAAATAAAACGAACCAAAAAACAGACACTCGAGGCTGCCCTGGAAAGCCAAGCGCCCGTGTGCCCAATTTCACCAGCAGCCTGGGGAGGCCAAAGCCGCATTCGACGCTTCTCAGATTTCTACGCGGAGGACGCAGCACACGCTGCGACCCCGGGCCAGCAGAGGATGCGATGTGCCGGCGCAGCCCTGCCCGCCGCGTACGAGCGCGTTCGCTCCGCCCGCGGGGGTGGCTCCGTGCCCGCCGCGGCTGCCCCGCTGAGGAGCCCACCTGTCCCCGCTGGGTGCTCACTCCTGCCCCGCTGGGAACTCACTCCTGTCCCCGCTGGGTGCTCACTCCTGCCCCGCTGGGTGCTCACTCCTGCCCCGCTGGGAATTCACTCCCGCCCCGCTGGGAACTCACTCCCGCCCCGCTGGGTGCTCACTCCTGCCCCCGCGGGATCCCCCCTCCTGCCCCGCTGGGTACTCACTCCTGCCCCCGCGGGATCCTCACTCCTGCCCGGGCCGGGCGCCCCCGCTCCCCCTCGCTGCCTCTCCTCCTCCTGCCGCCGCCGCAGCCTCACTGGGCGGCGCCGGGGCGGCCCCGCCAAGCCGCGCACCTGCCGCAGGTGAGGCGGGCGGGGCCGGGGCGGCTGCGAAGCGCCCGCTCCCCTTCCCGCCAGCGGCTCCACGGCGGCATCGGTGCCGCCCGGTGTCATCCCATCCCATCCCGTCCCGTCCCGTCCCGTCCCGTCCCGTCCCTCCCTTCCCGCTGTCCCGGGCACGCTCCACACTTCGCTCCTTTTCCCCCTCAAACAGGCAAATCCCGCAGCCGCCTATAATAGCCGGTGCCGTAAAGCGAGGCGCGGGCGGCGCGACAGCCGCGAGGTCCTCTGCAGCGAAGATGGCGGCGGGGGAGGCGAAGTCGGTGCTGTTCGTGTGCCTGGGTGAGCGGGGCGACGGGCGGCCGCTCCCGCTCTGCGCCCACCGCTCCTCGGCCCGGGACACCGGCGGGGTTGGGTGGGAGCGCGGTGAGGCGAGGGCCGGGACCGGGGGAAGTGTGGCAGGCCCGCCGCGGTGCCGTAGGCATCCCGCCCTCGTATGGTTCCGCGGGTTTCCCCTATGGAGGAGGGCCGGAGTGGTAGCCGGGAGGGGAGGCAGAAAGCGGAATCCACCTGCGCCCCTTTCGTGATAGGAATAATGAGGAAGAGCTTAGCGTTGAGGGTGGTAGAGCACTTGAGAAGGTTGCCCGGGGTGGTCGTGGAGTCTCCCTCTCTAGAGACATTCCAAAGCCACCTGGACGCGTTCCTGTGTAATCTGCTCTAGGTAACCCTAGAGTCCGGGGAGATTGGACTAGATAATGTCCAGAGGTTCCTTCCAACCCTCGTAATTCTGTGATTCTGTGAAATCAGTAGGAAATAGTGAAGGAAGTAAAATCCAGTGTTGACAAACGCGAAGCTTGTGTGTGGGGAAGAGCAACACCTAAACAGGCATAAAGCAGCTCTGACCTAAGGCTGCTGCTTGGGGGCAGCACGGTGAGGTGGCTTTGAACAGCTTTGTGAGATGGGTTGTGCAGCACTTGGCTTCTGGAAGAGTGGGATGGGAACGGAGAGCCGGCCCGCAGGTTTGCTGTTGGGAACACCTGACATGGGAAAGGGAGAGAAAATCACAACAAGAACCACTGAAGTTAATGTAACAGCCGCTGTAAAAAGAGGGAAAGAAGGTTAGGACTTTAAGTAAGAAAAAGAATTGGGTGGGGGCTGATCTCTTATGATCTAATAATGAAATTCGTGGTCTGTTATGAAAATGAGTGAAAAGAATTAGACTTTTTTGAAAGGCTACCAAAGTGAAGATATAGGAAACTTTCTTTTACTGATATTCTGTATGTTTAAGTTATAAATCTTGTCATGCAAAGTCATAGAAAACAGAAGTGTAGATGGGATCAGAAATCACTTGAATGCTTTTCTGAAGCTTAGGACAATTAATTACTGGTAAACAAGAAAATTACAACCAGCAAATAGCTAACTTGACTACATAGATTACAGAGCCATACCCCATTTTGTGCATACTTTCTCTAAACTTCTGGTTTCTTCAGGGATTAACAAGATGGATGGCTCTCTGCTCTGATGTAGGAGGGCTGTTATAACATTATCTGCTTCCTAGCCCCTATAATCTTACCTGTGTGCTATGGATCCCTGGCATTGTGCCAAGTTTGTTGCAAAACCGTTAGTTAATCTTTGGGCTTTTTGCTGCCTTTTTTTTTTTTTTTTTTTGTTGTTGTTGTAATAGGAGACATGCAGATTAATTGAATAGGAAACCGAGAGTTTAGTTTTGGAAATATGTTCTGATGTTTACCTTAGAGTAAAATCAACCCCTAATAATAATCCAGGGAAAACATCCTGTAGTAAGGGATTATCAGTTGCTGTGTGTTTGGAAGCTTGTGGTCTATGCAAATATTTTTTGTATAAAAACATCTTAATTAATATGAATCCTCCTTCTCAAATATGATGTTCTGAAGACAGTGGTGATCACTGTCACTGTGTGCTGAAGGGTGAGCCAGCGTGGAAGAAGACTGGCCTGGCTGAACAGGGAGCTCTGGCTGGAACTGAAGGAAGAAAGGAAAGTTTATGAGCTTTGGAAGAAGGGGCAGGCAACTCAGGAGGACTGAAGGATGTCATGAGGTTATGCAGGGAGAAAAATTAGAGGGTCCAAAACGCAGCTAGAACTTAAAGTGGTTACTGCCATAAAAGACAAAAGAAAATATTTCTGTAAATACATCAGCAGCAAAAGGAGGGATGAGTAGAATCTCCATCCTTTATGAGATGCAGGGGGAAACAGTGACAAAAGATGAGGAAAAGGCTGAGGTATTTAATGCCTTCTTTGCCTCAGTCTTGAACACTAAGGCCAGTTGGTCTCTGTGTACCAGCCCCCAGAGCTGGAAAACAGGGATGGGGAGCAGATTCACAGAATAGAATCATAGATTCACTAAGGTTGGAAAAGACTTCCAAGATCATCAGGTCCAACCTTTGACCAAGCACCAATCTGTCAACTAAACCATAGCACTAAGTGCCACATCCAGTTAGTTCTTGAGCACTTCAGGGACAAGGACTCCCTCACCCTGCTGGGCAGCTCCTTTCAATTCTTAACCACCCTTTCAGTGAAAAAATTGCTCCTGATGTCCAACCTGAACCTCCCCTCATGCAGCTTGAGTCCATTTCCTCTTTTCCTATTGTGAATGGCCTGGGAAGAGACCAGCTCCCACCTGTCTACAGTCTCCTTTCAGGCACTTGTAGAGAGCAGTAAGATCTCCCTGAGCCTTCTTTTCTGCAGGTTAAACCCTAGCTCCCTCAGCTGCTCCTCACAGGACTTGTGTTCCAGCCTTGTTGCCCTTCTCTGGACATGCTCCAGCCCCTCAATATCTTGTAGTGAGGGGCCCAGAACTGAATGTAAGAGTCAAGGCGTGGCCTCACCAGTGCCGAGTACAGGAGGACAGTCACTGTTGTGGTCCTGCTGGCCACACTACTGCTGATACAGGCCAGGGTGTCACTGGCCTTCTTGGTCACCTGCGCACACTGCTGTCAGCTGGCTGTCAGCCAGCACCTTCAGGTCCTTTTCTGCCAGGCTGCTTTCCAGCCATGTTTCCTGCACTGAGGGAGCTGCTGGAAGTGCTCACTGAGCCACTTTCAATCATTTACCATCAGTGCTGGTCAGCTGGAGAGGTCCTGGTTGACTGGAGGTTGGCAAATGTGACACTCATCTACAGGAAGGTTTGAAAGAATGATCTGGGGAACTGCAGGCCTGCCAGCCTGATGTTGGTGCCAGGGAAGGTCATGGAGCAGATCATCATGAGTGCCATCGTGTGGCACAGGACAACCAGGGCATCAGGCCCAGCCAGGCTGGGTTTAGGAAAGGCAGGTCTTGCTTGAATGACCTGATCTTCTGTGACCAGGTGACCTGCCTAGTGGATGAGAGAAAGGCTGCGTGTTGTCTACCTGGACTTCACTATAATCATGAACACCATTTCCCCCACCATTCTTCTGGTGAAACTGGCTACCTAGGGCTTGGATAGGTGCACTGTTTCCTGGGTAAAAAACTGGATGTGTGGGCCCAAAGTAGTGATGAATGGATTTACATCCAGCTGGCAGCCGGTTATGAATAGTGGTTCCCCAGGGCTCAGTATTGGCATCAGTCCTGTCTAATATGTGTATCAATGATCTGGACAAGGGGATTGAGGGCTACTGTAGTCAGTTCGCAGGCAACACCGAGTTGGGTGGGAGTGTTGATCTGCTGGAGAGTAGAAAGGCTCTGCAGAGGGATCTGGACAGGCTGGATCGAATCCAGTTCTATGAGGTTCAACAAGACCAAGTGCCAGGTTCTGCCCTTGGGTCACAACAACCCCCTGCAGTGCTACAGGCTGGGAGCAGAGAGGCTGGAAAGCTGCCCTGTGGAAAAGGACCTGGAGGTCCTGGCTGACCACAGCTGAACATGAGCCAGTGTGTGCCCAGGTGGCCAAGGAAGGCAACGGCATCCTGGCCTGGATCAGCAATAGTGTGGCCAGAAGGACCAGGGCAGCAGTGATCGTCCCCTTGTACTCGGCACTGGTGAAGCTGCATCTCAAGTGCTGTGTCCAGTTCTGAGCCCCTCAATCAAGAAAGACATTGAGGTGCTGGAGCGTGTCCAGAGAAGGGCAGTAAAGCTGGTGAAGGGTCTGGAGCACAAGTCTGATGAGGGGCAGCTGTGGGACCTGGGGTTGTTTAGCCTGGAGAAAAGGAGGTTCAGCAGAGACCTTACCACTCTCTACAATACCTGAAATAAGTTAAAAGAGACAAGATGAGAGGAAACGGCCCCAAGTTGCACCAGGGAAGGTTTAAATTGAGTGTTAGGAAAAATTTCATCCCAAAAGGGTTGTCAAGTATTGGAAGGGGCTCTGTAGGTATTTAACAGACACGTAGACATGGTGGTTAAGGACATGGGTTAGTGGTGGACTTGGCAGTGCTGGGTTAACAGTTGGACTTGATCTTCAGGGTCTTTTCCAACCTAAACTATACTATGATTTTGTGAAACAATTCATACGTGTGGGTTTGTAAACCCAAAATGGTTATTTGCACTATAACAAGGTTTTAATGCAGGAGCTCTTTTTAGTGTAACGTAATATAATGGTTTATATTAATTATTAAGCCTGAGGAAAGAGTGGACAAGTCAGTACCAATGTTAATAGGAAGGATTTTTTAATCAAATGTTGTAAACAGCTTTTAAATTTCCTCTTCCATGTTACTGGGTTATGAAAAAAACACTTGGTGATATGTGGTGTGAAAAGCTAATTGACTTGATAAGCACTTTTTTTTTTTTCCAACGAAATATACACTCTTTTCAGTTAAATTTTGGAGGCAACTTGTTTCTTCTTCCTGCTTTAAGTTTGCTTAATTTTTTTTGGTTATTCTTCAAGAGTGATACTTTTTTCCTCCCAAATTTTATTAGGAATAATAGCTGAGCTTATTGCTGAAAAGAGTACTAAACAGATTTCTAGAACTGCATTTAAGTGTAGTGTTCTTTGCTGGTTAATGCAGTACATTAATTCTAAAATTTGCCACATCTAGTGAGGACCCCAGAAAGGACAATCCTTCATGAAAAATTACATTTGCTTTCTACATTGTTTTGAAAGAAACCTATTACTGAAATATCTATTGACTGTGTTCTTTCTTTGTGATGAAATAAGCATATACGCATTACACAACAAAATAGAATCTAGTTAATGTGCATAAATACGTTAATGATAAGGGTTCCTCATCACTGAGAAATAATTGAAATACCCAGCAACATATGTAATTACAGCATATGAAAAGGCACCAGAAAATATTTTTTTTCATTTAAGCAAAGAAATAATTAAAAGTGGAGGGGAATCAAAATGCAGTTTGCTCATTTTACACTTATGTAGCTCATGTAATTAATAGTTGAGCTCCAGAAATGGGCTTAATATGATGCTGTGTTATATAAATCAGTCTCTTTCCCTCTGATGACTTCTCCACTATAACATGACAAGCTGAATGGGCATCTTAGACCAGGCACTGGCTTACTGATCTCCATAGATCCATAGATAGAGGAGCAGTTGTGAGATGGATGTACTGTTGAGCAAAGTGGGTTTGGCTGGGTCTTCAGCAGATTAATGCTTGTTGTGAATCACTAAGCATGAGTCTTCTTCCCGGGGACCTAGACTGCATAGAATCATTTCTGAAATGGCAACTAACCTAGTGGGTATGAGGACATTAGATGACAGTTACAGAGATTTGAGTTTCCAGTTCAGTTGTCACGATTCATTATATGCGTTTAGATATAGCCAAATACTAGGTTTCATGGGATATAGCCAAATACTAGGTTTCACGGGATATAGCCAAATATTAGGTTTCATGGGACAAAATGCTCTTTATAGCTGCAGAATGGAACAGCATTGAAGAAGTTGTAGTAAGACATTGAAGAAGTAATGAAAAACAGTTGCTGTAATGAGGATTCTTGGCAAGTTGACATGAAGAAATAACGTCTTTTTTTACAAAGAAGAGAATGTTAGATAAATGTAAGGAAAATTACCTTTCTTCTATGCAGTATTGGTAATGTAGCTGTAAGAATACAGTGTCTTATTTAATCTGTGTTTAGAAATGATGCAGAAGTACTAGAGAGTTGAAAGCACGGTTGTAAAAGTAATCTTGGAATTGAAAAACGAGGTACGTGCTTAAAACATGTTAAGGGTCTGACTGTTGTGACTAGGTGCTTATGTGTTGAAAACTTGTGTTTTCCTGATGAACCTTTGGGTTGATTAGAAAAGCATAATGTACCAGCAGTTGAATAATTCAGGATAATTACTCTTGCTGCAAGGAAAGTTTTTGAGATGCACACACATACGAATGCAAAGACCAGGGAATCTGAACTAAAATCCATGTCTTGAATGGTTCCTCACAAAAGTAATTGAATGTTTAGTACTCATGAATGAGTCAAAGGTGATTGTAGAAGTTCTCATGTTATTTTCAAAAGAACTAAGTACCTATTACAGACTTATTTTTTTATTTAAAAAACAAATTGGAACCAACTTTTCCTGTAGTGTAGTCTGTCATTTTGCTTGTCAGTATTCAGGAAAAGTAAATTCAAATTAGAAGAAGTGCAGATCTGACTTAACTGGAGTGGTTAGATAAGATCAATTAATTTCATGAGGAGATTGAGACCTTGGTTTGTTTAGTTTAGCACAGCTATGCTTGGCAAGGGTTCTGTATCTGTTGAAGGAAAGACAGAGACTGATGTTAACCAAGATCAGATGAGTAGAGACTTCCAGGAATAAATACTAAGTTGAAACTGGAAGGTCTTATGCTACCACATGAAATTAGTATCTGAAGTAGCCTTTTAAGATAGATTATGCTTTTTAAAATGGAGCGTGATGTAAGAGGAGTGATGCTGTATATGCTTGCAATATCAAAGGATTGGGTTCATTCATATGAAGGTTATTTTCTGTCTTGTGCTGTATGTTACCATGTTTTGAAATTGTATTGTTTAATGCTTAACTCACTCAAGAAGTGAGATTATTTTTTTACTTTATTACCATATTTTAAAGATTTTCATAATTAATAGTACTAAACTGTTTTCTCATTTAACCACGTAAGGAACCCCAAAATTTTTCTGCTTTATTTTTCTCCCAAGACGGATTTCATTTCTGTGCATGAAATAAACTAATTCAAACAATAGAATTAGTATGTTTTCTCCTGGAAGAACATCTACTGACATCAGAACTCACTTAATGTTTCAGCAAGATCAGTTTTTCAATGGTTAGCCCGTCCTTTTGCCATTTAGTGATTTGATGTTCTCTAAATCTTTGGCAGTCCATTTGTGTTGCTTCAGACCTTCACTTCCCTCTTTGTGATTTTTACAGTTGACATGAGTGTGAAAGCAACTTATTAAATGCCCAGGTCATAGCAGCTTCTCTCTTTAGCAGTGAAGTGTCTGCATTGGTGTTTTGTTTGAAAATGAGATTAACTGCCTCATGTGAAAATTTCTTTTTGTTGATAGAAATTTAGCTTTGTTCATGGGCATTTCTTTCTTTCTTTTTACTGCTTGAGATTTGGAAAGATTTTAATCAGTAGTAGGAGAGTGATTTATTTAAGGGTACAGAGATTAGTTTTGACATTTCTTGTATTTTATACTTACCTGCTCAAAAGTTAGAGATGAGCAAAGGTACACATTTTGTTTCATGGAAAGTGAAGATTTGTGTGTATGAGTTACTGCCATCTGGGTGATATATCGAATATTATGAATATCCATCTAGTAACTGAAAATTTATGAAGGATGAAAAGGTAGAAAGAGTTAAAGTAATAGTTGAATAGGCTTTTCCTTTTTGTTGAGACACTTCGTTCTTTTTCAAATACGAATTTCTGCATGCATTTTTAAGAGGTCTACCATAGATTGTTACAGTTGTAGTTACAGTTTCAGAACAAATATGCTGTAGATCCATTATTTTTAGTTTTTAATGGGGCTGTAATGCATTGTTGAAATACATTCTTTTTGAAATAAGGTCAGATCAAGTGGCTAGTGCAATTGGAGGCCATTGGAAGGAAAGGCTGATTATGTGTTTGTATAAATACCTTAACTGTTTGTTGGCTGATTGACAGCACTTAAGCTTTGACATATGTTTGGTTTTGTTCCTAATCCTCTGTATTTTGGACAAAAAAAGTTGGGATTTTTTTTTCTGTTATATTTTTAGGGTTTGGGTAATTGAATTAAATTTTTGCAGGTTAGAATTGGTTTCTAGATGCTGCTCTTGATGAGGGCTCAGTTTAATCTGTAGTGACTTGACTTCAGTGACCAAGAGCATTTTTACTACAGGTTGTTCAGCCTTTCCACTACGTTTTCACAATTGTGGTGACTGTGTTTTGGAGTTGTCCAAAAGTTTTTGCTCACAGGGAGGTAGTTATGTAAACACTTTAGGCAAATATTCATGATTCTCCATGCATTACTTGCAATTGGTATTAGTTGAAATTTGGCAGTGTGTAGGAAGATTCAAAGATAAGTTATATGCTGCTATTTAAATTCTGTAGTTTTGCTGCCATTTAAATTCTCTAGTTTTGTCTTCTGTGATCACGTATCCTTTATGAAGGAGAAGAGAGTGATGTGCTTACACAGCATTCGTCCTATTTATTTTAATAAGTTGTATCTTTTCTTAAAATAATACACATTTCAAGTGACCAGTGGATAGTATAGAATCCTAGAATGAGTTGAGTGGGAGGGGACCATCAGCTAGATCATCTCATCTAGTTCCAACCTCCTGCCATAAACAGGGATGCCTTGCACTAGACCAGGTTGCTCAAAGCCCCATCCAAGCCTGGCCTTGTACATTTCCAGGATGGAGCACTGCAGCTTCTCTGGGAAACCTGTTCCAATGTCTCGCTGCTCTCCCTGTAAAAAAATAATTCTTGTTTATGTCCAATACAAGTTTTCTCCATTTCCGTTTAAAACCGTTGTCCCTTGTCCTATCACTACATCCCCCTTTATATATAGAAAGGTTGCAGTAAGATCTGATCTCCCCGGTCCTTCTTCAGACTGCACAACCTCAGTTCTGACTCAGAGGTGCTCAGCTGTCTGATCATCTCTGTGGCCCTCCTTTGGACCCACCCCAACAGCTCCCTGTTTCGCTTGTGCTGGGTGCCCCTGAACTGGCTGCACTAGTCCAGGTGGGGTCTCACGAGAGCTGAGTAGAGGGGCAGAATCCCCTCCCTAGACCAGCTGACCATGCTGCTTGTGATACAGCCAAGCATATGATTGGCTTTCTGGGCTGCAGGTGCACACTGCTGGTTCATAGCCAACTTCTCCCCCACCAGTGTCCCCAGGTGCTCCACCGGGCTCCTCTCAATCCCTTCATGCCACAGTCTGTACTGATATTGGAGATTGCCCCAACCCAGGCACAGGACGCTGGGTTTTCACACAGTCCACATTCTATCTAAGTAAATAAAAATCTTGAATCTGATCTGGGCTGAAAAATCCACACAATTACTGGTTTTTTATTTTCAATAGTCTGAAAATTCACTTGAATCTCTTGTTTCCATAGGAAACATCTGTCGCTCTCCAATAGCTGAAGCAGTTTTCAGAAAACTTGTAGCTGATGAAAAGCTTGAACATAAGGTAAGCTATTTATTTCTGTTCCGAAAAATAACTGTCTCATAGCCAGTTAGAAATATAAGCAGTGAGGAAAGAAACATAAAAATATAAATTTGTTTTTCTGTAGTGGAGGATAGACAGTGCAGCGACATCTGCCTATGAAATAGGAAGCCCTCCTGACTATCGAGGACAGAATTGCATGAAGAAGCATGGCATTACCATGAATCATATTGCCAGGCAGGTACTGTACCTTAATTTTCTTTAAATCTGTGTATATATTTGTTCTGTTGTTACAGTGGAGGACAGACAGTGCTGCTGTTTCAGACTGGAACGTGGGGCGCTCCCCAGATTCAAGGGCTTTAAGCTGTCTAAGAAATCATGGCATTGAGACAGCCCATAAAGCACGACAGGTAGAAGAGAGCATATTTTCTTTCTTTACTCATACCCATGCCCTAACCATTGCAATCACAGAAGTCATTTGACCAGTGCATAAGCATCAAGTAATAAATACTCTGCAGTTTTTTAAAGGACTCCAAAGTGGCCTAACTCTTCTAGTTGAGCTTAAGGAGTTTTTTGTTGTTAAGGTTCATTGGAAGTATAATGGGAAAGCATTGAACCAGTTTCTACATTATAGGAAAATCCTGCCTCCAAATGTTTAGTATTTTGAGCATTTTTAAAATACTTTTTAAAATTAAATTACTCTAGTAATCTGTGATGCATCCTTCAGCAAGGAATTGTATATTTATATACAAAGAAGTAGAATACCTGTTCATCCATCACAGAAAGCTTCTGCACTTGCATGAAGATCTTTTAAAAATATCTGGAGTGCTAAATTAGAATGAAAGCACTCAAACCTGAGATAAATAGCACAGTTGGTGGTAACTTCAGAGGAAAACATATCCTTGAAGCATTCTTAAGTCAAAGGCAGGTTTGCCACTTAGTGAAAACCTCTAAGTTTTACCTAAACTCGTATCTGTTTTCATTAACAAAAGAACATGTATTTCCATACTGCATTCCAGAGAGATTGGAAGTAAATGTGTCTGCATCTATTTAAATCATTCAGACACTCATATAAATGCACATAATTTACTTCAGTTAACTATTCTCTGGATATAAGATATTCCTTTAGGGCTTGACCTTTACTTAGTTTGAGTTTACGCCACTAGTTTTTGTATTGACAAAAAGATCAAGTAGTCTTGTTATTATCTTACATTTCTGTTCCCTTCAGAATTTTTCTAGACCTCACTGAGGTCATATTTACTTTCTTCACTTTTCAAAGACTACATGTTTAGTTTTTTGACTTTCAAAAATAAATTTTCTCAATTAGTCAGTTGCCCTCTGCTGACCTCTCCTGATGTTAATCTCTGTTTATATGATAAACAGAATTAAGCCCAGCACCATTTCACATTTTTCAGTAATTTACTATTAGAATAGTTACTAAAAAAGTCTGTTGTGATCTTTTCCTGTTACAATGTCTGGATTTACATTTATCAGTGCTTACAAACATCATTATTTGTCAATATACAAGCTAAATGGTACTGAAACTATTCAGTCAGTGTTTCAGTCATCGCAGTAGTGTGACACGTTTGTCTTCTTAGAAGATACGCCTTGGAAACTTGAGAACTGTTCTTGGATATTCCTAGAGTGGTTTATGAGCAGTTAAATTAAAGCAAAGGACCCAAAACAAGTTGATCCTCTGTCTTGAAGCAAGATCTTTGTATCCTCCTTTGTCAGAGAAGGAATGAAAACACTTTAATGTTGCTTATACATTCTGGCAAATGAAGAGATTTTTCAATCAGAAGACTCTAAAATGTTACACAGACAGAGAAAATTAAAAAATTAGGTAATAAAATGAAAGACTAGCAGGATGAAAATTTGTCTAAATCATCCCAGTACACATAGTTTCTTTTGTAAAGAAAATCTTAAAATCCCTGAACTACAGCTAACTGTTCATTTTGCCCTGATGTTAACTATGTAACTCCAATTTTTTTTTTTCCAAACTTCTGTCATATGGTCTCTGCTGATTCTCTGAACTGCAGACCTGATATGGTCTTGTAGTACTTCTGAAAAAAGAGGTACTTGACTGTGTAGAATAGGACTTTTCAGAGTGGTCAGGTTAGTACAAGTGGAAGTGTATTTGTTTCACTATTAGAGACAAACTTAAGGAGAGAATTTTGTGTGACACTTGTTTCAGAACAGATTAAGGAAGATTTAATACAGAAGCTGCAGAAATAGAGAGCAGGGATTTATCTTCTGTTGCCTTCGAAGTATTGTCGTAAGATAAGTACCTTGTACAATTATCCTCTTCAGTCCTGTGGAAAACTGTTACCCACTCAGTGAAAGGCACCTTGTCTCATGTAATTTTTTGCATAATTATGATAATCATGGATTTTAGCATTTCTTTTTTATTCAATACTACAAGAATGGTTTATGTAAAAGAGAATATTAAATTGGTTGTGTCCTACCGTCATATACAGTGATCTTCTAAGTTAAAAGTGAAGTATAAAAATAAATGTATATATTTATATATAAAATAAAGTTGTTAACATTTTAGTTAATGGTGGGTTGCTGTTTGAAATTCTCTAAGCTCTTATTCTTCATGCACAAACCAGAGAGGTTTTAATCAGTTTCACTTTTATTCATGCTGAGGCCAAAATTGATTTTGGTATGACTCATACCATGCATTTGCCTTAAATATGAAATTGAGATTAGAAGAAGGTTATATTAAACACTGTTTCACAACTGGATAAATTTGAGGATTACTGCCTCTCTGTGGGTTTTAGACAGAGAAAATGAGATTTCTCTTCTGTAAATAAAGGGAAATGTTTCACTAATAAATTAATAATTGCTATATGCATTTTTTTTAAATGTAAAGTTATTGTTATCTGTGTCGTTTCATCCAAAGTTGACTACTTGAACTCTCCACTACACTTCTCAAAATGGTCATCAATTTTCACATCCTCAATTTCATCCCCCAAAGTACTAGTTTTCATAGTTTTGAGGAGTTCCTTCAGTTACTGAAGTTTGCTCAATTAAAGCTTTTTTTTATCTGGCACTGTGTTAGGGCTTAAAAGCACAAGCCAAATGGTAACCTTGGTTTTAGGGCTGCATTTGCAACTGTATTAGTGGTGGTCATAGGGTAATAACTGCCACATTGTCAAGTGATCCTAGTTTATTCTTACATTTGTCTGTACAACAAAGAAATCTGTGCCCTCAGATTTTCACAGGGGCAAGTGTTCAGCTGTGTAGAGCAATCAGAAGCAGCTTATAGAAGTCCAGATTAGATTTGCCAGGAAAACAGAGCTATTTCCACTGCAAAAATACTTTCATAGGTCAGAGGCACTGCGTGAATACAGCAAATATTTTTACAGTGAAAACAAGTCTGTATTAGTTTTCATCATTAACCCTTTCTTCTCATGTTCGCTCCTGACACACCTCACCCCTTCAATTCTCTTTGTGTGTAATGTTTCATTTATGGTTTTATTCCGATGATAATTTCTGTCTGTCTTTTCTTACTCCCTTTTATGGGAGCTTAATCAGTATCTATTTGCTGTTTGCACAAAAAAAAAAAATAGTGGCTGTTTTGCCATCTAAACCTTTTTTTTAAATACATAAATAATTTTTATAGGTTAAAACTCTGCCTTGCCGGATAATGTGTTTTGCCTTTTGGCTGTTTACTTGCTTACTCACTTCTCTAGCCCATCCTTTTTAGAGATGCCTGCCAGAAAACCCTGTTCTGAACAACCTTCCCAAGTTTCTTGGTTATGATGCTTCACACAGGACTGTGCATGAAAGGCAGTCTTAAAGTGAACTCTAATATTAGAGATTTTATTCCATTTCTTCATCCTCGTTATGGACACCTGGTTCAGATATCTAATCCCAGCATTGTGGGCATGGTCCAGGAAGATTTTTCCCTAAGCTAGGCTTAAATGTAACATGAAATAAAATGACAACTGGCAAATATGTGCAGCCATCCTTATAACAATAAGATGACATTAGTATTTAAGTCAGTGGTTTATCTGCTACGTTTGCCTACGTGACTGAACTCAGATCTCTGCATTTAATTGATATTCATGTTTAGCAGTCAATAAATTACAAGAAAGAAAAAGAGCAGTTGATATGATTGTAGGAAGTTGTACAATAGATCCCAGATTTCTTCACAACATACTACAAATTTTGTGAATTTACATGGTCTGAAATACTGTGGATGCATTTGTTTTTAAGAGATTGTAACTCATACTCTCATACTTCAGCTTTAAGTTTCACTTGGTATCTTTTCCTGGGCAGTGCCAAATTTCTAGATTGGAAGTATTGCAACTGATTCCAGGTTACCTACATTTTTGTTGTCCTGTCAAGAAAGTAATCTTTCTATTTTATTTCTAACCATTTTTATTGCAGGATTCCCATGATTGGAAATTGCTTTAGTTTTACTAGTTGAAAGGTACTAGAAATGTTGCTTTTAATGATGTTCTAAGTTGATGCATGAAATGTGAAAAAAAAAAAATAGAAAAGGCTCGTTAAATAGCTGACTTGGGTTGTTTGTTTTTTTTGTGGAATACTTGCAGAAATGGATAAATAATCATGGTAGAGTATATTTAAAATGTTGTAGGTTATTGTAAAATTTGATGAAGGTGCAGTTCTGTTCTTTCCACCTGTGTCTTTTTTAATAAATCAGAGCTACAGAATTTAAAAACACTTTTTTTTCCCCTTTTTATTAATCAAATGCAGTTTGTAGGCTAAAGCACCTATTTTTACTTCTAGATTACTAAAGAGGATTTCCAGACCTTTGATCATATACTTTGTATGGATGAGAGCAATCTAAGGTAATGTATGAAGAAATGGAACAAATTCATATGGATTACTTGTAGTGATGTCTTACAAGTTACTTTGAAGACAGATGTCACATTTTACTGCTTAGCTTGTGTTGGGGTTTCTTTGTTTGGGTTTTTTTTTTTTACATGTATGTGAATGATGTGCTAATGGATGGATTCTTCACTTCTAATAAGTTTAATGAGTCAGAACTCAATGGTTTATTTGTGTGATGCATGCCACTCAAGGATTAAGGACATGGAAATTTAGTTACTTTGTGCTATATGCAGCTGATGCCTGTATAATTAAGAATGAGGATGTACTTACTGTCTTGATTGAAGTGATCTGTTTTTCTAATTACATGGCAGTTAAAAGACAAACTGGGAAGGGATTAAATATGGTGCAGGTTTTTTTACTTTTCTTTCCAGAAATAGAGGGATCTCTGAAATAAGCAAGGTTGTTAGCTTGGGGAAACATTGTTTTATTGTTAGCTGTGCTCTAGTTAAGCGTACTTTAGAAAGATCTGGTTAAGTAGCTGCCTAGTGTAAAAATGTGGGTATCAATAGCAAAATTTCTACTTAATTATATACATATTGAGGATTAAGGAGCTGAATTTTAATAAACTACAAGTGCCAAAGTGCTTGTAAGAGCTATTGTATAGTTAGTTTAAGAAGGCCTAAACCAAACCACCACAACCAACGACAAAACCTAAATAAATACCCTATTAGTAGCACATAAAGTCTTGTAGAAGCAGCACCACTTAACTGAAGTAAGTATGATTTTGTTGAGTTTTCCAGAATGTCTTGAATAAGCTCTCTTCCACAGTCTTCATGAATGAAGGGTGTATAACACTGAGCTTGATTGCAGCATCTCAGGCAATGACGTGACAAGGCTTCCTTCTATTTTCACTTGAATTCTTAAACAGCAATTTGAATTAACAATTTATATGATATGCACTCGAGGGCAGAAGAAATGTCAGAACTGTAACAGGGATCTTGCTACTGCTGCGCTAAAGTTTTGCCTTTAACTTTCACTGAGTTCAACCATTTTGCCCAGGAATGCCTATTTTTAGCTCTAGGAGGGCAAGCTGATTCCAGGTGTTGGTGGAATGCCTGTCATGTCAGAAAAGGAAGATTTGGGACATGTCTTTTCTTTAGTACCAGAGCCATCTGACCCTCTCCTGTTCATTAAGTGGTATGCCAAAAGCCTTTAAGAAGATGGTCTGACTTCTTTTAATAATAAAAGGCTAGAGAATTTATTGAAAAATCTGTAAATTCAAGCAATAACTTGATAGAGGAGCTCTGATTTTTCTTCAAGCAAAACCAGTACTGTGGTCTCACTGCTATTTCTAAACTATCTGAAATTAATTTCTTAATCAGAATTAATAATTAGAATTTAATTTCTTAGAACTGATATGGTTATGACTAAGTGTTCTTAAGGGGTTTCTTTGACTTTTTTAATGGTAAGTAAAATGGTGATTTGGTATGGAGATGTGTAATGATAAAATAATTCAGTACGTTCTGGGAGTTCATTGTGCAAATGATAGTACTGAGCTGCCTTTAATCTTATGAGAGGTGCATTTAAAGTGCCTTTGGGATAACAGATGACCATTCGTAAGCAAATAGGGAATATGTCATCTCAAAAGCAGAATGTTTTATCAATGAGATGCAGTGTAGAGGGAAGAGGATGTGACATCTGATGAAATGTTACAGTATATCAAAAGGAAAATATGTGTAGCTTGCTGATTTACCATTTTCTGTTAACTGAATGTGGTAGGATTTCACATGAACTAGACATAGTATTGAGAGAAGTTGTAGCATACCAATCTAAAACACTGGCTTTGAGCAGACAGGAGAATCTTACTCGTACTTATGGGAAAATACCTGGATAATTTCCATTGGTTTTTGTTCAATACAAGCTAAGGGTGGGTGTTGAAAGTACTAATGATTGATTTGAGGAAGAACCTGATGAACTTACTGTTACAAAATTTTTTTAAGCTGTGGGTCAAGTGCCTGACTGCTTGTTTATGCTCTGAATTCAGTTTATGTCCTCCATACTCAATTAAAAAAAGACCCTACACAACAAGAAAAACAAAACCAAGCAGCAGCATAGAGTCCACAGGATTGACAGAGTCCAGACACATTATTTTCCTGTGTTGTCTAGGAAAGGTCATGAACATCTCATGCTGATGCCAAAACTCTGAAGGAGTATTCAGGGGAAAACTTTATTTTCTCTTTTACAGAGACTTGAACAGGAAAAGCAACCAAGTTAAAGACTGCAAGGCCAAAATTGAGCTACTTGGAACTTACGATCCACAGAAACAGCTTATCATTGAAGACCCATACTATGTATGTGTAAGAAATTCTTTGGGTGGCTTGATTAAAAATTGTGTAGTATATAATCTTCCCAGATCCCACAGTTGGCATGTGATATATAATCTGATGTTATACAAAGTGAAATGTTAACATTTTTTAAATGACTTAAGAAAACTATATATTACTGGGATAGGAAAGGAAAATGTTACTATGCTTATAACAGTTATTAAATTTAAATAATGCAGTGCACCTATCTTTTCAATATTGGGTGAAGCCCTGTTTGATCAGCCTCTTTGCAAAGAGGATGTGATCAGGAAAGACAAAGACATGGACACAGGTGGTCAAAAAGTTGGATAATACCAGCCAGGAGCAAACAATTAGACTAATATTCTTCAGTTTAGGAAACAGAAGTGGATGAAGATGCAGTAGGGTTCTATAAAATCTTTATATGAAAAGCTGAATAAGGAATTGGTATTCATTACCCAGGAAGTAGAGAATATCAAATGGTATTAGTGGGAAGCAGGTTCAAAACAAAAGAGGTTTGGTTTGGGTTTTTTTTTTTCCACACAGTGCTTCATTAAACTGTGAAGCTCAACATGACACGTTAGTGTGAGCATAAACAATGAAAATACTTAAAAGGCTCAAAAGTGAGTGGAAGAAATATGTGAAGGAAAGTCACGCAGGATTGTTAAATAGTCACAGAGTTTGTCTGTGGAAATTCCTGAGTTCGGACTGGAGAGATCTACACAAAAGCTATCACCAAGTATTTGCACTGTTTTTATTTTTTCCTAATGTCTGTTGTTTGCCATTACTGACAGCGGAGAAACCAGTCTGCAATTTGTATTTTCTTTTTAGCCAGTATTGTTATTCTTACAGTCTTTTTCCTCTCTTCTTTTTTAGGGGAACGAAAAGGACTTTGAAACTGTTTACGAGCAATGTCTTAGATGCTGTAAAGCATTTTTGGAGAAGTATCATTAATGCTTCATCATATAATTTCCAAAAGAAATAATTAGAGTCTCCTGAAATATGTAAAGTTTACTTGATTGATGTATTTAAATTGTAAAATTATGCCTCTACATTCAATACTTAGTTTAATTTTGTATTTTAGCTGTTCTGTCATCTAACGAAAAAATATAGAAAGGTTTTAATTGGATTACATGGTCAACCATTTGGTCACACATCAATGTAGTAATAAAGTATATAATTCAGGATAAATTTATCGGTAAACTCTTCCAGTGCTTTCTCACAAGCACTGCAGAAGTAACACCTTGCTTCTTTATATGCTATGCTGAGTGAACTGAGGTCTTGTCATTGTGTCCTCAGTGAGTTAATTTCAGTCAACTTTCAATGGTAATGTGTGAGATAATAATTGATGTGTAACTTAGGTGTGTCATCCCAGTATCATTAGGCAGCCTTGGGATGGAAAGTGTTTCATGTGGAGCCTGCTAGACTAAAAGATCTGCTGCCTCACAGAACCAGCTAAGTCTTCCTTTGGTCTTCTGGTCAGTTCCTAGCACACTGACACAAGCACATGTAACACAGCATTTATTTTGAGGAGAAGACACCAGCTTAAAAGCTGAAATGTGAAATCACATTTTATATCTCAAAGTAGTAAAATACTCAAGTCCATGCAATATAATGGATTATTTGCTGTAATCCCAGTTCCTACATGAGGGTCAGACAGTATTCCCAGATTTACTCAGGAGATCGTGCAGCCTGTCAAAAGTGTTCTTTGAGAGTACAGTCCAGTGTAAAGACAGTCCATCTGTAATACAATACTAAGGTAGCAGAAGGCCAGTAAGTAGAGAGTTCTGCTCTTGGACGAAATTTGAATGCTTTGTAAAAGTCTATGCCTGCTTGTCTGAACATCACTTTTCCTGTCTGCCTTAGACATGTAAATGTACTGAGATCAGTAATGTAAGTGATACCATGATGATTTTCCTGTTTTGAATATTCTCAGCATTGGTATGAACTAGCATTACCACATTGTCTGTAAAACTGGATCTATAAAATTTGTTTTCTTACTTATTTAGCCTTGTTTTTGTCTCTTGCTGCCTTCCAAACTTGTAGTCTCTCTAGTTGTCACCTGCTCAACCTTCTGGGAGAGAGATGGATTTCAACAGAAGATCGTATTATTCTTGGGGAGTTTGGAATCCTGGTGTCACTCTGTGTGTGTTGCAGACTTCACAATGGCGATTAAGTTTCTTGGGACTTTTGCTGTAGAATAGATGTGTTTGTGTTAGTGAGGTTTCTGTTTTGTGCTAAAATTTCAATCAGACATAAAACTTCAGAACCTGCTTAGAAAAGGCAGATGGTAGAGGGAATACTTAAATACAGAAATCAGAATCTGTGTGCATTATTGCATTACCATCAGTTTTGACTTCTAAAAAGCAAGCTAGGAATTGCAAGCTCATAGCTGTTTCACTTTTCAGGGACAAAGAGTAATACGCTGTTTCAGATCCGATTAAGTACTGACTCTGGAAAAATTATTTTCATTTTCTTTTATGAATGTTTGGCAAAGTAAATGGGGGAAGATGACAGGCAGTTAGGGACAAAACATCCTAAATGTGGTGTGATGCACTAACCTCAATGGTGGAAGTATTTAGGCATAATCTAATGTTACTCCCTGCCAGAATGACTATTTCAAATATTCCAGTGAAAGTAAAATAACTCAAAAGATAGACAACATGATGGTTTGTGCTTTCCCATTCGTGGCTGTGTAGGAATTCAGCCTATGGTTTCCTGCATATTAAAGCTAAGATTGAAAGGTCTTAAATCTTTATCTTTGAGCTGCTGGGGTAACAAAGGAAATAAAGAGGATATGGTTGTTTACCTTCACTAGGCTTAGGAATCTTCCTATAAAGTGATACTTGGTCAAAGCTCTTTGTGTTAAGTTCAGTTCAGATTTTAAAAGTTTCAGCCTTGAGACAGATTTTCAGCAAGTAGTCTATTGACTAAAGAATTCACCACCTCTACTAGGAGGAATAAGCTGGTTGATTTATTTTTATAATTAGTAGGTTTTTTATGGAAGAGGGGAAGGAGCACTATGGTATTTTATACAAATTCGTTGAAGCCCAGAATGCAGAACAGGGATTGCCTTCGGGAAGGACAGTTGCACAGAACCATTATTTGGGTTCAAAGAGAAACAGTGAATACAGGATTAAGACACAAATCATGTATCATACAGATGACTAAGCGTTCACACATCCAAAATACCACTCATGAAAAATGTAATTTTGAATGAAAAAAGAACCGACTCCTATCTCCCTCCCTGCCCCCACAGCTTGTTATATTTTAGGTAGTAAAGTTAAGGCTACAAAAAAAAAGTCTGCTATAGTATAGGTGTATTTTCTGTCAGAGCATGCTGACTTCTGCTAAATCTAGAGAAAACTTGTATGGGTTTAATTTATTTATATTAATTGCTTAAATCATTAAGTTGCTATTTCCCTTTTACGAGGAAATTTTTTAGGTGGTTTTTCTTTAGCCAGATTTCGGGTATCCTACTAGAAAAAGAAAGCTTTACAATATTTTAAACTCCCATGTTAAGTATTGGGCTGTGATCTAGTCAGTGGAACCACAGTGAAGCAGAGTTCCACCCACATGTGTACCCTCATGTAGATGAGCAGCTTTAGTGAATCCCGTCGAAGTTGATTCCTTTAACAACCAGGCTTTCTGCAGGCATGTATTACATCCATTGAGACGTGGAACTTCAGCATTCAGTCATCACTGAAAGCAAATAAAAATATGTACTTCTCCCTTGCTAAATATAGCGATGTTCCAGGATGGGATTTTCTACTTCTGCCGTTTTCTCTTTTCTTCTGAACAGTTAGATGCTGAAGGCTCTGAAGTGTCAGTTTCCAGAATCTCAGCTGCTGTACTTCTCAGGGTGGGGAAGGTTGTGTTTGGTTTTGGTTTTACATTTTGTGGTTCAAATTGAGGATAGAATGGAAACTATAAATGTCAGTATTCAGATAAAAGTAGCTGTGGTTCATTGTAGTGGGTTGACCCTGGCTGGATGCCAGGCATCCCCCAAAGCCTCTCTCTTGCTCCCTTCTGCAACTGGACAGGGGAAAGAAAATAAAGTGAAGGGTTCAGGAGTAGAGATAAGAACTGGGAGAGATCATTCATCAAATGCCATCATGGGCAAAACAGGTTCAATTTGGGGATATTAAATGAATTTTTTGCTAACACATTCAGAACAGGATGATGAAAGTAAAATAAGACCTTAAAAACATTTCCCCCCCACCCCTCCTTCCCAGCTCTACCTCATCCCCCAGCAGTGCAGGGAGATGGCAATGGGGGTTATGGTCAGTTCATCACAGGTTGTTTCTGCCACTGCTGAGGGAGAGGAGTCCTTCCCCTGCTCCAGCCTGGGGTCCCTCCCACAAGAGACAGTTCTCAATGAACTTCTTCAACTTGAGTCCATCCCCCAGGTAAAAAACTGCTGCAGTGTGGGTCACTCTGCCACGGGATGCAGTCCCTCAGGCACAGGCTGCTCCAGTGTGGGTCCCGCACAGGGTCACAAGTCCCACCAGCAAACCTGCTCCAGCGTGGGCTCCTCTCTCCACAGGTCTGCAGGTCCCTGCCAGGAGCCTGCTCCAGCACAGGCCTCCCACGGGGTCACGGCCTCCTCTCAGGCATCCACCTGCTCAGGGCGGGTCTCTTCCATGGGCTGTGAGTGGATCTCTGCATCCCTATGCTCCTCCTGCACTGACCTTGGTGTCTGCAGTTGTTCCTCTCATGTGTTCTCACCCTGCTCTTCTCTGGCTGCAATTACAGCTGTGCAATAGCTTTTCCCTTCTGTTATCCCATAGGTGTTACCACCATTTCTGATTGGCCCAGCCTGTCCATCCTGGAGCTGTTGGCATTGGCTCTGCTGGACATGGAGGAAGGTTCTGGCAGCTGCTCACAGAAGCCACCCCTGCAGCCCTCCTGCTACCAAAACCTTGCCATGCAAACCTAATACATGCATTTACAGATTGCACATAAAAATCTTCTTCCTGTTTGAGTCATTTACTGTGACAACTGGATTTAATATCAGATTTAAGGAAGAAAGGGAAATGTCTGTCAAGGCTTCTGGACTAAGTGTTTACTAACTCCTTAAAAATTCTACAATACTAAAATTATTTACTGGACATTTTCTGACTATATTTCTGACTTGCAGTATTGTGATTAGACTGCAGATTATTAAAAAAACAAAAAGCCCCTCCCAAAAAACAAAAACCCCAGAACAACTGTTAGTCTTAAAAAATATTCAATTTTGTAATGGAATCTCTGTAGAGAACTGGAGCAGCCTTGTGGTCTGGGCATTTTGTGGGTTTGAAACACACAGATCTGTCCATCCTCAGAAATCCAGGGTGTCCAGGTTACTGAACTCTGAGGTGAGTACACCTTTCCTTCTTACACTTGTGAGCTCTTAGTGGAAAGAGTTTTACGTGTGGATAAATGATGGTAGCTACCAGAAGGTAGTTTGTTTACCTGGATTCAGTGAACAGAAAGCAAACTGAGAACAACATAATACCAAACACTTTATTACTTACGCTTGTTATTTACAGTATTTACATATTGCACGTTTGCTGGAATGTTTTATACATTTATTATATAAAGTAAATTAATGGCAGCTTGTGTTTGTGTACAAAATCCATGCTCCACTGTCCCAAAAAGTATGTCTACTTGGAATTACGTTCCTGTTTGTCATGCAATTTGTACTCCAGGGTACAATGTGACCCCAATGCAAGTCTGTTTTAACCAAACTTTTTTAAAATTGCATAAGCATGAAGGATATCAAGTGACCACAACTACTGTGGAGCAGATCTTTAGTAGTTCTAGATATACAAACAAACATTCCTTAAAACTGTAGAATTAAGCAATAGAACATGAATTTTCTTGGTGAAATATTTGTGTTTACATAATTTTTGGCAGCATTACACATCAATTGTAGTGTGTTTTTAAGTATGGAGCATTAAGTACTACTGGCAGTTATGCTACTGTAAAGAATGTCAATCTGCAAACTGTTGATGACATACAAAATGCATGTTAAAAGAATTATGGGAAGTAGTCCGTCAATCTGCAAAAATAAATCTCTTGTTCACAATGGAGTTCACTAAAAGGTAGTAAGTTCTGTTTCCCTGTTGGTTTCCAAGGCACTTCTCTTGGTTCTTGGTGTTTCTTGTCATAGCAGTAACATCTGGTGGATTAAAAGAAAGAAGAAAATTGCCTTTCATCATTTTTATACTCACATATATGTGTTTGAGAATGCGTTTATCATAGTGAAAATAGTAAATAAAACTGGAGAAATCAGTAATAACTTTTGAAAGATCAGTAGTGAATTTCAGATTTAGCTCAGTTCATATCAGCCTGACTTAATCAAGGCTGAAATTCTGGAAAGCATCACTTTTTTTGATGGTTCATTTTTGGTAGACAGAAAATCCAGTTCTACCTATTCAAAATGTGCTCGTAGTTAAGTCTGGCCTGTTCCACTGACTGCATCTGTGAAGTCAAAAAGTGAATAAACCTCAGGAATAGCATTAACAAATTGCAAAATGCTGTCCAAATGCCTTGGTGTCAGGAACTGTTGATGAGGTGCCCAGTTTGAAGAATCTAGGAAGGATCTGATGTTTCATGGGGCCCATTTGTGAAGAAACTTGGATTCATATAAACAAGAAACAAACAGAAGTAACTTTTTTAGATTTGGTTGTATAAATATAGACCCTGGAACATGCCAACATTGAGCCACCACAAACTAAGCAGGAGCTGCACTGGTCAAATTCACTGCCTGTTCTATTAAGTCTTCCCAGAATAGTTTCTTGGAATGAAATCACAACCATGCATATGAAACGGATATCAAAATCACAGACACAAAATTACAGATTTCCACACTGCTTATGTATTTTGTCTCTATTCTAGAAATGTTGATTCAAAGGCTGAACAGTGAAGGTTTTCAAAACCTTACTCCCCCCACACCTTTAAAGCTTACAAGAAAATGTAGTGTAACTGCATATACACCCATCTAGAAGTCTATCCTATTCTAGACAGGTGACCTCTTCTAGATATTTTCTAGACAGGTGAGCACTGAATGCTGCAAGTCTGTCCAGCCAGTTTCATGTGTTTCTATGCCTCTTATTGTTCTTTTTTAGAAGTAAAAACTGTACAATGTCTTTTTAGTCAGCAGGAACTCCACAGCTGAAAGACTCTTACATGCAAACAGATTCAGCTGAAGCTTTGGTGTCTTACAGCCATCAAAAATTCATGCGAGAGATAAAAACCAGTGGTACTCCGATACTAGAATTCGGCTGATGATATTTTTCACAGTTAAGCTTTCATATTTTCTGTCTGAACATAGGTAACTGTCTTTCCCATTACCAGTATGAATTCTCTGAGTTTCTCTACATTTTCTACTGCTTAAGTATAATTTGTAATAGAATCATTTGTATGCGAAGTCAGTTGGACTTGACATAATCCATTGAAAACCAAGCTATTGGTGCATACAGAAATACTTGTTAGTAGTATTTAAACATTTAGTTTTGCAATTTTTGAAAGCCATTAGGAAATATAATAATGTTACAGAAAAGCTTAATGTAATCTAGGGGTTTTTTTGGCTTTGCAGATAGGACAATTACTTTTATTTTTTTTTAATATCCTTCCTTAGAGGGGAAACTGATGTAAATTTTCCTTGTCTTGCATTTTCATCTAGCTTATTTTCTGTATGTATGCTCCTACTGTACCCTAGTTAAGCTATGATGTTAAAAAGTGATGTTTAGAAGAAATTAACATGCTTTTGGTTTGATCAGTGTGTGGTACAATTTACAAGTTAAACACTGAAAATGTAATAAAAAGTTTCTCCATTACTAATGGGAATATGCAGCTCACTGGGGGTGAAAAACAGTGGATGCTCATTTGTCATCTCATCTACACCTGCTTTTGTATGGGTAACTTACAGTTTTGTATCAGCTAACTTACAGTTTTCTAAACCCCTGACGTTTTCAGAAACCCTTGAATAGACTCCAGATTTTTAGCATTGATAAATCTGTTGTACTTTTTAAAAAAAGTTTTTATTTCATATAGTCTGTTATATGCATCAGTCTAAGAAAATTGGGCTGGAACTTAGCTGAAGGATGACAGATAGTCTTAGTGGAGATCCTGAATGCAATTTGACTACAGCCTCTGTTGAGAACATAGGTAATTATACAATTCCCCAACCAACTGTACTAATTTTTAAAAGCACAAATGAAAGCTATTGTAAAGGCATATTACAGCTTTCCAAATTTGATTCTAGGAAAAAGCTAATCTATATGAGAAGAATTTAATGGTTTAAATAACAATATAAACTTTAGATACTGTGCCAGTAGGGTTTTTGTAGCAGAACCTCCCCATGCTTACATAAAAAAATTATTTTCCCAAGTGTGCACACCCAGGTGGAATTCTGCTGTAATGTGATCACGGAGATCCATGCATTGAAGGTTATGAAGCTCTTAATGTTCCATCTGTTGCTATCCACAGACATCCCACAGCAAGGAAAACTACGCTGGACATAATAAACCTGGACAATGCCACACATGTACACTGGCTGCCTTTTTAACTCAAAGTAGTAGTTCTGATAAAAGTCTTAAATTAGTTAACTTGGGAACCACTTCCTGGCACCAAGAAGAGGTGATTGAACATTCCCTGAGCAGCTGTATAAGAGATCAAGCGATACTTTCTAGAAAAAAAAGGCCTTCACTGAATAATACACAACCCCCTCATCTTTATTTCACCTTCACTTTTATGGAATTCAAGTGTCTGACATTTCTTGAATGCACTCGATGTTACTCTGAGTAAGCAGCAGTCTAAGGGAGAATGCAATTAAGGGCTGTTGTTTCCATTGTTACAAAACACTTGAAGCAAAATTCAAGTGCCCAAATACCGTGGTTTAAGAATAATTTGAAAAAATGGATATATAATATGGTGTAAAGGAATGGCATATTTAGTGGGGTATTTCAGTTTTTTTCTTCATGTATTTTAAGTTTCCAACTTTATATTGTATTTTCAGCATTTGTCACATATATTACTAGTATGGTCAATACATCTTGAGGAGTTTACACAGATGTTTCTGAGTTCCAAAGGAAATTTCAGTTTTAAGCTTATTAGGAATTTTGCAAAGAATATTTGACCTGTATCTGTATCTGCATCTCAAGGAAACAAGCAATTGGTAGGTTTCTTTAATACACTTTTTATAGTATATAAGCCTCATTTTCTCTGCTTAGCCTGAGACTCCAACTACTTGCACCAGCCTTGTATTTATTAGTGTAAAAGTGTGTAATTAGTTTTTCTTTGTTTATTTGAAATAACTGTAGATGCTTTTAAAAAGTTCAAAAAACCCCATTAGTAGTTGTCAGTACAGAAATTAGGGGAAATCTTCAAAACAGAAGTATGTAATAATATGTGATAATGCAGTCCTTAGTCCCTGAACTACTCCTCACAGTACAAGGAGTTTTCAACACAAATTATGAGATCAGTGTTGGTGTCTAGCAAACATGTAAAGAACAGGTAATGGAAAAGGGAGGGCACCAACAGTAGCACCTGCGGTTTTCAAACAAAAGCAGTAAAATCTGTATGATTTTAGCCAAAGTGGCTGTGACAAATGCTGTCAAAGGGATTTTCAGATTCATCGTCGTCTGTCACAAGAAATGCTCATGATCTGAATTGTGAACTTTATTTCGGTGAAGACTTTGGGAATTGTGTTCCTGGCATTTCTTACCTACTGCAGATATGGACAACATAACAGTTGTGGGATGTATCTGCATGGAGTGGAGCAAAGCAAGCATGGAATATGGGAACTATTAGGAAGCTGGCAGAAGAATGAGGCTGAAGAACAGAACAAAAAAAAAGGAGCATCACGGACAAGACTCCAGCATAGCTGTGTTGACCATGAGAAGGGGTTACAGAATAAAATTAATCAGAGATGGTGCTGGTGGCAGCCAGGGAATACAGCCTGGGTGGCTGACTGGAAAAAAAAAAAAAGGGTCTACTGAGAGACGTGATAATACAAATCTGCTGCTCTGGCTTCACTCATGCAATCTCAACAAGTTGAAGGGCTGTTACTGGGTCCCTGCATTGCTCATGTCTGTAGGACAGGCAGTAGGGAACATACACTCTAAAAAAAAAGAGAAGATGGAGCTCAGTTACACATGTATAGAATAAATGAGAAAAAGTGAAGGCTCCATAAGACACATCGTACCACAAACGCGCATGTGCCCACTTAGGTGTGTGTTGTGACAGTAACAGATGTCTAATTTCTGTTTTCACGTATTATTTTGTTGTTTGATCTTAGCTCTGAGTTTCAATGTCTTGTGTGCTTTAAAGCTGTGCTAGTCCAAATTGCATTTTAAGTACAAATAAAAATAAATTTATTGTTTTTTCTTCTCTTCAAATTGATCTCTAAAAATGGATAGATGTCCACAGGTCTGAAAAATCCACCCAAACTACCAGTTTGCCAGAGTAACAGTCCATCTATAGCCCAGCCCACTTACAAATCTGAAATGAAACAAGAATCAGATACTGAATGAAACAGGAAACCTAATGTTTCACACAAATTGAACTGATGCAGTGGAAAAGCTTTGAGGAGAAAAGAGGCTTAATCTTATGGAGACACCTGTGCATCTCCAGATGCATGTGGTAGAGGATAGTCTTCCTTTCTGCTAATCGAGGCTGCTTAAGGAGTCTACCACTACGGATTTGTGTCTGTGTGAATAAGAGGAGAGTTGTTGTTGGCATTGAAACATGCCTGCTAGTTGACCAAAGGTGGTGTTTGAGAGATGGACATTTTTAAATAGACTCCCAGCTTGAGACGTGAACTACTTTAGTTGCTATTCCTTCATATTACAAGTTTGTGTTTACATGACAGGTTGTTAAGAAACAGATAAAATTTTCTAAAGAAAGGGAGAAAAGAATTTCCTACTCTGATGTATCTGTTTATTGGTATTGGTAATAACATTATTCACCTATCTGCAAAGTTAAACAAATTGCATCTCATTTATCCAGACTGGATAGAGAGAATCACTTGTAGCAACCTTTCATGAAATTGAACAGCTCCATCATGTTTTCCTGCAGTCGTGTTTTCTTTAGATTAAACAATCCTAATTCCTGTAACTGTTCTTGTATACTGAGTTTTCTAGGCCTTTGGTCATTCACGTTGCTCTTCTTTGGACTCTTACAAGAAGAACCCACATGTCTTCAAGTGCGGTGCCCTTAATTAAATATAGTATTCCAGTAACGGTAATTATGTCAGGAGTTTCATAAACAATGATTCTATTTACAAATTCCAGTATTGTTTGACTTTCTTCAAGTGTAACACTGCTGACTTGCTTAGTTTGTGGTCCACTACAACCTCCATGTTTTTGACAGCCCTATCTAACTATTCACCACATTCCATGTATTTCTGCAGTTGAATAATCCTACGTGACTTCATAATTCTGCTCTTTATCTGTTATCCTGGTTTTAGACTATTTGGCCTATTTTCCAAGATTATTTTTAATTTCAAGGTTGTACTGTATCATAGTTGCTTCTCCTACAATACTGAAATACATAAATACAGTATTCTACCACCCAAGTTATTAATGAAAATATTGAACAATATCAAACCCATAATGAAGCTGTGTTACACTGCTCAATAACATTTTTCCAGTTTTGACAATGAAGCGCTAACAACTTACTTATATATCTTTTTCCAGTCATCTTTACATTTATTTTGATCCTATTTCCCCAGCTTGCTTTTGAGAGTGAAGTGCAAAACAGTGTAAATGCTTAAAAAAAATAAAATAAAATGCTTAATATTTATTACTTTTTGTCACTGATTTCTTCCACAAGATGTGTATTTTGTCACAGAGTCAAACCATCTTGGTTTGACAGCATTTGTTACTGACAAATCTACATGGTTATTAGTTCTCCCTCTGTCCAAGATCACATTTTGTCTCAGGTAAAGGCTGAGGACAGAATTTAAATTAGTCCTTCTGTATTCTTATGTTACAGTTCTCTAAAAATACAGATAGTTTGGGAGTACTTCTTGGTTCAGTTGATTGGCTTTTGTTTTTATTTTGGTGCATGATGAAATTTCCCAAGTATTTGTGGGAAATAGAGGTACATCTAGGCAAAAAAGGCGGGAATGAACTGATAGAAACGAGAGGTGTACACAAGGAAATCCCAAAAAATGCAAATAGCTTGAAGTTAGTTTATCAATGCTACTATCCGTCGCAATATATTTTAATTGAATTACTATAAAAGCACCTGTGACCTATCTGCATTTTCAAAGCTTTCATGTGTATAGCTGTGTATATCTTAACTCATACTACTGAGTACAGCACTGATCTACAGCTGCACACATAAGAGGGCGGCTGCTGCTGCCGATACAGGCGATTGTGTACTGAGTAAACTCTTGAAAAATAAGCCACAGCTGTTGTGTTTTGTTCTGTAGCAACAAATTCACTATCTGCTAACTGTATGCTGCTATAAATAATTCACAAATGATGTACATGGACGTTTATGTAACGACTTCCAGTAGGGGGTACCCTTTCCTTAATGCCAAAATTTGCCAGATTAAGCCAGTTACTTCAAGTCCTCTGGGAGGGGAATACCTTATCTACAGGACAGTTGTTATTATACTCCCATGAATTTTCATGTATGAAACACAACATCCACTGTTTTGCTATGCAGTGGAATGTCATTTCTGCTAAGAAAAAGCTTACCTTTATCCTTCCATGCACATAGGGCTTACTGCCAATCGAGTAAGAAGCCTGGCACATCTTTTATAGTCTGTATGAAAAAAAAAGAGCATAACTAGATTACCAAAGTAATCAACTTTGCCTTTAAAAATCAAAATTGGTATCAGCATGCAAATTAGTGTCATAGCAAAGTTCAATGAATACCTTAGTTTGCAACAGAATAAAAATCAACTGCTTTGACTTAAAAAAGGAGCATGTAAAAATTGTGTAATAACTGAAAGCCATGTCTAATGGCACGTTTAACTATGCAACTGACTTCTGCACATGTTCTATCTGTAAACAAACAGCATGAATGTGCTTGGAGGCTCTCCAAGTGTATGTATGTGTGTATAAAAATTTATACATCTGTGCCTCTGCTTCTGTGCGGGATCTAAACATGTGACTGTAGTATTTCCATATTAGAGAAAGAATAAATAGTGCTCAGCCACCTTTGAAATCCAGCCCTCAATGAGCTAGTCTGTCAACTTAATATTAAGTAATGCCACTCTCCAATAGATTTTTTCCTGGGAAAGCTGTTAAATTAGACAAGTAACATCTTCTAATCATACAAATGTTAAGTCCAGCCCAAGTAGATGACCACATCATAAACATTCATAAGAGTATGAAGTTTTATCTTAAAACTAGTAAAATTGTTTTTTCCACTGTAGTCCTATTGTTAGTTGTTCATATTTTAAGTACCTTCAACTTTTTGATGCATTCATAGTAGGAGACAGAACCAATGCAAAACTAAAGAAATTAATCAAAAGGGGTTTTTTTTCATTTACATGAAAAACTGAAAGCAAATAGCGGGAAAGTTGGTTACGGACAGATGGAAAAGTAAATTATTTTTCAGGTGCCAATGCTGCCACACTGTACAAAGTACTAGAAAGTATTGCCAACACAGTGCTTTTGTACTGGCTGCCACCATGCTGCAGCATCACAGACACTTTAAGTTTCTTTGCTATTTGGCCTTCAGATTTCTACACAGAAGGAACAGTATAATTTGAAGTCAGGATATTATCAAAAAGTAACATCGTTCTGTGCATGAAGAATTAAAGCAAGCTGTTCATCTCATTTTCCTAGAAGAAAGTTACTTTAAAGAGATGCTAGTCAATCCAGTCCAGTAAGTGATGTTGAATTTTGTTAGGCATTATTTCATTAATGAGTAACTACATTTAATGTTTTCTAGAGATGAAATGTTAACGATCCCCAACTCACAGCACAGTTATGCTATAACTGCCACTCATACAAATTATCCTCCATTATCCAGACATTATGTTGGTGGATATGTCACCTGGCAGGAGGAAAAGGCTAATTTAGAGCCTTTAAGGCCAACTAGTCTTTAGTTTCACGGCTTGGAGTACTCATTAGTGCTGAGCCAAATGATGTTTGTGTTGTGATCCTTATGAAAAAGGTAATATGACCTTTGCTTGTTCAGAACAGACAAATTATGAACAACTTACGTCTCCACCCATGTAAACAGAATGTGATATGGCTACCTCTCATCTAGAAATCCTTGTCTTTCCAAGGAATTCCTAATCTGAAGCCTTACAAATAGAGAAAATGTCCCCAATTCTTACTAAATATGCCTTTAAAATGCACTGGGCTGAAATATTTATTAATACTTGAAACTTGGAATCTGTAACTCTTGTTTCTATTCCCAGCTCTGCTACTGACCCAACTGGTTGACCTCAGACAAGTAAAATAAAGTGTGCTTCCATTCTGAAAAGGCTATACTAAAATAGCATCTGCTTACTCAACAGGTCCTCCTCAGTATGGATCTGGAGCCACATCTACTGACTAATAAATGTCAATGTTTGATTTTTATTTAATTCTCTATGCTGCCAACCGTGATGAGGTATCATAAGCTGCATTTGCTTAGTTGTGTCCATCAGCACTTTTCTTTTTTTTTCTAAGCCTTATGAAGTTATACTTTTGTAATCCACTGAAGACAAGTGTTGCAAAGATTCATTGTCAACATCACTGGTAGATTGGTAGCTGAATAGCCAAAACAGAAAATGTCTATAAAATGTGTCCTACACAAATAATCAATGAAAACTAAATAACCCCGCCTGGATTTGTGATCCTATCTTGAATTTACAGCACTAGAAATTAAATATGAGATATTTGTGAGGGGAGTTATGTTCCTGTGAGAAGCAAACACTTGGTTTGGAACCCATGAGGCAAATACATCAGTACCTAAGGATGCAGTGTTTACAGCCATTCTACACAGTGTATTTGCAGTGAGACAGTTTTATTTCCATTTTCCTCTCTGCAATGCTGATGCTGTTCTAGCAATGCTGTAGAAGATACTTAGTACATTTCAGAGCACTCCAAAGTCTTCTTTGTAGGGAATGCATTCTGAGATTGTATCACTATTGATACTTGATAGATCTAATAAATTTTAGAGTTTCCTCTTGTTTTAGGGAAGTCTGTGCTTTTGTTACTTACATGCTGGGATGGTGCAGTCCCTTGTATTGTGATAAAGCCGATGAAAGTGTTTGCTACATTTTGGGCTAAAGTAGAGTGGACCTGAAAAATAAAGAAAAAGTAAGTTATGAATCAGCACAGCTCACAGGTAGAGTAGTGCAGCTTACGGTATGTATGTGAAATATGGACACCAATGCAAAATTAAAACATACCTGTTAAATGCTTCAAGAACTTGTCTTTCATCCTCAGATCTCTGGGAACTATTTCTGTTGGACAGAAAAAAGAATAGTTACTCTGCTGCACTGGAACTATGCTTGCCAAGCACAGTATAAGCACAGGGAATACTCTGTCCAGCAAACATCACCACTATGTCTTGACAGGTGCACAGAGGTCAAAAGCCCTTCGCATACAGTAAACCAAATTGCAAGAATTTGCTTTACATAGGGAGACCCTGTAAAATGCTCTGTGAAACACAGTGCTGATGAAACAATGTCGGGTAGGTGAGAGATCCTTTATGACGATGGTTATTAACTAAGAGTCAGATTTTAGTTCTCTATGAACTACATTATCAAATTTACCTAGATTTAAATTCTTTCATATTACATGAGTGGTAAAGACCCAAAGATATATTCAAGTTTGTGTCCTCTAATTCTCTTATGCAAATGTACCCGCTATTCTGTGCCAGGTATGTTTGCAGAAGCATTGTTCTGCTGTAATCATGAAACTGGATTGATCTACTTACAGGAATCTTCCCCCTCCCGCCACCTTCCCCCTTTAGCAGTAAATAAAATTCACAGGAAATGATTCCAAGCAAATTGCTCTCTTCTGGCTCCCTATGTTTGTGGTTTACCGCCTTGTGTTTTGTGTTCAGCAGATGGCAAAATGAAACTGGTTTACTGAAATCCATTTTAGCCCTAACCCCTGCTTGTGACTTCCTGATTTACAGCTATCTTTGATTGCTTTCCGTTACAAACTCTATGCTGATAGCTTAGTGCTGATTGTGTATGATACACTATATGGTGCTTTATTTACTTGACCATAAATGCGTGAGCAGCCTTTTTTGTTCCCCTGGCACCTCTTTATCAGATATAAAGCAGAGAGCATTTCCATCCAGATCTGATCCACTTGTGAATTTAGACACTTCTCGAAAGTCATTCTTCATTTACTTCTAACTTTAGTCAGTGTAAGTAAAATTGACCTTATCCTATTTGACCTAATTATGTCACGAAGAGCATTAAAAACACACATGCTTCACTCAGAAATTTCCCATGGGACAGGCTCTCTAGGAAAGTGATGCCAAAACCGAAATGAAAGACTCTAACTAGTGGTTCCTTTTCAGAGTTGCTGGGAAAAACTCCATAATACCAGAATGAAAAATCCTGCTTCAGAATCAATAACAACACTACCAAATAATCTGCTCTGAAGCACGATTATTAATTTCATAGATAACTATTCCACCCAAACCAGATGTTTTGCACCAGCAAGGTGACCAAAAACTATGCCCACGTTCCAAGGTGAGATTTAGAGTTGTGCAGATCATGGTTCCCTGCTTAGTCTGGCCTCTTTGATTTTCAACGTTTGTAGAACAAAATGTTCTCTCTTGTGTTGACCTTAAGTAGAACAAAATTGTCGTCTTCTGTACATTCATTAATCATCCAAACAGAGAAGCAATATCTTCATGACAACCACCAATAAACGCAAACTGTGAGGATACTTGAGTATGAATGAGAATGACGAAAAAGTACAATGAAGCTTTATGAGATCAATAAAGACAAAATAAATAGCATACTATCAAAAGGAAAGCCAATTTGGGAAAAGGTGAGTAGACATTTGCTGGAAAATATTCAGAAAGTCACTTTCAGTTGGAGGGGTCAGATGAGTAGCAGTAACGGTGTAGGGGCTTGGGACTGACAGGGAACACTAAATTAGACATGGCAGCAGGAGAAACTAAATCTAGTTTCAACTGGATGCACAGAAGTACAGCACCAAACTAAGCAGTAACTATCCATCACCATGTGTACTTCTGGACTGCTCTATGCAATCCTGAACATCTCAGGAACAAACCTGTGCTTTCACTGGAGGTTAGAGAAGAGCCAGTCAAATGAGCAGAAAGATGACTGCAGGAGTGTCCCAAACTGGTCACAGTGACAGAGGAGTACTGTCTCAGTTCCCTAGTATTTCAAGGTGTACTTCTCTGGAGTACAAAAGGAACTAACAAGCAAAGTGAACAGTTCAGTGAAGCTGACCTACAGGGAAGACTTCTATACGTAAGGTCTTCAGGACATACTACAATCCTGCAGGAGAATCTCGCTAGGGTCATTTCCAAGAAACACTTCAACCAAGCACATGATAATAAGTGGTAACCTTCCAGGAAAAAGCGTTTTCATCCCTTGTTTCTTTGATCTCAGCCCATTTCAGTCTTTTCCCTTATTAATAGGTTTTGTTCAAAACCACAGGAAGTTGACTTTCAGTTGAGTACATTATCCAGAGAGTAAAAGACTCTGACAAGTGAATGGAGGTTTTCTATCCCAAATTTGCAATCTGTGTCTGCTTCTGATACCAAAGGGAATCTGCACGTATTTTGAGTGGCGAATTCTTAACACAAAATTAGTAACCTGTTATCTCATCCACCAAGGCATCATAGGGGAAAAAAACGGACTGTGACTTACCAACTCTCTGCTCGTCCTGGTATCCTCCATAGTCAGCCACTTCCCTTCGATCCAAGTTATAGTCATGCTTGGAGAAGTACTGCATCCCACTGTCCTTCTCCAGGTGGTACCTTTTCAGTTCCTGAATGATCTCCATGATGAGATTTAAGAGACTTTGCTTGTCCTTCAAATCTGCGGAGTCCGTTTTCTCTTTGCAGTACCCTGCTGAGAGCATTAAGAGTACCAGCCCCAGCAGCCCAGAAGACCTCAGTCCACTCATTGCAGTCCGACCTGAAGAGTGCGTAAGAGGAAGGATCTGCTGCTATGGGAGGTCTTCCTGTTTCACTGGAAGAGAAAATTGGGGGTGGGTCGAAGGTGGGGAGACTCGTGGGGGAGAAATGGGAAACATCGGCGGAGGAAAGCCCGGCGACCGCTTCGCAGGTTACACAAGGCGGGGGCACAGACCGCCCCGGGCTGCCGGGGGCTGGCGGAGCGGTACGGGGCGGGGGGTCCGCGGGGCAGAGCCGCCCGAGCCCCGCAGCGCCCGCACGGCCTCCCCGCAGCCGCCGCCGGGCCCCGAGAGAGGGCGGGGGCGCAGCCCCGGAGCGGGGCCAGGCTGGGGGTGCCCTGGCGGAGCAGATCCCCGGCCGGGACGGGCGTTCCCCCCCGCCTCCCCCCGCCCCGCCACGGAGCGGAGCGGAGCCGCACAGGCGAGGGGCGACAACTTTCCCCGAAGTTTCTGCCGGAGAGCCACGGCAGCTGCGCACCGAGCGGGTCTCCACGCTCGTTGTGGGGCTCAGCGCCCGGGCTGCGGGCAGGAGCGGCGGGACGGGACGTGCATGGCTGGGGGGCAACCGGCCGGGGCAGGCAACAGCACGGCCAGTCTCCCGTTTTTCAGTCCCTTTCCCCGCTTCCCCTTCCCCGCTCCCCTTCCCCGCAGGAGCAGCCCGAAACGGCGGCCAGCATCGTGCCTGGAGCCGCTCGCCTTCGGACGGCTGACCGCCCCTCACACACGGCCGCTCCGTGAGGCGGCTCTGCCCTGCCAACTCTGGCGGGGTCCGGCGGCGGCCGCTCCCGTCCGCAGGCTGTCACCGGTCCCGCCGCACGCAGCGCTTCGGCCCGGCGGGGCGGGAGGGATGGGGGCGTGGGGAGGGAGACGGAGGGGAAGGAGGTTGCTGGTGCTCGCCGGCCGCTTTACCTGTGTCTCCGTCCCAGAAGCCGAGGTGTCTTCCCCCCGGGAGCCGCTCCCCGGACGGCAGCAGCCCGCGAACGGCAGGGAGTCCGAGTATTCCGCGACTGGCCCGCCCGCCCCCCTCCCGTCCCTGCGCTCCCGCCGTATCCACAAACTACTCCATCGCCGTCAGCCCCTGTGCAGCCGCTTATATAGGCTATAGGATGGACATGAGACGGCAGATAGTATCGACTTGGAAGTGGGTGGAAAACAATAAAAGTCCACTTGGCAACCCCGGGAGCGTCGCTGCTTGCATGAGTCCCCCCCTTCCCGCCCTCTCTCCCCTCCCGCCCCGGTCCCCCCGTCCCTCCCCCTGCTCGGTTTTCCCGGGCAGGGCTCAGTCACTCCTTCGCTGCTCTCCGACGTAAGGAGATGGTCCCAAGTGTGTGTGTTTGGAGTGGGAGGGGGCGGCGGCGGGAAGATGGGGGGGGGGGGGACCGCCCGAGCCTTTAACTAGAACCGCGCTGAGGAGTAAATATTCATCACTGAAATATTGATGTCCCTGGCGCAGCTCTCGTCAGGCGGGTCCCCAGCCCGTGGCCGCAGCCCCGCGGGGGGCAGGCGGGGAAGCCGCCTGTTTACCGGGAACTCCGGGCCCGGCTGCGGCGGGGAAGGGGAGGTGCTGGGGCGGGGGCGAGCTGCCGGGGAAGGCTATTTCTGCTCCCGCCGGCCGGGAAGCCCGCGGAGAAGGCGGCTGGAGTGGGTCTGGGCAGAGGGAAGGAGCAGGCGTGCCGCCTCTTCGCCGATTCTTGGCACAGTCGGTCCCGGGTGGCGAGGCGGCTTCCAGGGCTCCCGGCGGGGCGCTGCCTGAAAGCGCTCCCAGTGGGGCCGGGAGAGGAGGAGGAGGACGATGAAGGCAGTGACACCGCCGGGAGCGCCCTGTCCGCTCCGGCAGCTGCCGGCCCTTCGGCAGAGGTGACAGCCCGAGCGAAGGGCACCGGCGGCGCGGGGCAGTCTGCGGGGAGCGCCGACCCCTTCCTACCAGAGCCCTTCCCCAGAGCACACACAGGCTGCCGCCCACCCTGCGCAGCCCCTCGGGGCGCGGCAGGGGGAGGCTGAAATCCGACCCGGCGGAACTCTCCATGTTTACTGTGCCTGTGTGGATGAACCTGTCCGTCGGCAGCGGCGGCGGGCACGCGCGGAGCTGCCCCGCGCGTCGCGCGCGCTTCCCGAGCCCTGAGGGACTCGCGCGGGCCCGGGGGCGCCTCTCCGGGGGCCGCGCGCCGCCGGCTCCCCGCGCGCAGCCAGAACAGCGACCCCCTGCGGCTGCCACCCTGCTCGCGCCCGATGCTGCTGCCGCCGCCCGCCGCCAGGCGGCGCTGAGCGCCCCGCGTCCCTGAGCGCTGTGGGCCGGGCCGGGGCCAGCGGCCGCCCGGGGCCAGCGGCCGCCCGGGGCCAGCGGCCGCCCGGGGCCAGCGGCCGCCCGGGGCCGACCCCCGGCCGCGGGCAGCGGCACCTTCCACCGCCCCGGACTGCATCCTCCAGCCTGGCCTGGAGCGCTTCCAGAGATGGGGCGTCCACAAATTCATCTTCTGGATTCCTCTGTATTGTATGCAGTTGAGTTTCCCAACTACTTTATATTTTAATCGATTTCTCTTCAAAACCAATATATGAACGGCACACGTCTCTTACTACAAAAATCTCAGCCCATGCTGTCACAGTGAAGGTACAAAAACGTGAAAAAAAAAATACGCACCACATGATGAAGAAAGAGACCCAGAGGCAAGACTGAACAAGACTGCTTTGTCAGGTGTCCAGAATCTTTCCTCCTTTTGGCTTCATGGCTTGTTTCCAGTCTCCTTAAGACTGAGGGGAATAAAGAAAGTGAACAATCAGTTCAACAGTGAGAAAGAATGTCCCTTTGCATGACATGACTTGGTATGGCTGTATTTACATGTTAGTCATTCCAAATATTGACACATTGAGGTCACCAATTGGAGACAGGGAAGATGGAAAATGAGGCAGGCAGAGTACAGCCTGGTGTTCTGTTCTAAGATTACATGGCAAGTATTCCTTCACCCGAAGTAATCTCTTTGGAAAAAGGTAGATTCAACTGCAGAACTGAAAGAGGAATTCAGCTAAACACTTGGATGGATTCTCCTCTTCCTTACAGCTACAATTTCTATGTTGTTTTTGATCACCATCGTATAAGGATGTGTTTTGAGTACACACCAATTCAAGTCAGGCATGCTAGGCTGCATTATTTCTACTATCTTAGATGTACCCAGACATGCCTGTTATGTCTGGCATGGAGACCAGCTGTCAAGGAACAACCAGCAAATTGTTGAATAATATCGTTTATGTAGCTCTCTTTCTTTTGATGAGACAGTGGACATTAGCAGAAACTGCATTAATCCCTCTTCTGAGGTATCTCCACCATGAGTCTGAGAATGGGGTAGCTGGAACTGCCCTAAGACACACCAAGGACAAGTTAATCTCATAAACAATTGTATTCCAATGCTTAGAAGTACTCCTTTTAAATTTACTAATATAAACATAGACTTGAAGTACAATGAAGATATTAGCTGAGATATGAGGTAGATAAACAGTTTGTTGTCTTTTTCTGCATGTAGATTCTGAGGCAAGGGTCTATTCTGATTTGTTTACATTAAATTATTCAAAGATATATAATTGCTCCCACGACTTCAATAGAGTTAAATTGAAATTCCCACTGATAGGTTTGGGATGGTAATTTAATATTCCAACAGGTTATATTTTCTTAAGTACGTTTTCTTAGGACTCCATCTAAGCTAGCCATCTAGATGATAACTGCTTATATGCTACTAAGCTCCTACTCTGCATATATATTGTCAAAACTACAATCCTCAAGCCTTCCACCCACCCTCAGTGTGACTCCTGAGGCTTCTAAAGTGAGTAGGTGCACTGTTTGCCATGACTGCTCACAGGATCTTGGACTTCTTCCCTGGATACCGGGAAGCGCCTGACTCTTGTCAACACTAAACAGCCAGGATGGTAAAGAAAGCATTCTTCCAGGAATTACAAGATGTAAGTTTTAATCCCTTCAGGCAGAGATGAAAGATGAACACACCTTCCCTGCCAGGACAAAAACCTGCTTGCTTTCCTTGAAAGAAGGTGGAGAGAGAGATATGAAACTCAGTCTCAAAAAGCAACATGTACCTGAGAGAGCAGATCTCTGGAATTAATGCTATGCAATTAGCTTTTTGGCTTGTCCTGGAGGAGTGGTTTTCATTTAAAAGTGATGTGATTTTTTTGTCTTACTTTTACAGGACGCCAAGTTAGTTAACTCTTCCACAATCAAAATCTATGCATGGATTGATCTACAATGTTATTAAAAATACCCTGTCTTTAAAGAAAACACTGTGATCCTCAGGATAAGAACCTCATGAAGTAAGCATACACAAATGAGGAGATCAAATGCAGCATTTGGTGGATAGTTTTAGCCAGTGTACTGTTCCCTGTTCCCTTGCTTATGAAACAGAGGCACTACATTTGGGATTCAGACCAAATGCCAGGCAGAATTTCTAGCTTTGTTAAATAACACACATTAGTCACTGTTTTCACCAATTCCATTCTAGTATGCCATTCTAGCATGCCATGCTTAGACAGAAAAGGAAAGATAGCTTGACTTCCTTTACTTACATGGTGTACATGAGAACAAGAAAATGTGTTCTCTTTGGTTCTGTTGTCTGAGACTGGTGAAATTTTCATGCTAAGAGCCCTAAAGTTTCAAGCATGCTCTTGTTTCAGCTGATTATAACAGACATAAGGGTTCCTATCTATATTTAATAAAAGCAAGTGCAACGTTTTCTAAAGTGATTGCAGGGCAGAGCTGATTGTCTAAATCAGGCTCATAACCAATACATGAACTGTGTGTACACCTTGAAGAAAATTCCAATGGACATTCATATGACTAGGCTAAAGAAATGCTTCTTGCATTGCTCTTTATTGACCTCAGAACCTAAAAAAATTTTTTTTTTAAATGCATTTTTTCTCTTAAACATCACATCAACTTACAAAGCTATTGGTTTAAAAAACAGACTTTTCACGCCTCACAAAAGAAAAGCAGTATTTAATCTTCAGGTTACATGCCAATCCCAGTAGTTAGTATTATGAAATGAGATGGGGCTGGTAATTCTGTTGGGTTGAGTGGGTACCAGTTGGTACATGGCAATTTAGCTCACAAAATATTGACCACACACATGGAATCTGGATGTGTGATAGTTACTTTTAAAATCTGTATAGAAAAATATATGCACTGCTTCCAACAGATGATACTTTCCAAAATCTCTGTTCCAAGTTAATGAAAATGCAGAATGTTTTCAATATAATGTATTGTACATAAGTATAAAATAATATTTATGCACCTGGCTCAGTCATTTCTGTGAGCCTCCAACTCTCAGAGGCAATGTCCAATGACAGCTGCTGGGGAGACTAAAGATGAGGCATTAAGAATTCCTATAGCACTGAAATCAGCCAGAGAACATATATAACTAGAACAAAAACTTCAACAGATGTTAAGGGTATTAAAGCCAATTGAGCATTTTAAGGGCTTTCCCCACTTCCTACCTGATGCAAATGCCAACAAGATTAAACTCCCATTAATCATCACTGCAACCAAAACTGAAGAACTTTGATACAGTTCCCAAATGTTTCATCAGAACTGCAGCCAGGGCCGTCTTGATGTTTGGTAGTAAGTTAAAAAAAGAAACCACAACAAAAATTCCCAACCAGATTTTTGGCTAGAACTTTTCTCTGCCTGTAAATTCAAGGCTAAAGACAGCTCTGAGTTGGCGAATGCATCAGTTATTGAGCCAGTTTTAAAATTATGTTCAATCAGCTTTGCAGTGCTGCAGCAGGGCAACAGTGCTGCACCCACACAAAGCTCCTTTGGAAAACCTGCTGAACCAGCAGAAGGAAATTTGTGTCTTGAGAGGATAGTCTCACTGTTTTAGATGCTTTTCATGGTCTTCAGGGTACCCCCTGAAATCTCCAGAGGCCACTCCTCTGAATTTTTCTGTATTTAGGTTTTCAGAGATACTTTCTTTAACACAATAAAGATAAATGCCCCAGTGAAGCAAGTCAAACCTCTCCAACTGTAGACTATTGCCTAGGAATACTCTAACATAGACCAGACCCTGAACTTTTAAGCAGGTAAGTGAGGGTAGGGGTTAATGCCTTCTAAGAAACTACCTTTCATGGCTACTGTGCAGCAGTGGGCCTGCTACATGTGGATTCACTGTGGACTCCTATCTGTTCACTTAGGGTTATATAGCTGCAGCCACAGAAACTCTTTCTACATCAAATTAAGATTACAAGTAAAAGCCCTAGCTGATGTCTCATTAGCTGACAGAGTGCATTACATTTTCTGGCCTACTCTGGTCTTTCTGTGCCAAAGGAAAGAGGATGGCCTCAGTGTATGTAAGAACTTAGTAATTTTAGAAGCAGAGTAGCTTCATCTTCCATCACAGCCATGGTTCTTAGCTTGAAGAGACAAGTGGATCACGTGGTTTTTAGAGCCATGGCTGATAAATGATGACATGTTTTGATAGTGTACTCTAAATCTGAGAATGTTATCTCACATTGTCTTTGCACCATTTCTTAAAAAATTTATGCTGAAAAACAAATGCCATCTCAGGCAACATAAGGATATCCCATATGACTTACCATCAGCATATGAATGCTAAGCACAAGCATCAAGAACTATAAAAACCTGAGGTACTTGTTTCCTTCTGCAGGTCATCAGTAGGCAGGCACACTGCTGGTTTAGTGAGCAGGTCTCATGACTATCCAGTGGAGAGCTGGATGACTTTTTACAGATCAGATGCAAAGCAGGCCCATTGGCCAGACTATTCCAGAGACCCCTTGTAGGCATGCACACCCTTTGGAAGATCATGTGCCTACAAAAGCTGCTGAGGAAGGAAGGGGGATTAATCCCCTTTTAGGCAGCTATCTTTCAGGCCACAAACAGTTCTACAACTATTGTGCAGCACTGAGCCCCCTACATGTGTTCACTGTTGACCAGAGGTTTGCAGTCCCAAACTGTACCCAGGCAGCCTCCTTGTGACCAGCTTCATAATGGGATTAAGCTATCTTCACAGTAAAGCCAGAAAGTTTATTCAAAAGCAACAGAAGACTATTAAGAGCTGTCTCTAGATTTCAGAGTTCAACTTCTAGCTTTTCTTGATTCTGCACTTGAAGTGATGCAAAGTTATGAAAGTGCAGAATATATTTTCAATATACTGTATTGTGCATCCACAAGCCCAGGGTAATGAATATTATCTCTTCTTGTACGGAAATTTGCTGTGCTTTAGAGGAGAGAAAACATTCTGGTTCAGCTGAACTGCGGGAAGCCGAGGACCTGGAATACACAGGATACATCTGCAGGAATAAATATAATGCGCTCAAGAGCATTGATAAAGTCTGTGGCACTTAAGCCAGCTGGCACACAGATAGGCCACATCCATTCTGTCCATCCTTCTTGCTGCCAGCAAGAGGACAGCCTTACGCAAACTACTCATTAAGAACACTTCCTGGGCTGCCTGGCTTCCCAACAGTACACAGGGATCGATCAGGAGAGTTGTCACAGACTAACCACGTTCCAGGGACTGCCCTAACAATTTCACAGTATTGACGGCTGGGTTCCAGTGCCAGAAAACCTCCCTGGCAGTTTTCACATTTGTCTTCTGGTATAGTCTGGTATAGACCTGTGGGTCCCACCTGTGTTGAAAAGGGTAGAGGCAAAAGCTTTGGGGACTCTTACCAGTTGGTAGAACTGACATGAGCTTTTTTGCATCATGGCCTAAATGGGAATAAAATAAGCATCAGAATCTGGGAACTGCGGCAGCTTCTAAAAGCAGCCTCAAAACTTGAAATCAGCTTTAAAAAATAGTTCCATGTTTTTATGGTCAGGCAGCTGTACACAGCTTCCACTGGAGGCAGCAAAGAATCGATGCACATTGGGCAGAACCACAGTGAAATCAACTTAGTTACACAACAGAATAAAAAGGTTTTTTTTTTCTTTTCCCCTCAGATCCACTGTTTTTATAAATGCAAGATCTTTTAGATCTCGTATGGGAATGAGCCAAAACTATCAATATCTTTAGTTTTAGTCCAAAGAAAAAGAAAAGATTAAAAAATAATTTTATATGACCATTACTATCTGGTCTTTCTCCTAAGACAGAAAATAACTTTATCTCACATTACATTATTTTTAAAAAGCTATAACATACCTACGGAATGTTTTGCTATTATGACTGCTCTTTCAGCCTCTTTCCTGACCTGATCCCCTCCCCATCCCCTGCCAAAATTACTCATATTCTTTAATGGAGAAATTTTCACACATAAAAGAATAATACCATTTTGAGACCAGTCAAAACATTTGATTCATTTGAGGAGTCATTTAGTAGTAGCACTAGTAGTAGTAGTAGTAGTAGTAGTAGTAGTAGTAGTAGTATTCACTTCTGGTTTTGTCTTATTCTAAGCTAAAATGTCAGGTGTGTTCCAGTTTGTGTCAGAACATTAATGCCAAATGGTTCTGAAACTGGAAATTGACTTGGATTTGACATTTATCCCAAAATGGGACCAATCTTCAATTTTTATGGGATGTGTTATTGTTGGTGTTGCAGTGTCATATTCAAAAAATCACATTATAAATGTCTCTTCTACAATTTTCACTCTCTTTAGCAAAGAACAACAACAACAGATGCAGGTATGAGAAGACCTTGTGTTGCTGAATTAGTACGTATATGGTTAACATAAAAGATAAAATTGAATTGATGATTCACTGTTTTATGCCATTGATTTAAATTTTACATTGAACGCAGCCTAAATAACAGAAGCAGCGCAATTGTTTTCCACTTTTCCAGTTGGCATACTCATCTGTGGAAGTCTTCATCCATTTTTTTAAAGATTTAGTGACAAATACCACAAGAGAAGGGTTTCTATCTTAAAATGTTAATTTCTGGCTAACATATTCATTCTCTTATATGCAAATTTTGTAAAACGTTGTTCTGATATACCGAAGAATTTGTCTCTGTGATTAAAGGAATGCTGATTGACTTCTGTCACAGCCATCAGGTACTGCACATAGATATCAATATTTATGCCCATTTTCTTATTCTGCAGTGCTAGGTTAGTGGAAATACCACTTTGGTAGTGTCAGTTAAGTTACAAATTGCAGGCAGATGTTTCTGTTAGAAGCTGTCATAGAATGAGAATGTTCCCTGGGCATTGTTGCCCAATGCAACTGTGAGCTCTGCAATTATTCTATTTGAAAACATTAGATTCACAATAAAGAAAAAAAACCCTTGTTTCAGATGGAGCTATTTATCACCTTTTCTTTGCAATTCCTCATATGTTAGAGGAGCAAGAGAACAATATTCAAAGGAAAAGGGTCATGACCACAGTAATAATGATTAAAAGCTAGATGAAATCTGGAACTTCCATTCTCTGAAAAAGTCCAACATTTCAAAATATTTTTAGATTTGATATGAGACAATCTCACAAACAAATAAAAAACCTTCAAAGATATTGAAAGTAGAAAATAAAAGAATTTCAGGAAATCAGAATATCTTGTGATTTTTCCAAAATTAAACAGTGCACGCATCTCATTCAGAAGCGGGAGCATTCTTGGAATTAGGACTAGCATAATGAACATGTGGAACAGGATGCCTTGAAGATGTTTCCAGGTTCTTTAAAGCTTGAATATAGATTTCCCAAGGCTGCTGTGTTCTTGGCTCCATGATGTTCTGCAATTCCTGACTGTGCCAGGAAATTTGAGATTGGCTATTCCGTTAAGTGCCCAGCTGCTGGACTCTGAAGAGATCTGTGTAGTGCAACCTACTAGGAAGCAGCATTTGTGATTCGTCAGAGGTTGATAGAAAGCAAAATATTTCTGCAGCACTTTAACAAAGAAGTGTTCCTCGAATGAAATATTGCCATGTTTGAAAATATCTTACTTGCTCTCTTCTTGTAGTAGGAAGTTCTCAGTCTGAGAAACTGGGTGAAGGAACAGAAATTAAATGAGCATGATCCATTTAGGGTATTTCTTAGTAGCAGAACACTAAATATTGCTGTTGTTTATTTGTTTGGGTTTTTTGTTGTTCTGCAGACAAGGCAAAACTGACTGTATTGAGCAAGCAAGTCCTTCTGTAGGCAAGCAGATAAGTATTGAACAGAAAGGCATGAAGAAAAATCAGAAAAAGTTCTGGGGTCTTATATTAATGAAAAATATCTGTATTTTCATTTTATTAATCTTAATCTATATTCAAGGTGAGATGACCCTGTCAGCAGTGTATCCCACAAGAATGGCAATCAGTTTTATATAGCATACTTTGGAAAAGAAACATTATCCCAATATTAATAATATATGTGTCCGGAACAAATAGATGTTTTGATTAGTTGCTCCAAATAATGTGGAAAACAGGTACATTTTTGTTGCCATGAGAGGGAATTTGAATGATTCCTTCTTATCTTACCCAAAGGAATACACAGAGAAAATCAAACTCAGGTGGTATTTAACTCAGTAAAACCACATTAACCTGGATCCTAATTCTCTCAGTTGATGAAATATCCATATACTTTATGACTCCAGAAGAGGTCTTAATGAAGCCAGCCCAATTAACTATCCAAACATCAGTGGATTAATTATGGGTTAATGGAAGATTACAGAGATAAGTTACTGTGTTTGCCTATTTTCACAGATTTTCTTTTTATTCAAGGCAAGACCACCTGACTCCTGTTCCAATTTATGTAGAATGTTTCTTCTCACACTTTCTACAACCCTGAAATTATTTTTATGTTCCCTCTTTTGTGGGACTTCCATGTTTTCCCCTACTACATTTTGTAAAAGGAAACGTGAAGAGGTCATAGTATGACAGTAATAGTCTCACCATTGCTGTATCTGAATTTCCAGTTGTGTATCTCTTGTTAGTAAACTCAAGTGCAAACTCATTCAATCATTTTGCTACAGGATGGCATTGAGTTATGATGTTAGTAGCACGTATTTAATTCCTTAATGATACAGTATCTGTTTGGTTAACAGACTTTTGTAAACAAAAACAGACCATCTAAAATATTATCTAAAATATGTATTCTTTAAATTATCTATATTATCTATAGATCTATATTATCTACAAAAATCCATCCCATCTTGTTTGAAAAAATGTTTGGGTTTTTAAAAATATTTGTTGACTGAGATTAACTAGAATTCTGTCTACTAATTCTTTATTTATTGATTTTGAAATAACTTTTGATTAATTTACTTCTGACTGGAATCAGACTAATCAATTAACGCTCCACTTCCTCATCCTGATTGGTGAAAAAAAAAATTAGTGTTTTCAGTCTTCTACAGTTTTATTCCCACTGTAATAAATAAATGAAATTCAAATTAGGAGGCCAGATATTTCCTCAGCAAACAATTAAGTGTTACTGGAAACATCTTATGCACCTGTAAGATGCTTATTTGGTTGTGATGTTGTCTAATATCTCTCTCAGTTGCTAGTGAATTAAGAATCTTTCCTTTATTCCTACGTGACCCATGTATCTTATCTGGCTTTCTTTTGAAGACAGAACAAAAGTATTAATTGAATAAATGTTCCTTTTCTGCACTATTAATAATTTAACAATCCATGTCTAGTTAAAAGGCCGTTTCATTGCTATGATTCATTTCTTTTTCAGTGCAATAGAATTCCTCCCTCTTAGCTGTGCTGCAGATGGATTTTTTTCCATTGTTGTTAGCTTTTCTATAGTCCAGGTGGTTTTAGTGCAAGTGGGCTTATTGTTGCAATATTATTAACGCAAAATTTGCAGAAGGAAGTCATACCTTACAATTCCATAATACCTGTTGTGCTTTTGTTTGAGAAATAAGCACATATCAGGGAAATCTGACTGATATTATCAACAAGCTATCTCAAAAGGCTCCTACATAAATAAAGCATCCACTGAGTAAGAACAAAAGTTGTTACACATGTAGATGTGTAGAAAACAGAAAATGGAAACTGGATTAAGCAGTAATTTTTCACTCTCTACAACGGCCTGAAAGGAGGTTGTAGCCAGGTGGGGGTCGGTCTCTTGTCCCAGACAACCAGCGACAGGACAAGAGGATACAGTATTAAGCTGCGCCAGGGGAAGTTTAGGCTAGATATTAGAAAAACATTCTTTACAGAAAGAGTGGTTGGGCCTTGGAATGGGCTGCCCAGGAAGGTGGTGGAGTCATTGTCCCTGGATGTGATTAAAAAGAGACTGGATGTGGCACTCAGTGCCATGGTTTAGCTGATAAGGTGGTGTTAGGTCGTAGGCTGGACTTGATGATCTCCAAGGTCTTCTCCAACCTAGCTGATTCTGTAAAACTACCAATAAAGCCCTTCAGGAATCTGTACTAAGACTGATAATTTCCAGCATATTCATAAATGAGCCATTACTTGGGATATGTGACAGTGTTTACTGATATTAAGTTATTCAGGAAAGCCTGACCATAAAAAAATAGGAAAGAGACGTATAAGACGGTATGGTCACTGCAACGGCAGGTGAAACTCAGTACAGATACATCTGATGCTCAGCAAAATGGGGAAAATAATCTAGATTTTACGGAGAAAGGAGATCGAATTTATTATTATTATGAATGTTGTCTCTGAATTAAAATAGATTGTTCTGTTAAAAATATCATCCTGTTGCTCAAAATCAAGTCATGTCAAGAGTGCTATTGGTAGAGTAATAAATAGGGAATGCTTGTGCCTTGCGATGCAAGGTTTGGGGGCCTTAGATTCAAAACAGATGATAGGAAGCGTTTCTTAACCTGTGGTTATCTGCAAAACACCCTGACACAAGATGCTCCAAATGGTAAGAGTTTAAATGTATTCAGAAGTGAAGCTGTTCTGGACAATGCCATTCTTGCCAATGCTATTGCTGGCATTTGGTCCCAGCTGAGAACTCACAAAACTGGCAGGAGAGGTATTGGATAAAGAGGAGTAGGCAAGTCTGTGCTTCTTGCAACATCTGGAGAAGTGCTTGTTTTACTGTGGAATTACTCTTGAAGTGGTCATTCAGGAGCCTGGAATAATGTAACCAAACATGGCCATATGCAAAATGGACTTGCAGCACATTCATAACGTGGAAAAGGTTTTTCCATGTGAAGATACTGAGCAGTCTGCAAATGGTTTCAATGTCATAATGAATTTGATGAGAACTGTGGTGTCGCTGAATATGCTGTAAACTGATTATGGTTCTAGTGCATCCAGTTTCAAGGCAATCCCATATTTGATGACTAAAAAGGCAGCCTCTGCCTGGTGCTGAAATGCCTTTCCAGCCTTGTCGGTCGTTGCATCAGCTTTGTTCTTCAGCCTCTTGGTCTTTTCTAAGTGGTATTTCTTTGAATGCTGTTTTTCAGAATTGATTAGAGGCCTCCTTGACTTGAAAGTACCATTTGGTAAAGAAAGCATTGGGAAATGATTTGTGGTATCTCCTGCAGATCCTTTGACACCCTTTGACAGTTCTGTGTGATTTCTTTTCACTTTCCTCTGCATGGTGAGCAAAGGATCCTTGTGGTTGCTCTTGTTCCTGGCAGTATTATCCATAGGAGGAAGCTTGTCAGTCTTAGTTATGTGTCTCTGTTTGGGCCACCTTGGTTGACTTTGGTGCAGACTGTGCAACAGACGTATGTGGCAGTGGCAGGAGCAGCAGATCTTTTTTCTGGGTTTCAGATTTAGCTTTTGGTGCTTTCAGTTTATTGGAGTCTGTTAGCTGAAGACTGTAATGATTTTGATTCTTTTTCTGATTTCATTTTCTGTCATTCTCCTCCTCTTCTCTCTTCCTCTTTCAAAGGGACTCCTCAGGACTGTCTGTGGCTTTCCTCTTCAAGTCCTGGTTCTTTGCACCAAGTAGTTCCTTGGTCTCTGCTCTCTTCTGGTGTCTGTCTCTCCTGGGGAATCCAAGGATCTTCCAAGGAGATCCAATAGATCTCCGTCACTTTTGACAAGTGACGGAGATCTATTTTCACCATGAGGTGATCACAGGTGGTAGGTCCCTCATTGGCAAGAGCAACTCATAGGCAAGGGCAATTCTTCCATGTGGAAGTCCTGATGCCTGTGGCCACTGCCTCACACTGGGCACCGAAAAAGACCAAAACCCCATACTTGTTAAATCCAGCTTTCACCCTACTCAACCAAATATTTGATACAGCACTTGTCCCAGATCTTTACAGTCCCGAACTCAAGCCCATTTCCAGACAAAAGCATTTGCTTAATAGTAATCTAGGATGCCATCACATGCACTATAATTTATTTTGAGCTGTTGAAAACCAACTATATTTCTTATATGATATGATGATCATACTTGCTTCAGAAATAAATGTCATGGCTCCAGACCTACAGGCATTCCTGGAGATCTTGAAAAAACCCTCTTAAAAAAATTCAGCTGTTTCTGTTGAGATACCTTAATTGGAAGCAGAACTAACTCTACTGTAGATTCAAGACCCATAACAATTATGATCTCTGACCTTCATTATAATCTTGTAGACGACTATGCTTTGCTCTTCAGCTCTGGTAGCCTTATAAACCACCTATCAATACTGGCTATAAAATAAAATAAAACCCATTATATGCCTACTGGTTCCTGGTTTTATCTTAGCCATGCGAGCTTTGCAGGGTTCAAGTTTAATTAATTTATTCTTCCTGTTCTGAGTACTTTCACTTTACCAGCAATACAGTGATGACTCACATGAACTAATTTTGTTAGTTCCCTCAAACAGAGTTCACGTGTCTTTTTTTTGAATCTAGCAAATTGACTGTTTGTGTTCCATAATAAAATGATACGCACATGCTTGTCAGTTCCTACCTCAGTGAAGGAGTAGAAGAGCTTGCATACCAATTTGTCAAGTATTTGTGGGTTTTAACAGTGTGGGGCTGCCAGTGTGTGTGTCCTGATTCTTCTGTAATAAGTGAAAAAATGATGTCTATTCAAGGAAGAAGGGCTCTGTTGTTGTTGTTCCCTGGGTAGCCTTGCTGCATTTGCTTTGTGTTGAAATACTGATCAAGAGTTGTTCAGTGGAGTGATACCAGTGATCCTGTGGTGACCACAGGCAAAGGCAGACCACCTGAGAGGGAGAATGTCTGCAGCAAGGCTGTTACCAGTAGAAAATGCAGAATCAGAGTTCCTTGGTAAGAAAACTAGGAGGTAGCAGCACACCACCAGCAACAGGTGCAGCAAATGTACCTATAGGTGCAGTTAAAGGGGGCAGCAGCAGACCCAGCAGAAGCTTTGAGAACCTGTGAGCACTTGCAAGAACTTATGGCACGGTAAGAGCAATTGCTACAGGAGGGACACTAAAAACAAGAGGCTCCAGGACTAAGGAGAAGGATTAAAAGCTGTTGCTCTGATCAGCACACCACAATAAAAAGGAAACCAGCACACAGGGTAAGTACAATGATATTGAAACTCACAGGGAATGGTTGTCTCCCAGTAAAATCAGCCTGAGGGTGACCTGGGAACATGTGTAGAGCTTTCAAGTGGCTTAATGTGATCCAGACACCCTTGGGTTGTCAAACTATCCAGTTTGTGGAAGATAGTTTGGAAAACACCAGACCCGTTGCAGGAATTCATGTAGGGAATGTAAGGTCACATGTCAAAATATGGTCTAGTATTGACTAAAAGTGAAGGCTAGATCTTACTAGTTGCTTGATCTTAACATGAAAAGCATTCTCAAGAGCTGTAAGAGTATCTATGGACCAACACTGTATTTTACTTCTTTAAGAGAGATTAAGTTGTTGATCTTCATGGAATTCTGTGGCATATTGTGAAGGATAACTATAATATATGGGGCCTGGATCTGTTACTTTTAGCAAGTTGTTGATGCTTTAACTGGCACGTGATTTTCACGAATGAGGCACAGTAACAGACATGAAGATTCTGTCCTCGGGACAAGTGAAAACATAAGCAGCTGCCTCAGAAGTCTTCAGAGACATTTGTTATGAGATTAAGGACTTGCATGTTTTTGGACACTTCTATACAGTGGTTGCACAACTTCTGAGTAGGAAGCCTATAGCATAAAGTAAAAGAATAGCAAAAGATGGGTGTTAAGAACATTCAAGAGTTAGATCTGGAATAGATTAGCTGAACCATATTAGTTACAAAATGTGACAGGAGATCTGACTGTATTGACTGTGCCACAATTATGTTTTGTGTATGTTGGAACTTTTTGATGTCTTTATCTCAGATGAAGTATCAGCAGGCTCACCTGGGGGTTTCTCTTTTGGGTAGACTGCAACAATGTTGACAGCAAATAACACTGAGGAATGAGTTGTGAGGCTGATCTGCTTTCTTAGGTGCCTCTTGTCTGTTAGCATACATTTAATTCATTCAGCTCTCGTAGTAAGAATTTATTGCTAAAAAACTGGATAGGTGTTCCCCACCCACTCTTGTTGTCAGGGCCCTGAGTGCCAACAACAGCCCCTTCATTCCTTTCCCCTCTCTGAGATGTTTGACCACCTGTGGTTGAGGCCACCTTTGATACAGTGCAGCTGTGTAACCTGGGATCAGATTGCTGCAAAAGGATTTGTGAAAGAGCAGCAAGAAGCTGTGTTGGAGGCCTCATCTGGCTCAGGAGCTGAATTCCAGTTCAGGCCCTTGTCCCTGGTCCTTGTCAAACCCCTACATGCAGCCCAAACCCATCTTTACCATACCAAAGGATACTTCTAGTAGGTAGATAAACTGCTCTAAAACATTTACGTATATCACATCCAGCTCGTCTCATTTTGAATTTAAATCTGTTATGCTTTTAAGTAGAACCTTTACTAAAAACATAAACAGATTTTTCAATAAATCAGTAACACTGAGAATTCAATAGATGGGAATTATAGACTGGAAATTACTACACTGAACCCATCCACCTCTGTCATTTCAAGTTTTGCTTCTTTGGCCCTTGAGAGCTCAGGAAAAGTTAAGTTTTTACTGTGCTTATTTGGGAACCTCACACCTTTTCCGAAACCATAGACATTTGGACAGGAGATTTAATTCCTCCCTAAATCCTCAGGTAAGATAATAGTGCCCACCACATTATGAAGTCTTATAAAGTGGGACCAAATAGTTAATAATACAGTATTCAAAAAAAGGCTCACACTCTTGGAATAAAAGCTGGTGCCAAAAGGAGTGGAGGAGTCGTGGTTCATTCTCTGGCAGTTATGACTAATAGATGCAAAATAAGACCAAAGTTTAGGAAGAGTGATGCAATTAATATGGGCAGGAGAGATACTGAAGAACTTGATACTGAAGACATCTTGCAAGCCATGCAGACCTAAGTTGAGTTGAAGCACTTTATTTTTGTTTCTGGTTAAAGGTAGATGTATGCTTTGATATCAGGTTAAGAAGGAAAAAGGATACAGGCATTCCAGAGCTAGCTTTCATCAAATTTTTTCATGTTTATCAAGATCCGGCAATAACCTCAAGAAATCAATCACTCCTATTCTTAAATTTGATCTCAAAGCTGGGAAGTGGTGGGGGGGGACACATTAGAGGTGCTAGGAGAGCAGGTGAAAGCACTGTGGCTATATCCCGAAATTTCTATGATCTCCTCTCCCCAATAGCACTACCAACACCAAAGTCAAATCTTATTCTTAGACTTATCATCAGCCTACAATAACCTAGGCATTAACCGTAAGATACAAGACCTTGCCAGTTCCAGCCCAAGTCCCAGTTTGCCAAGTAGCATTCCTTCACAATATAATGAATTTTGCCATAACCACAATCTTTTCCTTTGTCTTAACTGCACAGCAGCAGGCCGGGATAGCCACAGAGCTATCTACTAGGAGGTACTCTTTAGAGACTCCTTCCTGTAGAAGAGACTACTGTTAACAAGTTTAAAAATAAGAAGGATTATAGTAACAATGTCTACAGAGTTGGGATAATGGCTTTGTCTTTTCTGTGAAATTTGTAGGACCAGACAAATTATAGCTCAGTTTGGTCTGAATGAGAAATTTAGTTCTGCAAGGGAAGGCAGCATAGTACAGATAAAGATCTGTAAAAGGTAAAGTGTGGGGCTAATTTTATGGTATGGGGTAGTACTAAAAACAGCAGGGACTAAAGTCTTTTAAGATGTAATTTGAAGAGGCAGAATGAGGGTGAATGTTGTGAATTACTTCTTTTGAGTCTTTATGGTGATTGTGTTGGAGAATTTACTGTTCTAATGAGGTTTAGGAATAGAAGTAGGTGAGAGGATCAGAGAAAGAAATTCAGTTTATTGCAAGACTGAGCAGAGCACACAGGACCAAGAGGTTCTGTAAAGGCATTTATGGGTCCTTAAAGCATAGCTGAGACAAGGGCTACAATTGAAAGCGACATGTAGGTTCTGTACAACAGGTGCTGAAAACTTTTGGGAATTTTGAGGGTTTAATTCTTGCAGAATTAGGATGATCTCACAACTGGCCTGGATAAAGTTTTATTTCTTGTTCAAATGTGCTTCACATAAATTTAGGATGGGTGTATGATTGTAAGAGAGTATAACAGTTCACCAGCAGCTGAAAAAAGTTAATTGGCCCAGTCTGTATAGACTAAAACAGCTGGTGTTTAAAGGAAAACTGTGGTTAAGACTAGAGTAAGGGTGTCTCAGGAACTAGAAGACATGATACCCAAAATCTAGGTTTATACTGGAACTACAAGTCTCATAGATCTGGAATTAATGTTTAGCAATAGGGGTGACTGAGTTTTCTTTAGGTTTGAAGCATATTTAGACTGTGTATCTTATTTAAAGCTATATTTCTGCTTGTTTCATGGTGCTATAAAGCAAGTGCTCTAGAGCTAAACTGGTAACAATATAGTTCAGCATCTTCTAAACCAAGATGCGGGATGGCCTTGGAAAGCCTGTCTAACATTGATTGTTGTTAAAAAGAAGTTATTTATTGCAGTTAGAATTTTTAAAGACAGGAGGTCAACTATAAGAAATATGTTTCTGCAGTTTTGAGATCTTGTTTTCTGTCTTTTTGCCGCTTCCAAAAATAGTCTTAGCAATTTAACCCTTCCTGTCCCTGACTCTGTGAGCCTTAAGAGTTACATGTACCCCACATCTTCAATACATCTTGGTCTGAATCTCTGAACTGAAATGAAATATAACCCAAACAATAGATCTGTTGGCCAGGTTCATCTCATTCTGACCTATTTGACTCTGCTAAACATATCATCTTAGGCCTGTAAATCACACATAACAGAAAAATTCAGTTCCTGCTTTCAAAGTTAAACTGCCACACAAAATATAAATTTTATTTGTACTCTACATTTGTGCTCTATACCATATTGTGTATGTGCCCCACTTCAAGCCTCTGATATTGTGCATTCTAGAGTGCAGAGCTGCAGGAACCTGAAAAAAAATCTTGTTCACTTTTTCATGTTCTCAAGGTTAAATAAAAGCTTTCTTCAGATATATTTAATTCATACTTGTCATAGGTAGTATTGCTGGTAAACCCTGCACGTGCTGGTGAATTCTGATCATATTCTCAGAGCTAAATTTTATCCTTTTGGTAACTCATCTGGTACTGAGAACCCAATAACATCTAGACAATTAACCAAAACCAGTTTGCTGCTCTAGCACCGAGTCTTTCACAGCCCTTTGTGCTTTTCAAGTTCTGCCAATAACACTATGCTCCTTCATCCCTCCTGGGGTGATCTTACAGCTTTTCTTAAACTAGCAGTTCACATCTGCCTCCAAAGTAAGCAGAGGCCATTGTCTGTTTATGTACGCCTGGATTAGCTCTCTAGGCACTGAAGAATCCAGAAATTAACCTAGATCTTCAGCCTTCTCTTCTGAGACACTAAATCTATTTCTAATCCGGCCTTAACCATACTAAAAGGCTGAATTCCCTTCCCTAACTCATTTAATACTATTTTCTCATGTTCTCTGGTATCTGTGTTCAGAATCCAAAAATAAAACTAGATCTTCAGTCCAACTATGACTCTAACTCCAAATTTAGGCAAATATCTCAAAAAAATAAGGAACTAGCTACAATTATTGTTGGCCTTCACTGTTGTACGAACTTTACAGGACTTGCAAATGCAAATAAATCAGCTTTTCAGATTCTTCTCTCTGGGACCTGGAACTGTGTAATAGTAAAGATTTTTCATGTCTAATTAAAAATTTATTTTAAATGCGCTTTAAGTGTTTTTGGTGCTAGCATAAATCTCTGCTGGTACCAAACCTGGCATCAGTGTCAGGAGTTTGCCAGTGCTACTCCAGGGAGCGCAGTGCTAAGTCGCATTTCTGTTCTCAGCCACAAGAGACTTGCCTGATATGTGACCTGTGGTAGGTTTACTTCTGAAGTGCATCACGAGGTTCCCTCCCAGTTGGAGTCTAGTTAAGAAATAAGTGTATGAAGCAGGGGTTATCTTATATATACATCTTTATCATATATGTGTATATATCCTCATTACAAAATACACAAATCTCTTTTTCCTAGTAATATGATTGTTTTAAAATATTCCATGATCTGAAGTCAAAACTTCTCACATTCATTAAATAATAGACTTTGCCTGCCCAATTCACTGTTTAAACAAGGTTGCTGCTCACCTTTAGAATAAAAATTCAGTACACAGTTGCCAAACTTATTTAAAATTGTTATGTTTTCTGTATCAGAGTTAAGTTTTTCTTTTCACAGATGCTTCCTTGTATTTTCTATTCATGAGTGAGTTATTAAATAACATGCCCAAGAGACTTCAGAATCCAGAACTGATGCTCACTAAAAATACTTACATTCTTTTGCTTGCTTATTAAAAAAAATCAAAAAAAAGTAACACTAATCTCAGAATTATTGGACAAAATAAAGATGTAGGTTTGTTTTTTTTCTTTTTTTTCCTCTGTGAACTCTGTGAAAATGCTTACAAGATAAAATGTCAAGACGAAGTGCTGCCTTTCACTTCACTATGGTACAGTATATACAAATACATTATGTGCTATGATAAAATACCGAGCTTTAAAATACTTCATTACTCTAGATTGTGTAACTAAACCAACTTTGGATTTATTATCTGACAGTTCCAAAAACTCATTGTTTTTGAATAATTGAGAACTAGAGCTTTAGATTCTGAGATGTTAATTTATGTTACCAATATATGTTACGTATAAAAAAATTACTTACTGGTGGGTTAAACTAAGTACAAAATTGCTTGTAGACCTTATGAAATAATATTACAAGACTTTATTAACATTTAATTTTCTTCCTCATTTTTTTCTTTTAAAATTATTTCAGTTTTAGTGTTTTTCCACCTTCCTTCCCTAAAAATTACCCTAAACAACAGAACACAGTTGTAAGAGTGACCTATTTAATATATTAACTCAGTCCTAGCATACTAACAGGTGCTGAAAAAGTCTTCCCAAGACTGCTACTCCGACCAAAATTTCAGCGTCGATCAACAAATAAAAAAACGTTACTACAAATATCTGTTAATTCCATACTTTAAAATAATTGCATGTATCATTGCATGCTTTGCTTACAACTGAATAAATCTAGGGAAAAAAAAGATCATATAATAAACGTAAAGAATTAAACTGAGAGAGCACAGGAAACCTTAATGTAGCTATTTCCAAGTTTTTGATTGTGTGACTTTGAAACTGAAGTAGGGTAATTTTTTCTGTAGTTCTTTTTAGGTATCTGAAAGTAAGTTATTCATTTGTATTAGATCTTTCTGAATGTTTAAGTAGAACCAATAGAATTCATCTTGGGGAGATCTGAGTTCTGCTATAATATTTACCTTAGACCCCTAAAGCACAGTGGGTGTTTCTTTATGTCTTTTTGCCTCTGAGTATGATGAAGTTTAATTATAGTTGGGGTCTCTTTAATTGTCGCTTACCTACAAACTCTGGATTTGAGAGCATTTAGTAAGACATGTAAGACTTTCATAAGAAAAAAATGTTCTTTTCCTTTCAAAGCTTATTAAAAAATTCCCTGCTACCTTCAAAATCCCCCTAGACCTGAGAGCTTTTCTTTGAAAATATAAGCATAAAAATGCCTATTTTTAATATTTCCTCCACACTTGTTTCAATAAATACTTGTGCTTTTTTTTATACAGATAAAGTAATTAAAACCATCACAGTCTAAATGTGCAGAGCTCTGTACTAGCAGTAACAACTGTCATAATTAGTCCTTACATGTAAAATACTTGTATTAGCTCTACCAAACTCTACCAACTGCCCAAACTCTATGTAGACAATTTTACTTCCCAGTGACCCTATCAATTTTTTTGTATTTAAATTCACAGCTGCCCCCAGTTTCACATTCAGTAGTCTGGTGCTGAAACTTTTTTTTTTAATTTTAGTTTTTGTCAAATATTTTCATGCATTTTCATGTATTTCTTCATTTAGGAAGACAAAATTTAACAGCTTAAATGCTTAATTAACATGCAGTCTTCCTTTCCCTACAATTTTCCCATTTTGTACATGCTTAAAACATTTAGATGAATTTAGAGAACTCTGAGCAGAAACCTTTACTTGTGTTCCACTGTGTGGCTTAGGTAGATGCTGAACTGGTGCAAGGTCCCCTGTACAAACAGAAGTCTTTGCAAACATGAGCACAATTTCGTGCCAAGCTTAATCAAGCTCAGTCCCATCCTTCTTCCCCTCTGTATAGTGGCACATAGTTACAGCTTCCATCAAGAAAGCAGAGAACCTGAATTGTATGCCATGTGCTATTCAAGGGAAATCATGTGATCCAGGAGATGACATCTCCATGAGAATACTATTTTAAGGCTGCTTTGGGTGGTGTTGACCAGGCATTTTGCATCCTTACAGAAGCTGTTTTTCCGTTCTAGAAATGATTCAAGATTAAGAGAGTGAGACCAGAGGATGGACTGTGCTTTCACAGTTTAGTGACCAAGCATCTCTGCTGAGAAGGCAACTCCATTGTAATTCTGCTCCTTGTTCACCATCTACATTTTATATTAGGTGGTTACCAGTTTGATAAACAACCCTCCTCATTTCCAGAAGATTGTCCTAGCTACGTGGTATCAATGTTATGTCTTTACTTCTTGGATGAAATCTTTATTTTTTAAGAGATTTGAAATCATGGATGGTTCTTAAATCCTTCAATGTAGAAAAAGTCTACAGGAGATATGAAGAATGTCCTTTCCTCTTGCAAAATGACAAGTCTTAGAGAACTGCCTGAGTCACTCTAAAGTGTGTGTGTGTGTGCCTAGACTGAGGAAAAAAGTCAAGTCCTTCCATACTTCACAAGGGATGTGTATGCACATGTCTGCAGTAATCAGGAAAAGACAGAACAATTGCATTCATAGTATTTTTCCAGAATAAGACATGAAATCCCTGTAAGCTCTTTGTTGGAATGGAAATAAACACATCAGGGACAATTTAGGCTATAGAGATGTTCCTAAAAACATTTTCCTCATAGTTTTTCTAGCAGCTCAAGGGAGGTGATCCTGCCCCTCTACCCAGCCTTAGTAAGGCTGCATCTGGAGTATCCAGTTCTGGGCTCCGCAGTACAAGAATGCCAAGAAGCCCCTGGAGCAGGTCCAGCAGAGGCCTGCAAAGAGGATTAAAGGACTGGAGCATCTCTCTTACAAAGAACGGCTGGGCCTGTTCAAACTTGAGAAGAGACAGCTGAGAGGGGACCTTGTGAATGTCTGTCAGGAGGTGTCAGAGGATGCATCCAGGCTCTTATCCGTGGTGCCAAGCAACAAGATGGAAAAACCTCATGGATCAAGATAAAGGCAGTTTAATAAACTCAAAAGCAAGGGCTGGGCACAGAAGCAAAGGAAAACAAAGCTTTATTCTCTACTTCCCATCAGCCACTTCCTGGGAAGCAGGGCTTGAGTATGTGTAGCAGTTGCTCTGGAAGACAAGCATTGTAATGAAGAACGCTTTTGCATCTGAGCAGATATCATATGGTATGGAATATCCCTTTGGACAGTTTGGGTCGGCTGTCCTGGTTGTTTCCCCTCCCAAGATCTTGCCCACCTGGAGAGACAGTACCGATTCTGTGCCAGCACTGCTCAGCAGTAGCCAAAACACTGGTGTGTTATCAACACCTTTTTAGATACCAATACAAAGCACAGCACCGTGAGGGCTGCTGTGGTGAAAATGAGCTCCAGCTCAGTCAGATCCAGTACACTGATAAAAAATGAATTTCATTTAAAAAGAGCTGCCTCAAAATCTAGACTAATCTGCAAAAGCCCTATATTTTCATACATGTGATCTGTGTCTTTAAAATTGAGCTTTGTGTATCTTTAGACATATTTGACAGTGTAAATGGGATGAGGTCACTTTGATGAAGGATTCTAGTTTAAATCTAAAGAATTGTGACTTAAACCTTTTCTATTATGTCATAGTCCTCCTAACTTTAAAAAGATGCTGTCTCTAAGGACATCTGTTCTTTTCCACTCTCTCTTTTTTCCACCCAACTTAACAACACTCGTACAGCTCATCATTAGCTGTAGCCAGAGAGAAGTCATTCAAAACATCAGAGAACAAAAGAAGCTAGATCGGAGTCTAAGAAGTTGCAACAGTTCAGTTTAGCACCACTTCATTGATATACCTTCAAAACAACAGTGTTGTGGATGATGCAAAGTTATAAACTACATCTGAATCATCAGAATGAGTGCTTTCTTTTAATGGGTGGTGTAGAGGCCTAGAGACTGCGCACAGTCCTTTAATTCCTCCTGCTTGTTCCCCATGCTACGTGAATTAGTGTACAGCCCATAGCTGTGCTGATTTCCCAAAAGTGTGACATCTCCCATAATGCAGCCCTCTCATCATTCTCTTATTTATGGCATCATAAATAGTGTCTTCAGCCCTCTTTCAATGATTACCATTATAATTACCATGATGATTTTTATTTGATTACCATATCTCTCCTGACCACATCACCCTGCATCCTTTGCTTGCCACTGATACCTGATTTCCTCATCTGATTGTTGATCATCACCTCCTTTCTCCATCTGTCCTAGCTGAAAGTGCTCCTTAGCAGGTTGGCCAGCCAGTTGGCAAAGATGATTTTGCCCCACTCGCTCAGATGGTTCTCTATCTTGCTAGGAGTCCTCAAATCCTCAAAAATAGTCATGAAAGCTTAATTCCTGATGATGATACCAGGTCTGCAAACAGTTGTTTACCCACAGGATCCTTCCAATCCTCCTTGAGCTCTTCCCTCTCACCCAGGAGGATTACAGAGAAAGAACCCTGGGCCACCATGCCCTTGACCATTGCTCCAAGAGCCTTGCAGTCATGCTTGGTACACTCCAGGTGTTCCCTGGTAATGTCATTACTGACCAGCACATCCATGCTATTGGAGAAATCAGGGGAACAGTGTGAGGGCTGGAAAAGTCATGATAGTCTCCGGACAACATCCTGGGTCCCACGCCGCATCATACAGTGGGCAGTGCAGTTACAAAAAAATCATCCTTGTTTTTACTGCAGAGCCTCACTTCTCTGAGTACACTGTATCCACACTGAGTTGTAGGCAGGCTGTATCCATAGTGACAGAAAATCATTACGGTGTCTAAAAGATATGTAACCCTCAAAGGCATACTTTAAAGAAGCTCTACTAGTCAAGGAAGTGGCGTTTGCCAGTCTGAAGAGGGTGTCTGTGCTCAGAGCTGCTGGTTTGATGTTCTCCAGAGATGCTCTATGGAGTTCCCATACCCAAGCCCCTGCAGCAGCGGGAGCTGCGGGGGCTCCGTGAGGGGAGGCCGGGCTGCCCCAGCCGGACACAGCCGGTTCCAGCCGGATCCAACCACCCACCGCAGGGCGCGGCTGAGCCCACGGCCGGGGCGGGACAGCTCGGCCGCTGTGTGTGTAAGGAAGGGCAAAAACACTGCACAAAAGGTGTTGAGGAAAAGACAGATGAGACAAACATTGTGAACACCAAGGTGAGAATAGAGGGAGGTGGAGGAGCTGCTCCAGGCCCCGGAGCAGAGATTCCCCTGCAACCCCTGGAGGAGCCTGCGGTGACACAGGTGGTTCCCCTGCAGCCCATGGAGGGCACCACAAAGAGCCGGTGGATGTGTTCTGAAGGAAGCTGTAGCCACGGATATATACTGCTCCATGCTGGAGCAGACTCCTTAAAAGAATTGTAGCCAGTGGGGGACACCATGCTGGAGCACGTTTACCCTGAAAGACTGGCAGAGAGGAAAAGTGGGAGAGAAAGGAGCAACAGAGAGGAGCTCATATGGACTGATCACAGTGCCCATTACCCATCCCCCTGTGCCACTTGGGGTTGGGAGAAAGGCATAAAGGAGTCAGGAATGAAGTAGTGAAATTGAGCATGGGAAGAGGGAGGGTGTGGTGAGGTCTTTGTTTCTCGCCATCCCACTATATTTTGAATTTGCAGTAAACCAAATTAATTATACCTAAGCTGAGTCTCTTTTGCCTGTGATGTTAATTGTTAAATGATCTCAATGTCCGTACTTTGATCCATGAGGTTTCCACCTTATTATCTCCCCTCATCCTTTTGAAGAAGGAGAATGAGAGAGCAGCTGGGTAGGGGTGTCTCTGCCAGCCAAAGTCAAAACACCGCAATCCTTTGTCTTCCTGCAAGATGCACATGGAAACAAAGTTGTCCACATAGTAGTCACAGCAGGGAAGCCCATGTAGGACAAATTACTTATTTCCAAAACATAACTTCCTACAAAATTCCCAAATAACTGTATGTGTTATATGGGCAAACCAGCATTTTTATGTTACTGCTGCATTGATTGCATTGATGTGTTGCTGCTATTTCCAATTTTTAATAGGAAGATCATTCCTAAGGAAGAATTTCTGTCTTGAATTAAGACAGGGTTTCTTGTCAGGCTTTGCTATCTGTCATAGGTAGAGGAGCAGAAAGTTGTGGAATAGAGAGAAAAGACGGTCCTATGATATGATTATGTTGACTTAGCTATCATCTATGGACAGATGAACACCAGCTTGCAGCATTTCAATGTTAAAGCAGATTTGACATCCAGTATATCCTTTTGCTCTTGCTGTTCTGAGTGAAATAAGTAAATAAAGGACCACCAGAAACTCTGATTAGGTGTGTAAAGAGAGCATTCCAAAGAGATGTCTGACTCAGTATCAATAACATAAAGGACGATTTATTCTGAGGCTCACTAGAAGAGCAAGAGCATATTACATGGCTCTGAAAATTATTTCATTTGAAATTGTTGCAAAACCCTTGATGTTAAGTCACAAAACAAGGAAAAAGTAATACATAAAGAGATAAAAGACTGAATGGAATGCTGCGATCATTATTAAGCTATGTTTTTAATTATGGTCATAAGCATATTAAGATGGGCAATAAATTATTCTGGAGAAAAATATTATGTTTCTTGAGTAAATTACTTTGAAAAATATCTATTTCAGTGCTGATACTAACTTCTTGTGAAAATATTTCACTTAAGGTCTTGCTATGTGAGAAGTAGCATAAAAGATGCAGCTGATTTTGTTATGCAAAATACTAGAAGACACAGGAGAAAAAAATAGAAATATGACTATTTTATAAACAGGGAAATACACCTACAGTTGCATAACCATATGCAGCAGATACAGTGTGATTCTGGCTACATCAAAGTTAGCAGTAGTTTTCCATTTAGTAGAAATTTCTTTTCTTTTTAGTTGTCAAGGAATCAAGGGACTAGTTGGAAATCAAACATTGCTCTTAAATTTTTCATGTGACTTTATTAATTCTTTCAACAGGGCATGTCAACCACCATATGTTTAAAGTTTCCAAATTAGTTTTCCTGTGTGGAATGTATCGTATTCCAACAAAATTAGTGAATTAATTCAGTCTGGTATTCAGTGTAATTATATTAGAATTTCATCCAGTAATTCTTGTGTTAAAATAGAGTTTTTTTAATCATATCTGGCTCAAAAATGAAATGTATGATTTCACTTTCTCACAATTTTGACAGAGATTGTTCCAATAGCTTAATTGTTTGTATACTGCAAAATATACTTCATATTGGAATAAAATCAATTTGGAAGTGTACAGAAAAACAAACATGAAATCAATAATAAATAAACATGGTATCACCAACACTTCATGTTATAATAGTCTAAAGGTTTTTGTTTTCTGAAGTGTCCTCTCTTTTCATGTTGGGAAATGATTTGAGGGTTCACAAAATTAATAGGTATCATGACATTTTTCTGTTTTTACACAGGAAGTTTTAACATGAGAACAGTGAGAAACTTCTTCCACCCAGGCTTTCTTGCTTGAAGGAGGGACACAGCAATTTGTAAGTTTTCCAAAATATATACAATATATATCTATTTCAAGACATATGATCTTGGCAAGTGACAACCTAATGCACAAAAGCTTACCAAGTATAGACATATGGGACTATTTACCTTAAACTTAATGTCAATTCAAGTTTTATTGCTTTCAGTAAGCTGGTCTTTTGCTATGTTTTCATGATGTTTTCTGTTGCAGAAGAGTAACATGAACTGTGTATGTCAGCAAAACACCTCCACCTAATGCACAACTGTTCTGTTTATGTCTTCAAATGTCTTTGTTCTGTTTTCCTTATTTTCTGTCTCCCTACCTGAAAATCACAACATTTAAGATGTGCTGTTTGACCCAGTAGCAGACAGTTTTGGGTTTGCACTGAAAATCAAGACATCCAGTTTATCTAAGCCATTTTGTGACAGAGGCCAAGAGTGGGTTCTTAGGAAATAGTATTCCTAAGTATGTCCTGACATGAACATTTTTCATAGAAACTTCACAAGGGTCAGTATCCATACCATTATTTTTAATACTTTTTGAAGAATATTTCTTCCAAAAATACACCAAAAATTTGAATTCATTTTTATGTCTTTATTATCCAGAATTTGCTGTAGCAATTAGTTAGCATTGTGAGGCAATAGAGGTTTTTTTAGAATTCAAAGTGATCACCTATGATCACTTTACTTACTTCCAAGTATTCATTTGTGATTTTCCACTTCAGGAGTGGTACTAAAATGCTGAGAAGCCTATAGGCATGCTCCTGACAGAAAAGAAGTTTCAGCAAATGTATATCAACCTCAGTCATTATCGCCATTCTAATTCTTCTTATGGATTTATCCTTGAGAGGAATTATTAGGGAGCCAATACAAACTCATCCATCTAAATCCCTTCGGATTTTTAGAGTATAATGAGCATTTTCATTTCCCATGTTGAGACACTGTGTGGTATCTCCTTACATTCCTCCATCATGGCACTTCACCCTTGTCAGAAATGGATGGATGAAACAATATCTTCTGTCTTTGCAGCTTCTAAGGGTGTTGTTCAGTTCATCTCATTAACATTTGTATAGAGGCTGATCAGGACTACTACAGAAATTGAAAGTACTAATCCAAAGCTCACTGAAAGTTAATGGAAGGATTTCCATTGACTCCACTGGGTGCCATGTGGCTCATAGGTTTCAGAAAGGCAGGGACCTGACAGCCGTCTTAAGAACATTTCCTTTTATATATTTATCATATGCTGGAGGCTTTTGTTGCAAGGCTAGAACGGCTGACATCTGCTCTTGGATGCTACCCTTGAAGATACTGCATAAGTGTAAATAGTGACATACTGTGAAGGCTGCTTACCTAATAGTAATACTGAAAGTATAAAACTCTGCCAAGACATCAATGCAAAACATAATATGTCATTTATCTAATGTACTATTTTATCACAGAAGCCAGACTGTTAAGGGCACAATATCTTTCCAGTCTGTTCAACTGTATTATCTGTCAGCTGGAATGTTATAAACACAGAATCAATCATCACAAGCACAACATAGCTGACATTGTAGTGCATATATAGAAATGATATAACTATGCCAGAGCTGTAAATTTACCTTGATGTTTATCTGAAATTCACAATGCCTTTAAATGAGGAAGTAGTGGGCAGGTAAAAGGTATAAGGAAGAACACTTTCACAGTAATTTTCTTGTTTGTCCTATCTTGACACAACTGAACCACCCTCTAGGGCTGGCGGTCTTTAGCTCCACAATAGGAAAAAATACACATTTAGCATGTAAGCCCAGCCCAGAGTCCAACACAGAACTCACAATGCTAGTGTTTGTTCTTCAGGAAGATACTCAGTGAGGAGGGGAAGAGATCCATCCATGTGTTACTTGTGAGCCTGGCACAAGATTTCCCAGGCTAAAGGTTACAACTTAAGGATTTAGAGGTATGTGCACACTTTTAGAATTTGAATAACTCACTTTCTGTTCTTCCCAGCATTTTTAACATCTTACTTCAATTTCCTCCAAAATATCCTGATTGACCAGCCATAAGACTGAGTAGACGTAAGAACCTTACTCATTCTTTCAGCAGTTGTGCCACTGACTGGACAAAAGCAACAAACAGTGTGAAAAACAATAAGGGTATGTGAGCACACATATCTACCACTCAGTGATAATGTCCCTTTTGCCTACTAGGATGCTGGTTTGAAACATTAAAAAAAAAGTTTGCTTTTGACCTTTGTTGATAAATGGATCAAAAGAGGAATCCAAAGTTATTTAAAATTGCAGATGGAGAGAAACCTCCGCAGGGAAAAAGTGTTCTGCCAGCATCTGCTGGCAAGTAAAGGTAACTGCTAATCCCCATTTGCAAGCAAGTTATATAAGGATTTGAGGCATTTTTAACATTCCAATACGTTTTCATGGTCGAATTTTTATTCAGATTGTAAACTTGTGGCAAGAGATCTCAGTTCATGTGTTGTCTGCAAAAATCGGATGTTACCTGGTGTGCAACAAGCCAATAATTAACACTTACGTGAGACACTGATTATTTATTTCAGAGTTGTGCAAGCCTGGGTGCTTGTGGAATTCCTCAAATCAAGCACTCCAACTATCAAAATGTTTTACTATTTATACATTTTAGCAAACAAAGGAATTAGTGTTCATTGGCTACAAGTTACATAGTTCTCTTATTAATTAGTATTCTGTCTTCTGTTGGTTAATGATTCTCTCGCCTCTTATGCTAATCAGTCCCCATGCTCAGTGTTTCTCTTCTTTTGGGTCAGTGGGTTTCTTGTGTCAGTGGCCCCTGAGTCAGTGGTCGCAGATCTCCCCCTGCCAGAATTTCCTTTTACCCAGTTGGAGCTGCTTTCAGCACAGTGGCTGAGTTGGCTTTATTAGTTTCTGCCTTATCTTGGAAGTTCTGCCATTTGTTTTTGTGGCCCATAAATGCTGCAGCCTGTGACAGAATCAAGCTTGAATAGATGAAAATTGAGAAAATATGAAGGGCACCCCAATTTATTTTCCCTGTCAGGTTAAGAATTTAGTCAAGGCCCCCAGGTTCCTGTGCAAGGAAACCCTGCTGCATTTTCTGGAAAAATGGGCAGAGGACTAAGGTGGTAAGTACAGCAGTAAAGTGGTGATGGTGGTGGTAACATTATGACTGGGGCAAGAGATAAAACTTTCCAGCAGGTGGACTTCTCTATCATAGACTACAAAATAGAATTTGGAAATATTCTAAAAATTATATATAGAGATTAGTTATTTTGCCCATTCAAACACAAGAAAGCTTTTTTTCAAATGGGGAAATATTAATTACTGAGTAACCACACAGTGTTGTTTACTTTCTCAGTTTTCTTCAGGGGGCTTGAGACATAATATTTATATCCTTTGTGCAAGGAAGTCATTAGAAATTCTACCTCCAAATGGTCAAAAGAAAATATACATCATGGCAGTAGCGCCGTCTTGGTTTAACCCCAGCTGGCAACCAGGCACCACACAACTGATTGCTCCGTCCTGCACCAGTGGGATGGGGCAGAGAACTGGAAGACTAAAAGCTAGAAAACTCGTCAGTTGAGATAAAGACAGTTCAATAGAGAAAGCAAAAGCTGCACACACAGGCTAAGCAAAACAAAGAATTAATTCATCACTTCCCATCAGCCAGTGGGTGTTCAGCAATCCCCAGGAAAGCCAGGCTCCATCACACGTAATGGTGACTGGGGAAACATCATCACTCCAAATGTACCCCCCTTCCTCCTTGTTCCCCCAGCTTTTTATATTGAGCATGATGCCATATAGTTCGAGATATCCCTTTGGTCAGTTGAGGTCAGCTGTCCAGGCTGTCTCTCCTCCCAGCTTTCCGAAAAATGGGAAATGCACAAGTCTACAGGATCTGATGGCATGTTCCTACAAGTGTCAGGACAGCTGGCCAATACCCATGTAGGCCACTTTTAATAATCTTTAAAGGGTCATGGCAACTGGGGGAGGCTCATGACAACTGAAGGACAGCAAATAACACTCCTATCTTCAAGAAGGGCAAGAGTGAGTATCCACAGAATTACAGGACAGGCAGTTTCTCTTCAATGCCTCAGAAGGTGATGGACAGAAATATGATTTGGAGTAGTCAACATGGATTTTCAAGGGGAAATAATACCTTTCCAACCTCATAGTCTTCCATAGTGAAATGACTGTGTCAGTAGATAAGGAAACGGCAGTGACTGTTGCCTAGCTTGACTTTATGAGGCTGTTGACACTGTATCCATCACATCCTAATAGAAAAATTGATGAGACATAGGCTAAAAAATAGACAGTGAGGAGGACTGAAAACTGCATTGCTGGGCTCAAAGGACTTGTGGCCAACAACACAAAGTTGGGCCAGACACCAGTCAGTGGCAGTATACCCCACAGGTTGATACTGGGCCCACTTCTATTTGACATTTATTTAAATGGGGTAGCAGACTGCACTCTGCAAGTCCACAGGCAATACGAAACTGAGAGAGTAGTTGGTTCCACCAGCTGGTTGTACTGCCCTTCAGACAGACCTCAGCAGGCTGGAGAAATGGGCCTAGCAGAATGTCATGACCGAGTCAGTGGTGCTGAGGCCATACTGGAGTACTGTGTCCAGTTACGGTATCCCTAGTACAAGAGAGAACACAGACGTACTGGAGAAAGTCCAGCAAAGGGCCATAAAGATGATTTAGGACTTGAAGCATCTGTCAGATGGAGAGAAGAGTCTGAGAGAGCTATAACTCCTCAGCTTGGGGAAAAGAAGGCTCAGGGGGATCTTATCAATGTGAGGAAATGGAGAAGAGGGGAAGTACACTGTTCTCATTGGCACCTGCTGGCAGGACAAGAGGCAATGGGCACAAATTGAAACACAGAAAAAAGATGTTTAAATATTAAAAAAAAACAAAACTTTTTATAGTGAGAGTCAAACACTGCAACAGGTTGCCCAGAGAGGTTGTGGAGGCTTAATCCTTGGAGATAGTCAAAGCCAAAGTGGACATAGTCCTGAATACCTGCACTACTTTGAGCTAGGTGTTGGACTAGGCAGTTTCCACAGGTCTTTTGCAATGCCATCCATTCTGTAATTTGTTTATTCTAATTCTACCCTGAGTATTTTTATCTTCTTTATCACATGATTAAAACAAGAATTACAATGTTAAAAGCAAATGGTATGCACTGCTGATTGACAGATCATTGTTCTTGGGACAATGAATCTTGGGAAAGAATGGTTCTCCATCCCTTCCTCAGTCTATCAAACTGATGATATGCATAAGGATTTTATAGGTTTATGAACTTTGGAGAAAAGATTGTCTAAAATGCAGAATGTTACTGTACATGTTAACACATAAGGTGGTCAAATATTGTTCACAGATCTTTGCAGATTACTACTGAAATTTGAGAAGCAACTACAGAATTAGTTATGTAATGCTACCCACATGTTTCTATTTTCATACAGAGAAATTGGTGCAGATGTGTTGTAGGTGTATACAGTATCTTTTGTCAGTGCACCTCGTTTTATCATGGATGTTTAGTCTGATTAAACAATAGATGTAATTTCATTCATTTATCTCAGATGACTTGTGGGAAAAAATTTGAACATACCACTTTCAAGCAGAACTTCTACAATATAACCATTTCTTATGATTTCTTAGCTTTGTTCTTAAGAAGGCAGACCCTAATTTTAGCTAATGAGATACTTCGTGGTCTTTTTGAAATCTTTTTCATTAGTAGCAAATGAACATCTCCCTAGACAGGTGGCCACACATTCTGGCTATGTTCTGGGCATTTCTACACAGTCTAGAGGAGTGCAGTGTCATAATTTAGGACAGACATTTCCCTACCCAAATTGTCACCAGATGCCAGAGAATGCTTCTGATGCATGATATGATATTCAGTCAGCAAGATTTATCAACAGCAATTGTTGATTCCTTATTAATGGATAATGTTTCTTTTGAGAATGACAGTCCTAGTGTCCATTTATAAAGGGAAAGATACAGACTGTTAGGTGTGCACCCCAATAAGGCAGCTTGTTATCAGCAATGAGAAGGTGCCTAAAGTTGGACTCAGAGTACATTATGCCTGGATGTCTGGACCCGGGAATGCTCACCCATATGTAGAGTTGGTCTTTGTAGTTCTCATGACAGCAGACAGTCTGGGGATGCACAAACAGGAAACAATTGATAATCACAGGGGTGCTCACATACCTTTTGAAAGATGCCTGGGACAAGCTAGAACTTTGAGCCTCTCTAGTGAGTCCAAGACATCTGGAGAAATCATGGGATTTGATGCTGGGATGGTCACATCCTATCCTGTTCAGTCAGCTCTCAAATCTGTGCACAAAGACATTGTGCCCTGAAAAAAACATAATAGCATGGTTTAGCTACTTTTCTTTATCCTCTGCTGACCTGGACCTGCCTTCCTTGGCCTCACCCACCCAGTCCCTTTTCCAGATTTGGCTCTCTTTCCATATCTGTACCACTTCCCCCCGGCCACTCATACTGCTTCTGCTGTGTTATCACCTTTATCTGATATTGTGTGCTACTGCTGTATCTCATTAGTTCCTCTAGCTTCTACCAGCCCAAAAGCATCATACCTAAATCTGGAGTTCCAAAAAGAAATGCTTGGTCATGCTTGTTTGTCATGTAAAAAGGGGAGATTTCCTCAACCCTGTTTGATTTGTCTGTCAGCACCCCATGAAAGCTGAGACCCTTGTGCCCGACCAGTCTGTCAGTGTCCCGTTATGGGAACCTTTCACTGAGCCGTCCTGCTGGATGGGGCAGGACTGACTTGTTCAGGGAAATGCTCCAGCAACAAAAGAGAGACACCTCAGCAGGTGTTCCTCTTTACTTCAGTATGTTCCCTGCTGCTGGGGACTGCCAGCCCATATAAAGGACTCATATCAACAGTTTATGGAATATCCCTCTTTATTAATATAAAATCGTGACAACTTAAAGTTTGAGGATTGCTGGTGATAGTATCTGACTGCAAAAATATATTCAAAGCAATACATGGACAAGCTCTAATCCCCAGTAAAATGTTCAGTGCACAGAGTGTGATTCTTACACAATAGGTGTCCCTGTAGGGGAGAAGACAGGTTCAGCCCATTGACTGATCCCAGCAGTTACAATGGAGCCTTCCCTAACTTTTTCCCCATTCTCAACATGGTTTTAGACTATTCCTCTATGTTTAGGTGGAGCATGAGTGACTTTAGTCATGCATATCTTTATTACTGATTGGTGTAAAATTTTCTTGCTTTGCTTTTAAAGATACAGTCAAAAAGAATTTAGAGTGCATGCCCAGTGAGGGGTGGTCATACCATGGAGATGAGTAACACTGGGATGGAGGTGTGCATTAATATTACAATTAGGCTACAGTGAACCAGTTCATCTGAGGAGAGAGATTTCGCCACGGTTGTTGGCTCAGCAGCAGGACATCTCCTCCCCTATCTGCCCTGGCTGACAGGTGTTATGTGGTTTATCAGCTGCAAAATACTGTCAGGTTCCCTTCCCTTCAAGGATTTCAACAGAGACTGGCCACGGTGTCTCCACTCTGCTCCACCCTCCGTTCCATCCTCTTAGCAGGTGTGTGTATGGGGAATCACTGTGGAATAGGTTTTGAGCATGCCAACTGCATTCCAGCCAGGGAGCAGCAACTGTGTTTTACCCTATAATCCCCGTGCTGTTATAATTTCTGTTAGGATGCAAATATAATTTCCCAGTGTCCTCTAATTTACCCCTACCCATCCTTCCACACTTGTTCTTTCCCCCTTTCTCTCCCACAATCTTAGCTTATCCTCTCAAAAAGTCTTATGGTCACGTCAAGCCAGTTTTGGAAGCTGAAATATTTCAAGTTCATCATTAATATAATGAAATAAATGGCAGACATTTAAAAGTTCAACACAGCCCGTGTGGAAGTTATTTCTTGGAAAATTTAAAACATTGGTTTCTTCCTTTATAAACTGGAGGCTTTCTGAAATGGAAGAGTTGAATATTTAACAGAATTTTAGAGAAAGTATTATAATTATTACCTGCTTTTTACAGCAAGGACTGGAAATCAAGGTTTTAGGCATCTGAGTTACAAAGAAGATAGTTAAAATGTTGAAGAACCCAAGTAAGTGAATAGGCAAGGTTAAAATATTGTAGTAGTGTTATTAATTGTAGCAGGATAAAGATACTTAGCAAGATCTTTTCTCCCAAAGTTCTCTTACTCAGTCTGAGTCCTTGTGGTGGTGCAGAAGAAAAAGTTCCTAAGAGACTTATCAATAAAAGTAGTTAATACTGGATTCCTGCAGCATTCAAATAAAGGTGAAACTAATGTAAAATCACTATAGAATCCTTTCCTTTTTTGTAGCTGTCTTAAATTTTCTAGGAAAATTTATGTAAGAGGCAACTTTCTTGCAAGCACTTTTGACTGTCAGAGTACAAGTGCGTAACACACTGAATGTGGGGAGAAAAGGTCTCATGCTGCTGTAAATACCTGTGGTCTTCCATGCCAGATTTCAAGATGGTTTGTGTTAGATAATTTTTAAACAGTAGTCAGACAGGAATGTCACTATTTCTCCATCCTGTGTGATATGTATGCAAAATAGTAGTTGTGGGCATAATTTAAGGTTTAAATGGCAACTGTCAGGTGTTGAGCAGTCCATAACTTCACTAAGATATATTTTCTTTTTGGATTTTTGATATGATAGATTTTTAATCAGAATATAAGTTCCATGCCAATACCAAGCATAGCTAATTGTGGTCTTATTATAGTGCCATAAATACAGAAACTCCTACAGATCTGTATCTTCTGTTCTGAATGGCTTTTACCTACTGTTTGCAGTCACCCAACATGATCTTTTATATGCATCATACATGAAGGAAGAACAAGCCTGTCAGTCATGCAGTATCTCATGCATGATCAGAAATCACCTGGGATTTCCTGGTGTATTCTTCAGCTGTTCTCCAAAGAGCATTCATTTTAATTTGCCAGCCTGTTTAAACATGAAGATGGCTATGAAGATTAAACTTCTGTCTTAAAAGAATGATTCAGTAATATAAATATATGAAGCTGTATGCAATTCTGAAACTGTATCATGGTTTCTGTGGAGTGATAGAAGCATCCGGCTGTTGTTGTATGTTGAATGAATTTCAGCTGCATTTGCTGTAATACTGAAAGACAATTAACACACTGTTAATGAAAGACTCAGAGTAACATAGCTCTGTTGGTATCTCATTTTAACAGTATCTGTGTCTATTAAAATGAAAACTGCTCTTTGTTTTTAATTTACTCTGTGTGACTCTGCTTTGTCAGTCTCTCTAACAAGACACCTACCAAAAAACATTCAACAAAGGGAAAAAATGCCGTGTTTCGGTCAAAAGAAAAATGATCAAGTTTCAGGATAACACAATGATTTTAACTCAGATAAATGCTTAATCTAAGAAGCATATGGCTTTTGTTCTGTGTGCCATTGGTCCATATTTGTGCATACATAAAAATATATTTCCATTAACAATATCAAACATGAACCTATAATTTAACAGCCTACATTTGTATGGGTACCCAAGTAAGAGTTTAGTAGTGCTGAGTCAATAAAAATCATGCTGCTTGAAACATTTTATTTGGAGATTCAGTGCTTTCAACAGATCATATTATTATATTCCACTCCCTGAACTATATACAACTAAGAAGAAAGACAAAGACAGGAGATGGAGATTGTGAATTTCAACATGAAGGTGCTATACATGGTGCATATATATTTGAACACTAACATCATTAAGGAAATAGTGGACTCTTAGAATTTCTTTGTGGAAAAGATTTGTGCTTGATTTGACTAGATCTCAAATTGCACTGTATTTAATTTAATCAATGACTCTCCAACAGTAAAGACACAATCCTAAACCCTGTATGACTTGAAAACAAAATTTGTTGATTTCACATCTCTATGTCAGATTTGAGAAAAGGATCAAGAGTTCATATTTTTCCCAACTCAGCATGTCTAGGTGCATATTTCAACAGAACACTTTGGGAGGACTTTAATTTGTATAATTTGCTCTTTTAATTTAGAAAAACAATACAAAATAATGTAGTTTATCTGTGGGTTGCATGAGATAAGGCCAACTCTCAAAAAGTCGGGGCCAATTTGCTGCAATTTGGAGAGTAAAGTAGTGGGAGTTACTATGTAACAGATCCAACTGAGTGTGAGAGAGCAAAACTTACAGTTTTTGTTTCAGAGTTCTTAAAATTAATCCTCATCCTCATTTAGGAGACATTCATGTAATAGCATAAAGCCTCTTAGTCCTTAGGGAAGTGCCATGGACAGTGCTTCCCATTACATCAGAGATTATGCTGTCTGTACACTGAAATCAAAACAGCCAAGAAAATGATTTGGTATATCCCCTTTCTCAGCTGTGATTCATCATTACAATTCATTTTGCTTTCAAAGATTTTTTTCCCTAGTCTGACTGTCCTGAGCAACTAAAAATACATGTTAGGAAAGCAGAATTTATCAAATTATTTTTCCATTGAGAAGCCAAGACCTGTTTACCTCTTTCATTTTGAAAATGGTCTACAGAAACTTGAGAAAATAAATTTAAATGATCAGGATACGTCCCCGTTTTTTTTCAACCACTGCTAACAATGTTAGCTGCTTACTCACCATGTAGCAGAGAAATTTGCAGAAATAATGGACAAAGGATGAATATGAGAGTGAGACAAGGGAAAAAGCTTGCAATAAAACCAGTGAGATTGATCTCATCTAGTTCCAGCCATGTAAGAATTTGGCTTCTGAGGTGATCTCTTGGTTTAGGATCTCTCTGCAGTCAGAATGGACAAATAATCACCTCATAGTGATGGGTCAACTGTTGATATTTAGTGGTAGTGTCAAATTCAACTTCAGATTATACCACCAAATATCTATTTTATGGTTAGCTGAGTAACTTTTTTAATGGTTGACTCTGTTGAATAATAGTCTATTGAATATAAAATTTAAGAAACAGCATTCCTACAGACATTTATGTGTAAACACCTGCATTTGTGTGTCTTAATTCTGAACTGAGTTCCTTCCAGGTCGCGTAGCAGGTAGAGAATCTTGGAAGAGACTTCCAAAGTCAACCATCTGTTGTATGCTGCCACCTACCCACTCTTAATTCATCATAAATGTAAGACAAATGTATTATTTTAAGTTTCAGTGAAAGATGTTTAATCTAATGCACTTTAAACACATTTGAGATGGGCTAGTAATGCACATAGGGCTGGGTACCTCAGTGCAATAGATTCACTCTGATCCATCAAACCATGTCTTCAGTTGGAAGGGACCTTAAAGATCATCCAGTTCCAATCCCAGTCTCTCTACCATGAGCAGGGACACCTTTCACTAGACCAGGTTGCTCAGAGCCCCATCCAGCCTGGCTTTGAACGCCTCCTGGGCATCCACAGCTTCTCTGGGCAACCTGTTTCAGTACCTCACCACCCACACAATAAAGAATTTCTTCCTAATACCTAATCTAAACCCACTCTCTTTCACTTTGAAGCCATTTCCCCTTGTCACGTCTCTACATGCCCTTGTATAGTCCCTCTCCAGCTTTCTTGTAGGTTCATTTCAGGTACTGGAATGCCACAATTAGGTCACCTCTAAACTGTCTCTTTTCCAGGCCGAACAATCACAATTCTCTCAGCCTTTCCTCACAGCAGAGGTGCTCCATCCCTCTGATCATCTTGGTGGCCTCCTCTGGACTCGATCCAACAGGTCCATGTGATTCGTGTGCTGTGGGGGATCCCAGAGCTGGATGCAGCACTGCAGGTGGGGTCTCACTGGAGCAGAGCAGAGGCGCAGAATCCCCTCCCTCACCTGCTGCCCACGCTGCCTTTGATGCAGCCCAGGGCATGTTTGGCTCTCCAGGCTGCAAGGGCACACGGCCAGGTCATGTCCAGCCTTTCATCCACCAGCACCCCCAAGTCCTTCTTGTCCAGGATGCTCTGGATCTGTTCATCCCCAGCCTGTGTTGATACTGGGGGTTGCCCCGACCCAGGTGCAGCACCTTGCTCTGGTCTTTTTAAAACTCATGAGATTCCCATGGGCCACTTCTCGAGCTTGTCCAGGTCCCTCTGGATGGCATCCTGTCCTTCAGGTGTGTCACTGCACCACTCAGCTTGGTGTCATCTGCAAATTTGCTGAGGGTGCACTTGATCCCTTCATCCATGTCATTAATGATGATATTAATTACACCGGTTCCAATATGGACTCCTGAGGGACACCACTTGTCACTGATGTGCGCTTGGATTCTGAGCCTTTGACCACTACCCTCTGGATGTGACAATCCAACCACTTTCTTATTCATCCAACCACATTTCTGTTCATCAACAGTCCACCCATCAAATCCATCTCTCTCTAATTTAGAGAGGAGGATGTTTTGTGGACTATGTCAAAGTCTTTACACAAGTTCAGATAAATGATATCTGTAGATCTTTCTTTGTCCATTGATGTAGTCACTCCACTGAAGGAAGGCTACTGGGTTGGTCAGGCAGGACTTGCCCTTGGTGAAGCGGTGCTGGGTGTCTCGAATCGCCTCCTGTCCTCCATGTGCCTTAGCATAGCTTCAAGCAATAATCTTGAGTTAGAGCTGATTTTTATTCATTAGGTCCCTGATATAAGTGCCTAAACCAGGACTGGTCCTCCCTGAGTGAGAAGAGACTGAAACGTGTCCATTTAAGCTCATTCTTCTTGTTGCCAGAAGGAAATGCAAAACTCTTCTACTTTGCATTATTTAATTACTATTTATTGAGCAGAAAGGAAGGAGGAAAAGAAAAAAATGAATCATTATTCCAGTGATCAGACAATTTATTTGAACTATGAGAGAATTTTTTTCATCCTTGCTTCACTGTTCTGGTGATTTAATTCAAGAAAGGTGGATTAAAAGAAATGTAGGTTCCTCAAGAAATCAGCTAGATAAGGCAGAGCTTTTGAGGTTCTAATGCTTGATTTTATATACCTCAAGTTGAACTAATATGTAGTGCATAGCCTTAGTGACCGGTAGATCTGCAGAGCACAGCACTGTGTAATATCACCACTCAGATAGAGGACAACTGTGTATGCGGAGCACTAATCTTGAGGAAACGCCCTCACTTTTATCCAATATTAAGTTGCTTTAACTTGCTCGCCTTTGCACTGCTATGCTCAGTGGCTGGTTTGGCACACAAACCTGCATCTGAATACATCCAGTATGCTCATGGCTTTCATGGCTCTGGTCAAATTACCCTCCCAAAACCTCAGGAGACTCATCTTTGAGTGCTCAGAGTACTGCAGATGGATGTGGGCCTCCACTTCTATGTTGTCTCTGTTGGTTCCATGAGGATAGGTCAGATAATCTTCAGCATCTCTGTACAGGCACCTGAATCATTCCTGAAATACCTAAAAGCTGTTCTTCTAACTCTAGGATAATAATCCTTTCTATAGTCAGTGAAGAGTAAAATATACTAAGAGAGGGTGACTCAGGTAACTAACTCATCTTAGACACCTGTTTTATGATGCTGTGAGTCATTTGGTGAAGATACTTCTTATACACCATTATATATGAAGGGAGTAACTGAGTTAGACATCTAACTTTTTAGACACAGATTTTAGATGAAATGAATCTTCTTTGTACTCAAAACTAACACTGTAACTTAGCATCATAATGTAAACATGTTGACTTTTATTTTTGGTCTAAAATCCACCAAAGGTGAGCTTAATTTTCCATCTGATTTTAATAGCTGTTGAATCAATCATAGACTGAAAACCTAGGGGGATGGGGGTAATTCTGAGAAAGGAAAAATGTTTTTGTAAAGGAAACACCTCCCCCCACAGACAAACAAACAAACAAACAAACAAAAGACAAAACACCAAAAAAGAAAACACTAGAAAAAGTAAAAGGTATTTGTACAGAAATTGTTTGGGTTTAGAATCACAAATTTCCTAATTCTAGAATAGAAAGTAAAATGTTTGTTTCTTCTAAAATCTTACTACGTTTGATACTGTGCTATCAACAGGAGACTGAAAAAATAATTGACAATGCACATGTACAATCTAGAAACAGAAGTTTGTAGAGGAAAATCAGGTCATGATTGCACAGCAGAATGTGTAAGAATGAGTTCAGACTAACTAATGTAAAGTCTGCTCAGATGTTTCTGATGTATGCTGACATGAGTTAGCCATTGAAGACACAAATGAGAGACTTGACTTTTGTCTCTGGGTAGCTACATAAGGAATAGAAAACTGCTAGTTGAAAGCTTTCCAAATATAGTAAGTAAGGTTATAAAATAATCTAAAGATTAGAGCCTGAGGTAAGTAAAATTTGGATTATGACATAAGGCATGAGTGAATTAGGTACAAGAAAAAGTTTAGATAAAGAAAACATGAAAATTCAGGTGGCCACAGATATGCTAGATTTCAGAGATCACAGTGGCCTTCTCAGGCTTGGACTATCAACATCCAGACATTGCATGATGACTTAAATAGAACAGGACCATTGCTGATCCTGGTAGCAAACATGGCTTTTTCTCTGTGGGACTTGCTGGCGATCAAAGATTTATCCCCAATGACAAGAGTTAGGAATCCAAAATAAAATTATATACCTTTAGTATTTCTTCAAACCTCTCTGGGAATTACAATTGCCACACTTTCTATTGTGGTAAATTAAAGTGGTGATGTCCTGTCTCATTAATTTTCTTGTAGATGAAAAGCAATTGTTTAAAGCTGAAAAAGCCAGAATTTTAAGAGCTTGTTAGACTCTGGTAGACTGGGTATCTCCAGCAGCTCATTCTAACTTGATGTAGGATCATTCTGCTCAGCTGATGCCTTGCTTGCTTGCTTGCTTGCTAGCAGGAAAAGTCTTCTCTGCTTTAGATTTACTCTGATTCTGTCACCTACCTTTATTTTTATATCAAGTCTTGACAAAAACTGGAACAAAATACAACCTCTTCAGAGCCTGAGTATTAGAAATCCTTGTCTGTTTTTGTGCCCATGCACTTCAGCCTTGTTGCAGCTGGAAGAGGCCATCTGCCTTTTATGGCCTCATGAATCTATCTGGCTTTGTTGTAGCAAGCGACACTGCTCATCTGACAGAAAAACTTCATTAATAGAAATGATTTGTGGGGAACATTCTGGAAATTCAGCTTAAAATGGTTTGCTATTTTGTTCACTGTTCAACTGTAAGCTTTTCATGACTGAGCAGACAGGGTTTATGAGCATACTTTGTCTGAAACACGCCATAAAGATGCATTGCATTGTAGATGTAATTCTTTATTTATCTCATTATGTCTATTAAATTCAATGCATACTAGATCTAACTGTTGGAAAAAAGATTTTGTATATGTGTTTTTTAGGTAAAGGTGGTTTTGGACATTACAGATAGAGATTACGCAGTCTGAGGATTTTACTAATTCAGCCACAATACAGGACAAATGAGAAGAGACTGCAAAATCTACGAACGTTTTATTTACTCAGATTTACTGAGAGAAAGCACTAAGCAGGAATTTCTTAGCATATATGAATGGACCTAGGTAAATGTCTCCTAAATTTAAAGTACTTTAATGATGGTGTATGGACAACCATGTGTTTTTACCAACTTGAGTCTGAACACAGATTATTTTCCAATTTTCTATCACTTTAAGTAGAAAAAAAAGATGAGATGAATCACAAATCATCCCTTTGATATTAAGGGATGAGACTACATGTTGGAAACTATGCAAATCTAAAGTAATAACAGCAAGCAATAAAGTAGTACAGTTGTCTTCATTAACACCAGGCAATTGCAGATTACTCATCTTTATGCAGGCTAGCACACGAGGTGAGTGAAGCATGTGCTTTGTTAGCAAGTCTCAGTAATATGTTCTGAAACAAAGAATTAGTAAAGATCAGAAAACCAGTTCTATTCAAGATTAGCATAAGTTAGCCTGTTTATTAATCTTTTATGTTTATGCAGGTAAATGGAAGTGCACAGGTACACATAGATTTGCAGTATTTGTAGCACAAGTAGAATATTGTTACAATCTCATTCTCCAGATATTTCTGAAAAAAGAATGGAATACAAGTGCTAATTCTCAAGTTTCTTACTGAAGACATTTTATTGATCACTGTCTATATCATCAATAAAGATATTGAACAGTACTGGTCCTGATGTGGAGATACAACACTTGATACTGTTTTGTGTTTGGACATTGAATCATTGACTGCAGCTCTATGTGTGCATCCATCCAGCTTATCCCTTATCCATCAAATATATCATCCATCAAATCTCTCCTATTAGAGACAAGCATGTTGTATGAGACCCTGCCAAAGCCCTTACAGAGGTCTAGGTAAGTGACATCAGTTGCTCTTCCTTTGCCACTCATGCAGACACTCCTATTGTAGAGGCCAGATTAGTCAGTCCTGGGCACCCTACTCAGGTGACCCTACTCTGGGTTGGATGTTGGACTAGGCTATCTCCAGAGATGCCATCCAAACTTAACACTTTTGTGATTTTTTTTGACTATGCTCATAATTTTGGAGAGTGTCAACTTAAAGGGCAGTATTATTTCAGTGATGTCTTTTTTTTCAATCCAGAGGTAAAATTGTAAAAGTGCCTAAACAAATACGTCATCCACAAAGTTCTTTGAGAACTGTAAATATTTTTATTGATTATTATTTGTAGTAGGCTGCAGAATGTATGAGTGAAAAAATCCTCATTTTAAATATGAATTATTTGATGCAGCCTGATTGAAAAACAAAAATATGTCACTTGCTTCCATGTGGAGAAAACCAAGTTATTTGATGAGGCTCTTTATCGGCAACAATGCTATGAATTGGAAAAACCTAAATGTATTCCCACCGCTTACCCAGTTGATTATCATCTCCCAGAAACTTACGGTTATAGAAAAAATGGATGTTGTAAATCGGGATAGACCAGATGAGTGTGAAAAATCTAATCTAAGTTGTTGCGATAAGGAGCGACGCAGATTCCCCAGGCAGGTTCAAAGGAGAGCTGCTTTATTGCAAAAACCCAGCCTTTTGAAGCACTTAGCTGGTTATCAGTTTACATAGTTTTAAGGCGTAACAAACATAATTCAACCAACCACCATACATCACTATGTGAGCACATGACAGTCACGCAGCATGTTTTTCTACCCCTAATTCAGCTGTGTCTCTTTCCCACAGTCCTTTTCTACTTAGCCGAAGTAACGGGCCTGAGCCATGATTTTACACAGGCAACAAGGCCTTCATTTTATAAGGTTTTACCTATGTGCAATGCTAAGTCATTGGTTTCATTAGACTTCCTCTAAGACGGTGAGTTTTCCTTCTTCCATATGTAGACAACCCTTTGGACTGAGTTTTGAGATTATAAGGAGAAATCTAGACAACTGAATTTAAGTTATGATTTTTTTCAATCAGCTACTTTATTTCACTAGAGGTCAACTTTCAAAAAGGAGTCCAAAACAATTTGATGTGAACATGTTATATCTAACTGTCAAGGAATCATCTCTATTAATCTTGTCCTCTATTAACAAGAGCTGCTACAATTACTGATTATCTCAGCTAGTAAAATGGAGTGCTTTTATTCAGCACTTTGTCCCACAAAATGAAGATCCTATCCTGTGTTACCATCACTTTTTCATAGTATTGGATTTCAAAATAACACGTGGTTAGTATCCAGTATAAAGCATAAACTTAGCAAAAGTAAAGAGTGAATAAAATTTTAAACTATAATTTTATTAACCAGAGAGAAGACCATTAAGAGAACAATAGAACCATGTACAATCAGAACAGCAAACCCATGGTACTCCTTTAGCAGAAGTTTAAAGCAGACCCTTAGCACTTTTAAAGGTGTAGTGCCTCTGGGACTAACAGACCCAGATTTACCTCTCCTAATTTCAGCTGCTTAACTGAGGAACTATGGTGTTCAATGAGGAGAGGAAATGACAGATATTTTCAGAAGGCAATTCACTCTGATCTGTATTCTCAGATAAGACTGAATTACTGTAGACACCTATTTCTTTTCATCATTGAAAGTGAAAGTCCTGTGTGATCAGATAACTCAGCCATCTGATAACAGTCATCTTAGCTGAGTGTATAAATGTAAGGAATCTAATATGCTCCTAAATTTGGATTAGCTGTGGAGGTGAATTTTCACTGGAACTGAGGTTGTTTCTCAAGTTCTACCAGTGAAGGGTCTGAAACAAATGCCATCAGTGTGGATTTTTGCCTGCATCCATCTTTGAGATGCCAGTCTCAGTGGGTCTAGTAAAGGGGAAGATTCTCAGCCCCCAACCCTTCCTCCTGCCAAACTGATTTAAAAAAGAAGGGGATGCCTTACAAATCAATTTACATTCCTTCAGGTGTCCAGAAGTACTTTCTCCATGGCTCCCAAGGAGTGATGTATCTCTACTCTTTCTTTATTTTCTACACTGACAAAATGCCACAATTCTTTCCTGATGCTGGAGATAGACAGGAATTTTTTTTTTTCCATGCTGTGAAAATAAAAATTTTTAAAAAGATATTGCCATTGTGAATTACAACTAATTATGCAAGCATTCATTGTTCTCTGCTTTGAAAAGACTGCTACTCTAATTTGCTTGCATTTACAACCCGTAAGGGATATCTAACACAGAAGCTATGTTTTATCTCTGGAAATTTCGAAGCCATAGAAAAAAAATTCCAAAGAAGAATGTAGTTAGAACTGCCTTCCTTGTGAACCCTTATAGTTTGACCATACACCATTTATTATGAGAAAAGTATTTTCTTACAAAATTATTTAATTATTTTCTAGCTTTTCCTGGTACACCCCTCCCTTTTTTTTTTTTTTTTTTTTTTGTTTGTTTGGTTTTGTTTGGTTTGGTTCAGTTTGGTTTTTGGGGTTTTCTTTTTTGGGGGGAGTGTTTGTTTGTTTGTTGTTTTTACAAAATTCTATCCTTAAGATAATGTATCCCTTAATGGATTGGACTGAGCTGCTAACTATGCTGATCTCTAATTTTTGCTATTGGCACTTTCAACACAAAGATGAGGTCTATTGCTGTTTTGTCTATATCCTGATACTGCGACTACTGTCAGTATGGTAAATTTGAACTGCACAGCAATTTAGAACAAGAATAAAGAACAGAAAAGATTAGCTCAGTTGTATTTCAGAATTTTCTAGTGCATCATTTGAATGATTCAGTTCTTGTGTTGTTTTTAAGCTTATTTTCCCCAAAGCATTCAGCAGTTCAGTGGTTGAAAGCTAGCTCTTGCATCTCTAAAATTTCATGTGCTTGATTCCCAGCTGTTTCAGCAATCTTAAATCACTATCCACTCTTGAAAATTTAGACCACACTTCAACATTTTTAATTCTGTAACTTGTTATTGGCAAAGAGAGGTGAGATTTGGAGAAATGTGGCATCAGCTGAATAACCAAGATGGGAATCAACAACAGATTTGCATAGATCTTGAGTTACCTGAAAACAGAGATAAAGAAACTGTGTAATAAATAAATAAATAAATTTTAAAAATTACCTTCAAAGTCAGAATTACATGTTGAAATGTTGTACATAATTTAGTAGTTTTTTCAGAATTTTTAGGTGTTTGAGAGTTTTCTTAAAATCTTGCTTCAACAGGCTGTATACACTTTAAAAAAAAATGTAGCCTTCTGTTGTGAACGAAGACAATGTCAAGACAGCAAAAAGACAAGAGACCTGAATAGCCTTAACAGTCCTTCCCTATCCAAAATTATTTAAATTACTGTGGAGTCATGCTCTTCAGTAGAATGGGGTGTATTTCAGGGAAGGAAGGTTACTGACACTATTTTTTTCCCTAGAAGTTTAATTCTGATATAGTGACTACAGATATGCAGAAGAGTTGGTAAACCATCTCTACCAGGAGCTGAAGGGCCAATGGGCTGCAGCCTAAGAACACTTGAAAATGCTCACAGAATTACATGCAAAGTGGTTCATGTGACAAGAACAATTGCTTCTGCCAATTCTTTCAGCTTTCTGATGTTTTATACAGATGATCCCTTTTCATTTCATAAACTTCCAGTTTCATCCACATTCTGAGTCACCCAGACATTCTGGATAGATCTGGTAGAAGAGATACAATGCTAAATATGCTTTGTAAACTATGTATCCTCTTTAATCTTCTTGTTAGCTTTTCATGCTTATTTAGGAAAGAGAGGAAATAAATCAGGAGAAAAATCGTAGGAAATGTGTCACAGTAGTACCCTGCAGAAAAAGAGCAACAGCATAGAAGGAAGACTTTTTGTGATTATCAGCAATAAGGGAATAAATACTGTTTGCTGTTAGCAGAAACATCCCTTTTATTAATTCAAAACAGAATATTCAACTTTTGATCACCTAATGAACAGAAGCCTCATCAAAGTTCTTGTCTTGATGGACCTTGTCCTTCTGTATTGGAAGTTTTCAGCCAGAATGGATGCAGAGCTATGTTTCTAATAAATCAGAAATAACTTCTTAAGACATATGATTTGCCTGTTACGCCCTCTACTGAGTACTGAGTACGGTCATGCTGGGCTGAACCTGTCTTATTCTAGTGTTGCACAGCTTTCAAGCAAAATGTCTGTCCTTTGACTTTTTGAAACTTAGTGAACTATGAACATCTCCTGGCTTTTCTGATTTTAAATCACTATTTTGTTAAACATATTTTAACCAAAAACCATGCATAATGTTTCATTCTTTAGTCTTGTTTTTCCTGCTCTTACTTTCAGGAAGAGCCCTTTTTTTTTTAGGAGTGAAATCTTCCTCCAGATTTGAAAGTGACTTATTTCTCATTTCTATATACAAGTTCATGAGGTATCATGGGGAAAATATGCATGAATAAGAGTGTTACAAAATGGCAAAATGTGTAAGTGGACACCTTTTAAGGAAATAATTTTATTAAAACTCCCTTTATTTCTTTTGCCTCATGCTACTTCATTTTATTTACACAGAAAAAGAATTACCAAAATAGAAACGAGGACCCTCCAAATGAAGGCAGGTAATGAATGAAGAATTAAGCTGTCCACCAAGAAGAACAGATTTGCTGGTTAGCGAGTCCAAGAATCTTGCCTTTACCTCCTGAAGAACATATGAACAAAAACCTCAATTCATTCCCAATCTTTAACTGTTGGTGGTATCATTGTTTTTCTTTCTGCATCATCTGTTTCAAATCATCTATAAACTTAGGTCGTCTAGGAGGTCAAACAGAAACAGAAATTCACTTCTGAGAGTTAAACATCTAGGGTTTGGTCTTTACCACCGAAACCAACTGCTTTTAACTTAGTTCTTAGTTTTTAACTTGGACAAACTACCTTCTTTGATAGAAAGCTGTCAACCACATTTCTAGTATCAGAGGGTTATGTGTTATGGCTCAGTGGAAACTTGGAATAATGATACTTCAGTTTTTTATTCTTCTGCTATGCCTATTAGATGATAGCATCACATTTGGCTGATTTAGACTACAGTCCTCAACTGGAATATGAACCAACAAATACAAACACTAAACGTTAGAACTGATTCTACATTTCCAGTCTAAAGAGCTTAAAGGCTGATAGTGTTTCAGCTTTCACTAGTCATTCTTCCACACTAAATAAAGAAACTAGATTTGCCATCTTCTAGCTTCCAGACACAGCTGAAAGAAATGAGAAAGAACAAATGTGTGGTGGCTAAGGACCATTTTGCTCCATTTGTTTTCATGGATCAAAACCAAATCAGTACTCTGCAATTTACAGCTGAATCAAGAGGAGAAATCACAAGGAAGACACATTCTGCTGAAGATCTAGGTTGCATCAAGAGCTAAATGAGAATTTAAAACAGTTCTCAAAATAAGCACAGAGCTAAAATCAGCATCGTTTTGGCATTAAAAATAAAAGGGCACTTCTTTGCTGCAGATTGTTACAGATTGTTATCTACAGCAGCTCACCTGGGAAAAAAATACAATTTTCTGCACAGCATTTACAAATCTGAAAGTAGATGCTCATGGTTCACCAGGTTATTGCAAAGATGCTTGAAGATGCAGTCAAGAGGTCATTTAATGGGTGTACTCCACTTGTGGAGTGGGTTTAGAAAGATCCTCTGTCCTTTGTCTGGACAGACCATGTACAAGATGGCTCTGACCTGATCATAAATTAGGTACTTTAGTACTAAAGCTCTGCTAATTAGAGCAGAAGAGCTGTGTATGCATGTCCGAAGAAGCCACTGTTTCCATTGAGGAGCTCGAAATGGACCCATGCAAGTGAATTCCTGAGTCTGACCGTTCACTAGCTAAAGGAAATAAATCCAAGTCACAGGAGAATAAAACCAAGAAATAAGTGAGTCAGCAGGACATTTATTCAATGGATACTTGTGTCAGCATAAAAAGAAGCAAAGGAAAAGGTTTATTGTCAAAATTAATTTTGGATTATGTGCCTTATACATCACATTTTGCTAATTCCTTGTTGCTTGTGCTCTCTTTCACCTTAATATAAATGCTTTGGGTTTGTTTTATTTTTGTTTGTGTTATTATATGCATGAAAATATATACTCCTTGAGAAGAGGAAAGTATTGACTACCTTTGGCCTTGAGAGGAAGGGTTTCATTTTTCCAGGTGTTTGAATGAATACTCATCTGGTTTTGTTTTGTAATTTTACAAAGAACTCACAGATTTTGAACCTGACCCTTCCTCCTGCTGACAAAACTTGGCAGAATTGTTCCAGTGATATAATACAGAAATGCAATGCTGAGTTGTACCTCTCCCTATGATGTAATGCACCTACGGTGACCTTACAGAAAGTGACTCATAATATAGATTTGTCATGGACCTAGAGAAAAACAGGATTGCTTTTATCTGAATGAAAGTAGAGGCAAATCATTACACTGCAAGTGCAGCCATCTTCCTACATCCAACAGGACAACAAAAATGATACTGCTAGCTTTGCTTTATCAACAGAGGAAGCTTCTGTCATTTTATTTCATTTGTAGCAAAGGATGTGTTTTAAGCAGGTTATTTGGCATTTTGTCATGGTTTAGCCCCAGCCAGCAACCAGGCCCCATGCAGCCACTCGCTCTCTCCCCCCGCCAGCAGGACTGGGGAGAGCACTGGAAGGGTAAAAGAGAATTCATGGACTGAGACAAAGGCAATTTAATAAAGAAAGCAAAAGCTACACACACAAGCAAAGCAAAGCAAAGCAAGGAATTAAGTCACTGCCTCCCAAGGGCAGGGAGGTGTTCAGCCATCTCCAGGAGAGCAGGGCCCCATCACATGCAGCAGTTCCTTGGGAAGACAAGCGTCATCACTCCAAATGTGCCCCCCTTCTCCCTTCTCTCCACTTTATATGCTAAACATGATGGTTTGGAATATCCCTTTGGTCAGTCTGGATCACCTGTCCTGGCTGTGTCTCCTCCCAACCTCCCCTATTCGCCCCCAGCTCCCTCACCATCATGGCAGCATGGAAAGCAGAAAAGGCTCTGGCTCTGTGTAAGCCCTGCTCAGCAATAACCAAAACATCTCTATATTATCAACCCTGTGTTCAGCACAAATCCAAAACACAGCCCCATACCACCCACTGGGAAGAAAATTAATTCTACCCCACCCAAAACTAGCATAGATTTCAAGAGAAGTTGTTCTGTTATAGGCAAAATGAAACAGGGAATGGCATTAGTATCAGAGACAGAGAGAAAATGTGATATTGGGAGGTGAAGAGGATATGGAAATAAATATCCCATAATCAGGAGAATATCAGGTAATAACTCTCCCCCTAAAAACATCCATGAATATTGGGCAGTATGAAATAAGGAAAACCTTAATAATTCCATCATTAAAATGATGAGTGCCTAATATTATTGATTGGAGTGTTGATTACCGAATGATAAAAAAAAATAGAAGTCATTCAACTAAAGGCACAGTTCAGAACCAGAATTTCAGTGGAAAAGCTCTTGAGTACATTTTTCTTTACACTAATTTCTTCTTGTATGCTTTTTGTGGTGGTTTAAATTATGCATATAGTAAAAAAAACCCCAGGTAAATCTATTTAGAAGTACAAATATGGATGTGTGTGGAAAACCAGGACATAGTATAAGTGAAATAAAGACAGATTAAATTATAGCTGATTTTGATTCCGAAACAAAAAATAATTGCATACTTAGGTGTGTTTTGCGTTCCATTAAAATCTCTGCTACAATACCACAGTTACTGAAAGTATCTCTGATAAGGCTGACTCTTCACGCTCTCTCCACTTCCTCAGATTATTGCATTATACTGTAATTGCATTGGAGCATACTATTTTTTTTTTAAATATGTGTCACACGATGTCTGTGATTATAGTCATACATGTCTAAGGAACATGTAAAAATTCTTCCCAGGATATTTAGTAGAAGTTCCTGGAAGTAATTTGTAAGGTGCACTGCTGCCAATTTCTGCTCTTAGTTTTTGTCAAGGTCTTTGAATTTCCTTTATCCTGATGATGATACCAGCCACTTTTGTTCCCATTTCCCTGTCTATTTTTCCTATATTACTCAAATTTCTTTATCTTTTGCTAGCTGGAACCACACCATGACCTACTTCCTATTCTCCTTAGTATTCTTCACCATATATATATATATATATATATATATATATGGTGAAGAATATATATATATATATATATGAAGAATATATATATATACACACTTATGTGCCCTTGAATTGTCTGTTCTAATAGAGCTGAATTGCCTGTAAAAGAATAGACACAGAAATTTGATGTATATGTAGTGGAAAAACTTAATTTTGCTGAATACTGAATATGTCACTTTTTGGTGAGTGGATCTGTGGATTTCTGAAGTGGTGGATCACACGGAGGCAAGATTTATTGCTGAGAATTGAAACCTGTTTTTAATGTCCCTGAAGAAGATTTCCCTAGCTGCTGTACACATGAATATAATTTCTTCAGCTGGAACAGCTTTTCTATGGACATTTTGATGGACTTGAGGCCAGCATTCTGCAAATCCTGAATGTTAAACTGTGAGTAGATTGAGTGAAAGACAGAAAAGAATGCTAGAAGCGATTGCTTCTTGAATGAGTCATCTTTAAAGGTTTTTTTCATTGGTACCAGATTTCTAGATGATAGAACATGAAACCTCACAAACAGCTGTGTGATTTTGTTGTGAGACAGTGCAGGGTAGGAAGGAACAGCTGGTAAGAGGGGAGGGAGAACAGGGTATGTCATCTGCATGCACTAGCCCTTACGCTGAAGGAAGTTGCATTTAAACATAAACTGGGACTTCTCAGAGTGGGTAGATTCGCTAAGCAACAGACATACCCATGTATTCATCGCTGGGTTTCATGAGCTTATTCTGTCCCCACCTTTTTTCCACTTAATAATTGTTTCAAGATTCAGATTATGAATGAGGAAGCATTGGAAGCCATGGAAGGTAATTTGTTGCCCAAATTCCTGATAAAGGAAGACTTTTTACATTTTCTGAAGGATCAAACTTTATAATAAAGTACATTTTTTTGTTTATTTTTGTTCTGTTTATGATTCAGTCTGTTAAAGGAGTCAATGTAGTCTTGAAGAACCAGATGAGGGAATATACAGGACCACTAATCTGGCTGGTATAATTCTTATAAAAACTGGAAAATTGGGCATACCTTACCACTTTTCCATTTATGTCTATAGTTCTAACAAATTATATTACACCTTTATTCAAATTTTGACTATAATTAAATATAAAAGTAAATGTGTGGGTTTAATGGAAACAGAAGGCTCTTCCTTACATTGTCACAGAGGAATTCCCAGCTGTAAACTCTAGTTTATACTTTTTCTTACATAGAAACTCAGTGTTTAGTGAATTAAAGATGAAAGTGCCTGATAAAATATCCTGACAAGGCCAATTTTGGAGAAATCACAAGAACCTTGGGAGGCTCATAACGATTTTGATAAATTGAAGAAATCGTGTGTAACAGTAAGAGGAAAACCAATGTAAACAGAGTCTACTCACAAGGAAAGAGTCAGATACAAAATATAGACTAATAAATATAAAATATAGCATAATAACTCCTGATTTTTTTTAGGAATCTGGATATTATAAATGAAAGGGAAGGAATGAAGGCAGGCTTTATATCTGGATTTACAAATGAACTCAAAGATAAACTTTACTAATAACAAAATTCCTGAGCTAGAAATGTTTTTTAGACACCATAGACCTGTTATTCTTAACTGTTCAACCCTGTTATTTCTTAAACTAAAGCTTGTGAGAAAGCTGTAATGAAATATAAACCAAATTAGATTGCAGAAAGGGATCTAAGTTGAACATAAAATATCTACCTTTGTATTGTCACAAGGGAAAGTATTCATGTTCTAATGAGGATTTTACAGAGCAATCTTTGTGGGAATATTTTTTATTTGAGGATTGCTCATCTGTCAGCTAAATTTTAATATGAAAAAGACTCACGTACAATGGCAAATTAGCCTTGGCCAGCAGCCAAACTCCCATCCAGCTGCTCACTCACTTCCCATCCTCAGTGGGACAGGGCAAAAAGTAGGATGAGAGAGCTTGTGGGTTGAGATAAATTCAAGATCACTTACCAGTGACCATTACAGACAAACCATGTTTGACTTGAGGAAAAATAATTTCACTTGTTGCCAATAAAAATAGATTCAGATAGTGAGAAACATACATTAAACCAACACTTTTCCTCCCCCCTCTCCTGACTCCTCTCTTGCTCTCTGAGAAGCACAGGGAAAATGGAGAGCAGGCATCTATGGTCAGTGAACAGTGGTTCCTCTCTGCTGCTCCTCCCTCCTGACTCTTTTCTTCTGCTTTGGCATGGGTCCTTTTCATGGGCTGCAGTCACTCAGGTTAAGTCTGCTCTGGTGTGGGGTCTCCATGAGCTGCAGTTCTTCAGGGAATATTGATAAGACTGATCAATAGTTAACTCATGTAAGCACAGTTAACTATTGGGATACAGCAAATGTTGATCACAAAACCTGAGAAGCAGGATTCACCTTAATCTTGTCAAGATAAGAGGAACAAGAATTTACTTGAGACCAACACGGAAACCGCTGAATCATTCTACAGAGGACTGCGCATGCTCCAGAAAGAAAGGTGAAAAGTGCATTGTGATGAAGACCACAAGCCTTCATCAGAAAGACTCCCGAGGAAGAAGAGGAGCCTTCATCAGTGAGACCACCAGGACACACCACGCATGTGTGACACATATGCTAATGATATTAATGACTTCCGAGAACTAATTTGTATAACCACTCCTATCCCAAGGAATGTGATGACTATTCATGAATTTTACCCATAATATTGTGTTGTAGGAAGTGCCGGGTGTGTGTGTTTGGAGGAGCGATCCCCCACGCACCCGGTGCCGAATAAAGCAAGTACCCACTTCTTGGACTCTGTCTCATAAGTGTCTCTTGGCCTGGTTTGAGGATATTCAGTATCCCCCCGCTCTAATGTAGGGTCTTCCATGGGCTGCAGTGTAGGTGTCTGCTCCCGCCATGTTCCCTCCACAGGCTGCAGGAGAATCTCTGCTCTTTCTCCTCTTTTCCCCAGCTCACAGGGTTGTTTCACTTTTTTTTCTCACTCCTCATTGCCTGTACAGTGTTTTTTTCCCCTTGTTAAATAATCTTCAAGGCACCCCTGCCCCGGCCGTGGGCTCAGCCGCGCCCTGCGGTGGGTGGTTGGATCCGGCTGGAACCGGCTGTGTCCGGCTGGAACCGGCTGTGTCCGGCTGGGGCAGCCCGGCCTCCCCTCATGGAGCTCCCGCTGCTGCCGGGCCTGGGCACCCGCACCGTCTTACAGACATACGCACTCAACAAACCAAATATAACTTCTCTAACAAACACTAGAATGAGCTCAAGTCAGGTCATCTTGCTATTTCTTTTTTATGCTTTGCTTTATAGTCTTCTTTATAGTCTCCATATTTTTTTTCATCGAAAAGTACAAATATTTAATGAGTAGGTAAGGTAGTCCTTAGGTCTGTTACTGGGTCTACTCAGGAACTGTACAGAGAATAGCAGATTAAAGGCAAGGAAATAGCCCAGTGGTTTCAACATATAAAAAGCTTCCCTCTTCAGTATTGCCAAATATCATTATGTTTGCCTGTCTTTTGGAGGAGAAAGCCTCAGTGTGGTGCTTGAGAACCTAGGGAAAACATCTTCATAATTTCATCTGAAAGACTCATAATTCTTTTAAACACAACTTCAGTATTGCAGATGTATGGCCACCCTCTATTAGATGTAGAGAGAGTAATTTGACACTATACCCTTTGAAAAATCTTTATATTTACCATGTCCATGGTACATCCATATGTACATGCCCGATCCCTGGGAAACATTCAAGGGTTGGACAGGGCTCTGAGCAACGTAATCAAGTTGAAGCTGTCCCTGCTCATTGCAGCAGGGTTGGACAAGATGACCTTTAAAAGTCCCTTCCAACCCAAACCATTCTATGATTCTATGATCTTCTTTCTTAATAATATTAGTAAAATAGGATTTGAATAAATAATTTCATTTTTTTTAACTTGAGTTCCTTATACCTGTTTTTTTTAAATAAAAGGTAGGGGACCGAAATGTCTGCTGTGATATGGACCTTACTCACTAGCATTTCTGTTTGTTTCCAGGGCAACTGATTAAATTTTTACTCATTCTAACTTCCTTCAGTCTTAACCAGGTCTGACTGTGCTTTTTCAATAGAATGTATCTAATCAAGGGAAAGACACACATCCTGGGTTCTTCTGCACAGGTCACAGTACCAAGTTTGCTGTACAGTAACCAGAAGTGAGGCAATGAGGTAAGGCCATGACCCTTCAAAGTGCTTCATGCTATATTAGCAGGGACTAGCCATCTAGCCATTACACAGGACATTACAAAGATTGCTCTATTTCCCATTAATTTCATAAGCCTCACACTGGGTTATCTGTGAATGCATGTGTATCACTTACAGTCACTTTTCTTAATAAATGATTCATATTTAATGGGAATAATAAGTGTTGCTGCAAGTTTCCAATACGATTTTTTTCACTGCAATTTCCTTCTCACTGTTCTTTCAAAACACTTAATCATCCATGCTAATAATTAGCAAATTCTTGTTAGCTGAAGGGGAAATCTTATCTTACAGTATTTGCACCAGACAAACTAGATCCATTATAACCCGTCTCAGTACTATATTTTGCAGGACACGGGAGATGAATTCCCAAAGCATAAAACTATGCATTATTTTTTTATCATGAGCCTAAAAAAATTATCTCTCCTGATCTACTACTGTAAATATTTTCATTTGCCTTCAGTAGTAGCACTCTGGCTTATATGATGAAGGAGAAATGAAATACAAAAAGCTGTTGAACTCCATCATAAATAATGTACACTATTTGGGGTGGTTTATGCCCTCAGTTATACATGCGCTCCTATTCAATGTATGTATTTAGCATAAAAATTGGAGAATTGGGTTTAGTAAGTAATGTTTTAATTTAATTGATTCTGAGAACAGTGGAAGTCTCCTAAAATTATTCTGCTTTTGATAGACCTTTGGTATAAGCCAAGAGAAGATGCGAGTGAGCAAGAAAGAAGGGTGGACACAGAATTGCAGAAGTGCTGAGATTAGAAGGGGCCTCAGAAGACCATTAAGTCTGACCTCCTGCTCAGAGCAGAGTCACCTAGAACAGGATGCTCAGAACCATGTCCAGTCTGTTTCTGAACATTTCCAAGAAGGGAGACTCCACAGTGCCTCTGGACAAGTTGTGCCACTGTCACACTGTAAAAAGGTTTCTTTTGTTCATAGAGAATGTCCCGTGTTTCAGTTTGTGCCCCTTGATTTTTTTTCCCTCCCATCATGTATTTATACACACTGATAAAATCTCATCCTCCTGAGCCTTCTGTTCTCCAGAAATTCTCCAGGCTGTGGAGAGCAGCAATTTCTCTGCTGTTCTCCCCTTGTTCATGAAGCCAGTCATCTCTTTGTAGAAGGCTATCAGGTTGGTTGACATAACATTCAAGATTTAAGAATGTAAAGACATTAATTGTGAGAGTGTTCTTGCTCTGTATCTTAACCTGAATAAAAGAAGATTTTAAAAAGGATTCATCCAAACCCTTATACCCAAACACAAATGGACTAGATACTCTTAGAAATACATATTGACATCCAGACCCAGCAATCTAGACAATAACACAAATCCAAAATTTTAGAATCAATGTAACTAAACCAGAAGATCATGTGATAGTGTTTCCAGAAAGTACATTATTGGACATGTACAGCAAATACGTGTCCTTGCATTACAGGACCACAAAATCAATTGCTCCAAGACAGTATACCTTATCTACTACACTCTTTCCTGCTTGATCCTGTGATGATAGGGCAGTGGGTGGTTGAAATTATCCTTTGCTGATTCACACCTCCTTCCACTGCTATTGCTGAGAAATGAACCCTGCTGAGTTGCAAAACTGAGTGCCAGAAAAAAATGAAGGAGAGGTACTTATCGATGAACAGTAAGTAGCAGCAGTGGAATTGTACCTAATGAAGAGAGGCACAGGACCACTGAAAATATCACACCACAGGTGTGTTACTCTGGAGTGATAAACTGGTGGGCTGCCATGATTAGGACAGATATTGATTTAAGACAGGTACTGATTGATTTGGAGGCAGGCACTGGTAAGGAGCTGCGTTGGCTGTAGCACTCACCCAGAGGTTCATCCTGTCCTTTGGAAGACAGAATGAGCATGAGTGACCTTGTGACACAGTGCTGCAAGGTTATGCTATTGCAAATCATTCCAAGATAATTTTATACTCACTCTGATGTCATAGTGCAATTGTCTAAATTTTTGTGAATTTTAATCAGTGTCATATATATATTTTCTTTTTAAAAAAGAAGCTTCCTTTTATTGCTATTATTTATCAGTGAATATAAGAAAAAGTGCAATTGTGTCATTGTATATGTTTCTCTGATGAAGTACCTTCTTTTACTCTGAAAACTATTATGTCCTCTCTGATACCAGGAAGTGACATTACACCATCTTTATTCCAAAATGTGATATAAATCCAGTGAGAACTGGTCTTCAATTTATGATTTTTAAAATTCTACGTCAAAATACCTTCTAATGTGAAGCCAATGGATACGTTTTTACAAGTCTGTCAAATACAGTGATTCTTCTGATAGAATAAAACAAATCCTCTCTACCGATCCTCTCTCTTCAGTCTGTATTAAAGTTACGGAAACAGCTGTAAGTCTTTAGTATATCAGTATTTATTACAAATATAAACCCATAAAAATATGTATCATTATTAGAAGAACAAATATTCACTTTCTGTATGGTTAAGCCATACAAGACAGTGGAGGGGGTCTCCTTACTCATACTCTTAACTCTTGATCATTAGTTAAAATGGTATTTACTATTTGTTAGTCCATTACAATCACTTACTAACCAAAATACAGTCTCTTCATTGTGCAAAGGGATGCTTATCCCAAAAGAACTTGTGCATATGCAAATTCTGGGTAATGCCATTGTTACTGGTTATGACATCAATTATTATATAATGACATTAATTGTGGACGCATCTGTAGAAGAGTGAAAGCAAACTATGAAATTATTTCTAAAAGTATAACCTCTATATGTTAATATATTTCTTATGTCTTAGTCTATTTCAGGGAAAGGAAAGGTTATTTCAGTAATAGTATTTTCACACCGTCATGTGAATTTTTTCTGTGTTAGACATCATGCTCTCTACAAATATGCCCTAATAACTTAGTATTGCACACAGATCCACCAAGGTATTATGTCACTTCTGGGAAATTATTTTATTTAATTTGACTTTAACCCAACATATTATGCACCTATAATTGTATCAGCATTTTATCTTGAACTACATGCTATGGCAACACTTTATTTTAGAAAGCACAGAGAACAATCTAATTAGTATTACAAATACAAAATAAATGGCAATGAAAGTGGAAGTGGCTGGATAGATCTAACTATTACATGAATAGACATAATAAGATAATAAATCGTATTTTAGAAAAACAAGAATTGGGAAAGTAAAATTAAAAATAGAAGAGAAAATAGCATATTTACTGAATCAGAATTCAAGATCTGTGGCACTTCAACGTAATGGTACTTTTTAATTAATCTTTTTATTTTCAGGCAATGTAAGGTGACATTCAGACTTCCATGAGGATCTTGAAAGTGTGTTAGTCACGTAACCATCATGGACAGACACGTATCTTAGATTTAATTTGTCCTGCAAATTAGCTGATGCTCATTGTAGATTTTAACTACTGACAGGAAAGCGAGTTTAGGAATACCTGTCATAGAAAGCAAGCTCATCTAGTCTTGCTGGAAGACATATTAAGCATATCTATGTTACAATAATCATGCTGAAGTATCAGTACATCTGATTAGAGATAAACACAGCTGAACATGTCTCTATTTTGTCATTATTCAGGTTTATGTAAAAGGCATGTGGCCTTTCTCTGTCTGAATTAATTCTAAGGGTATAATCAAAATATAGCAAGGTCTTGCCTCCCGCCTGTTAGTCATAGAAAATTGATAAACTTGCAGTTTTTCATAACTTATTTAATGCCTTCTGAAATATGGGTGGTTTACTATATTCCCCCTTCCTTTCTTCTCAGATTTCACGTCTATGCTTTCTTTCTTTCTTTCTTTCTTTCTCTTTCTTTCTTTCTTTCTTTCTTTCTTTCTTTCTTTCTTTCTTTCTTTCTTTCTTTCTTTCTTTCTTTCTTTCTTTCTTTCTTTTTCTTTCTTTCTTTCTTTCTTTCTTTCTTTCTTTCTTTCTTTCTTTCTTTCTTTCTTTCTTTCTTTCTTTCTTTCTTTTTCTTTCTTTCTTTCTTTTCCTTCCCTCCTTCCTTCCTTCCTTCCTTCCTTCCTTCCTTCCTTCCTTCCTTCCTTCTGTCCTTCCTTCCTTCCTTCCTTCCGTCCTTTTACTATTACAAAGTTTCATTTACTTTGTCAGCGTGGTCATCATACCATCTGTTTGTGCTGTTGCTTTAATCCTGAAATATTTTTTCAAATAAATTTTCATCCCTCTGTTTCTCGTGTGCAATAGTAAAGAAATAGGGTTGTACATGATGTACAGTAGGAAATAAAAATTCCTCAAGAGCAATTTGGAAAAGTCTTCTGGTTCAGCATCTACGGCATTACACCTCTTGACTTCTCTTAATCTCCCAGAGGAATTGACACTGAAAAGAAAACTTGGAAAACTTGGAAAACTGCCATAGACACCAAACTAGCTGAAAATTATTTCTGGAGAAAACACAAGTATTTATTTTTAAATTCAACCTTAATTTTACCCATAGAGTAAACAGAGTAAAGCTAATATTTCACCCCCACTGGATTTTATATCTACTAAGAAATACGCAGTACTATCACTTTTTATTTTCTGCTATAACTGACTGTAAAACATATTTACTGTTTAGATTTACTGTAAGCTTTCAGACAATATTAGTGCCTGAAATCTTTGCTCTGGTAAACAAAACCATAGAGAAAGGAGTGTGTTGGGAAGTGGCATAGTAAATTAAACTACAGCTAAGAGTCTAATCATAATTATGTGAAGAAATTATCAGAAGTAGAAATGATTCTCCTAATACATCAGTGTTCAGGAATTCAAACCTATAAATTGGCTACTACTTAAGATTATAGACTTCTTATTCTGCACACAAGCAAGTAATTAACTTTACGTTCCCTTCTTATGACTCTCCAGCTCTTGTCCTTTTAATTATAAGATCCAGAGGGTAGCTTTTACGTTACTATTATCTCTATTAAATTTTGAATAAATGCTGCATTGAAACTTGATATATTAGTCATATGTAATAGCCTGATAGCTTCTTAAAGGATGTAAAGTGCTAGTCTGATAAAGTAGCCAGACATTTGGTACTTTAGTTTTCCTTTTGCACACATACAAAAATTCACTTTTTTAAATGCCAGATTGGTAGTTTTAAGTAAAAGTTATTATGTGGGTTGTCTATATTAGCATGTTATAGAAAGGCAATCTAAACTTGTTGATTTCTCATGTTTCTTTATGTTTCTATTCACGTTATCATAGGCCAAATTTCTACAGTGAAATACACAATCATTCAGTATGATATTACAGATTTGTGGAAAATGACAATGAAAAGTTAAACTTCTTCATAGGTCTGAAATACATTTTTATATTATTAACCTATTATATGCCATAAATATATTAGAAATAGAAATTATACATTGCAGAGGTGCACACCATTGCCTTGTTTTTTAAAAAAATATAAATCAATTGTTATTTGCTGAAGGTTTGTTATTACTGCTTCTGTTAAAGGGAAAAAAAGATTCAATAAAAATATTTAAAAGTGTTTTTAAACTAAAGAAAAAGAATTCTGTGAAATGTGAGCAGCTCTGAAGTGCTGAACATTTTCAACTTTGTTTTTTCATGACCAGTATCTTGGATTCCCACAGGTGTGGAGCAAACACATTTCTCAACATTCTTGGGCCTGTTCCACTTGCTGAGACTATTGCTGTTTGCACTTGCATTAGAAGGGCCTGGTAGGTGGCACATTCTTATCAGAAAAATAATCAAACAACACCAGAGTCCAAGAAAAAACTTACAACTTTTAACTTTCAAATGATAAAGATGTTCTTTCCATTTCTTAAAGACAAGAGACCAAATGACAGCAAACACGAACAAGAAGGATTTTGTAGCTTAGCGGCTGGAAACTGCTACCAGAATGCCCGGGTTTTGGGTCTTAATTTGAGAAATGTGTTGCATTTCAGGTGAAAAAAAAAGGTCTTCTGAAATGTTTTTGTAGCAGGGAGCAGTACCCATGCTCCCTATCCTTTAGCCAGATATATTCTTCATTAGACTGTGCCACACTCTCCTTTCTTTGATCTTCTGTGTCTTACTCTTGCAATTTTCTTTTCAGGGTACACAGTTTCACCAGGAGATGCACAGACATGAATAGACCGGCCCTCTGTGTCCCGCAGAGGGCTCAAATAGCAGAAGTAGGTGGGACGTGAGCTGACCCCTCCTTCAGAGGCTTGAGGATTCCACAGGGGAACCAGCCATCTGCAAACTCCACACAGAGGGTCCCAAATCCCAGACATGTGCTCAGCTCTGGCAAACAAATGGCTGTGTGCAAATTAACTGCAGCAACTTTTGGAGACCATACATTGGATCTGACATTATGATACAAGGTCTGTAGATATTGCAACTCGATAAACCAGTCTTTCCTAAAACGCTAACAGCACCATGTTACAAAGATGATAAAAATAAAAGTATTAACGCTGTTTGTACCAAAACACTGCATAATAAGCTCTGGAGAGGGGGAAAGGTTACCTAAGGCCTTTTATTCATTGCCATAATTCATATGAAGAGTACTTAAGCCGGCAGTGCTTGTCAAAACCATCCACAAAACCACTAAGTCACAATAAGGACATGTCTACAGTGCCAGCCACTGTTAGGGGAAGGGGAGTAGGAATATGAAGATCACAGAATGAAAATAGACAGCTGTGCAGCAGCCAAAAATTCTCCTAATACTGAAGCTGTTCATTTGTGTTTTGACAGCTTTTGGGGCTGCAGTGCTCTCCAGCTTTAGGGCTGGATTTAGTCCCTGCTGAGCATTGATTTTTACAATTTATGATGCTTGCAGCAATTACATTATTTAGTATCAGTGGTGAAAATAGGGGAGAGAAAGGAGAAATACAGCTAACCTTGGGATTATATTTTTTATCTCGTAAGAAAAACTCTTCAGTAAATAATTGAAGTATATTAGGAGAGGAGGAAGATTGCCAGGATAAAACTTGTTGTTTTAATCAGAACCATACTGCTTTTAGTACCACTTGGTGGCAAAACATTTTAAATAAACAGCTATAATTTAGATGAGTGTTCAAATGGTGGCTCTGTTACTTGACTGTATCATATTTTCAGGTGAGTGAATTAAATAATTGAAGAAATCCCTGGCTGCATTGGTCCTTTTAACATCTCCTAGTTTAAAGGGTAAGATTACTAAATTATTTAGCTCAGTTCATAGATTTTGGCATTGGAGTAATAAAGAACAATAAAATCACCATATAGTTCTGTTAACATATATCATGAAAGGAGAAATTAAAGAAATGTCAGAGATATAGGATTATGAGGAAATCTCTGACCAGAAACACAATTTTAACTTCCCCCAAAAGCCTTTTCAGTCCTAAGTATGTGTTTCTTTGCCTTTATATTTTTACTATCTTTTGAAGCAAGACTAAAGAACATAAATGCTTTAGGCCTACTTTAGGCATGTTTGAAATGCTGACTTTTAACAAAGCAATGAAATGAACACTCCATGCCTACCTCCCCTAGTATCTTTTGATGTCTATAGTTTTTGTGCACCACCACTTTGTCTGACAAGGGACATCGGGGCTATTAAGGAGTCACAAAGTAGATATTGCCAGGGCTGTCCCCAAAGGGGCCTGTCCCTTTGCACGTGTCCAGAGTCTCCTAGAAGACACTGATAATACTGGCTTTGGAATGATGGGCATGCCAGGACCATCAGAAATTGGGAGATCTGAATTTTAGGCTACCTTTGGTTCAAGCCTCCAAGGCTGAAACTCATATGGGCAGCATGTCTTGGTTGTACCAGGCCAGACTGTAGTTCTTGAGCACTTTCCCTATCCTCTGTGCTGAAGCTGACATGGATCTCTGCAGAAATCATTGCAGCCAAAGAATGAAAAAACATAATTCCTGAGAACTAGGTCTGACTGCTACTAAATTTTGCAGAAGTATTCCTTAATGCAAAAGACAAGTGTTGTTCCTTGCACCTTCTGCACTGGAGGATACTAGGAACAGCTTTACATTCATCTTGTTGCAGTTAGTAATCACACTGTCCCTGAGGACCCTAGGTTTGCTAATGTGTGGATGTCCAAATTCTGCAGGTTTTCTTCTGGTGTTTCTGATGACCCACTATCTGATCCCAGCTGTCTGCTGGGAGAGGAGAGCTGACTCAGACAGAGAAAGGCCTCAAGCTGTAGTGTTTCATTTCTGGCTGAATCAATTAGTCAGTGGAGCTGAAAAACACATTGGTCCTGAGCCTTTGCCCACTATACTTCCAGTAGGCAGCATAGCTTCTACAGGAGCAATAGAAAAGGGGCCAAAAGCCACATATGTGCGTCCTGATTTTGGCTGAGATAGAGTTGCTTTCTTTCACAGTAGCTGGTGTGGGGCTGTGTTTTGTATTTGTGCTGAAAACAGCACAACCTGTTGATAATCCAGTGATATTTTTGTTATCGCTGAGCAGTGCTCACACAGCATCAAGGCCTTTTCTGCTTCTTACCCCACCCCAACAAAGAGTGGGCTGGTGGCGCACAAGGAATTGGGAGGGGACACTGTGGGGACAGCTGATCCCAACTGGCCACAGGGATCTTTCACACCACATAACATCGTGCTTTGCAATAAAACTAGCGGAGAAGGTTGGCGGGGGGAGGTGGTGCTCAGGGACTGAATGAGCGTAAGTTGGTTAATACTGAGAATTGTTTTATTTGTATCTCTTGTTTTTCTTGGCTTTTATTAGTCTTTATTTTTATTACTATTGTTGTTATTGTTGTTATTGTTTATTATTATTTAATTTCAATTGTTAAACTGTCTTTGTCTCTACCCTTGAATTTTCTCACTTTTACCCTTCCAATCCTCTTTCCTATGCCACCAGGGCAGAGTGAGTGAACGACTGTGCAGGGCTTAGTTGCTGGCTGGGGTTAAACCATGGCAATGTGCTGATAATTTCTTCACATGGTGTTCATATATTTTTCTTTAGATTTTCAGTACTGTAAGTAAAAGCATATTCTCCAATGCACTGTGTGATTGCTTGCAAGTGTTTCGTACAGCATCAAGGAACCTTGAAAGGAGTACTGAAGAACACAAGAGGACTTACAATCAAAGGGTGTGATTACATGCAAGTTCAAGAGATGAATCTCTGAATTTTCTCATTAGAGAGTGGGATTGACCATTCTGTCATATATGGAGTTGTTCTTAATGGTTAATTTTCAGCAGAGTAGTGCTTTAGAAATTATTTTGTTTGGTCACTTTTGTAGAAGGCTTCTCACATTGTGTCTTGGTAACCTCAAAAATGTATATTGTATGCCATATCTTTCATATGCCAATCTGCCCAAGATTGCTACTGTCCCTTTAAGCTCCAGGGGCCAAAACCAGAATTGGAGCGTCTTGTCCTGGTTTAGCAGAGGTAGGGGGTTTTGGGGTTCCTTTTAGAGCCAGAAACACTCAAGGAGGGCTTTCTTTTCACTCTTGCAGGACTGCTAAGAGAGTTGCTTCTCTAAGCAAAAGCAGCACAAGGCAGAAGCCTTTTGTATCTCTCTAAACTCCTTGCCTGGTGCAGGCCTCCAAGAAACTGCATTTCGCAATCCTGAACTGTTTCAGGGCAAAGTTCACAAATACTTGTCTGTGGGCGCTAACTGGGACCGGCGGTGTCAGGGCTGCTGGTTTTGGTGCCCTGTGGAGCTCCTTCTCCCCACCTCGCCCCACAACGTGGTAATGACTCAGAACTGCAGCGCAACACCAGCTGGGGCCAGTGGGCCAAAAAGTGACAGAGAAATTGACACTGCGGGTTCAGAGCTGGCACCACTGGGAGAGGCCCTGTCGGGTGGTGTGGAGCAAATATCTCGGTAGCGCTTGACTGGTTTTGGACTCCAGGTTTCCTTTGCTTTTGTCCTTGTTCCCTGTTGATTGTTGTTTGGAGGAAGAGGGAGTTTTGTGGTTGTAGAAGCTTGATTGCTGTGTTGTTCTATTTTTAACTTGGTTCTCTCTCTCCACCACATGACTGGGAGAAGGAGGCTTATCCACCATTTTGCCTTCGTCCCCTGGACCACAGAGTCATCTGCAGAAGCTGCCATCTTGGGGGAGGGGCTTTGCTGCCATCTTGATTTCTTTGTTCCCGGGAGTCCAGGCCATGCCATTATGTTTATTTTACTCAAACTCATGTGCCTAGGGATGTACAGACATTGCAGCACAGTTTTAGATAAGCCAACAGATGCATGAATTCGCTAAAATAAAAGCTTATCAGATTAATGTAAATGTTTGAAGATGGACCAGAAAAGCTTATCAGATTAATGTAAATGTTTGAAGATGGACCAGGCTACCCAAATTCTACGAATGCTGATCTTATTATAACATTGATACAGGAAATTTTTGTATTACTTTTTGTTCAAATAACGTAGAACACTTTTTTCTATAAATCTATAAGCTACAGTCCAAATTTGGAATTCTGAAACAATGGGAAATGTTCATGTGGCCCTCCGTCACCAGAGGCTGGGTTTTACCCCAACTAAGGTAAACCTCTGAGCCAACATCCAGTCACTTAGATGATTCATTTCTTAGCCTCCTAAATTTCAACTATAGAAGTGATGCACGCAAATTGTAGTGATGATCCTGTATACCTTTCTGCATTATTACTTTTTTCCAACTGGAGCCATTAAAAAAAATAATTAGCAGTCTGTTTTTGGCAGCTGCACACTATTACCTCAGCAGAGAGGTTCTGAAATCTGATTTGTGTGTACTGTTTGTGCAGCATAGGAAGCCTTTCTAGAATGAAGATCCATGCTGTGTACTGCATATCTTCTGCTGCGTTATTCCAATGCCATCAGAAATATTCATCAAGTATGACCTTCATTTAATTAGTCCATTCAGTTTCCTCTTGGTATTATTTCTTGCTAAATGTATATGGGATCTACATGAGTCAGCCTGCAACCTCTGGTACTTGCTGTAGCCTGATGTTTTAATTTTTTTTATTTTGCTGCTTTCACGAAATTAATGTATTCTCTCTCTCTGGTTCTGGTTCCCCATAAACTTTTTATGTTCTTAAAGATTTAGGTCCACAAAGCCTTTGTGATGATGTTAGAAGTCTTGCTTGGGAGAAAAAATTGTTCTGCAAATAGGCAATTACAGTAATGTATTTCACACATAGTTTTTCTTACTGAACAAGAATAACAACAGGTGCGATGCAGCACCAACTTCTGCTTTCTTGTGCAAACAGCGGGTTTGACTTTATGGCAAACATGTGCAAGGCATTTGCAACCAGTTTAGGAGAGAAAAAAATGCAGATTGTCATTAGGACCAGATGACCTTAAGAGTGTCTTTTCGATTTCCCACAGAGTGTCTGAGCTTTCTAATTAATCATTTGGATATGTTAAAAAAGGACCAGAGGAATATTTGAGTGAATTGCTCAAAAATGAGGAAATATCAAATGGTGATATAATGGGAGCATGACAACATGAGTTAGAAAACAAATCAAGTTAATCGGAAAATTTCCAACAAGACTACATCTACATTGAAAATACAAATATATGCCTATACTGATATCAGAATTCTTATAAGCCTCAGAATCATAATACACCAATATCGACTGTATTATGGTATCACATGTCTTGAAAAAGAGAAGCATATTAGAAGAGATATTTTTGGGCTGTAGGTCATTCTAAAAGAGTACAGATTTAGTTTCTATGTAGACAATTCTGGATTTATAAAACTAGTTGTTTTAAGGATTTTGACTGCATTAAACATAAACACAATGTTTCCACATGACCAGCTTTCTTCATAAGCCCTGGGAACAGCTCTCTAATGTCACTTCCAGTCCAAACTTTAAAGACATGAATCTTATGTTTCCTTTTCTGTCATCATGGATTCTTGACCACCTAAGGCCTCTTTTTCAGCAGTGGTCATAGCAATTTGATTTGCTGAAACACACCAAGAAATGCTGTGAGCCAGACTCCCTGCTCCCCTAGTTGGGCAGAACTAGCTGCAAAAAAAAAAAGTGTGAAATAATCAAAACAGCTGAGAAAACACAACACAGTCTCCCTGGTCAAATCATATTTGCTCTTTGAAAGCAAAGAGTTGTGCTTCAGGAGCTGCTGGCTATATACAGACAGAAAAATGGCAGAAAAATGCTTTTCCTTTACAGAGGCCCCAACTCTGCCACCTTTAACTCTGAGCCGTGGAGAAAACACACATGCAAAGTCAGACTTAGAAAAAAATGTATTTTAGTAGGAATGTTTTATTTCAGCAACATTCTATGTAACTACTTTTAAAGTGACAAAAAGCATGAACGAGTCTGGGGAGAGCAGTGCCCCTTTCTTGAGTGAGCAGCAATATACTACTACATTAGGAAGACAAGCACAGTTTTCTTCTTGCCACTCCCTTCTCATGTTGAAAATTTTGCATCGTTCTGTGCAGAAGTGTTAGTTTCTGTCCCTAACCTCTCTGGACTCCCAGCAATCTGCAGATTCCATTGAGGAAAGTTTTAACCCCGAACCTGGATACCAAAAGTTGGCATTATCATCTCTTCCAAACATGTTTGTAAATAAAATGGACTGTATGTACATGAGATAGTCATCATTAGTTTATGCTTACCAGACTGTATTTTGAGGTTCAATACCTGCAGAGAAGTTTAACCTTTTAAAATTTTCTGGGGAAAATACAGGAGCTATGAGCTTTCAGATATCAAAGAGCTTAAAATTCATGGGTCTCATCTTTGACCTTGAATGCCTTGAGTTGTGCTTGTATTCTACCTTAAATGCCATGGGGTTTTTTTATGTTCAGTGCAATCAATATGCAGTTTGTTCCTCTGATTTTAACTGCAGCCAAAACACTGAGCTGCTTCTCAGTTTGAGCAAGGGCAGAAATACGGTAATGCATATTTTCTCCCTATTTAACTGAAAGTTATTTGTAAGAGATTTAGAATTATGTAATGCCAAAGTGACAGAAAGTGCATTCAGCATATAAGCACCTTTTTAATCCTACCCGGGATTGCAATGTTATTCGCGCCAATGAAGGTAAAATGTAATTCTACCGAAATCAGATGAGTTATTCTCAGGTACGTGGGTGGCTGTAAAACACAAAGAATGGTGTCATGGCCTCCAGACAACCATAGTGTCAGTATTTAATACTTGATACAATACAAAAGTAAAGAGTAAGACTAGCTATCCTTTACTATTTCCATAGGCAGAATTAGCTGCATTTATTGTAGCAGAACAAAATGACAATAAGAGAACTGGCAGAACAATGTTTTTCTCTCAACAAAAATATTTCCAAATATGCTTTTTGAGATTTAAAGATAAACCACAGCAAATCTGTAAAGCAAACAGAAGAAATGCAAGTAACAAAGAATTTAAAACAAAATTACTCTTCTGTTTTTCAAACTTTTCCATGAGACCAAGTCCTGAACTTGTATTAATGTCTCAGTGTGTCAGTGCAGACCTTGAAGGCTCTTTAGGGGAGGAAAAAAATTACAAGGTGGCTTGACTAGGAAAGATGGTTCTGGTTTCCTTTTCTTAGTAATTTAACAGAGGGTGTTTGATAAAAGGATACTATAAATGTAGGCCCAGGAGTGGAAGGAAGAGACAAATCCTTTTTGTGAGACTTCTTATGTCTTCAGCTGTGGTTCCCAGCAACATGAGAGCCTTGTTAACATGTAGCATAAGCTAACAATTACAGCCTGACCTGTGCTGGCTGTGGAGGGGATGTAGTAAACCTGGAGCCAGAACAGAACAGGACAGAGACAAAAGGAACAGCTGAACCCAGTGACATGCAGAGCAATACTTTCATCGCTCTCAGGTATGAAGATTACAAAAATATTGGATTCTGCTGATGCTGGGGCTCCCCCATCCCTAATAATATGTTAGTAGAAGGCAGGAGACTTTTATTTTAAAGTCATGTCTGAATATTCAACTGAACAAAAACTTTGGGGCCTAATGCTCTGTGAGTCTTCCAGACTAGCAGAGTTACTGATGCGTACAGAAGCTAAAGAAATCTCAAAATAAATTGCCTGGGAACTGAAGCAGAGATAGTTATGAAAACTAAAGCCTTTGCTTTTAGTAGCGATTTTCTCTAAGAGAATCTTTAATTGCTTTGTTGAGCAATTCTGTGATACGGTAATGTCTAACATGTGTTGGCTCACACAATTAAGACTTTTTTGCTTGTGCTTCTAGTATCTGGGAAAGCTGACTGAATCTAAGCAACTATTTTCTAATTTGATTATATATGACAATATTAACAGTCCAGATGTTTATTCTATATATTTAAATTTGTTTATACTTACTTGGGACATAACCAGGATGCAGTGGAAACATGGCAAGTTTAATTAATTTCATACTTGCAGCTTATTTCCTCTGTTGATGCTCGGCCTGATGTTAGGAGTAATGTACTGTGTTGTTCTTGGAACCCAGCAATAGTTAACGTATCTGATACTTATTTTTTTCTACTTTATTTTTCGTTGCTATTCTCAGATATAAGCAGGCTGTCTTGCAGAGGCTTGAGTTCAAATCCAGCCATATAGTTACATCACTTGCAATATGTCAAGATTTGCCCCACATTCTCTTCTGAAATACTTTGTTTGGATGTTTGGAGTCAAACTGATCCCTGTTTCGTATTAGCTTCATTAATAGACATGTAATTCTAAGATAATTAAGCAATAAATCTTCTATCTCAGACCAAGTTGTATACATGCATTCCACTTCTATGTTTTTTAATTAGTTATCATTAGGGTTATCATCAGTTATCATCATCACTTTATTAGAGTATTTTGGTTTCCTTTTACAGGGAATGAATAATAGTGACAACTTTTTTTTGGTCAATTAATTATCAAGTACTGTTTTCACAAAAATGTTTTATCCTACTCAACTAACTCTATAGATGGTCAAACTGTATTAATAAAATTAATTATTTGCAATTTTGCCCATTATTTTGTGAATAATTTATCTGGAAATAATTGGTCCAGATTCTCAGATGCTTTTAATCAGAAGAGCTCTATTGGAACCCAGAGAATTTTACTGATTAAAACCAGCTGAAAATTTGATCCATCTGCTGCCATGGTGGCCTTAGTGTTGAACATAGGCTTTAATATGGTATTAATTTGTATAAGCTAAAATTGCTTTACTTTTATTTCTTGTTAACTTTCTTAGCATGAGTACTCTCAGAACCATAATGGTATCTTAAAAATAAAGCATTCATTGGAGTTCAGTTACTTGGCTAAATCTTGAAAATCTTTTCAATAAAGCATCAGTTGCTCAAGAAAACATTCGCCTCAAAGAAAACCGCAGACAAACCGTGGTGTTTTAGGAGCGGCATAAGGACAATCCCTTTTATATACTGATCCTGACACTCAATGTCAATCATAAGTACCATGCTTGCAGTTCCTGCTGTCCTTTCTGTAGCTGCTATTGCAAGATTCACAATCAAAATAACTTTGTCCTGGCCTTCCCATGGCACCACAGTGAGGAACATCACAGTTGAGAGTGTCTTTGTCCCAAATGTCTTCATTCTACCAGTAAAAAATGCTGTCACTGAGCAGCTGCTCCTGTGGATAGTAGGTGTATCAGCATCTCAGCATGTGCATTATCTAATGAAGCTAGGTGATAATTTTAGCATGTCATTCAGAAAAGATCACAAAATTCAGATCGTGAGCTTTCTGGGTAATGCTCTAACTTGCAAGCAGACTAGCAAAAGTAAAGGGCTGAATTGTGTAGATTTCTGTTCTTTTGTAAAAGCTTTTCAAACAAAAATGGAATAGTAAATAGTTTAAGAGAAGTGAAAGGATATTTTTGACCAAGACTTTTAGAATGTTCTCCTTTGTTAAATTGCAATAAATGTTCTCTCCCGTCCCTTCTATCAGAAACAACAATGGTGAAACTGAAATAAACCGTGGCATGAAGAACTTTTAACAGCATTTTTAAGACTCCATTTTCACTTCAGCAGGAAGGACAATATTCCTGCAAGGAAATGCTGAGATTGAAAATGTCAGAATTTATTTATAAATGCACTTCCTCAGTTTTATTCAGGAAGTTGGAAACTGTTTTGTGGAGATTCATGTGAGTGAGTAGGGAGAGAAGAAGAGAATAGGGTTCCACAGAACTGGGCACCAGAAAACAATTTTTTCTGAGGTAATTGGTAGCCAAGGTACCAAAGGTATCCAATTTCCATATGCTTTCCTGTAATGGAAACTTAGCACAAAATACCAGTATCATCCAACTATTTTGTTTAAGAGTGACCTAGTAAATATTGAATTACTTTATATCATTGACCAAAAGATAGCGAAATGCCTGAAGGAAAAAGTAAATAAAAATTCCTCAAAAGATGATAACAAATTTTTTGAAAAATTATTTATAGTCTTCTAATTGTTCATACTGTTATGGTAACTCACTGAATTTTGTGCCCTGACATTAAATGTAGTGTTAAAATTATGAATGTTTCTAATGTTGCCTAATGCCAATGTGGATTTTTTGTTACTGTTTATTTTGAAATTGGGCAAATTTTTTGGTCAGATATTATTTTCCAGAATGGAGTGGGTAACAAGATTTAATGTACAGACACTCTGAAATTTCATAATCAATTGTAAAGAGTATTTGGGGTCTTTCGTTGTTTTTTAATAATCCTCATTTATTACTTTGCCATGGGAAAAAGACCATATTAGTCTGGGTCTGCTTGTATACAACCCTTCATTTTTGGGCTGAATGTATCTGACACAATACAAAAGCAAAAGTAAGAGTAAATGAACTCAAATGTATTTGAATAATCACTTTTTTTTTTTCAATAAATTATAATTTAGCTAGTTGGAATTATTTGTTCTTTTAAGTTCATATTTTATATCTATGTTCCACAATATATAATTTATAATATTTCATATGTAAATAATAAAAACTTCTCCCATCTAAATAAACTGATGTATTGTATATGCTTCATGTTCTGAGTACATGTTTTCAGTAATTTTAGATATTTTCATAGATTCAGCTCTACACCAGTTGTGAATTTTGATGGCTTTTTTAGCAGGTAGGTGGATTTCTTTCTTTATAATGAGACAGAATAGCTAAAGGACTTGGTGATTACCAATGCCACAGCTAAAATTTCTGATTTCTATTACTTAAAATGCATTAATTTAATTATGAAATATATTGATACCTTGAACACAGCTCCTGCTTCACGTTGGATGACAGGTAGAAGGAACTGAATAAACATTTTGGTTGGATCTGTAAATGTTTTCCTATTTCTTCCTCAAGAAAGGGGATATTTCCTTTCTCCACTATGTTAGCATCCTTAAGGACAACCTTGTAGTAAAAGAATGGTCCATCCTGATACTTAGGAACATGATTTTATGTGTCAGGACCTCATCTTGGGTAAACAGGAAGCTATCAGCCTGGAGCTGTATAAAATAGTTATATTCAGCTGAGAAACTGATCCTGGAAAATGTAATGGTGTTGCTTTTTTCTTTCTTATTTAGAAAAAAAATTAAAGCCTTTTAATTTTTGTAACTATCTTGTGGTTTTTGTCTTTTCAATTAAAAATAATTTTATCTAATAATATGAGGTTTTCTCAAAATATCTGGTCAGAGAATGAAAATAACTTGGTAGTGGAAAGAAGTGAAAGACCAGAAATCATTCCTATGAGTCTTAGTCAATTTACCTTTCATTTCGCTGTGTTTCTGAGGATCTGGGATAGAAAATATTGTGCAAGTTTTGTTTGATACTGATCTTTCCTGCATCAGCTAACTGCACTCCAGTAGAATTTTGCCCACTTCAGTGCCACAGATCTCAAGTAATTTCATTTCACTTTCAGTGAGTGAGAATTATCCCAATTACTTTGTTTTTGGAATGTAAAAGTCAGGGAACTTTTCATCAAATCACATGCACTGTAAGTACCTGATGTAGTAGTTTCAAGCCTTTCAACCCTGAAGTTTAATCCCAAAGTGATTTTAACCTTCCCTTTATAAATGTCATCGGTATGGACTCCTATACTATAGGAAACTTGCTTTCCCTTGTTCCCTTCTGTAACAGTTCAAGAACTGCTGACCTCATCATTACCAATGTAGCATGTTGGGATTTGCTGTTTGGAAATGGTTGACTGAAATTTTATGTGGTCTAACCAATTTTTCTTTTTTAATTTGTTGGGGGTTTTTTGTTTTTGGTTTTTTTTTAGCAACATAGTCTTAATCCTAGCCATCTGTAATAAAGGTGTGTTGCTATCTAATGAGATTTCTGGTATTAAATAGTAGAGACATTCTGTTTTAAAACAGCACTCACTGTAGAAAATTATGGTAGAGCTTCTGGAAGAATTAAGTTTACCAGAAGAGTCTAAAACCTGCTTCTTTGGCAAACAAATTACAGCGCATGAAAGACAGCAGTCGGTTTACTCTTCAGAAACAGGTGATCAATGATAAAAAATAGGGCAGACAAGGTATCTGAAAGAGTGCAATAATGAGCTACTTTTCAAAATATTTTCAGTGTTGGAGGATTTACAGTTGGACTCTGTAACTTTCTTGGTAGATCTTAACAAAATAACTGCAGTTCTGACAATGTCAAAGTCAATGATTACAAAAGATTTAATTGATAATAAATAACGTATTACCTATGTGTATTTTCCATTGTGAAAGGTTTATCAAAATACAGTCATTCCTTTTTCTGTGCTATCATGAAACTGATAGAACTTTTCAGCTGGTAGACTTGTAAATGTGGAGAAATACAGAAAATATCAAGAGATGTCAAAGGTTTTTCTTTATATCATGTGGTTAATAAATGAGCAAACTGATACATACCATGGTACTGGCAACAAGTATTACTGAAAATTGTATTCATACTCTTCACTTTAACAGTATAATCTCAGAACCTAGTTTTGTGATGTTCTTCTGAAGCTGTTTTGCACTCTTTCTTCTTTGATATATGACTTTGCCACTTTAAAGAATTACTCTGATTTTTCAGATCATTTAATATCTTTTTTTTCTGAAAAATTCATTCTTGGAAACTTCCTAAGAAATTCTAAAAAGCACCAGACTTTTAAAATAGTGAAAGCATATAAGACCTATTAATTGTACTTTTGAAGAGCAGTGAAAAATAAGCTCTTTTTTTTGTGTTCTTAAGATTGAATTTCTTAAGAATATAGGAAAATATATATAAAAAAGTGAAACAGTGTATCCTATAAGGCACTTTATGTATAATGTAAAAATTATAATGTCAGCCTCTATCGCTGTTAAGATGCAGTTATTAAAATTGCTAGAGAGATGTCTCTGCCTGAATTAAGGTGCAAACAAGACCACATGCCCAAGTCAATAGCATGGATTTCATTTAACAGTAAATATGAGGGAGAGAGAGAAAGAGAGTGAGAGACAGAAATAGGAAAAGGCTAGGGGGGAGGGTGGAGAGTGACAGAAAGACTAATTAAGTAGAAAATACCACCTCCTTGTGAATCCCGATGGCATCCTGTTGATCCTCGCTATGGTCTTCTCAGTGGTGAGGGTCCCACAAAACACAGAGTTCAGTGGATTAATACATGTTCAGGCTAGTTGGGAACACCCAGGTAACTCCCCTGGGGTGGAAGTTTGACACCATCTCTTGCCATAGACTCTGGATTGGTTGCATCACTTTGCATCACGTGCAGTCCTCTGGTGCAAGGCCTCAGGAATCAGTCTGAAGGTGTTTTGGGGGTCTTTGATGGTTTATGATCCCTTCTCAGTTGCCTCTCATGTGAATGTCCTATGGGCGTGGCCTTCCCAGGTAGGGGGATTTTACAGCCAGTAAGAAAAGCCAGTTTGTGCAAGGGAGGATGGGTGTTTACCACACCCCCAAAAACTCTCCTCCTCTCCCCTTGTTTTGGGGAGAATGTGTGCAAACCTGGCCTCAGCAAATGAGTCTGTGGTCTATGGCCTCCCCCACGCCAAACCCAGCCAGAGCTGATTTTCAGGACAGCTGCTGAGTTTGGCTTTCCTTCCGGACACATTCTTCTCCCTCAGCCTTGTTTACTTTTCCCCAACTTGACATAATTGGACAATAGAGTCACTGTTAGGTGGCATAACTCACAGTCCAGTTCCAGTCAGGAGGCATATTCAGGGAAGGGTGGGCTTTGGTGGTCGCAGTTCCTTTATACAGTTTTGCCATAATGGGCAGAAGTCCTTCTTAACAATGCTTAAGCCATTAATTTTCAGTCTCCCATAATGGCCAAACAGTCATCAGCAGTGATGCCATACTATAGATGTGTGCTGCTGTGGTTTTGGCTAAGATATACAAGTTCCAAAGGGGATAACAGAGAATAGGTGGTTTTACACATACTTATTAAAGATGAACTGTCTCTAAATGACTGCCACATTTACACTTCACCTTGTTCCAAAGGATGAGTTTCCCTACCAGCTACAGAAACGAGTACAATTTTACTGGGCGGTCACCAATCTTAGACTGACCTTTGATTTTATATCCTTAACACAAATGCACATGCATTCCATGCGGGAAAATAGACCAACAAATACAGAAATAATTCCATTGAGCATTTTTGTATGCTTTGCTCAGAATGTTTAACCTAAGCTTAAAAAGACCATGCCGAACATGTATTTTCTTGGGTCGAGTATTACATTTGTGCATAACTTCAGACCACTTCAGAGTACTTTTAGAGATACAAATGTTTCTGTGTCTGCCTAGTCAGGTGAGCTGTTGATATTGAATGTAATGATGTAGTACAGGAAGAATGAACTCCTGATTTTCAAGTAATAGAGGCAATACTTGAATATTTTATTCTATTTCAGTGGGAACAGGCTTTTTCCCAGGGTATGTCTCCTGTTTGTTGTGTAATCCTTATTGAATCAACAATGCCTTGCTTTGTTCATATTTAAATTGCTTGCCTCTTTCACATGGGTGATGCATATACAGTTAAATTTGGACTTCCTTTAGAGGAAGCTGCTACCTTTAAAGTAGCTCTCTTGGACTCACAGACTCATAGAGTATCTTGAGTTGGAAGGGACCTGTAGGCATCATCGAGTCCAGCTCCCTGCTTCACACAGGACTACCTGAAACTAAACTCCAAGCAGGACTGAGGAGTCATCTGGTCGATCCTGTGTCTGGTTAAACATCATATTGACAAATTTCTATCCATTTGTGTCTAGTCATTTCTTGTGATGCAGTCTCACCTGAAGCACGTCATCTCCTTGGGCCCATGACTGAATGCCTCCATTAATCATGATATTCACATGAGTCAGACACTGAGGTCACCCTTGCTAACAGCTAAATGTCAGCAAAGAAAATTCCATGGGCCTAACGAAACTTGCATTCAGAACAGTAAAATCTAAAAAACCCTTCAGATTCCCAATTTTATGGATTTTCTCTGTCAGTGAAAAAGCCCATCCTTTAATACTTAAACACAGTAATATTTAATCTTCTTTTAGCTAAACGGAAATGTATTGTGTTGTGTGACTATTAGCTGTGGTTAACAAATATTACATATTATCTGTGTTGTAAAGCTCAGCCTAATGTTGTACAAGTATAGAAAGAAGAATCATGGAGAAATAGTTCTTTTGGATCAGAGGAAATATGCATGGGTATCTCCAGACCTGGGACACACCCATAAAATATGCCATGTCTGAACTCCTCTTTCAATTATATCAGTAAAAATTTGATTTGCTGAATATTCACCATGTATTTCAGTAGTACAGCAGTTTAGAGAAAATACAGTAACTGATCATTTATTACACTAGCAAACCCACTTTTATTTGTGCCAGGAATAACTGCATATTTCAGCAAGGAAAAAAAAAAAGAGTGTTTTTCTGTGTAAATAATAGATAAAGAACAACAAAAAAAGCATAATCCAGCTATCTTCTCTGCAGGGAAAAATAAACCCATATAAGCCCAATTTGTGTAGAAAGACCCATTAGGCAGGAAGTTAGTAAGCCAGAGTCTGTCCTATGACTCTGAAGGGAATAAGTTAATGTTGGGAGTTTGGTGCCTTAAATAAGAAATTGCGGAAGGATGAATTTTCATCATTTCATTATTTCTCATTAGCAATTTACTCTAAAACACTTTGGACAAGCATTTTACAATGCTAGTGTATAAGCTAGAAGAACACTGATTGTTATAATAAACTTATTACTATCAAGAGGCTACCTTATGATTCCTAGCACTTCCAGTCCGGAGTGTTCCACATCCCCAGGGGATGGTGTCATTGCAGAGGTGCGTCACTTTAATAAACACCAGGAAAAAAGAATAAGGTCTTGAATATCATCTGAATGAAGGATGAATTCTCAATTTGGTTATGTACAAGGAGATTTGTAAGCTTCAGAAAACTGTAGCCTTATACATTCTGGGTACAGGTATGGTAATTCACCATTTCTGTTCCATTAAGCACTGTGGTCCATGTTGCCGCATTTTTAGGCACAAATCTGTATTTTGATTGCCTGAAGGGGTTAAGATGCATCTCCTTCCTGGACAGCAAGATGTGAAAGTAGTGGAATGCTCTGGGTATCCTGACACACTGTGTGTGGAAATTCAACTTTCCAAAACTTAAAAATGTGAGTCAGGTTTGTTTGTCATACAATATCCAACTGTAAACCTGGCACTGCCAAGTGCAGCACTAAACCATGTCCCTAAGTGTCACATATACATGTGGCTTACAAGCACACACAGTTCCTAATCTTTTCCACTGAAGACATTGCCAGCCTTTCCACTTAGGTTAATGCTGGCTGACTGAGACCATTTATACCTGTACACTCATTCACAAGATGTTTTTAACTAGTGTATGTATGATATTTATAATATGGCTGCTGTTTGTATTTTCTAATTGTTCTTGTCTTTGCCTTTATCTCTTTTCAATCAGGAAATGGAACCTGAAAGAACTATTAAGTGCAGCAAGGTAAGATGGGAATGGGATCAGGGATCATAAGTGAGAAAAAAATCAGAACTGGAAAAGCAGTATACAACAAAAGTCCTTTATCTTGCAGTTTAGGACGGGTTTCTCTAATCCAGTAGAAGTCAGATTCCCTTAGGTATTTTGAAAATCCCACTTTATTTGTCTCTACGAGGCTGCTCTCATAGATAGGTATGATGTACTGCTGATTGCTAATGAAGACCTTAGGACTCCACAAGGAACATGACTGATAGAAAGCTTTTGTGAAAATTACCCAGCTCAGATTTCCTGGAAATACGGTCACAATAGTACATAAAAGTGTAAAGGACTAAGGGTGTGATGCAACTCTCATCAAAATTACATGGTGATGGATCACTCCTTAGAAACACAGTAGCAATATTCTCAAGAGAGATTCAGTGATGCCTGTATTACAGATTAGTCCTGCAAGGATGACTGTGCATATCAAACTTCTGCGACATAAAGTTCGAAAATCACAAAATGGTCTTTGATATTTGTGGTGGATTGTGCAACTATTTGATGGTTTTACTCACAGTTACTGTACATTAAGTTTCTTCAAAAAGAGTAGGCCAGGCTGTAGGGAGGAAGGCTGGGGGGTTATTTTGTTCTTCCTGCTGCACACTGGATTGCACTTCGAGCTGCCTGCAAGCAGGGAGACATCTTCTCTCCTGATAGCAACAGGAGATGCTTCAAGGGAGGGTTGCTTCAGACTGTGAGGTGGGGTGGGCAGAGTGAAAAGAGAGGAGTAGAAGTCATCTCAGCAAATTAAATGTCCTCAGAAAGGGCAGGAGTCATCTCAACAAGGGAGATTGCAGGGGACAGCAGAAAGCGGAGGGGTGGATGGCAGCTCTGGGGTTAGGACAGCCCGTGGGTTACTGCAGGACTTGAAGGCTGAGAAAGGTTGAACTTCTGTTCTTCACAGACTACTGCGAGTATATTTCAAGAACAAAAATTCAGCAGCCATGCATCTTCTCTTTGCAAACCGGTGTTAAACAGCACATCGACTTGAACTCTTGGTGGTCAGTGTCACTTAGAGCCAGACCAGTGCAAAGGGAAGTCAAAAGCCCCCTTGCCTACTTCTGGTTTGAGAGGAGCCTATTCTCCTTTGTGTGGGACTAGCACATTCCTTTCAGCCTTGCATTTAGACCTGGAGTCTTTTTTCCACCATGTACATCTTCACAAATTGAGCTCTATTGTGGATACATTTTTACAGCTTCTACATGCTTACATTTTTGGTATTTTTACCCCATGGTAAACTAGTAATTGATGGTAATAACACTTGTCTTTTTCCCTGCTTCATTTTTACAGGTAGTTATTGTCAAAAAAGTGTCAAAATTTAAGCATATTATATCTGGAAAGTGGCAGGAACCAATCCAACACTACTGCCAAACAACACAGGGATATAAGTCTGTGCTTACTACATAGGATCCAGAACACGTTTTTCCTTAGGCAAAAAGCAAAGTGAACATAAAGATAACTCAGTGGAGAAAAGAAACAGGAAAAGTAAAGAGAAAATAGCAGAGACCAGAATCAAATCATTGGGACAGAGAGATTAGAGCTAAAAGTAGATTAAAACCAAGAACACAAAAGAAAGAGGTGGGCATATTTTTAGGGGAAGAACTATAATTTTATTGAATATATTCATTTGTAGTCATGCTTTGGGGGATGATAAAAATGCAAATCAAAGTTGCAGTAAATAAACAGGAACTATGACAGAAGGCAGAAATATTTGAGAAACTCAAAACCTCAGTGACATCCAAGACTGTTCCAGGTGTTTTCCCAAATTGCATATATTTTTTGTCTGGAATGATTAGCATGAAAGGCAGTCTCAGAGGATTTCAGGTACCTGTGATAATTTTTTTCTTTCAGGCTACCAGGGAATCTTTCATTTCTCTGTCTTCCCAGTCTATGAAGTGTCTGGAAAAAAAGTCCAGTGTCTAGATGGGAAGACAGATGTGCAAACACTTCACAAATGAGTATCAACCATATTCTCAAAACAGACCTGATCTAACTATTCACAGACAGATGGATGTCACACACCATTGCTTTGTACAGGCAATACATCAAGATTTCTCTCTGAAACTTCTAGCAGTGGTGGTGCAGTCTTTAAAGGTATCTCGTATTTATGTTGGCAGCAATTACGTCCCACACTTCAGGTAAGGACATAACAGGGTAGAGCTGGTTCTTAGTAGGTATTTTGTTTGTCCACACTTGGACCTGTTGTATAGAGCTGGATATGACTCTGCCTCAGTGTTCAGTTCAGAAAGTTGGAAACTTTTTGTAAGTGATAGATCAGCTCTCTGCTAGAGGAAGTTTGCCAGCAAACGGTCCTCTGTTATGAGGACAGAGAAAATTTTGTTACATAATATTAAACACACCATACTGAAAGGATGTTCTCCTACTTTTTATGTCTTGGTAAATGCAAGAATGGTCTTCATTTTGCACTGTGAGAGGTGTTTTGGTTAAAATTTGCATGCTAGTAAAAAAAATATGGGTCTGCCCTCGGCTTCACTAGGGTGAAATTTCATTGTGTATTTCTTACATGAAGAAATGCCCATATACAGATGCAACTATTCCTTTATCAGCAATAATATAAATTGAGATTAGTTCTGTTTAGTGCACATAAATTGAGGCTAACACTTACACAGGTAATTGTTCTTAAAAGCCCCACAAACATATCTCCTGCTGAAAGAAGTTTCAAGGTAAAAGAGATCAGCAAGCCAAAGTGAACCAATCCCAGAAGGTCTTTGCAAAGAATTTATTGTTGTTAATTTTTAGTGAAGCAATCAGTATATGGACTTTATCTTTTATTAATGTTATGTACAAAGTAACATCAGGAGTGGGAACAGTTCCTTTAAGAAAAGAATGAAGTCAGAGATTAATGTCAGTGGCAGCTAGATGGATGCTGGCTTCTAGCTATGGACCATGGCAGTCACAATCCATGAGAAGCTTGTTAAAAATAAATCAAAATCCAACAGATTCCCATCCTAGTATAAAAAAAAGACTCCTCAAATAGCTGAATTTAACAAATCTGAAAGCTCCAGTAATGCCATTTGTTCCAGAGGAATGCAACTGAATAAGCCACACAATGGTGAAGATTGAGATTTTGTTGCCTGAGATGAGAGCAGGCTGTCGTAGCGCTGACTGTGTCCATGTGATGCACATCACAAGGTGTGATCAAGCAACTGTAAGCTATAAAAATTTCCTTTCCTGTTATCTGTGGCAGGAATAGTCTGAGTCTGTTCCCACAAAGGTTAAAAAATTGCCCAGGTTTCTCTGTCTGGATCGTCATAGACAGAACCAGTTCTCACAAACTACACATCTTGTAAAGAGCTATATGGAAAGGCAGTATGAGTCTTGTTAACAAAAAAAATTTTGTTGTTTTTCAGACTACAAGAGGTACGATGATCACAAGTGACAGAAAAACACTATAAGGATTATGGAAACTGAGTTGATGAAACCTACTGAAAATAGAAGCCCTAGACAAACAGCCTCAGAAAATTTCAAACCTGGCAAGTCCTTGTTTAGAAGATCAAAGGATCACAGGTGGTTTGGCAATTCTACACAAGAAGGGAAGGTAAATTTTATTAGGCTAGGATATCTAAAAGGAAACAGAGCCAACTGGGGTTACTGAAAGCCAGAAATACACATGTAATTCCATGTGACTTGTCCAAGGTTTGAACATCTAAACTGAATAGAGACATGATCTCTCATTATTTAAATTTAGAAGAATCCTAAGTTTTTATTATTTAGAACATAAAGCTATCTATTTCCATCCAAAAAATAGCTCAAGAAACCAAAATAACTGAACCAGATTTTCTAGTGTATGCAATGGATTCCCTGAAAAGGTTAGGTTTCCATCACAGCATACAGAATCCATATTTAGGTCCAAAGTATCAGTCTCAATTGTTTATTTTATACTTTTGTACTTTTTTTTCCCCTCATATGTGCCATGAGAATATTAGAGCTGACCTGAACCCATTCTTAAAAAAATTAAGTTTATAAAAAAAAAAAATCCTGTTTTGGAAAAAAAAAAAAGAACTTTGCCTGTGGCATAGAAATGGAGCAATAATAAAAAGAATAAAATAAATAAAACCAGGAAAAATGAAAATGCTTAAGGCCACTCTGAGTAAACAACAGGCAATCTGTTTATAAAGAGAAAGAAACAAGATATTACCACCATGAAGTAAAATAAATTGCCCAAGCAAAATAAATTCACTCCTTGGATGAACAAAAAAAAGAGAAGCAATTTGATAACTATAAATTGAAATGGTCTGCTCTTGAAGAAAGAGTAACTTCAGGGAATAGTTATATTCATTTCCCAAACTTTGTGATATTGAAAATATAAGAATTGTTAAGGAGTTCATAGATTTTCTTTAAAATAGTGCTGGTGGGAAATCCAGCTGTGATCTCTGCTACATGCACAGGAATAATCCACAATGGTTAAAATAATACTAGGTGCAAGGGCAATCATTACTAATGAAATGAGAGCTGCAATCAAGTGTACAAGGATAAAACAGAACTGGTAAACAGGAAGGTGTGTTAATTGAGGCAACATTCAGAATGTCATTAGCAAATGCCTGGTTGGAAGGGTCTTCAGGTATAATGCTGGATACAAGCCAAAGCTATGTATAAAGAAATTATTTCTCAGAATACAAGTAATTGACACGTAGAAAAGCTTCATGGTTATCAGTAATACCAACAGTACTCTGTGTGCAAGAATTTGACTGAAGGGTGGATTGAAGATGCCATAGCAAGAGAAATAATTACAAAAAAGAGACCCCACAAGAAAACAAGTACTTTCTACATTCTTTTCAGTGATAGAGTGTAATATTAAAGGACATAGATGTATTACCTGTTGGTAAGTTATAAAAGATGCATAGCTCAGATACTGGAGTTATTGAAGAATGTTAGATATAAAAGTAGTACCAGTTGCAGTTGTAAATTGGTCCAAAATCCTTTGGAAAAGGACTGAAATAGGAATCCATTTACCACCATGTACTTTGAGGCAGGCACTAAGATATGCATTCACAGGCTGGTGAACTGTGGAGAGATGGTTAAATTTCTATGTGTTTCTGTGTCATGGATAATGCTATTATGATGAGTCAGTAAATTGTTAAAATCCCTTTTCCACAATAAGAACAACTCTTCAAATCAGTACATCAAATGAAATGAATCTTCTTGCAGTGATCTCAGCTGGGGCCTGCCTGCCCAGGGTAGCTCTGCTGAAGATGTCCCGGGGGGTCATGGTGGGCAGTGACCTGAGTCTGAGCTAGCAGTGAGCTCCAGCAGCAGTGGTAGCCAAGAGCATCTCCTGTGCTGTATTAGCAGAAGCACAGGACCAAGGGATGGTCTGAGGGAATGGACCATCCTTCTCTACTTAGCACTTGCTACTTCCATCCTTGCAGTTTTTCAAGACCTAACTGGATAAAGCCCCGAACAACCTAGCCTGATCTCAGAGCTGACCCAGCTTTTAAGCAAGAGGTTGAACTAGAAACCTCCTGAGGTCCCTGTTGCCCTTAGTTATCCTGTGATCCTACAATCTGAATCAAAGGAAAAGGTATCCTTAGGTTAATATACTGACAGACAAAAGGAGAGAGAATATATGGATGCAGAAGGGTCATTCTCTTTTAGTGTTATTTACTTTGGAGGAGAAAGATGACATATGTCCTACATGTAATAGACAACAGAAAACTAACCCCAAGAACCTCTGACTTTAAAAGAGATTTTAAAGGCCTATAAATAACTTAGGCAAAAGGTTAGCATTCGTATCTTCTGATTAAAGTGAAACCAATCACAAGTCCATGATCATCACTTAGGTTGTGGCCTAAGACTCACAAGGAGAAAGTCACATTTGTACTGAATTCTTCCATGCCCTGCACCATTTCAGCAGTGTTGGAACACATTGCCCAGAGGATCTCACTAAAGAAGTGTTCATCGACGTAGTATTCCATCTGGCTATACCTATAATTTCAGATATCGTACTGAAAACTATATGAAACTTATCAGAAAGTGTGAATTTCTAGAAATCTGTGTGTCTTACTGTGGAAGGAGAGTGTCAGCTGGGGATTGTGTAATAAACCAAAAGGCATAGCTCTTCTTCAGACCTTAAAACAAAATGCATCTTTTCAATGAAGGAACCTAGATAGATAAATGAATAAATAAATGCCCAAGTCCTATGAGGACCATAATCCATTATAGGATTTCCAAGAAAGCAATGTGCTTGGTTTTTCAATCCCAGATGCTGTGACTTCTGTTGTGATCCTAAACAAAGACGGCTGTAGGATGAGGAGCTATTGATCCACACAGCAGATGACCTGAGTAGGTTCAGGTTTGTGCTTTACTCCAAATATTACTTGGCCTTTAGGGCTGTGCTGAACAGCACAAATGTCTTGACGTGGGATCACTAATAATGACGCCACCAGCATGTCCTTGTCTTTAACTCGAAGCGGAACAGGATGTTTTCATATAGACATCTTTTTGCTCAACAGCAGAAATGATGAATAGAGTTGTTTGCTTGTAGGAAAACCCCATAAAGGCTTTAATGCTGGTGAACTTCACCATGGACAGGTTATGTACTGTATGCAATGCTCTGACCAGAGGTCTGTCAGATGCTGTGTCATCACAGCATTCCCAGAATCACAGTGGGCATAACATTTTGTAATTTAGTATATATTTTCTGGGATGCTAATAAAATAGGTTTTTTTGGAAGTCTGTGTGACTTTCTTATTTGGATTCAAAAATCCAGCACCTCCTAGAATAAAACATTGTACAAAAGAAAAAGTTGTTCTCAGACAACTACTGCCCAGTTAATTGTCAGCAAGAGAAGACCAAAGGGCTTTAAAACATCTAATTAACAGCTTCTTTAGTCTTGTAAATATGGCCAGACTCCAGGCATCTTCTGTGCCCTTTCTTGAGTAAGCAACCTGAGGTCAGCCCACTACCAAGACTGAGAGGTTTTTTTCACTGTCTACATACGTGTCAAGATCTTTAATACTTGACAAGAGAAAAGGAAAACAAGAGGCTTCAGTTTGAACATGGTCTAATAGAGAAGGGTTCAGAGATTGTCTCTTCTTCATTTGCAGTTTGTAATGGCACTAACCTTATCTGTTCAATTTCAGCAGCTCAGCTAGATGGTTCTAGATGGATCTGGGGATGCTCAGATTTTAACTTCAGTGCAACATACAATGCTGGCTAGCAGGGATGATAATCTTTAGCTGGCATAGGGCTGTATAACAGGCAGAATGCATGTGGAAAGCAGTCCTGAGCACTCTACACACTCTCAAATCCCCAAAACAGCACAGGGATTAAAATTAGAGATTACATGACTGGCAGATTTATAGTACCAAATAAAAGCAATGACATATTGAGCTCAAAGAAAGAAATGAGGGGAAAAAAGGGAATCCTGTGAAGTCAGATAATTTCTGTAAGAGTGACCAATATTGTGCAGCTCTGATGGTGTTCTGAGATGCAGGATGTAGGATCTCCAGGGCCCAGTTGAGCTGTTAAAATAATGTAGGAAACTAAAGAGTTACAAAAAGAAAGTTTCACTTGGGAACAGAGCAAGCAATAAACCTAGCCAGACACAGTGTTTTTGGCTTGAAATGTGAGAAAACATACAACATTTTATCACAAGAACTTATGAATGTGTGAAGCAGGAAGCCCAGATATACTTAGCAGACATAAGTATTATTTCCCCAACACCAACTTTCTTTCTAGCCCCATTGTTTCCTGGTTTGATTATGCCCTGAAGCATAAGAGCCATTCCCCTTATCAGTGATTTTATTTGTGGTGACTCCATATAAACATGCTTTTAATACTGTTATACTGTTAAATACCATGTGGAAATTAGATAGGTTATTTACACAGTTTGTAAACAAATGCTTTCTTGTGTTCCTTTCTATGCAATTACACATGCTGAGGTAAGTAAAATCATAAAACGTTATTAACCATTATTTTATATATTTTCTAATCTTTCAGGCTCTTCTTTAATAGAGAGGTTTCCATGATTCTTATTATTTTTACCATGTACATTCCCTTACAACTCCACTGTAATACTACTCATTAATTTGTTTGAAGTGACTAGGTCAGATTTATTAAGGCGTGGCATTGTTTAAGACGTTGCTGTAATAGTCTTTCACATGAATCAGTTTTCCATGTCAGTGTTCTAATATTTTTTATTTCCCAATTAGTTGCTTAAGAAGTCTTCAAGAGGTTGCACAAAGAGTAGAATCTGTTTTTAACAAGGCTAACTTCCCAAGAAACAAAAGTCTCTTTGACAATTTGCAACATTCTGGATGAGTTTTTTAATATTGTGGAATAATTTTTTTTTTTGTTGTTGTTGGTTATATGGTTTTCTCCTTTCTTTTTTTCTTCTTGCATGATGAAAAGTAATTTTGATGTATATGAAAAGACTGTTTAACGCACCTAAATCTGTAGATTGTGTTCTAGTATGTCTTTATTTTGGAAGTTGACCAGTTTCTCACCTTGGAAGTTCATTATCTCTTACCCTGTGTCTATTTAATTTCATAATTGCCTGTTTAGTGGGTTGTTTGAAATGCTTGCTGAAGTACAAATAAATTAGTTGGATTTCCTATATTGACTGTTTAGCTGAAATATTACAACCATTATTACCCATTAAAAAACCCATATGATTTTAAAAATGTGATTTACAATTGTCACTCCAATTATATTTTCAGGCTTCCTGCTCAGATTATTTCTGTTCATTTTTGGTGGTACTTTAGAGGTTGTCACAGATTTAATCTTTCAAATTTTTCACCAATTTTTGTAAAAAAGCAGCTCAGCTATTTAACTGTAAAATACTTTCAGCACTGTCAGAGGAAAGCTGGCATGTTTTTCCGTGGACACTCTATGCTGTAATGTTCATTAATCATCCAGAATCATAGAATGGCTTGTGTTGGAAGGGACCTTGGAAGATCAGCTAGTTCCAATCTCCCTGCAGTGGGCAGTAACATCTTCAACTAGATCAGGTGACTCATAGCCCTGTCCAACCAGACTTTGAATGTTCCCAAGATGGGTCATGTGCAACCTTTCTAGCCAACCTGTTCCAGTGTTTCACCACCCTCACTGTAAAAAAATTCTTCCATATTTCTAGTCTGAATATATCCTCTTTTAGTTTAAAACCATTACCCATTGTCCAATTGCTACAGAACATATTAAAAAGTCTGTTCACAATGTTCTTATAAGCCCCCTTAAGTACTGAAAGGCTGCAATGAGGTCTCCCTGGCATCTTCTCTAGGATGAACCACCCCAGCTCTTTCAGCCTGTCTGCATAGGAGAGGTGCTCCAGTCCTCTGATCATCTTTGTGTCCTTCCTCTGGACTCACTCCAACAGGTCCACATCTTTCTTATGCTGAGGACCCCAGAACTGGACGCAGCACTCCAGGTGGGGTCTCATGAAAGTGGAATAGAGGGCAAGATTCATCTCCCTTGACCTACTGGCCACACTACTTTTGATACACCCCAGGATATGATTGGCTTTCTGGGCTACAAGAGCACATTGCTAAGTCGTGTCCAGATTTTCATCCACCTGAAGTCCTTCTCCTCAGGGCTGCTCTCAATCCATTCTCTGTCCAAACTGTATTTGTGCTTAAAATTACCCTGACCCAGGTGCAGGATCTTGCACTTAAACTTCTTGGATCTCATGAGACTCCCATGCGCCCACTTCTTAAGCTTGTCTCTCTGTCTGGCATCCTGTCTCTCAGTTGTGTCAATCAAACAACTCATTGTGGCGTCACCTGAAAACCTGCTAAGGGTACACTTGATTCTACTGTCTATGTCATTGATGAAGGCATTAAACAGTATTGGTCCCACAACAGGTCCCGGAGGGGCACTGCTCATAACTGATCTCCATCTGGACACTAAGCCATTGACCACTACTCTATGGATGTGACCATCCAGTTTAGTTTCTTAACTGCCTCTTTGTGTGCTTCTGTGTTAAGTGGGTCCTTGGCTTTATGTGAAAAGATTAGCCTCCATCCTAGGTATCACTTTCAAAAAAGTGAATCATGATATAAAATCATTATTTCCCTTCATGCCATTTCCTTCTTTTTTTTTTTTTTTTTCTGTTTTGTTCAGATTCAAATCTTGTCCCCGAGGTTTTTTTGCGATTCCCAAATTCATCATGCATTTCTAATTCTAGTACTTCTCCAAAAGTATTATGGATTGCCCTTACCTGATGTTGACATTGCTGCCGCCCCTGGGCTAGAGTGAATCATCTCCTGGGAAGACTAAAACCAAAACTTATTACAAAAATTACTTAGTACTGAATTTAACTTTGAAAAATCATTGACTGATTTAGAAGGAAAAGATATCTTCTGACTGGGAAGAAGATGCCCAAGCCTGGGCACCTAATCTTCTGTAAGTTGAAAACTGTGGGTCATGTAAACATATAGTGTGCTTGTCAGACCTTGAGCAAGCATGCAAGAATGTGCATGTTTCCCTGCAGAGTCTTCATCAAGATGACGCCTAAAAATAATTGGACAGCTTTGGGTTGTTAATAGGTACAGAGTGAACAAACAGATGGGGATACCAAGGCAAGGATATTTCTGGTGGATTTCCAACAGCATTGTGTAACATGCTCCTTTGGGCCAAGCAAAGCTAGAATTACTTTAGAGCTTTCACTTCTGCTATTCTGTCAATATTGGCTTTTATGACTTCTAGTACTGCCTTTCAAATTTCCTGTAATGTTGTTGCCTGTCATAATTAGCACTGCTTTCTGTACAGTTTAATATGGTCCTTCTGCTTCTCCTTGAGGAAAAGAGCTTCAGTTTTCACAAACTGTCACATTGACAAACTGGGGCTGTGAGAGCTGTGTATCTGAATATTCAAACACTTTAGCCCTTCCAAACCTTACAGGTTTTTGCCATTGTATCTGAATATTCAAACACTTTAGCCCTTCCAAACCTTACAGGTTTTTGCCATTGTGCTAATGGATAGAGTTTTTTTTTTCCACAAAAGCTGGTATGGGACTGTGTTTTGGATTTGTGGTGAAAATAGAGTTGCTTTTTTCATCATTAAGCAGTGCTTGCACAGCATCAAGGCCTTTTGTGTTTCTTACCTCAGACCACCAGTGGGGAGGATGTGAGTGCACAAGAGGTCGGAAGGGGACACAGCTGGAACAGCTGATCCCAAGGGATATGCCACAACATATGGTGTCATGTTCAGCACATAGAGCTGGGGCAAGAAGGAGGAAGGAAGGCAGGGGGAGGAGATGTTCAGAGTGATGGTGCTTGTCTTCCCAAGTCACTGTTATGCATGATGGAGCCCTGCTCTCCTGGGGATGGCTGAACACCTGCCTGTAAGTGGGAGGAGGCAAGTGAATTCCTTGCATTGCTTTTCTTGTGTATGCAGCTTTTGTTTGCTTTACTTAAACTGCCGTTATCTCAACTCATGATTTTTTCTCAATTTTACCATTCTGATTTTATTCCCCATCCCACCAGGGGTGGGGGTTGAGCAAGTGGCTGTGTAGGGCTTAGTTGCCTGCTGGGTTTAAACCATGACAGACATACACCGCCAATTTCTCCATGCTTTTAAAGTCCTGAAAGTGATCTTACATCATATGAAGAGAGATATCTTTAAACTGCACCAACGTATGTCTCCTCAAAATACAGAGTTTTTAGCAGATCAGATATCTGTCCTGAATACGATTATGCCCCAGTCAACTCCAGCCAGAGTCGTGCTCACATGGTGTTAGAAACCCGTTTAATACTGGGTAAAGCAGAGACTGAAACCTCAAGGAAGACAAAGCCAGCAGGTGGAATCTGTGACTACATACTTCATCAGTTCCTGCCATCAGAAGCCAAACAGGATGGCTAATTTCTCCAGAAACTGAAGACTTGAATCTTATCATCTGTACAGAATTAAAACGGAAATTATTTTAAATAAATAAAGAAGAGGAAAATTGTTAAGATATTGGAAAGAGACAAAATAGATTCTAATTTATTCAGATTACAGAACTTTCGAAGTACAGAAATATGCTTTAATTCAAAGGAAACAGATGAACTGTTAGCTAAAAATGGCAAAAAAACTGCCTTGACTTTCTTGTTGAAAGGGCGGTTATTTTCTACAGTTTCTGCAACGAGCTAAAATGAGCAATTTATTTTGTATTTATTTGCCTTCAGACATGTTTCTATTTATGGCCACATGGTATGCTCAATGGAGTCTTAAAATAGTGAGGCTGGGTTCACAGGATGACTCAATGGATCGGCACGTAGAAGAGGGCGGATGCAGCCTCTCTGTTGGGGGCAGGATGGCAGCAAGTGTGCCTTGTTACTCCCCTATGGGTGTCCACAGGCTTCCCTGGAAGCAGCTGCTCCAGTCCCAGTGTGACATTTTTGAAATAACCACAGTTAATATTTGACATCCCTGTTGGTCTTACCAATTGAAAGGCTAAAGGCTAAGTAAACTATGGTGAAAGATATTGGCTCTCATATTTTGTGACCACGGGGGTCAACCCAAACAACAATGGTTAAGGGGAAATGCTTCCATTACAGCCACTGGCAGCACACGCACCACGTGGACTGAGTACTGCGTTCTCTATTCAGTTACACTGCACAGGGTGTGAGTGCCCAGGCCCCAGCAGCAGCCGGGCTCCGTGAGGGGAGGCCGGGCTGCCCCAGCCGGACACAGCCGGTTCCAGCCGGATCCAACCACCCACCGCAGGGCGCGGCTGAGCCCACGGCCGGGGCGGGCACACCTCGAGAGAACAAATTCAAGAAAGGGCAAAACACCACACAGAAGATTCTGAGGAAAAAGTAGATAAGAGAAACAGCCCTGTGAGCGCCAAGGTGAGAACAGAGAGAGAAGGAGACGCTGCTCCAGGCCCCAAAGCAGAGATTCCCCTGCAGCCTGTAGAGAGGACCATGGTGGAGCAGGTATTCATGTCAGAGTTGTGTTGGTTTTGTCTGAGGTAGGGTTAATTTTATTCCCAGTGGCTGGCATGGGACTGTGTTTTGGATTTGTGCTGAACACAAGGTTGATAATATAGAGATGTTTTTGTTATTGTTGAGCAGGGCTTGCATAGAGCCAAGACCTTTTCTGCTTTTTGTGCTGCCACACTGGTGAGGAGGCCCCTGATGAGGTCCTGCTCTCCTAGAGATGGCTGAACACCAGCCTGCTCATGGGAAGCACTAAATTAATTCCTTGTTTTGCTTTGCTTGCACACCTGGCTTTTTCTTTCCCTATTAAACTGTCTTTATCTCAACCCATGAGTTTTCTAGATGTTACTCTTCTGATTCTCTCCCCAGTACTGTTGCATGGGGAGCGAGTCTGGCTGCAATGGTACTTGGTTGCTGGATGGGGTGAAACCACAACAATAGCCCATGGAGGACCTCTACACTGGCCCAGGTGGATATTTTCTAAAGGAGCTGCAGCCCATGGAGAGCCTGTGGTGGAGCAGGTTTATACTGTAAGACTGCAGCCACAGTGGGGAGGACCCCCATTGCACCACTGAGTCTGGGAAGGAATTAGAGGAGTTGGAAATGAAGGGTTGAAGTTGATCCTGGGAAGAAGGGATGGATGGAGAGAAGGTATTTTATCTTTTGGTGTGTTTTTTGGTTTATTTTTTCTCACTACCTACATTTTTTTTAATTGACAAGAAATTAAATGAGGTTTTCTTCAAGTTAAAGCTGTTTTGCCCATTATGGTTGAAAGTAGCTTATCTCATAACCTTTATCTCAACATATTTTTTCATCTTATTTTTCCACTCATCTTTTTGAGAAGAGGGAGTGAGAGAACAGCTGAGTGGCAGCTAAGTTCAACCCACCACAGGCAGCTCACATGAACACTAAATTAACTAATTTCTATTTTAAATAAATAAATTACCTAATTTTTAATTGAAGCATTTTTCAGTTCTTAAAAGTCAACATTCTCGACTCAGATTTAGCATTGAAGTAGAATTCTTGAGTTAGCATCAGAAAACTTGCACCCTTGCTTATGGAGAGGGTTCTTCTAGTCCGGCGGCTTTGGATGTCATGCAGGTGGCTTTTCAGGACAATACATGCCATTCCTTTTCAGGAACTATGTCCAAGACATTGTCTGTTCTATTTGAGGTCAACCATTTTCTGATGACCAGGATAACTCTGTTTAAATGCCAACAAGACTTTCATTTGAATTTACTTAACTCAGCCCTCTTTTCTGGTAAGGAGGTCTTCCAGGACTTTGCAATTACTTTATAAAATCCAACAGACTTCTTATGCTTCTAAGCATATATTATGAGTGCACTTGAGTTAGAAGGCGGGCTATTTTAAACAAGTTTCTCATCAACACACTTTCTGGTAAGTGAAAGTGTGGGGAGTGAAAATTCTCTGAGTGCCCTCCTCTTCCATGTATTTCTCCATCAATTCTCAGAGCCAGCTGGCCAAGCCAGGTGGCTTCATTTTGGAGGCTGTGACATCAGCTGATTAAAAACAAAGTGGCCAACTTGTGAAAGTGCCTTCAGGTGAATTCTCATCTATTTCATCTGTGAATCAACACTCCAAAATCTGTACAGTGAAGGTATACATGCCTGAACAAATAAATTAAATTGATTATGTTCAGTCAAATACCAGCTTCTAAATAGTTTTCTCTTAAAACAAATCTATTTTTTATGCTTATGTTTCTATGAAATGCTTCCTCATAACTGAAACAAGACAGATTTCTGCTGAGCTAATATTGTACCTTCTGCCAGGAGTCTATGAAATCCCATAGAAAATGGAAGAAATTACTACAGCTTTATTAAAAACAAGCAGACAAACAGACCATAGCATTGCAGTGGGAAGATATTGTAGTGCTCACATCATTGTTTTTCTGCTCTCTGCTGTCCCCAAGGAAAGTACGTACTGGAATGGACGTCACTGATACAGATGCTAGCAGCTACTTCCGGATATAGTTAAGAATAGGCTGTTCTGCAATACTTTTTAAAATGAGTTACCAGGTGTACTTTTGATATAAGAATATTTTCTTTTATAGTCTTCTGTTTTGTAAGACTGTTTTCTTACAATTCTATTTTATTTGGAAAAGCTGTCCAAATTGTTTTTTCTTTACCCTTTTTTTGCTAAGTTTTTATAACTTCTGTGTATTTGATATCATTCTTTTTGATTAATTCTGTGGATTTGTACTAACTTACTATGTTGTTTATTCTTCTGATTCAAAAAAAAAAAAAAAACAGAAAAAGGGAGTTTATTCCCTGAATATAAATATTTACTCTGAAAATACATGGCGAATATTTGCCATTATACCATGTGTTATGATTAATTTATTCAATTGCTCCTATGTTTTTTTCTCACCACTGCACAAGCTTTTTCTATTCCAAATTTATGTCTTTGTTAATATTGCCATTTCCCTCTCTCCATCTCATTTTTAAAATATATTGGGGAAGGTATTTTTCTATTTGCTGACTCTGAGACTAAAATTAGTGATTAATCTCAACTTTGTTATATATTTTATGATAATTCAGTACTTACTGAGATGAATATATGAAGAATTCTTTACAGCATAACTAACACTCTCTTGCTGGAAGAATAATAAGAAGTGAGTAGCTCCCATACTGCCAGTGAAATGGTGAGAGCTTAAGAGTAGGCCATTTTATTGACAGACAGGGAAATACTGATTTGGCTCTAATGTTGTGACCAGCTGATTTCCGTGCTATTTTAAGGGAAATATTGATGTGAAATTTTAATTATAGAATCTATAATCTATAGCCACAACCTCTAAAAATTACATAGGGCTGCTTTAGTTCTGGTTTTCCTTTGATATGTATTTCAGTGGCAAATTCTGTTACAGCACATCTTGGCTGGACTTGTTTACAGTTACCTCTTCCAGGTTATGATTGGTCACATATTTCATTCGCCTTTTTTAGACACTTCTGAAACGGTTTCTGTGTCCTTTGGTTTAGGGAGAGCTTGATAGAACATTTTTTCTGAACAATGATGTCGGTATTTTAGTAAGCTTGTTCAGTTCTTTCTCTGTGTTTGTATCTTTGTAGCTTATCTTTGGGCACATCTATATGAAGTTCACCTATGTGATATTTAGCATATTCATCTGTATGAAGACAGCTATTTCCTTGAATAAACTGACCAGATGTTCTGAATGTGACAACAGATTAAAAACATTGTGAACAGTGTTTTCGCTAACTGAGGACTTGAAGTTATGTTGTTAGAAATTACTGGTACTTAAAAAGAAATATGCAGTCATTTCCCACTGGATTTCTTTCTATAGCAATGGGAAGGTTATGATAGCAGCTCTGTGGATATTTCAGATTTGAGGTTTCATCAAATTCCTAAAAACACCTTTTGGAACTGTGTTTGTGTTCTGCTGGGATTATTCTAACTATGTATAGCAACACAGTCTATGATCAGTTTTCTTTGAAAACTATGACACAGGAGTGAGATTTATCTTAACCATCTTAGAAATTTAAAATTTAAATTAATTTAAAGTTTATTGTCCAAATCTAAAGTAATAATATTAATCTCCTTTTATATTCAATAGAAAAGAACCACCACTTCCAGAGATGTTAATCTTCTCATAGAATAAACATGTAAAGTTGCATAGGATTAATTTTATTCAAGATGTAGGGCTTGTTTTCAGTGCTAAGTTACTCTGGGGTGTTTGAGTTGCCTCTTATCTGACATCTGGACACACATGGGATTCTGTAGCTTGAAGTAAGTGATAGATTGCACTGGAGACAAGTGTATGATTTGGTGTGGCTTGAACATTGTTTTGATGTGTGATTACTCTCGTTTAACCTAAACTGTCTCAAGAAAAGTCCATAGATAGCTTCAGTCACACATTGTGGAGAAAAAAATCCTAGGAGCATAATTAACTCTGATCATTAATTCTCTTTCATTGGAAAACAGACATTGATCTGCACCTCAGATCTGCTCATGCACTTTACAAGACAATCAAAGTATTTCTGCAGCCTAACTGTAGGCTTCAGTGCAAAACAGTGATTTGGGAGTTATGAGAAGATGCTAAATTACCATCTGATGATCTACACACGGACATGATCAGCTACGTGTCTGAGCCCCACTGGCATATAGCAATGAGCCACAGTCTGAGCTATTCCCAATTTCAGACCAGTGCCTTATTCAACATCTCATGCTCCCTGTTCATGAGAGGGACTTGTTCAAAACCCCGTGCATATCAACACACTGTAATGAGATGAGACTTTGAGACTGGGAGAACTGTGGGCTTTGAGTGAAAGACAACAGGTGTTACTACTTTGAATAAATTCATTTAGTATCACTAAATCTGTGAGTTTTGGATGGGTTTTTTTCCTTCCATTTAGAAGCCCAGGCAAGAGTGCCTTGGGCATTCACTGGGTGCTTTTACAGAGTTTCCTTCAGTCGAAATCATAAGTAAGAGAGCTTGTATTCCCTGTGCTGGAATTCTCTCTGGGTTTTCTGTATATTCTGTAAAAATGCTAACCTTTCACATCCAAGGATAACATTTCTGCAGTATTTTCCCACAGAATTCAATCAGTAAATAAGTTCCTTCTTTCTGATTTGTTATGCTAAAACTGTTTGAGTTGTAAGCCATTAAAAGCTTTCTTAGCAACTCAGTTTGTTTAAGGAATCCCACAGTCTGATACACTGCATTAGACTCTTACAATATGGTTTGTTTGTTTGTTTGTTTGGGTTTTTTTAAGAGATGTGTAAGGTTCTCCAACTTTATCCTCCAAGGTGGAGAAAGCTTCCTAATTAGCACTATCAAGTGCAGTGTGAAAGCCTTGGTCACAGCCCCACATTTAAACTAGAGTTGTTTCTTTAACTGTTTCTGGTTATCTCCATATGTGGGCAGTGGTTTTTCTGTGATGTGAACACCAACACATGGAGCTAACCATGAACTGTCATTCTCCATTTATAGACAATTATCCAAATACATTGTTATGATGTTTAAAATGGATAACTCTCTTCAAATCATGCTACAGCTACTTGTATCTTTCCCACATAAGCATGTTTTGCTTAGTTGTTTTTTGTACACAGTTCTAAGAAGTTTATGAGGAGTCTACTCATGTTCCTTCCTTCCAAAGTGACTTTGATGTTCAATTTTTAATCAGCTTAATTTCCCACAAAGTTTTGCAGAGGTGTGCTGCAAAAGCATGTCTCACATGATTCAAACAACCCACTTGTGTCTGAATAAAGGGAATCTTTCTCTAATACATTGGTTTCAGAACATACAGAAACTGTTTGGATAAGATTTAAAAACTGGGCGCTGCCAAGGAAAGCTATGAGTATGACCACTGAATTGAAAAATGTATCTCCTAGCAAAAGAATGTAAAATTTTGGCTTGGTTAGCTTACTAAAGGCAATGATACCGTATAACTTTCCCTCAGACATTTCGGAATGACTATATAAGGAGCAGAAATGTTGTGCTGGAGGACATTCCAGTATAACATGGAGAAATGGTAAAAACATTGGACATGAATCTCAAAGTTACATGAATTCAACCTATAGTAAAAATAACCAATCAAACTTATAATTTGGATAAGAATTGTCCGAGTTTCTTTTCTCTGGTAATATTCAGACCTTCTTTTTCTTGACACATAGGCTGAGAAAACTTTCTGTGTTTTCTTCCTTCTCTGAAGGATTAGTTTGTCAAATAGAAAGAATAATTCTATGTTTTTTCTACCTACTTCTTCTTTCTTTGGTTGGTTTTGGCGGTGGGGTTTTTATTCAGTTTTAAATTTTTGGCCTTGCCCCTCATAACACAGCAAGTTTTCAACAGTGATTTTTCCAGAATACATCAAGTGACTCTCATTCTCTGTTGTGAATATTAAAATTTGATTCATTGAAAATCTAAATTTTTTTCTAAACAAACAAAACAGTTTTGGGGCTGGGAAGATTTTTTCCTTCTGTGTCCTGCTAATGTCTACACAGAAGGCAACATATGCCATCTATTTGTGTACGCGTTGTTTGTTTGGAAGATTTGTACTTCACAGCTGTTAGCAGCCAGTTTGTGATAGTACGGTACTTTGCCTGAACCTCAGCAGTGGAATGGAGGGGCAGAAAAATGGCTCATAAGCACCCTGATATTGAGATTGATAGGTTGACATTCCCAATCTGCCTTCTCTATCTGTAGATAAGGGAAGCAACAAAGAGTCCACCTGAGTGTCAGATCATTGCATTGCATTTTTGTGTCTCAGTTTCTACAAAATTCTACTACAAAATTCATGCTTCTTTTTAGTTTGAAAGCTAAATTGAGCAGGAAATGAAGTAGATGACTGCCAGGACCTTCAATTGTTCATACCATGGACTGGAACAGCAAGAACGACAGAAGGGAATTCCAGCAACTCAACTGTTTAATTGCACAACTGGGACCCATTTGGCAACCGGTCTTAATCACTGCCCTTACTCTCCCAGTCGCACCAAAGAACTGCTCAGTTCTCAGACTAATTCCTATAACACACATTCAGCAGCTCATCCTACTTTAGGGTTTTCTTCTACCTGGCTATATAACCTTACAATATTTCTGAAAAGTCCCGTGGTGTGAAAGTGCTACCCCAACATAAATCCCATCAGATCAGCAGTTATGTTCCTTCTGATAAACCAAGACCGTGTGATAATAAAAAGTTTGTTAATCTCTTGTGCAAATGATCCCCAGGTTTGTGTTCCATTATCCAACACACAGGGTTTTATTCTTTCTAATCCATTGAGATATGAACACAAAAAAAGGGATGCACTTTCTGCACTACCCAAATGCCAGAGACGAATACCTTCCCGAACAAAAAAACATCAACCAAACCAAACCCACAAATCCCCAAGCAATCTTGGTGCAGCAGGACTGGGCTGAAGCAGAAGCAAAGGGAAAAGGAAGGCTAGTGAAAACGCACAGAGGGAATCTGAAAGTGGAGGGAGCTGATTGGACATCCCTGTTGTGGCAAAACAGAAGGAAAGTTTAAAAAGAAGAAAAGGAATCATGTTACTGGGAAATGAGAAGGAAGATAAGCAAGGAAAGTTTCCACAAATAACTGTAAACAAAAAAATAATGAAAGTATCAAGTCCTATAAAGAATAATAGAAGACAAAGGGGGAAAAAGATTAATGAATAGGAAGGGCAAAAAGAAATGGTTAAGGAGAAATGTAGAGAGAAACGAGGCAGCATATTTTAGTTTTCTCTGTTATATGTATTCCTGTCACTTTGAATAACTGGGACGTAAATATAAATTTCAATGACTGAATAGATTGAGTAAAACTAGACCACAAGTGTGCTTAAAACAAGAATTACCTCTGATAAATGCAGGAAATACTGCAAATGTGTCAATGGCTCTTTTCTAGATTGTTTATTTTCTGCAAAGAGAAGTTTAGACAGGCAAATAAGTCACGGATAATTATTGTTATTTTGAGGCTGTTACCTGAAATGAAATTCACCTGCAAGCTACACCTGGTCAAATAGCTCTTTCTTAATAATGTTTGTTCAAAGGTTCGTTTCCTGTAGCGGATGAACATGTGATGAGCTAGTAATGAACCTTTTTATTTCCAAGGACTTTTTGAATGTCCTCAACAAACACTTCACAGCTTTCTGTTTGCCATTGGATACCTGTGCTGTGTGAACAATCATCAAAATAGCTTTGACATATATGAAGATATTATCTGTAAGTGTGACCTAACCCACCTAATACAAGCATTTTTTTTGTGCCTGTTTTTAAGTACTGAGGGAACCAGTTCTGTCATCTGGCAGTCACAGGTGAAGGGCTTTGGGGGTCTCCAGAGGGCAGTGCTGGACACTGCCATTTCGTCACTACAGGTCCATCAAAAAAGATGGGATTTTCATGAGGCATTGGCAGCTTTAGGTGCCTAAATCCCATTCACTTGGTGTTGTTATTCAAATAAAACCACATATATAAAAATAAAACAGGTTTTATATTTGGATGTTTCCACTCTGTTCTTTTTGACATTTAGTCATTATAGATTACATGGTTTCTGATGACTAAGACTTTAAGATAATCTCCAAGCTATTCTTTTCTAAAATTAATTTTTTGGGGGGGATATGCTTACAAATGACATGTATGGGGTTTTACTTTCACAATTCTCACAAAATAATGGATTTCCTAACCTAAAGTATAGGTCTTTTTAAGCTCATTGGGGTAAAATATGTAAAAGCCGCATAGATGCAATTATTTGGGGGAGATACAGATGGATAAGATAATAACTGAGAATTTCTTGCTTATTTTAAATGCTTATAAATCATCACTGGAGAATATATCTCCTTTATGTTAAAATGCAAAAATATGATGTGGAAGAAACTGAAAAGTTTATAACGAGCAAGCTTTCTAAGTCTTTTGTTACTCAAATAAAGGATACAAAAATCCAAGAACAAACATAAAACCCACTAGTAATCTTACACAGATACAGGTTTCATTTGTGGGTCTTCTGTATTGCTGAAAATTTGGAGTAGGTGTAAGATAAATAGACAATAAAGAATTGTATATTCATTTGGAATCTTGATTGAGATCAGCATGGTTACACATGAACAATTGAACTCTCCTCTCATCAGCCAAAAGGTTTCTGAATTTTGTGTAATGACCCTCAGCCTAGGGTCAGGACTGTTTTGGTCTGCTAAAGATAAAAGTTGATGGCACCATCTCTCGCAGCATAACAGAGCTGTGATTGATACAAAGCAAAGATTCATAAGGCTGAATCTTCTCCAACAAATTGGAGAAGATTCTCCCCCTCTGCTCTGCTCTGGTGAGACCCCACCTACAGTGCTGCATCTAGCCTGCATGCCTCCTTCCAGCACAGGAAGGACATGGACCTGTTGGATCGAGTCCAGAGGAGGCCACCAAGATGATCAGAGGGATGGAGCACCTCTGCTATGAGGAAAGGCTGAGAGAATTGCAATTGTTCAGCCTGGAAAAGAGACAGTTTAGAGGTGACCTAATTGTGGCATTCCAGTACCTAAAGTGAACCTACAAGAAAGCTGGAGAGGGACTATACAAGGGCATGTAGAGACATGACAAGGGGAAATGGCTTCAAAGTGAAAGAGAGTGGGTTTAGATTAGGTATTAGGAAGAAATTCTTTATTGTGTGGGTGGTGAGGTACTGAAACAGGTTGCCCAGAGAAGCTGTGGATGCCCAGGAGGCGTTCAAAGCCAGGCTGGATGGGGCTCTGAGCAACCTGGTCTAGTGAAAGGTGTCCCTGCTCATGGTAGAGAGACTGGGATTGGATTATCTTTAAGGTCCCTTCCAATCCAAGCCATTCTATGATTTTATGATTCTATGATTGTATTTTTATAGCATATGATTGCAAATTAAAATCTCTGACTTACTTTTATGACATACTTGTGAATAGCATTGGGATTTAAGAAAGGCTTACATATTAGAGCAGTTGAATTATCTTTTTTCATTTTCCAGGTTAGATAAAAAATGGCATAGGGCAAAAAGTGTGTTGTAAAAATAAATCTGAAGGAACAAGCAATTCACTGAAAAGTCTGTATATAACACTCTATTTTGTGAAGTGGCTGCTGCTACCAGTCGAACACTCACCTAGCCCCTTGCTCAATCCCCTTTCCTTGAGGGCCATGATGAAAATAGAATGGAGGCAAGAAGACTCATGGATGAAGATAGTGATATTTTAATAGGGAAAGCAAAACGAATGTGTGCAAGCCAAGGAAAAAGAGGAATTAATTCACTGCTTACCTTTGGCAGGTGTCCAGTCCCATACTGTAAAACAGAGCTTCAGCACCTGTAACATTTACTTGGGAATGCAAATGTCATTACCATGAGCACCCTTTCTTCCTCGATTCCAGAGCTTGACATCATACATTGCAGGCTATCCCTTTGGTCAGTTGGGATCAACTGTCCCAGCTGTGTTCCCCTACAAACCCTTGCCCAGCTAATCTATCACATTAGTAGTCACACAACAGAAGGCTGGTAAATAGCCCAAGGTTTTTTTGCATGAAAGCATCTCCATTACGAGTCTTATAGTTTTCATAATCTGTTATGAGCCGTGACTTGAATAGCTGCAGACTACATGAGAACATGTGTGTTGCATTTAGGGAGTCTTCTGTGAGTTGCTGCTGAAGAAAATCTTCCAGTGAGACCTTGAAAATAGCTGTCTCTCTTAGAAACAGGGCTAAAAGGGACTGCTTAGAGAGTGATGGCTTTAAGTTTTTTGAGAGGTGCTTTACTCCTCCTCCACATTATGACTTTTATTTTCATAAGGCTGAATAATGTGACTTTTGCCCTCAGGAGAAATCCAGATTTCATATTTTTGAGAACAGTTTGTCAGTTATTTGGGTATCTAGTATAATTTTAGAATATTGTTCAGTTTTTTTAACACACACAGAGCTCACAGAAAACTTCCCAAATGACAAAAATGGACCCAAATCTAGAGTGTTTCTGGTCATTTTGCTTCCAGCAAATATGTGGGGTTTTTTGTCAGTAGCACAGAGACTTAAGCATTCAGAATTAGGCAAAATGTGGGATGTTACATGAGTTTCAAGTTTCAGCAATACAGTGTGGGATGGCAGCAGTGAATCCCACTCTGAGAAAGGTATGAGATTTCATAAATGTTAGCTGCTGGTAGCAATTCAAAACCTGGCATGCAAGTTATCTCTTCATTCCTCAGCAGAGGTTTATGCTTAAAATATCACACATTTCATTGACAATGTGGATGTATTCACTCCCTGGCTGTGATTGTCAGAATATAATTAAGTAAATAAATGTTCAAGGCAGCAAATATATCCTTGTCCTTCATACTCTTCCACATTCTCTATGCTCTAAAATACCTCAAGTTTTCACCTTTTTCCTTCCTTCTACTTATTTAATCATCTTACCCTGAGATTAGCTCAGTTGGTAAGAGCATGGTGCTAATGACACCAAGGTTGTGTGTTAGATCTCCGTATGGGCCATTCACTTCAGATTTGGACTTGATCCTTGTAGGTACCTTACAACTCAGCATATTCTGTGATCTCTCCTTTCTTCGTTCTCACCAAAGAATATTTTAGATAAAAAACTATTATAGTCCTTCTAAGTCAGGTTACTTTGCAGAAGAGGAATGCAGCACATTATCCTGATGAAATTCTGTGAAGTTCTAATATTTCTTGAAAGTAGAGACCCAGTTGAAAGGAGGCTTACGAGAGGAGAGAGAAAACAGCTAGTGAAAAAAGAAGAACCAGTACAGGCTGCTGCACAGTCTACGCAAAAGCTTTTATAAACCATTGTTGCTGCCTGGAGAGGACTTGGATGTGAAGTGGAATTAAGGAACCTGCCTCTCATCTTCCACTCCACCCATGTCCTCATCTCACCTCTTCAATCATTTTCAGTATTACAAATGTGCCATAAGCCCTTTAAACATTTAACTACTTGATCACACCAAATCATGTCACCCTCAGTCACTTTTTTTTATTAATGTTGTACAAGAACTGAGAAAAGATGTATCTGTAAAATGAAATTCAGTGCCTTTGAGGCTTGACTCCAGCCTGTGTATCAGTATTTGTAGGGTCTGCTGAACATGATAGCTCTGAAAAGAGAAAAGGTGTAGTCGTGTTGCTGTCCCCAGTGAGATGCTGTGAGAAGAGGCAGTGACATATTAACCTGCCTTTCCTGCTTCCAGAACCTGAGCCTTTAATCTTGGACATATCTTTGCTATAGGTTGCTCAGCAGTAATTCAGCTATTCCTATTTTTGTTCCATTTGCATAGATACATGTAACTGTGGTCCAGAAAAGGGAACTGTCTTACAAGAGGAGATATTTTTACCTAAAAGGACATTCTCAAATATGAATATATTTCAGGGATATGGTGCTGGTATGCTGTGTAAACAACTGAGTCAATACAGTAGTCCTGCTGAAACCTAGCGTAAAGTAATGCTCACCTTGTTTACTTATTAAACATTTTGATTTCCTAAGTGCAAACTACCACAGAATGGTTTTATGTTTAGCAGAAAGACTTGCAGTGTTAAGATATGTCCTTTCCCTCTTGTCCCTTTTTTTGCTCCCCTCCTGTTACGGATGTCCTGCAGGCAGAAAAGTCAACCAGAGGGTGGCAACTGTGTTTTACAACAGCTTTCAGAATTTCAGTTTGCTTGTCGTCTGGTGCTCCATGAGAAAACATCTGGTGGACCCATCATGTGAACAACAGAATATGAAAATGGAAATGGAGTTTTTCAGGCTGAGTAAAAGGTTTCTGCATCTGACTTGTGAAAGACTTTTTCCTGTTTTCCCTGATTGAAAACAGGCAAGATTTTCATCTGAGTTTTTTCTGACCCACAACAGGGATGTGAGTTTTTTTTCCTTTACACTCCCCTGCAATGGCCTTTTAATTACTTTGGGATGCTACTAAACATAATATTTTTATATTAAAAATGTAAACTTTACACTAAAATTATAAATGTTATGTTAAAATTCTATTTCAAGATCATATGCTAGCATGCAGAATATTAAGATTTTGAAAGGAATATGGGTGTATATGTTACTATAAAAAAGAATTGATGGATATACTAATGCATGTGATATCAAAGTAAATATATTTAGAATTTATAGACTATCACTGAATTCTGATTAAAAAAACGTTAAATCAAAGGTGTGTTTCTAGTACTGACTTTACTTCCTCTGATCTCTAGTATTTCTCTTTGTGTGGTATATTTTATTGTGATATTGCATATTTTATCAAATGGATCCTTGAACTTATGTAGTATATTATGACTTAAGAGACAGATACACAGCTTCTTCCAGCAAGTCATCACAATTGTGCTGTAATAATGAATGTTAATGCAATGATCAACTAAACAGCAGTAGCAAGCATCTCTGCAAACTAGGCTTTTGGGTACATGGAGTGGCAGGCATGGAGTACAGGAAGTCTGTATTCTAGAAGCTTGATGTAGAAGAATTAGGTCTTAGCTTGGATGTGGGATCTGGAAGCCAGCTATCAAACGGACTCTCAAATTACAAGCTTTTCAGATGGAAAGGATGAGTTATTCTAACTGAAATAGAGAAAGTATGATGGTTGAGGATAACTGGAACACTGAAATTGTGTTTGAAGTGCCAGACAGAATGTAAGCCTTCCTTGTATTCTCATTCTGACAGTGCACACTTTCCCTCTGTATTTTGGTGAGTTAGTTCTTCTGCTCTCTCTGGAGCTTCATAGTAAAAAAGTTAATTTACTTCTTTGGCAGTTGATTCAGTAAAATCACTGTCACAATGTCTGCATTATACTGCCTAATTTTTTTTTCTGCAATACTTGCTGCCTTTTTGGTATAGAGTAACAGTAAATTTTTTGACAGATGATTAATAAGACTACTGGAAATTACATCCTTAATATTTTAGAATTTGTTTTCTGATATGCTGGCAAGTCTTAACCACAATTACAGAGATGGTCTTTGTTTTGAATACTTTTTGTGACACAAAATATAGCAAGGATGCAAAGTTGCACTCAGCACTAAAGTCTCTGATTAAGTATTTTATTACTAGAATGTTTAGTTCTTATACCTTAGAAAGCAACTGTCTTATAGTCCTATATTAGCAGCAAAAAGTAGATATTCTTAAATAAACTGTGGATTAATTAATTGAGCTCAACTACGAAACAGTTGCCCAATAATAATTTCTTTAGTTTATCCAATGCTACTCCTATGCAAAAATATTTTGTTTCTTCCCCAGTTTTCTTCTGTATTTCAAATGTCATTTTGTTGCTTTTGTCATTCAGTCTGTGTATCCATATTTGAGGTGCATTTCAATCCATCATATTCTATAAAGGCACCTGTGATGGCTTATCCTGTGCATAAATCTTCAAAATTGCAAATAAAGTAAGGCAATAGGGGTCAATGTCTTTCATAGCAATGATCACTGTGGCATAGTTACTGTGAAATCCATCTCGTATGATCTACTCTTGGTGAAACATGGCTTCTGGAGAGGCACATATCCTTGATTTGAAAGTATCAGGAGAAAGCGTATGCATTCACTTTTTTCAGTTTATTTTCCTATAGGTGTTCCCTTTCAACCAATTGGCTTTGTCTTATATATAGCTTATTTTGCTTCACCCTTAAGCAAAGAAATAGAAAAACTTCTAATTTGTATGCACATGTTACATAACACATCTAGAATCATGTTGGTTACTAACATTAGCAGCTTTGGTATGACCAGAATTGTAAGTTTGCAGAATCAGTGCATGAGACCATTTGATTTTCTTAAATTATCTCTGTTTTATTTGTTTGGTTTTTAATATATACGCATAAACCAAAATGTAGAAGTGCTAAATATTTTCTAATATTGCATGTTTTAATTTGGGTATCTATAAATGTTATTGCCCTTTGGAAATTTTGTGACTCCTTAAAGTGACTTGATTTCTGAGGTTATCCCAATTACAAACTTGCAGCAGGTATGAATGAAAACAGTAGAATATGACCAAGTTTATCGTTTAAAGAAAAACTCAGACTGCTTTCTGCAGAGCTACTTCTAATTTATAGCACTGCAAATCAGACCCCAACTTGAACAGATGGTAATAATTATTAATGGTAAATACATTTAATGAAAATAAAATAGTAGAAGACTGTGTAGCAACAAATCACCTGAGGAAGTCATGGAGATTAAATTTATTTCATTGTCTAAGAATCTCTTAGTGTTGAAGTACCTGCTTCCAGATGTATTATACATGTTTGCAGATTTTAGATGCTTTGTTCTTGATGGTAAAATGGAACTGAAAGTTAGAGCTGGACAGAAAATTATTTTCCCATCCCCAAAGAATTTTTTTAATATTTCAACATTTTTCCCAGACTAAACCAGGATGAAAAATTGGACTGTCAAAAGAGTTCAAGAACTGAAATTAAAAGATAAAGAACAGATTTTGTATACGAAACAATAAATACAGTTTTCAAGGGCTTTTCAGCTTAGGAGACATATCTATGTCTCTCTATGATAGCTGCTGAGAAGGTAGATAGGCAATTATTCATTGCTTCAAATGAAAAAAATTTTGGGAGTGTGAAATGAAGTTTGCAAGTGGCATAAAATAAATAGTTACACTTTAAATGCTTCATTATAAGATGCTGTAGAAGCTAAATGTTGCATATATTAAAAAAAAAAAAATTGCATCCTGGAAGAAAATTATCCATGCTTATTAAATGTTTGGTAGTCGTTGAGCAATAAAATCCTGCATTTCAAAAGGTAGTCTGAAGAAGCAAAACTGTGTGTTTTTATACTCTCTCCTAAGGATTTGCTATTCAATACTTTTCATATGACTTAACACAGATACATACTTTTGCATTTTTATGTTTATCATATGTAAAATGCACTCACACAGATGAACACTAAAATAATATCAAATTAGATTGTTTCCTTCTGCTAATTTTGAAAAAAAAATATTTATTAGAAAGTCTATGCAATGTTTTTCTTACCTTCTAAAAATAAGATTCTCTTAATCATGAAAAAATGTAGTCTTTTGCTTTGAGAAAATGTTGTAACAGAACATTTCAGAATTTCAAAAAACAATGCAAATAGTGGTGATGGAAATTTGCCAGTTTTCCTTTCTGGTAAACTGTATCAGTTTGGTTAAACTGGTATTTCTAAGGAAAAAAAATAATAACAAGATTATTATAAACCATTTCTGGGTTTAGATTATGGAGCAATTGTTAATGTTTTAGCAATTATTTTGAATTTTAAAAATCCTATTGTTCTAATGAAAGCATACTGAAACTAATAGTAGACACTGGAAGAGAACCTTGTCTTCAGGGCATTTTTTATGTTAACACATGGCTGTGTCATGACTCAATGCTCTTGATTACCTAGATAACAAATCAGAAGACCTATGAACATGTTAGAAATGTCTTCTTTGGATAATGGAATCAAAAGGCTTTGAAGTCTGAGACTAAACTTGTGCTGAGGCTTTAAATTCAGCACACATATTCGCATATATGGAACATCGCTCCTGAGTGTGTGTGCATTCTGTGTTTGAATAGGTGAAAGAATATAAACTGTACTTTTGTATATGTCTGTGTTAAGCCAACAGAGGGTAGAATCTAGGATGGGTAAGCTGGGAAGAGTACAGAGAGACTGACATCATATGAAAACACCAAGCTTTGTGTGGTGTGGTCACCAGTTGGAGGGAATGGATGCCATCCAGAGGTACCTGGACAGGCTTGAGAGGTGGGAGCTTGCAAACCTCATGAAGTTCAACAAGGCTGAGTTCAAGAGGCTGCACCTGGGTTGGGGCAATCACAAGCAGAAATACAGGATGGATGGAGAATGGATTGAGAGCAGACCCGCTGAGAAGGGCTTGGGGATGTTGGTGGATGAGGGCCTGGACACGACCTGGCAATGTACCCTTGCAGCCCAGAAAGCCAATAGTGTCCTGGGCTGCATCCAAAGCAGCGTGGGCAGTAGGTCGAGGGAGGGGATTCTCCCCCATTACTCTGCTCTCATGAGACCCCCTTGAGTACTGGATCCAGCTCTGGGACTCCCAACATAAGAAAGACATGAACCTGTTAGATTAAGTCCAGAAGAGGGCCATGAGGATGATCGGAAGGATGGAGCACACTCTGGAAACACTGGACAAATAGGCAAACACAACTGCTGAGTCGGTAAATTGAGGCAATTGTGTAGGATAAAAAAATTTCCATATGTGATTTTACTGATGCTGCCACTTCTGGAATAGAAGAATTTATCCAAATGATGTCATTATCTTTAAATAGGCGTTTTTAGGCTATTATTCACCTCATCTCAAATGTACAAAGCACGCTGTGAGTCACACATGAAAAGGAGCCCTCATGACTATAACAAGAGCTTAGTGTGACTACTTGCAGGGAGCCATCTGGGTTGTACTTTAACTGAGAGCAATCCCACCCCCTCTGTCTTGTTTTGGAGTGTGTGGTCCACACTGACTGTTTGCCATTGAAGAGTGTTCATGGAAGAATGATTAGAAAGCAAATGGAATGATTTAACTGTGCAGCACTCAAAGCACTCTGTTTCACTTGCCAAAGAGCAGCACAGGGACGGGGAAATAGCCATTTGAATGTAGCAAGAACAATCAATGAAACTGTAATGGCTGGAAGTCACACTTGGATAAGAAATAAGGTGCATATTTTTGCCTACAAGGATGACTTATTATAGGAGAAATGCATAGATGTTGTCGGTATCTGGGCTTTTTTCACCGACATTGCATGACTTGAGGTATTTTAAGATCTTTCTGCTTCAAACAAAAATTAATTCAAAGATGTTTTCGAAGTCTCCTTCTGATAGGAGATTGTTAGATTTAAGAAAAACTCTTTCTGATATTATAATTCCTTAAATTTTGAATCCACCTATAAAACAAATGTAAATATTAAAAAATTATTCAATAATACCAGAAGACAAGTGAGGAAAATCTCAAAAGTAAGATCTGTTTTCACAAGTCATTATCTATCACCAGTACCTGATACAGTGAGTTTCTAGACTCAGCATCAAACACCACCACCAAGAACTGGGCAAGTAGAGATGGTTTGTTCAGCTTCTGAGATGTGAATGTAGTATTAAAGTAGCTTTTACCTACATCAGGTGTCCTAATATATAGGGATACCATCAGAGAATAAGCAACTGTTGGGAAACAGAATTTGACTTCAGAGACCAGCCTTGAGTCATGAGTTTGTATACTGAAAATACTCTTGCATTATACAGTGAAGTTGAACATGTTTCTTTAGTAAGATTTTAATGCTGCAAAATAGCAGAATTAATAAAAACCCCTGAATCACAATAACTCATAGTCCTGTTTTAGAGTTTATACTACAGTTTACCAAAATTATTTGAGATGCCAGAAGTATTCCCCATTTTTCTTCAGGACATTGTGGCTTTCCAAGCCCTAGAATACGTTCTCCCTAATTAGGTAGCTATCCAAAGGTCACATGAAATTTGTAGGATTTGGATAATCGGTCTCTTTAAAACTGGCTGGTAGTTTCATGGACATAAAGCAATGTTCAGAGAAAGCAGAGGAATCCCATCCTCTTCAAGGTGCAGGGGATTACAGCTAGGAGAGGATTTACCAGGGGACTACAGCTAAGAGGGCTATGACCTCTCCATTAGCGAGCACAGAATAACACAAACACGGTGCAGCATGAGGAGGGAGCCGTCCAACGACACAGCCCCCTCCTGGCTCCCTCATCATTACTGTGGCAGTGATACAAAAAAAAATCATGTTTTAGGCAGAAAATGAGCCATGAGTTTGGATAGCATTGATTATTTAGCGTATTAGCAGAGGGCAGAGTTTACATGCAGTATCAATTAGAAAATACTTGGCAATGAAAACAAGGCCAAAGGCCTCTCTGTTTTATGGCCAAATCCTGCTCACTTTCCTCATATGAGTAGCTCTAATGAAGTCAGCTTGAGCTCAATGATTTCACTCCAATCCTTAAATCTCTTACAAGTTGAAGCTAAAATTTGAAAGTATTTTAAAGGGAAACTTTTAACCTCTGTCCCTAGTTACAATTTTGGCTGCTTCCTTTATCATCCTCTTCTCAGATCATCTCTATCCAAAAGTTCTAAAAAATCCCTCCAGATATTTTCTTCTTATTCTTTTTCTTTAAATACTATAATTCGTGTTTATTTCCCTTAATTCTGTTACAGGTTTCTTAGAAATTCAGTGTCATAGTGATCAGAGCTGCTCTTTGAACTTTCCCACAATGTTGCAGGATTCAGAAATACTGAAGGCAGTCTCAGATTTTCTGTTAAAAGACATATTTCAGCCCCCTTTCAGTAGGTTGAGCTGTGCCAGCAAAGGCAGTGGTTTGTCAGAGAACTTTTCTAGGGTAAGAACGGTCTGGAGTGGAAAAGATGAGCTGTGTGATGTGCCTTTGGTGCATGGTGTTACTGGGAGGGTGCAAGTACTCCTTCACTAGCAAGGACCTTTACACGAGGTTGTAATGGTTCAGGGCACGTTTGTTCTTTGTCAGCCTTGTAACTGACCAGCTCTCTGAGCACCCTGCGTGTGAATCCCCACAGTGGGGCAGTGCCTGTCCTGCCCCCGGGTGAGGGCAGTTCTCCTGCTGCTATTCTGCTGCTGCCACTCCGCTGCTGCCTCCTCTCTATGCAGTCAGAAGAGTGTCACTTAACATCAAATCATGGAATGGTTTGTGTTGAAAGGGACTTTCAAGATCATCTAGTTCCAACCTCTCTTGCCATGGACAGGGCAATGTCCGCTAGACCAGTTTGCTCAAAGCCCTGCCCAACCTGGCCTTGAGCACTTCTAGGGGTGGGGCATCCACAGCTTCTCTGGGCAACCTGTTCCAGTGCCTCACCACTTTCACAGTAAAGAATTTCTTTTTAATATCTAATCTAAACTTTCCCTCTTTCAATTTGAAGCCACTCCCCCTTGTCCTACCACTGCAGGTCCTTGTAAATAGTCCTTCTCCAGCTCTCCTGTAGGCTCATTACAGGTATGGGAAGGTGCTCTAAGGTCTGCCCAAAGCCTTCTCTTCTCCAGCTAAACAACCCCAGTTCTCTCAGCCTGTCATCATAGGAGAGGTGCTTCATGGCTCTATGCATCTTCATGACCCTCCTCTGCACTCACTCCCACAGGTCGTGTCCTTATCTCCTGTACCATTGTTCACTTTTACCAAGGAAAGAAGAGGCCAGAGATAATAACAATGTTGTTTCTTCTCCTTACTCCGGGTTAGCAAAAGTTTGTCAATGGCTCTGATTGCTCATATTAATCATGAATAGCAATACAAATTTCACCTTTAAGTTTGCAACTGATTCAAATGACTTTGACTGTCTTTGACATCTTCCTAATACTTGGCTTATTGTGTAACTGTTCTCTGTGATTTCTAAAATTCTTCACACAAGCTTTTAGATTTAAGGAGGAGTGAGCAGTGGGACAAATTATTTTGTTGAGGTAATGTAGGAGAAAAAAAAATCTGATTAAGTCTCTTGTACCATGCATTTGTGTTTTGTGTTATCTGTTATATACAAAAATTTTGCAAACCTTCACTTGGGCTTTGGATATTAAATTCTGTGTGGTAAAGAAAGTAATATGTCACTAGAAGACTAAATATAGCAAAAAAAGATTCAAACATCCCTTTTATTTCCATTGAAAAAATCATTCATTAAGTCTGAAGTATTTTTGAAAAATAATTTAGCTGAAATACTGGTTTTGGTTGGGCATGTTTCTTGCTCTAAATAAGTTAGAAAAAAATAGTTAATCCATACCAGAATTTCAAGGTTTCTTGCAGTTGGGTTGCTTGCTTGAACTATGGGAGAAAAAAATACAGATTGTATAGAACAAGGACCTAAATAATCTGGGTGCCCTGAAATCATGTTTTTGGAGAAATAGAACTTTTCTGGTTTGGGTTTGTTTTGGTTTTTTTTTTCAATCCTGCTTTCCTTCTGTATCAAAAGTAATACACTGCCAAATCCTTGCCATTTTGGAGGATCAGGGCTGTTTCCCAGCTTTTCTAGCAGCCTGATCTCTCATCACAGTAACTGAGACCACATTAATCTCAAAAGTACATGTCTGGCTCTAAAGACTCTCTGTAAAGTACTTTCCTCAAAAACCTCTAATGGCTTCCCAGCTCCTAAAAATTTGGGTCTTGGCACTGCTGTTTCTGAGGCCTATCTATCAGCTGGATACTGACCCGAAAGGGAACTCTCAAACATAATCCTCTACCCAGAGACAGGAAACAGAGAAGTTCATGCTCCATGGTAATTTTTCTTCTTCTAAGCATTCCATGTAGTGGCAGGTGTTGTCTATCTTATTTTACATGCCAAAAAAACACCGAGGAGTTACAGTTTGACTTGCAATGCTACTAAGATGTCTGAAGTCTTTGCACCTCTAGAACAAAGAAGTCTCATCTGTTTTGTCTTATCAGCTCCTTCTAACGCATCACCATCTGATAAAAATACTTCTTCAAATATTGTACATGTAGGTAGCATGGGCTGTATGTGTTTAGTTATTTCTTTTTTATCTCATAGCTGATAGGTAGGCTTAAACACATTTCTTAAACACGTTTTTTTACAGCTTTTGAAATTTAAATGCTGTGAAATCTGTCTGTTGTTCTTGCAGTCTGTAAACTCTTAAAAGGTATCAGTTGCTACATATTGGCTTAAAAAACCTTGAGCCTTTTCATCGCATCAATAAAAGCATTTCCAACCTGACAACAAAGTAATTCTTTGGACAAAACTCCATTTTGTTGCATATATCTGTTATGCCGCCCAAAAATTCATTTAAGCATTTTTTTCCTCCTCATTTGCTTAAAATGGCTTCTCCTCAAGGAGACCAAGAAGAAAGTTAGGTTTCAAAATAATTTAAGTCTGAATGTTCTTTATATTACTTCCACTCTGGAGCCCGGTCTCCAGCCAAGTCAAGACTAGACTGCTTCATGCTGCTGAATTTAGTTCATCCTGATTATTCAAATCTGAGTAATTAGCTGCAGTAATCATCAGCCCTTACAGATCCTTTAAAATGGTATAAATCTGGAATAAACCTCTATCAATTTAAAAAGTCTAGGCCTGAAGTTATATGGTTGAGATCAAAATAAAGTTCATAATTTTATGCATTTTTCATGTTTACTTTGTTTCCCATCTCATCAGTGTGGAGCTGTGTTAATGCTGATGTAAAAAATCCAACATGCCCTGATATATATTTCTGATAGATACAGATTTACACCCTGTATGTGCGTGGGTGTGTGTGTGCGGTTATTTCCTTGGTTTTTGAAAGGGTGATGTTAGATTTGGTATGAATTCATTTTTCTTCTGCAGTACATGTTATTTCGGACACTTATATTTTAGAATTGAAAATCCTTACAAAAGGGAATCAAGCACATTCTAATAAAAGCAAAAATATTCAGGAAAATAGAAAGGAGAAATGTGCTTTAAGCCATGGCAATTTTTTTTTTTTGGTTTTGATATATTTGGTTTCAGGGCTGTCTTCATAGAAAAGACTAAATACTCTAAGTCTCCTTCTTATGTCTCTTCCTTGACCTTAATTGTGAGTGAATGAGCCCCAGGGACACTGGGAATAACAATTCCATTTAGGGGAGAGGGAACAGAAAAAGGAAATACCGTTTCACAGGTGTTGAAAAAATCTGAGCCTGAGGCTAGCTCACATACATTCTCAAAAGAAAGGGGATCCCACAGTGAATCACCCAGATTCTCACAGTACTAAAGAATACAGAACTGGAACCAGGGAATATCTGGGGAAGAATCCAATTTTCAAAATAAAATGTTGGTTTAAATCAGCTGTAGTGGTTGGTTTGAATAATTCATTTAATTTTGACCAGCATGTGGATTCTGTTGCAGAAATGTCATTGTTCCTTTTTATACATGTGGATTAAAGCACAGCTTTTTTCCTGCTCCTGCAGGTACCTGTTAAACTGTTTGTTTGTTTGTGCTCTGTGGGCTTGGGTCGCACTGTGCGTGTGCTGGGCGTGGTGGTCAGTCTGTCTCAGTGCTGTACGTCAGTACAAGCGGTGCAGTCATGCTGCTGCAGTGTTGTTAGACCACCTCCAAATGCTTCCTCATGGGGAGAAGAGGTTACCGCACCACATGTGCATCCAGAGCGAGCAGCAGCTGATTGTGACACCGAGGAGTAAAGGCAGGCTTGTGGGAATGTGAAGGATGCACCACCTCAGGCACCAGTTGAACACGTACTTCCAGAGTGGCAGCTGTAGCCAGAGCCTGGCTACGGATTGGTTGTGCCCTCCGGCATGAGTGCACAGCATAATAAGCCATGAACATGTGCAAGTTCTGGTTTCATTTCTGCTCCCTCTCCTCTTACTGCGGGAGGGCAGAAAGGAAATAGAGAAGAGGGAGGAAAAAGCCACAACACATATCTTCTGCAGCTTTCCCAGCAGCAGTAGGCAGCTAATGCTACATTTTTCTCAGTAATACCAATATGCAATGCTACTGGCTTGGGAAGTGTGGCTGGACAGCTGCCTGGCTAGGGAAGGGATCATCTCCCTGTACTCAGCACTGGTAAGTGCGCACCTTGAATGCTGTGTTCAGTTTTGGGCCCCTCACTACTACTTTATCTCATTAGCTGATGAAGGGTCTGGAGCACAGATGTAATGGTAAGCAGCTGAGTTTAGACTGGAGACCTTATTGCTCTCTACAACTACCTGAAAGGAGGCTGTAGCCAGGTAGGTGTCGGTCTCTTCTCTCAGGTAGCAAGCAATAAGACAAAAGGAAATGGCCCCTATTGCATCAGGGGAGATTTAGATTGAGCATTGGGAAAAATTTCTCCACTGACAGGATTGTCGAGAATTGGAATAGGCTGCCCAGGGAAGGGTTTCTCTGGAAGTACTTAAAAGTTGTGTAGAGGTGGTACTTAGGGACATGGTTTAGTGGTGGACTTGGCAGTGTCAGATTTACAGTGGGACTCGATTATCTTAAAGGTCCTTTCTAGCCTAAGCAATTCTGTGATTCTGTGACCCCATATTAGTACTCACAGCACAGAAACAGTGCACCCATACTGAAGGAGGTCATCCTGTCAGAGGGTCACAGGGCTCTTCCCTGGTTGAGGTCAGCTTTTGGCTTTCACAGCTGAGGCTTGGTTGCACTTTTATGTTTACTACTTCTCTCACTGACTTTTTCCAATGCTAAGGAAGGCCAGTGCCAAGACGGCAGCAGACAACCGGGGCTCAGACCTGAGCATCAATTCAACAGTCTAAAATAAATGAAGAACATGTGTTTCAAGTCCAGCTGGGCATCACAATTAATGTTACTATTTCTCTTCCTAGGTTTTGATTAAAGTAGTAATTTTTTCCCCTTCTGACTTTTGTAGTTTTAGATTTAGAGCTTTTGTATTCTCTTCTGTTCTATATGTTTTAAGTTTGAAACAAAAATCGATCACTTCACTGCTATTTTGATTCTCTTAGCTCTCAGGGAGATCATCTCTACCTCTCTTTCCTAAATCAGACTAAACTGGAAGCAGCTTTTTATTCAGTGACTCAATTTTGCTGTATTCTTTTCCAATGTTCCAAGTGTAGCTTTTTGCTTTGGGTATGTCATAAAATGTATATGTAAAACATGGAAAGAATATCTCCTTTTAAAACAATACAATATACTGCAGTTAATTAAATCAATGTCAGCTTTCCAACTGCATGATCTGAGCTGACCTGTATCAAATGAATTAGAACAGCAGCCCTTGTGATGGACTTTGGCATGCTGTCATTGATTTATTTCCCTGTGGTCTTTCTAAACCTTTAGGGAGGTTTATGGGAGGTATTTCAGAAAAATCAGTGAACCCATCAATATGAGACAGAGTAAGTATAGTAAAAATAGTGTTTAGGTTAGGAATACCAGCTGATTTATTTAATAAATCAAAGAAACAATCTAACTCAGTTGCCTCCAGCATTTATCCTTCAGACATCATATATCCTTCTCTTGTCTAATTTAATTTTTCTCCTTGTTTCTATTTGACAGAAATACAAAATTTATAACAGAATACCTAGGTGGGGAAAGCTGAAATTCAAATGTATAGCACACAACATGATCCTCTCTATGGAAAACAGATAAGGAGTTGGCAATATCTAACATGTGGGTAATGATATTCTTGGCAGCTAGAGGATTTTACAGAATTAGAGGGGCTTCTACCAACCTTCCCATCCCTAATGCACTGGGTCAGTGTCAAATTCTGATAGTCTTAATCCACTCTGGTCTGGCACACTGCTCCTTCAGTACACAGGAGCTGCAGGCAGGTAGAAGATAGGTACTCTTGAAAATGACGGTAGTAATTTCTGACATTACCCTCAGGGATACATGGGCCATGAAATCATGGGGGAGAGGTTCTCTGCCTTCAGGATTTCTCCAACTTATGCATCACCTGGTGTTCTCCCTCTGGAGGTTTTCCGTGTCCATATATCACTCACAAAAGAAACTGTTCCTGGCCTCCGTAATTCCATCACAGAAACTTTTTAGTGTTCCTGGGTGTTTGTGTAAGAAACCTCTGAGCACATCACCAAGCCTGAGAAACTACTAAAGCAAAATGGGTGCCAGAGATCAAGAGGACTCTGGAAAGCATTGAGGGTTTTAAAATGACATGATCATAATTACTCTGAAGCCTTCATGTTTTCATTTCTTTAATTGGAAGGTGATCCCTGTCAGTGAGACGGACTCCACATTTTCAGATTGTTTGGCTATAAGCTAGGAGAGATGGCGGTGTGTTATTGTTATGGCTAATTCTGCTCATGTATCAGAGTAATGGACAGAAATACAAGGAAATGGCATTGCCAAGTTTCAAATAAATGATCAAGGCACTTTCTTCTCTTAACATGCTTACTTGGATGACCCATTTGAACTGTTCCTTCAAGTGAGCTGTAGTGTCAAGCAACCATGACCTTTTCTGAGAGTGGTGGGAATTAAAGGAAATCACTCTGCTGTTTGGTCTTTGGAAATTCATAGTGCATTCTCTACACTGCGATAGTATTATAATGTAATTTAATATTATTTAATACCTTATAGAGAAAGCAAAAAAAGCTTAATTCAAAATTAACTATTCTGTTCCCCAAGCAGGAGATAGCCGGATTAATATTGTCCACCATTACACTGTTCCTGGGAGATACCTTCTCTCCAGATACAAAGATCCTGGGTTTCCATGCAGATTAGGTTTTTTTAAATCTGGATAGGACAGAAATATTGAGCTGTGTAGTGAATCTTCAGCTCAACATCAACGATATCCAGGAAGTTTGAACTAGCTTTCTGGACACTACATACTAAGACTGCAAGAAAACCTTTGGCAATTTCAGACCCAAAATCTGCCTTATTTTTTTATTACATCAGAAAATATCATCTACAGTTATATTATCTGGATCAGGTTCTAAAGTCCAGATGGTTATGAAAAAGCTTCCTTTATAATGAATGAAAATGATATCTAAATGCTTGTTCAAGATGCTATGGACATTTTGGTGACATTTAAAACCAGCAAGCGTATTATCACTTGGAGCATTTTATTCCAAGAATAAAATGAATGACATCAGAGTAGCATTTCTGGCTGGCATGACACTAATGGTTAGCTGTTTCACGAAGTTCAGAGTTCCATCATGCAGTACAAATAGTGAGTGAGAGCTGCAGAGCATTTTATTGTCAAGCAATGGAGACACCCTCACCACTCTACAGGCAAATCTGTTCAAGATTTCGCCATTTCCTCAGTGTCTGCCTCCCTGCAGGACTGGGGAGCTTAGACCCAGGACTGCATTGGCTACAGCAGGGGGAGCTTGCACCATGGACATGTTCCTCGAAAAAGCAGTCAAAAGGACAATTGCCTATGTCCCATAACAGATCTGTAGCAGATGTATCAACAGATGGGGCACTAAGGGCCTGGCAAAACTGACAAAAATTTTTGCTAAACCTTGGGTTATACTGCCGCTATCTAGCATGAAATGGTTAAACTCTGACACTGATATGCTCATCTCATACATTAAGGAGGCATAGAAAGAACATTACATTACTCTCTGAAATATCACAGCTGTGTTTATTTAGATTTATTTATGTGAACTTTATTTAGAAGTGCATTTCTTTAGTTCAATTTATATGAACTTACTTAATAAGCTTTTTGCCTTCATCAGACATCTCATCGGAAGACGGTGCTCATGGGATACCATATACCAAACAACTTCTTATTTCTCAAAACACTTTCAGCTGCTAGCAGGGTAGCTCTACATACTGACACACAAAAAATGCATTGCCATTTTCAGGGTTTAAGGTCATAATAGTAGTCTCCATAGCTGCATGTACACTGTTCAGAAGATGTGTTTTGGATTGCTGTAACTTGCCTGCAGCAGGACTCACTGCAAATGCTGCATTCACTTCCTTCCCAGCACATGCTTCATAGTCTGTTACCACCCACTGCTCTTGGACAGTTCTGGCCTCTTTGTAGTAAGAAACTGCAGTCATTGAATACCTCTGAGTGTTTGCTTACCTAAGCAAACCCTTTTCCTGTGAGTGGCCCTAGTGATCTCTGCACTGAGGAAAACAACTCACTCATTCTACCACCTCCTACCATTTTGTGATTTCCTCTGGTTTCCTCCAAGCACTTCTGTTTTCTCATACTGTACACTCAACACAGATTAATCCTCTTTACCAACCTTCAAATGTCTTCTATCTCACATGCTGTCACGAGCAGTCCCTCCAGAGGGAAATTCCTGTTAAATATCCTTCTGAGTAAGTAGCTGTGTGTGATCATGTTCTACAGGAAACTATGGGGAAAATATCAGATCTGGGACCTGAATTCCTGATCTGAGTAGATCTTCTAAGTTATCCAGGTGGTTGAAAGTGATTTATTTTCCCTTTTACTTTCCTGAGTATCTGCAGGGTACCAGAATACAAATCCCACTATAAGTTAGCGTCTCAGGGGTACCATATAGTCTTTCATTAAGAAAGGATAGCTGGTGTATGACTTCTGTGAATTGAACTGGAGGCTTTATAGTGCTTCTTGTAGTTCGTACTGCTTGGATAACTGTGCTGAGAAAAGATTCTTTGGTGCAGGAATATAAAAGCGTGCTTAATCCAGGCATTCATTTAGGCCTTAGAACTGTGTAAAAAAATAAATTATTGATAACTCTTGACATTTTAAACTAGAATATGACTCGATGTATGGAGACCGTGTCTTTTTCATCAGGGCTATCCACAAAGATTAAAAGATGAGCTTTTAAACTTTAATTGCTGTTGTTTCTGCTGCCAATAAAGCAAAATCCCAGGAAGAACATAAATTAAAATAATTTGAAAGAGAGTAATTTGAATCTTTAGCAAAAAGATTCTATCAGAACAGGGGGACAACTCCACTTTTTATGTTAAATTTTTCCGTACATGGTAACATTGGTATGCAAAAAAAGAGTTATGATGAGTCATAGGAATGATTCATTCAGTCCCAGTTCTGGCTACAAGAAAATGTGGATAGCATGTATTTTAGTGTCAGCAGTAGTTTGGATAACAGAGTATTTGATTTAAAAAAGAATGATATAGAAACAAGGGGAGAAGACAGCTGCAATGCCAATATATTATGTCATTTTTAGTTGAGTTTTTTAAGAAAGTGATATATGTGGTCATGTATCCTGTACCTCTCAGCCTTCTTCTGTTCCCTCTTTTCAGTAAATAGTGGTAAATAAAAACTTCTTCATGTCTTTTTTGCTGGAAATACTTTAATGTTTTTCATCTGACAAAGGAAAATGCTTATATTGAAAAAATAGACTTACTTGAAAAATAGAGATAAAATATGAAGAATAACCACAGAAACACAGGAGCAGAAGAAAATAGGGCAAGATGTGCCCTTTGCAATTGCATGCAAGCACATTTAATTACACCAAAAGAAACCACCCCGACAGCTCCCAAGCAGAGAAATCCCTATGGCCCTGTGTTACTCTAGTTTCATTTTAAAAGAACAGGGAAGAGCAGAACCCTCTGAAACTTCTGCAATGAGCTTTTCGAAACAGAGTATAACGCACCTCTTAAATTTCCTTCAAATTCTGTCTTAAACATGAGAAAGGAGAAGTTAGTTGAATTAAATTAAGGACCTGGATTTGTACAGTTTTGAGGAGGTGGGTATAAACTGGACATATTAATTTATAGGAGACAGAAAAATCATTGCTGTCTGCTACAGACCTCAGTTCATATTTTATACTAAAAATACTGGAATTTTTTCCCTAGCATGTGTTAGGGCTGCCAGAAGATGATGAGGTCTCTGACAAGGTCTTCAGTTGAGGTTTAGCTGACTGAAAGGCATATGGAGAGCTACTGGCTACGAAGTGAGACATCGCTGACCAGGACAGATAACTGTGGGAAGCTGGCCAAAGCTACAGAGTGCTGTGACTTTTCCTGGATTTCACATCTGTACAAAGAGTTTATGTGAAAAATGACCACATTTCACAAACAATTGAAGAGGGGTGTCAATTACCTTCTCAGGGCCAGTCTCTTGCAAGGCCAGCAGTACCTGGGTCGTAATATCACTTATGCCATATAAAGCATTCAGCCTGGGATATTCTATGATTCCATTATGCTCAAACACAGGAAACACTCTTTAAACATAAGAAAAAAATTATTTTTCCCATGAGGGAGATTAGACACTGGAACAGGTTGCCCCAACAGGTTGTGGAGTTTCTGTCCTTGAAATTCAAAATCCATCCAGATGCAGTCCTGAGCAGCCTGGCCTGGCTGACCCGAGTCTTAGACTGTTGGACCAGATCATCTCCAGAGGTGCCACACAACCTCAGTGGTTCTGTGGTTCTGTGGAAGGATTCTGAACTGATTTGACACTTTTGTACCTGCCCAGTTGACCTGCATGTTTAGTCTTTATAAATGTCAGCTCACTTGGCTCACACTTGGATGATGTGTCATTTTGATATAGTCTGAACATACATGAGGATATGTTTTCACTCATTAAAACTGCCATAAATACAATTTGAAAAATCCAGTATTTTCAACTGGATGGAGCAATTTTTAGTCAAGAGGACTGGAATGTTTATTATTGCACAAATACTCCTATGTCAGATATAGGTTTGCCATATTTCTGAATTTTTTCCTTTCCATGTGACATATCAGGTGCAAGTATATTTGGGAAATTTTTATGTAAGCCCTTGGAAAGCCTCAGAGAAGACCTTCAGTCACTGTAAAAGCAAGGAATCAGTTGCACCAGTAGCTTTCAGCTACAAACAATACCCACTAGTTTTCTTCTCTTACTTCATAAAGTATTTAATGTTTTCAGAGTTTTTGTATTCATTGGATGTATTTTCTTCATCTGATATCTGAGCAGAGTAAGGCCATATCATCTTTTCACCTTTTTGTACTTTCTGGCTCACTTTGGAATAGTTTTCTATATGAGTTACTATACCCTGTGAGTTAGGTTAGAGGTGGGCTAGGAAAAGGTTGGAGGCTACACTGACATGTATAAGAGTGATGCAGATGACATTGGGGTCACACAGAATTATCTGTGGTGGCACTAGGTGCTTTTCTTTCTAGGCAACTGAGCGAGGCCTAGGATAAATGTCTTCTGTCCTGTTTTCTTTTTGGTGATATTTGGTTGGAAGCTGATGGCCTCAGGGAATAGCATTTTGGATGGTGAGAGCTTTCCAAGTGAATCTGAGAATGTGAAAGATCCTAGGTCCTAATTCTTGAACAGTTTCTGGAGTTTGAATTCTTTTTAGCCCAAGGTTGGCCTTATCACTTTTTTAAAGAAAGCTAAGTTGGTCATTGTAAAGCAATGCAGACCTAAGTTCAGTGATGGATTAAATGTTTGAGGAGCATCAGAATAGTTTGCTTTAGCTGGGGCATGTTGAAGTGCCTGATTTATCTTAACATATTCATTTGTTGAAGTTTAAGGATGGCAGTGGCAAATGAATTAGTTGTAGCACAGCCTCTGCAACTGTAGAAAATTAATCTTTCTTGCAGTATTTAGAGTGACAATAATCTGTCTGGATAGCTAATTCTCTATCTTCCCACACAAAATCAATTCTGCATTAAATGGAGATAAATAAAATATCTTTAACTTTTAGTATGAATTTTGGGAAAGTGGGCTGAAGATAAGGTTATTGTGTTATTCTCCTCTTCAGACTAGGATAGCACCAGTATTTTGAATCTCTGTGAGTTAGAATGTGTCCCTGGAGCCAGCTGGGTGTTCGTTGTGAGAAGTGCATAGGATTACGATGGTCACATTTTGAAATAAAGAGATACAACATGGCCACTGTGGGAAGTTATATCAAGTCTGTGACCATTTCATGGCAGCAGCTTTTATTAGCAGAATCACTGTGATCTCAGCATCTTCAGCTCAACTACAAAGAGTTGGGAACTAGGAGGAAGCTATAACTGCAGTCTGCAATTGGCTGGTCTTACACCAGTCTTCTCTTTCATAATAGTGAATCTTTTGATATCAGCTCCCTCTCAGGCCTTTTTGCTCCCTTCAATCCACTCTAACTTTATGATTTGGCACTTACCTTTTTTTTTCTGATGTTTTCATTAGTGTTCAAGAAATTCTACCTATTTTTAAGTTGAAGATGAAAGCAACTGATCTAAAAATCTCCACTGATTTCTTTATGTAGCTCTTACAAGATGCTGCTCAAGGTAAGGATTGAATCTGCTGACTCCCATATAAGTACAGCACTATCTATTACTGTAGGTGCCAAATGGCACAAATGGCACAAATCACCTCTGTGGTCTTAATCTGATAAAAATGCTCTGTAAGAGACAACTACAGTCAAACAGACAATCAAATCCCTCACTAGAGAACAATCAGGAAACCTCACAGGAGCTTGGCATGCACATCAGATGTTTACAGTTTTTACACTGAATTTCCTGTTCTCTCCAATACCTCCTGCAAATCCAGTGATTGCCCACGGAGGTGGTGGAGTTGCTGTCCCTGGAGGTGTTCAAGAAATGGCTGGATGTGGCACTTAGGGCCATGATCTAGTTTACAAGGTGGTGATTGGTCAAAGATTGGACTTAATGATCTTGGAGGTCTTTTCCAAACTAAATGATTATGTGATTTTGTGATTTTAACTTTTATGAGTTTATGAAGAAACACCTACCTGAAATTCTGTGAACATCTACAGAAATAAGCCGTTTTTAACTGCTGTAGTTGACAAAGTTCCACTGCAGCAATAAGGCTAACGATTGAGCAAATGACATTTTGACATCTGAGCACTCTACATACTTAGTGCCATGCCAAATATGGCTCTGGTAGTGACACTTCAGAATTCAAATTAAGTAAGTATATGTTCTTGATTTAGGGAACTGATTCAGAGAAGCTGCTGCTCTATTGTTTGCCATCCACCACTATGTCAAGAATGTGCCTGAGACACTGAGACAGCTCTGTCAGAAAGCTGCCTCCAAAAAGACAAGGTCCACCATCAGTGACAAGCAAAAAGACAGTGGAAAAGGGATATAAACTTCTTTATTAAGTCTGAGAATCCTATTTTTAAACTGTAGAGTCTTCCTCATGTGGCATAATCTTGGATGTACTCTTCAAACGCAGTGATAGATGTATTTGTCCAGACTGCTCAGAAGGCAGTTATCTTACTGTCCTTGTTGGCCAATGCCACAGCTTTTCTTAAGGCCAAATAACAGAGTATTTATTGAAAAGATTTTGATGTTGAGGACCTAACCAGCTTTACAAGCAGGACAAGATGAAGATGGTGCTTGTGATTTATTAGCTGAAACCAACAAACGAACCAGCGTAACAAAGAAAGTAGCATGTAACTATCTTAAGAAAAGTACTGCATTCATTTGCCATCACCAGACAATGACCTGGGTAGCTGACACCACTGTTTCAGTTACTAAGATTTACAAGTTTTAATAGAGTTCACACATAGTATGTGTCAGATAAAAAGCCTGGCAAAATGGTAATTGTGTGTTATTCTTGGCTGGAATACTGTCCTCTGTGTAAGGCACAGGACTGGGACTGAGGCATTGTATTAACTTTCATTCTTTCTTATGTTCACCAAATTAGTTAAAGGCAGATTATTTACTCTCCTTGGGCTTCTTTCCTCATGTCTTTGTGACATAAGAAAAATTATACTAATACTATCAGGAGTGACAGGAGGTTAAACTAACATCGCTGAACAAGATTGAATTGCAATATGTAAATACAAAATATTACTATCATTCCACAAACAGAAAATCTTCTGGGTTATGAAATATTTTTGCATTTTCCTCTCTCTTACAACCTGCCAACTTCTGACATTGTGAGAGTTCTAAGGTCAAGCTATACTCCTTTACTCCCCAGTGATGAGGAGCTCAATGGACATGGGCTGAAATTGAATGGATCATCATTTTATGATCTTTTAAGAACATTTATGGAAAAAACCATTTCTAGAAATCCAAAGAATTTTAGAAAAAAAATGCCAGCAGCCTAGAAATAGTCTACTGATATAAAGTAAATTAATAGTCTTAATTTTAAAAAGTTATATTTTTTAATGTAGTGATTCAGATGCAACCCCCCTGCTCAGAAATTCTCTAGAGCTGTGAATTATAGCAAGGAAAAAAAATCAGTCTGTACTTGCTCTGTTTCCTTGTAATGCTCATTCCTTGAGCATTTCCCATGTTGATCTCTGTTAAAAAGTGGACTTGTTGAAGCTAAAAGACCTCCTTGATTCTGGAAAGGGAAGCACTAAAGTAATATGAAAACTTAATTTGGGAGTTAACCCATAAAAAATTAATTAGCTAGTCGTAGGCTTAAAGTGAAGAATAGTCACTAGAGGTGTTCAGGTAGGTGGCATATGCTCCCAGCATGTAAGTACATGAAACTTGACTGCTTAACTTGTAGTGCTATCCCGTACCAGAAACAGGTATTAGATCAGCTGGATCCTTGGTCTGACCCAGTGCAGGAGTTATTATATCCTTAGAGCCTGAAGGTAAACTTGGTTTTATTACTGATGTTCATCTGTCCCAAACAGATGCTTTACCTTTACAAAACAAGGAGAATTCCTGTCTTTATCTCTTCAGAAATGTGTATTAAACTCTGAGATACCACCTGCTATTAGAGTTTTTTCTCCTGATTCAGGAAGAAACTGAACAAATCTGACCTATGGTTAATCGATGACTTGTGGGAGCTGCCTGTGCCAGTGCAAGTCACATGAAGTAAAGCCCCAGTGACAAAAGACAGAAAGATCAGCTTACCCCAAATGTATCTGGAGGCATGAGACAGACCAGCTATCACTTACCTTGTTGTTTGGGAATTTTAGTAACCACACTCCTACTCTCTGGCCTGGAGAAAGCTGGTGTGGATGTCAGCTGTTCCCTGCATAAGCCTGCCCCGGTCAGCCACTCATTGCATGGCACCACGGCCGTATCCACCTTCCCCCCGGGACAGTCTGTGCCTGGGGTGTTCCACCCAGGGTGAATCTATTAGATATTTGACCACCAGGTGGCATAAAAACTATGTAAAATATCACAGAGGTGCTGCAGATATTATGAAACCATTACCTCCTTCTAAGAATATTCAAATACTTTGTGATCCTAGCTATCAACTTTGAATACGATTTTTTCAAAAGTAGCTAATAGCTTTTAAAATTCTTTAATTTGTAATGTATCCCATAAGGAAGAGCCCATTTGGGACACAAATTACTTAGCTTTTTTAATCACATTGTATCATATTCTTATTCATGCTTTCTTCATGTCAAATAACTTCATGGATAGAAAGGAAGAGGTTATGTTATATTGATTTGCATAGAAACACAAGCAACCATTCTAAGTAAGTTTAAAGTCAACTATTATCCATTGTTGAAAACACATCTTATGAAACTGTCTCTAAGCTATAATACAACTTCCAATGTAACAATAGAAATTTGTTCTATTGTAATGAAATCAGTTCCTATGTTCTTATTACAGGAAAAGAAAATTACTTTTTTGGCACAATAGAAAGGCAAAGTAAGTGTTCAGATGTGTTATTGGCAAGAAAACAGAGGGCCTGAGGTGGCAGACATAAATTCTGCAATGAAGATAAAGATTTTCCTACTGTGAGATTCTTGATAGAATTCCATGTAAGTTTTTGGGATCTTTCCCACCTTGTTTTCATGGGTGGGATGTAAGTATTGAATACGAATTCCCACAATGACACACATATAGTAGTCCATACTCCATTATATTCTTTCTGCAAATGTCCTTAACTTTTGCTCTTATTCCTTCTGTTTTCTTTTTTTCATTTCTTGATCCTCTCCTCTGCACTTCTGGAAGTCCCCTAAGCTCCCATTTCATCATTTTGACTATAGTTTTAAATTATGCCACTGAGAAGTCAGAACTTTTCTTTTTAATCAGCTTTTATACCTTGACTTTCTTTCATGACTTACTTTCTCTTCTCTGCTTTTGAGCTTCCATTCTTTTCATGATCTTGTCCTGACACTCTGGCTATTCCTGTAGTATCTTATTTGGAGTCCTCTGTTTTCCCAGTCTCTTTAAAACTGTTTTCCTTGAATTTCTGTTTTACGTTCCTTTCTCTTTTGTTTTCCAATATTAATTCTTTATTTATTTTATAGTCATTTCTGCTACAAGTTGTTTAATCTATTCAACTTCTGTCTTGGCCTCGTATTTCTGTATAACCAACAACTGAATTTCTCACCTCCCCCTTTCTTCTTTGTCACCATTAAGAATTTGTAACAGATTAGTTTAATCCATCCATCATTCATGTCTGATACATTGCTGGATTAATGTAGAAAATGTAGTATAAATATTACTTGCAGCTTTGTAAGTGGAATGAACTGTTTTGAGGATGGCACCTTCAGTCTAGACCAATAGCAGAGAAGAATATGATATATGGTTAAAGGTTTAAAATAGAAGCTCTTCCTAAGGTGAGGTTAATCCAAATAAAGATAAAAAGACATCCTGGGTAATATATATTGTCTATTTTCACTTTCAGGAAAATCCATTTGCAGACTTTTCTGTCTGCAAGAACCAAAATAATTGTTCTGAAGGCATGGAGGTCTCAGAGAGCACATGGTTCCTGAGAGACTCAAAAAGATTTAATGGCACCTCAGAAGCTTGTGAAGTGGCAAAGGTGCCTGACAGCAGTGACCATATCTCTACTTTCCTTGCTTCCAGTGCCGCGTAGGATGGGGCATGCAAGGGAGATGTGGTTCTTGCTGGTGCTCTCTAATAAAGTCCAGTGGAGACCCTTGAACTCAATCTGCAAGCACAAGATTAGGCATGTTAAATAGACCTTCTCTTCTGATGTGTTACTCCCAATAGGAGTTGTTTTACTCAGGTATTGGAGTTCTGTACTGATAGGAAAATTTTAGGTAGACAGAAAATTGAAATGAGCTTTAGCCTCTAAGAAGAGATGGTAAAAGAACAGAGCTGGCTACAACTGCTCAAAAGATAGGGTTGTAACAAGTCCCAGTATAGGTGTACAGTGGAGTCAGGGATACTGATCAGTTTCCATTGACAAGAACAACACTTTAACAGCACCACTGTTTTACATGCCTCTCACACAAAAATAGCAGAAGCTATTTTTTTCCCATCAGCTAACAAGACTATGTTAGTTTGTTCCATAGGGTGAGAAAGAGAACAAATTCTCTTTCCATGGCCTATCTGATGCCAGAGGTCAATGTTGGGCTTCTCACTTTCACCTGGGTTCTATTGGCAAAGTCACATCACTTACTGTTAACATTGCAAAGTACTGCATACTCCTAGGACACTGTAGAAGCAATGATGTTGATTCATCAAGTGTCTGGAAACACACTCAGAAGTGATTCTTCTCTTTATTTGCTTATTCTTTTTATTTTATTAGACCTTTGGGATCAATAAAAGCAAATGCTTAGTCAGAGCTAAGCACTCAAAAAAAATTACAATCATTTCTTTCATATTCTAGGTGATGGAAAACCTCAGTGGGGAACTTAGGCACACTAAAGGGACTAGCATCAGTTAAAATAGATCTTGTAAGACCTCAATACAATGTGCAGTCACATTTACATTACTCATGGATAACATTTTGCTCATGTCTCTATATGTCACAGCATAAACAAGGGTGTATGGAAGTATTGCGTTAGATAATCAGTCCTTCATGTTCCGTGTTTTCAGTACTAAAAATACAAAAGAAATGGGAATTGCAAGCTGCACAGTGTTGCAGGTAGTTTGCCATGCTATGCATTACTATGGTGTCCAGGACAGTTCTCCTCAGCTGATGGCAACGGTAGCATTACAAATGAGCTCATACTGGAAGCCTTAAGTCTGGTGTTGCGAGAAGCAGAGATCCTTTGTTAGCTCTGCATAAGCCAGCACTGACACTAGAAGCTGTAAAAGTGTGTCAGGGCTATGTTCACTCCACAGGCATTAACTCAAAGACAGGTTTAATATCCTCAGAGCAGACCTGCATTGATGCACATGCATCACTTAGAAAGTCTGAACTGCTCCACAGTGAATAGGTAAAGAGATAGTATTGCTTGCTACTGGCTCAGGTACCTTCTATTCTAGGGCATTCAAAGACTCCAAAGTGTTGTCCTTCATATTTGCTTTTGCCATCTTTTATGCCAAGCCCAAATCTTTTACCCTACTCTAACCCCAAACTTTTTATCAGACAACCTAGCCTTTTACTATTCCAGTTTTACAGCTGTTAAATACCTACCATTCACATTATAAAGCAGTTAAAAGCATTTTAAAAGTAGTTTGGTCAGTTATGTTTTCTCCTTGGAGACAGGACCCCTCTTCATTTTTTTGTCAGCTTTTTGTCTGCCTATGTGATACATCTGGTAAAAGAAAGGCTGGAATTTCTAAACAACTTTCGTCTCTTGGATCTTAACAGTGAAAAAAAAAGAGATATTTAAAGAGTTTTGAAGCTAATTACTTCTTAGTACCTATTTTTCTTTATGTACAAGTCAATTTTCAGCACAAAAAAATTTAACCATATTTTACATTTTTCTGTGCATCTTTCACAAAGCCATTCAACTGAGTGGTGAACTAGATGATGTAATACAATTTTGAGGTATTACAGCTTTGTGTAACCAGTGGACACCTGCCATCTGAGCAGCTGTAACTTACTGTTTCCTCTTCCAGGTTTGTCTGTGGGCAGCTCACATCTTGAGACAGCTTAAGCTGCTGCCTGTACCTCACAGGGATGGGTGTTTTGCAGCAATGATCCCTTTGCAGAAAAGGATCCTCAAAACCAGATATAGCAACAACTTTGAGAACAGTGCCTGTTGTTAATGATAGAGAGATCAGAGATGTAATCAGAGAATGATCTTCATTAACTCCCTTCTGCCCACTAAGATGGATGACATGAACTTCTCAAAATTGATATCCCTGCTTACTGCAGATTTTCCCTTCTGGAAGGAAATTAGACAAATAAGACTTGTATTTTGTCCCTTGCATCTTTGTTTCAGCTTTTGATGGTTTATTTTACTCTTACAGCTACTTTTCCCCTCACTCAAATTCATTTTGGAATAGGTCCTACACTTCAATGGCATGCTGTTTCTTTCCATACTGTTAATAGTGTCCATCTAATTTCGAAGGAAAGATTCTTTCCATAGTTTCAAGCAGCAGATATTTTTATAGTATACGGAGCTTTGCTTTCACTAACCCTTAGAAATGAATCCTTCTCATTACCTTATATACCAAGGTTTGAAACAAGCTGTGTCAGTTACTTTGCTTCACATAAATGTGTATCTACAATGCAATTAGAAATGTTAAAATTCAGTTCTGGAGAAAAAAACACCCCAAACTGCTTTTCTAATCTAAGCTTTTTTGGAAAAGCTCATAAAGCTTTTAATAAAGTAACTGAAGTGCCAAGTTCTAAACATTTTTATTAAGAATATAATACTGACTGGAATTCAAGTAGACATAGAAATATTTCTCCCAGTTTAATGCGAGAAATATTTTGGACATATTTTAAGCAGTCATACAGTCACATATGACTGTAATACCAGAAGAGATTTTTATCATCAGTCAGTTCAACTGTGATGTAGAACTTTCACAGTATGTGCATAAAGGTAATTTTTTCTTTGACTTACCAGTCTTTTAGCCAGAGCTTTTCACACAGAATTCATTTTTTCTCTAACATGACCCCCCAGTACTTAAATACACAGTAGTGAAAACTCTCTCATCCAGTCAATGAACAGTAGGTTTATTCTAACAGTTGCTGTTGAACATCCTACCTGCTCATGGGGAAAAATCCTACTATATTATCAATGTCAGTCATCAGTAAATCACTGGTCATTCTTTTTTTTTTTTTCTTTCCCTCTTTTTACTTTCTTTTTCTCACACTTGCTTTCTTTCAGGGGCTGTTATTTTAACTGAAGAAACTCCTGCATGTGATTGTCAGCTTGCATCATCATTGGGCTAAGAAAACTTTTTGTCTCAGACTCATGAAAGCAATGCACCACCCTGCCCTTGTCCAAAGAATCTCCATCAGCAATACAGCTCCTTGCCTCCTCAGTGACTCCAGAGCTGCATCAAGAGCTGTTTCTCAAGGGCAGACTTCCATGGCTGGTTAGAGGAGTCCAGGCTGGCTGCATTGCTGTTACAGTACACACCTGATAGACACCCCATGTGGTGCAGGGAAGTGGCTGCACGTTCAGAATCGTGTGCACAAAAGACTTGGGCATGGAAAAAGATGATACCTGCCACGTCTCTTGAGATTACTTTTGTGCAGCAGATAAGAAATATGGGAGGATAATCACCGAATGACAGAATGACATGTGTCCTAGGATGGGCGGAATTACTCTGTAGAAATGCTTTTTTGTCTATTAAGTGTCATTGATGAACTTGAACTACGTCTTTCTTTTAGATGTTTAAATTACAGGAAAAAAAATGACATCAAAATATATCATCTTTCCAGTAGAGGAGGTGAACAAAAAAGTGTTGTGATACATTATAAGAAAATATCCCTCCAGCTGGCAGGAGCAGATTATTTAACTGTAAGAGATCTTTAATTGTTTGCAGTATAATCAGTGTTTGAATAGAATTCATTGCTTTCAAAACCCGGAAACAAAAAATCAGAATATGAAAAAATGTTATTAAATAATATGTGTAAAGCAGCACTACCTGATGAGAAGCAAATAGTCAACAGAATTTGCCCTTAGAGGCATGTATGCTTCACAAAATATCTACCTACCCGATGAGAAAATATCTTCATAACTTTCAAGTTACAAAATCTTGCAGTATCACTTTTCAATACAAAACACTGAAATTGAACCATTGTACAGGTCTTCTAAAGTTTCTCAGCTGTATTTTGTCCTTGTAGCTAAGACTCTCTCAACAACTTCCGTAGTTAACTATTAACAGGTCTCTCAGCATGTAATCTTGTAATGGCCAACTTTTTCTTAAGTCTGTGGTTAAGCATGATAGAAGCAGAATTTAATTGTTTTAATGCAAAGAAACTTACAAAAATTATTTTTTGAGCAGTCTGGTTATCACATAAAAGAAAAAGAGGTCTATTTGGCTGGTACAATCAGGAGGAATGTACAGCTCCCATGCCTGCCTTGGGTAATTGATGAAGTGGGTCAGTGACATTTTACAGGGATGCGATTGAATTGGACCCTTGAGGATAAATAGCACATAAACTTCTTCCGCCAGCTCTTTGGTAAGTTAATATTGGCAATTCCAATTTAACACTTATGAATGAAAGTATTGCAGGCTAAGTGAAATTAAGGGACAGCCACCACTATTGTTTCGGCCGGTACTCTTCCCTGCAAGCACTATTTAATCCAATGAAAACCAGAGACCTCATCTGTCAAAGAAATACATCTGACTGGGCTGGTTCTGGGGAGAGGGGAGTGTTCTGGAAGAGTTTAGAATTGTTGTATAACTAAAAATGCAAATTTTTAGCAGAAGTGTCTGTCACTAGCCCATTTGGGAAATACTCTTGTTGATTTCTTGGTGAGGTGGTATATTGAATGGTTGCAAGTTTTCAGGTGCATGTCAGTGTTAACAAATTCTATTAATAATTTACAGTAAAAGGAAATATTTTATTAATGCCATCTAAAATCAATGCACAAAATTAAAATGAAGCATTCCCAATTGCATAACTAAGCTATGAGACATGGTTGGAGAAAACAGGTATTTAATTTTTAGAATACATTGTTCATTTATTTTTAAGCATTTCATTTAGGCATAAAGGAAATTCTTTCATGCTGTCATAATGAATATTTAATCTCTTCAGTGTCACATATAACTTTTATATAAACACACATAATTAGCTTTTAGCTTCAACTGAATGAATCTGGAGCTTACTAACAAATCTTCATGAGTGTGTACGAGTAAACCGGGCTTTGTTGGTGGTATTGGCAGTGCTGAACTAAACAGAGACAGGACTTAAGCTCAGTTGCTGGTCCAGTGGGTATCTGCAGTGTTTAGTGCTAGTGCACTACTTGGTATAATTTTGTTCTGTTGCAGGCATAATTTTCCCAGAGTGCTTGGGCTCAGCCCGTGGGTAGCCTGGGGCTGTTCCTGGGGGATGTATGAACAGCGCTACCCTCCTGTGGGGGAGACAAGGTTTTAGCCATATGCATGTAAGCCATTCCATGTCACTTGTCCTCAGGGTCAGAGAACCCATTCTATTAGCAGAGGTGGAGACATACCCCTGAAGGGCCTTTCAGAGCTGCAGATTCATTTGCAGGGATGGCTATACACCTGTGGCATGCCATGAACCAGAGGGGAGCTCTGTGGATCTCTGCTGGTGGATGTCACAGTGCAGCTGTTGTCCCTAAAATTGGTTGAAGAAACGCTGTAAGGTTTAATGCAAAGCTTTGGGGATATAAGAGCAATTGCTATAAAATAACTCGGGCAAAACTACTATTGAATTCAAGAGAACTTTTTCCACAATAAGGTTTGGGGATAAGCTCTGTTGCCATGGAAAATGTAAAGCCTAAAGTGTGGGGAATGGGGTGTCCTCACAAATAACTGAATATCCACTTAATTTTCCTGCAGCAAACCACTGTGCTTGGTGTGAATACTGGGGGCCCATGTGGACCACTCCTCTGGAAATATAAGGTCTTGAAGGTAATGATGGATTTACCAGGGCAGGGAAGGGAGAACGGTCCCAGCATATACCTTATAGGCAAGGCATATGCTCAGTGTCACACTCAGATCTGCTGTCACCACCGTGGCTGCATCCAGCCCAGGGAGCTTGTGCCTTTCCTGCACATATGGTCAGAGCCGAGTCCCAGGAGCTCATAATCATGGGATGTATACTGTTTTAAAGGGATGAATAGTTTTGCTGGGAAGCAATTTAATCAGCCTGATGAAAACATCCCTGGCTGGAAAGCTTAAAACGATAATGAAACTGAAACTGTAAGACCACTTGTGAAAAATGTTTTGTTTCTGTGGCTGTTTGAAAATGTAATAAATGTGAAAGACTCTTATTATATTTTAAATTCACTGTGTGGGAGCAGACCCAGCTACCTAAGCCTCCTACCTGTGAGCATCTGGTATCACGCTTTATGTGATAGACATATTAATTCAAGCTAGTTGGGAATTTAGGAAAATTACTGTGGGCTTTTTCAATTGAAAAAGGCTCGTTCCACACTCACCCATGCTTTGCAGATGCTAATCCATTTCCAGAAAGCTTACAGCCTAGAGATTTTCTGAATTCAGCATAAGAGAAGGAGTGGGTAAAGAAAGCCCTCTACCAGTGCTTGTTGGTGGTATTGGAAGTATAGAAGGACGCATTACCTTATGGGACTACAGCTTCTTCTTCCCCCCTTTTGAAGAACTTGCCTGGCGCTCTGGCATATGATGAAAAATAACATCCGAACCTTTGGGTTTTGTGTGTACTGTTTTGTGTGAAAAAATCCTGGGTTTACAGCCAGTGGAAAAGAATCTTTGTAATCCTGCTTTAGGAATGAGAGTCCTACCTCATACCACTGCTTCATCTGTCATCTATCTTGGATGCTTTGCAGGGGCAGGAAAGAAGGGCTGAAGGCAACTCTTCAGTAGTTCACCTACCTAAAAGAGCAAATACTCTATAAAGAAACCCTCTCCGATTTTCACTTTTCCCCTTAAATCACTAAGTACTATGGAATCCTGCACTGTACTCTTTCTACACAATAGCCCTTGCCAGAACTATATTGAAATTAATATTTATTTAATTTTAAAGGGCATTTGGATTTTAAGAGTGGGGCACTATGGGCATATATTTAAAAACATTATGCACAGGAAGTTATGAAACCTAAATTTTCCATGGCAAAGAAATACCTTTGGGAGTACCTGAAACACCCCTGTTGCAATTGCTGACAGAGGTGCTCTCAGTGCCTTTGACAGCCCTCTCGGATGGTTTTCCCAGTAAGGCTGATGGCGATATCCTCACCAAGCTCCACAGTGCATTTGAATGGAGTCAATACCTTGATTGCTGCTAGGTGTGTTATCCAGCATTAAACTCTGTAACCTATATGGAAAGGCTTTCATATCTATGAAGTAGCCCATACAGAGTTTCAGGTAAGACTGGAATTGTAGTCTGGCCAATGATATCTACAGTATGGTGAGAAAATGGATATCAGTTATTCTTTTTTTATTTCCAGTAACCTTGAAGTGACAATACTTGTGCTTGAAAATCTTACACTATTATGTATTTTATAAGCAAGGTGTAACTACTGTTTAAAACAATTAAGTTAGGAAATCCTACATCAAATATATTTACTCATATTTTTAGAAGTTTTGGGGTGCACAAGCAAAACAAGTTCAGACAGGGCTGCCTGACAGCAGGAATATGGAGTAGATGATTTCTCAGGGTCATTTTCAGACTATATTTTCTATGAATGTATGATTTCATAAGGTTATTCACGTGCCTCTTTCCTTCAACTCTACCACCAGATTTAGATGGAATAAGACTATCACGATAGGTAAATACAAGCATTGTAGGACTAAATACCTGTAAAACATCAGTGAGTCCCCAAGGAATGTAGCAGAGGTGAGTATTTGAAAGGTAATTCTAACTGATGGCCAGATGACAGCAAGTCATGCTTTAATAAATACATAACAGCAAATTAATACGCTACAACTTCAAAATCCTTACAAGAAGTTGGAGTCTGTGTGCTTGTGAAATGTAACAGTAATTGTTCCCTATTGTATATGTGAACACACTGTGCTGCATTACCTGTTGTGTGTCCTTTAAATGATGAATGTGTTTGTCCCTCACGATCTCACGAGCATAATGATTTGTTTACTTGTGTCCTCTTTCACTGCTAATCCATATTAAAAAGTTTAACCTAGTAAACAAAACAAAATCCAATCAAACAAAGAGGTAATAAGTGTCTAGAAGCCTGAAGCTTGGCTGGCTAACTAGACTGCTTATCCCAACAAATTCCCAGTGGTGCAACTCTTTGTTAAAAGGTTATAGCACATGCAAAAAAACCAAAACAACAAACTTCCTCCAGTGAGTCATTTAACCCATCCATTTATTTTTCTTCCACTTAATAACAGATTATATTTCAACACTGTTGCCATAAACAGTTAAGGTGACATAAAATTTAGCATTAAAAAAAACCCCTTGAAATTGCTCTGTCAGAGTCGTAATCAGTTTTGAAAACTGTTTTGACATCTATACTGCAGTGATTCAACCTTGACAGGAAATGCTTTTGGTTTTCAAGTGCCTGAGGTACATCTTCAGAAAGCCTGATGTATTGAAATTCACTCAAGGTAAGAAGAGGGGATGCAATGCACTGGTTCCCAAACTGAATAGAAAGAAAGTTTGATTTATTAGGACCTGATCCTGTGAATCATGTACCCACCTACAGCTTCACAGATTAGGCTTTTGCAACTCTAGGTTTGAGCTGAGAATTTAATGAAACAGGATTTGATGAATTCTATAATTCCTCTATCTGAAAATTAGGTTTCTATACATACTTTTACAAATAAAAGGATTTAATTTCCAGTTATCTCTCTTGGTATTTTTCTTTGCAATGTTTAGATTCTAAAAAGTAAAGACTGAAACAGGTAACCAAAAAGCTACGATAATGCTAATTTGTCAAAAAGCAAAGGACACATAAATATTTTGTCTCTATGCTTGCCTTCAATGTCTTCATCCAAACTGAACAAAAATCTGTGTATGTTTCCTTTTCTTCACCATGATGGAATTATCACTATATTTACCACAAATAAAATTTTAATGACTGTACTTGTATTCATAAATTAGTGGTTTATTACATTATTTTACCTTTCATATTGAAGTGTGTCAAAAAATTATACAAATCTTTTTCATGTTATTTTTACATTTAAAATTTCTATGTTGCTAATATAATAACACTTTCTTGATCTTCTAAGTACCCATTTGATTGGTAGTACAGCAATTGACATTTTTCTAATTAAAATAAAGAGACAGAGAGTGTTACTTAAGTCTATATGGGAGATCAGGAAGCCTGTTGCAATACTTCTTAAAAATTTTTTACAAGAAAAATGCAAATGTTGTAATATTCTGTTGAGGATATAAATAAAAGCTTGAAAATTTTTAATTAGAACATTTTAAACATGTGATAATAATTTCTAAGAGCTAATTTCTAAGAGAAAATTTAAAGCTAAAATTTAAGAGGAAACTACAGAACTGGGATTGAAAAGTAATGACAGAAAGGAGAAATGAGAATCGAACGGGGTGTAAGAGAACAATATGTGAATTACTTCATGGTAAATTAATAATTGCTCCATTTGATTTGTTTACAGGATGGAGTGAGAAGGGTGCGAAATCAGATCAGGTACATTTTCCTGCTGACTAAGACTGCAGGCTGCAATAGACTGAGTGAAGATAATGTGTTATATGTGTTTTTCATGATCCAGTTTTCTGACAACCAGTTTATTCTATACGCACTATGACACCACTACTGATATACACAACCTCAGAGAATAACCTCACTATAATTTGGGATGTGCTGGCTGTGAGAAGGAATTCAACTCAATTGTATATACAGGATAAATGTTCAAACCTGAGTTAGTATTAAAAGCCAGATTTGTTTATCCCTTATGGCGTCAGGTTATTCTTGTGTCAGTCTTTACAGAAAGAGCTCAATACATGCAGTGTAAATCTACATTTTCCCTTTTTTTTTTAAATCTAATGAAAATATACATCTATGAAATATGACTCAACCATATATGAGGGCATAGAAAAGCAAAGTGTTATTAAATATGTATACTACTGACTTAATTATAGGAGTTAAGGGGAAACTTGAGAAAACTAGGATTTTTTGGTATGTTTTTCTTCTCCTTAATCTAATCAGACAACACTAAAAGCCCAAGAGGTATATAAACTTCAGTAACTAGTTATATTAAACCTGTGTTTACTTAGATGATTTGTATGAGATAAATAAGTAATTACCCAAAGGACATTAAAAAATGGAATATATGAGACTGCATGTGAGCAAGCTAACACAAAGCAGAAAGCTTGACTGGTGCATATTTAATAAGAAGAATTCCCTGTGCTTTTATATCCTCTACCATTCTATAGAAGTCCTTATATCACCTTTATCACCATAGTAACTCAGCACTTTGCAGTCTTCTTCTATTTATCGTATTATTTTATTAGTTTAGTAAAGGATAAAGTGTTTCCCCAATTATCCACTGCTTGGTACCCTGCCTTGTGGGCATTTTGCTGAGACGTGTTGTACATAATGTAATAATTCAGCAATCTTCTACAGAACAAAAAGTGATCCCTGGTTTATACTACTCTACTATCAATTTGTCACTGTATTTCATCAAAAGATTTAAAAATTAATTAATCATCAGAGCTTAGTGTATTTTAAACACTTGATAAATATTTCTGTAGCCTGCAGAGTCTGAAGAACCAATTATTATGGTCATAAACCCTGCATAGGTTGAAGACTGACTCTAAATTGTCAAAACCCGGCATTAAGAAGAGACAGCATTATTTAGGTCTACTAGAGGGTACTTTTTTTCTATCTTCTTCTATTATAGTACCCCCAAAAAGACAGAAGCTGCCAAAAACCCATGTTCTGTAGCCCCAGTGTACTACTAAAATATAGCCGACTAGGAAAAAATAAGAAGGTATTTTCATTTACATCCATTTCTAACCCTTTGAGCTGTAGCGTATGAAATTAAATAAATATTTAGTTACTTACGTACATAAGTTAAAAGGAAACAAAATTTGCAGTTAACTAGTTCCATACAAATAGGAATAGCAAAGATTATATCAGTGACTAAAACCAGTTTTATAGATTGGACTCAAAAATTTAGGATATTTGCCTCTCATTTAATTTTTTTTCCAAAATGCTACCTTCGCGGCTTCTAAATATGCATTTGTCTTACTTTTTTTATTCATACTAGAGCAGTGTGCTGAGAGGCTTTGTCAAAAAACTTGAGTTTATCTGCATGAGTGCATACATATTACTACTTTGAAACAAAGCTGACATATCTGGGGTTTGATCCTTCAAGTGCAGACTGTACATGTGTCCTACCTTTTATCTAACATTGCAAAATACTCTTCTCCTGTGTTGTAATACTTCAGTTTGATCCAAAGGAGTCTTTTTATTCTGAATGCAAGTTTCCAAAGTCCACATTTCTATGTGTTTTTATACTTAATATAACTTACTTTTTTTTCTATACAGTTTCCTTTAAGTTTACTAACAAAGCCTCAGAAGGACAAATTATTTTTTTTTCAACTATAAAGTACTATTGGCACATTAACAGATATCTGACTCCACTAAACCCTTCCATAAGAAATTTAATTGAAGTAAATATACTAGCTTCAATCCATTAAAATAAGTGTCATGACTTGAGCAGTTTCACTCCATTAATCTCAACCTTGATCTGTGCTTTCTCAAAGGAATAAGGCAAGGTACAAATAAAAGAGTACAAAATTCATGCCACAGTTGGTCAGCCAAGAGCTGCAGTAACCAGCTGATGGGATGTGTGACTCTCTGTGCTGATCAGAAGGTTGGGTGGGGCCAGATCCATTAGTTAATGCAGCCTGACAGAGCTTCAGGATCTGATTTGCAGATTTTAAAACACGAGGTGAGGAGTAACTGGAGCAAGTTAAGTTGTTCAAACTATGCTTAAAGACTTGCTGTGATATTTCCTGCAAACAAAGAGTTAAATACTCCTGGTCTAGATAGATGAACCTAACATTTACAGAAGCCTATTTATCCAGCACTGCAGGCTTAGTGATTCTTTCTTTTACCTTGCCTCAGAAGGCACTTATATGCTTTCTCCACTGTAGGGACTTTTCCAAGCAAAGTTTTTCCACCAAGATTACAGATTTCCTTTTCCAACCTTGTCTGATTACTCTTTCCTTACTCACCTGACAGCTGAGCATGATTAAGCACCAATGAAGAAATGAAAGGTTCCAAACCAAGATTCTTGTGAACAGTTGATATTTAGTTTTTACCTACAGAGAAAGCTGATTTAGCTAAAGGAACAAGGATACAGAAATAAACCCAAGTTATATAAATGTAAACTTCCTTTAAAACATCCAGTGCTCTTTACGTATTAGTTAGTCAGTCCTGTCTTGGCCCTGTGTTGAGCTTAGCTCCGCAAGCTTGCTCTTGCTGTACATATTCTGATTCTATTTAAGCACAATGGCAATATTTGAGGTGGACTTAAGTGTTACAGGGCCAACAGTGATGAAAGAACACTGGCTCCAGTTCTCCTGAGCCACAGCTCTTAACAAACCTCTCTAGAGCTTCTGCCTCAGTGAGGGTGCCAGTAATGAATGCAGTGTAGCTCATGTTCCTAGCAGCACACGAGAAAAGGCCCCTTTCAGACCGTGACTGAGAAATAAACAAACTAGAAAGTTAAAGCTCTATAGTCTTAAAAGAAAACTTTCCCAAGCAGTATCCAGAAGAGCTTCCGTTTTAGGGTATGTTAATGTGAATTGCAATTATTTATAATTTTGTACAGAATGCAGTTTTTAAAAACCCCAAGTCTGAGCTGCTTGTATCAGGAAGTGAGTCAGTTTTGGTCTGCTCTGATTACTTGGCAAGCTCATATCCCCTTGTTGTTACGTACATTTTAGTCTGCATGTCCATCACTGGAACTTGAATATGATTATGTTTGGCCCAGTAGGTTCATGTCTTATAGAACAATAACATTACTTCACTTGAGCAGTTATTAGGGCTGCAGAGATGTAACTACAATTGCTAAATGGGATAATGCAAAATGAATGAAGTGAGAGAACCCCTGGAGGCTTCTTGATGTTTACTCTTTCAAGTAATGCACTCTGCTAAGTCTGTCAGCTCATCACAACAGAGAATTATTTAGGGAACCGTGTGAACAGTATTGCTTCACAAGTCTTACAGCCACCCAGAATATAAAGTGTGTATTGTACAATGCAACTCAGACATTTCCCTGTTTTCTGCAAACCATTCTCACTACAATGGTTTGTCTCATCACAGCAGAGCAAATGCGAAAGCAAAGACGTAAAGTAGCAGCACACTGTTGTGCTTTATCTGCTATTTGCAAACTATTTACTGGTATAAAGAAAGCTAAATTACTAGGCTTATTATCACTTATATTCTTCTGAGGATAGACTAAGACTGTGACATTTCATTCTTACACAGTATCTTTTAATAGGTCAGCCACGATAATGCCATTGCTTAATGTTGCTACATGTTTTAACTCTGAATATATTTATGCAAAAATAATTAGCTTCACAGCATTATAGGTGTATGAGACATATGTTACAACTTAAAGATGTGCAATACTCAGGAAACCATTAAGATCACTTGCAGAAAGAATTGGCACCATTCTTTAGTGGAGTTTTTACACATATGCTTAAAAGACACCCATACAGTACTATCTATTGCTAACAGAAAAATGTATCTTTGAAGTGAACAGAATAGAAATATATATTTGAAGTGAAGTATAATATATATAATTTAATAGCAAGAGAGCAATCTTTTTTTTTATTATAAAGGCTAATAGTCCCTCCAAAGTAAAGGAAGATCAAGGCACATTTTCTAGAACTCTTCTAACCACTTCAAGGCCAGGTGGAACAAGAAGTAGCCATCAACTCCTCCCCTGGACAGGGAACAACTTCTGATGTTCAGTAAGAGGAGGAGGCAATAGGAAGTCACAGACCAGTCTGTGACCTACCAGGTCATGACAGAAGAGCTATGCAAGTGCCATGGCATAGTAAACCAAGCCAATAACATTTACCAGGATACACAGTGGCAGCTGTGCCCTGATCTCTGGACTATCAGGAAGCAGAACTTCTTTTGATCACAGAATCCCAGAATCCCCTAATGGGTCAGGTTGGAAGGAACCACAGTGGGTCATCTGGTCCAACCTCCCTGCTCAAGCAGGTTACAGACAAGCATTCCTAAGGATTGTCTGCTTCCAGTCACAGCTATCAACACAGAACTTCTAAATGTAGGATTTGGGCAACAAATGTGTCTCTACCAACGGCCTTCACACCATCTCAAATTTTATATGTTAAAGCCTACGCACTGTGAATAGGAAGTGGGAAGAAAAGGTGACTTTTGTAAGTGTGGTTTAAGGAGATAGAGGTCATAAAATCCTCTTCTTTTTTAAAATTGGAATAAAACATTGGAACAGGCTTCTTAGAAAGGTTATATAGTCTCCACCCTTGGAGATTTTCAATATCTGCTTAGACAATGTCTTAAGCAACTCCAATTTAATGTTGGCCTTGCTATACGGAGATGAGCCTGGATGATCTTATGAGATCCTCTCTCGTATAATGGTTCAGTGGTCCTATGATTTTTGGGGTTAGACAGGCTGCCTGTAAGCCTAACTTTTACCTTTGGCACCAATTACAGATGAAAATAATTTAATCTGGTCAATGTATCTTTTACTGGATCAGACAATGGAGGAATGAGAGAATGAGGTTATAGTTTTTGCTGGAGAATGTCAGTACAGGCAGAGTTGCTGTCTGCTGAAGTCCTGCAATGGAAGTTTTACTTTTGAAAGTAAATCCACATATTCCAGAATTATTTCAGGTTTACAGGAATGAAACTGATGTAGATTCTTAGAGGGCAGTGTCAGGAATGTTATTGCTTCCATTTTCTCCTAAACCATGGCATGGAAGAGACAAAATATGCCATAATTAGCTTCTGTCTCTTCTCTGAAGGCTCCAACATGCTCATTTTGAAACAATTGGAATCAGAGACTTTGATGTCAGTGTCACAATGGCAAAACGTACAGATTACTATTTCCTTACTTTTGTTTGACTGCTGTTACTGTAATTCTTTCCTTTCACTTATATCTTATTGCACTGATGTGTCTGAGAACAAACTCTTAATGTACTTACATGCTCTGGGTGACAAAGCTCCATTGTGAAGCAGTCAGTTTGGTAGTCTATGTTTAGCATTGCTGTGGTTATTTATTATTTATTCCCACCTCATCATCCTATTACAGGCAATAAATATATAAAATTGCAGAGCCTGATGTGTTCCTTGACTGTCCCCAAAGTCAATAGTCACATACATATCCAGGTGAATGATGAAATATTAAAATAAATATGCAACAAGCATCCATAGGAAATGCTACTTCAGTTTTCAGTCCTGTGTTCAGACAGAGAAGGCATTCCCTTGAAAAAGCTTCTTAGCATCAGGCTTTGTTGCTGTTGACTTGTTTTGGGGGAATGAAGATGTTTAATTCAAATGTGCAAAGGAAACAATAATCTAAGCATTTCTTTTTTCCTGCCTCTAAAGGAAAACCAGAAAACTCTAACTACAAGCCTGCTTTCCCAGGTAGGGAAAGTGTAGTTTACAGGCTCCTTTCACATATGGCATTACTCCTCACTCCCCTTTTTTCCCCTTCTACTGACGAAAAGAACTCGTCTTCATTTCTTATCTCTTCACATACTTTACTTTTCCAGGTCTATTATACATTTCATAACTCTTGTTTATCTAGGTGACTTATAAGAACTTCCTTAAATAAGCTTATTTTTTTCATGTCTTGATATTTAATATACTAGTCTCACAATGGCTCTGTGAAGTGAAAAATTACTATAATTCCCAAGTAGGAAACTTGGGCACCAATCCTACAAAATAATAGAGCTGCCTGGAGTAGGAGTTGGATATATAAATCAGTGAGGGGATTTTAACATCTCTTCTTCCACAGAAGACCTTAGTGATCAAATAATAGTTTGTTCCATGGGGATCTGAGTGAAGAAAGGAGATACAACCCAAACCTCCTCTGGAAGCTGTGCAGCTATTTAGAAAATAATGTCACTGGATCACAGAAAGCACAACCAAGTCCTCTGTGCTTAAGCATAGAATGCTTAAGGAGCTCAGGCCTCTCAGTTCAGTGCAGATTTCTCTTATGAGATGAGAGAGCGCCATTACATGTGGCATTTTAATACACGGGACACTGGTTTCTCTACCTTTATAGATTCTGTGGCTCCTTTCAGCTTCCTCTGGCTCCTGTTCCCTGTCAATGATGTGATGGTACTGTCTTACCCTTTGTCACTCTTCTAGTTCAATGTCTGGAGCCCCAAGCAATTCTGTTAGAATACAAATAATAATAGAGTTTACAGACTGTATCTGTTCTTGTCCTCAAGGCATTGTCCCCCAACCCTTCAGTCTCTTACTGAATTAAAGGAAAAACCTTTTCCTCTGACAAAAAACCCCACCCAACCAACCAACCCAGAAAACTCCACAATCAAAAACCCCAAAACCAAACCTGAGCTGTGGAATGAGTGAAATTGTTATATTCATAAGGAAGTCTCTATTTAACTTTGTCATAAACCCAAAATTTGGATGACGAAGCTTTTTTAAAAGATTCCATGCTGTTGCTTAAAAATTTAGAATGTTCCTTCTGTAAGTACACTATGCCACCACAGTGCAGAGAACATGAATGACAACCCACTGCTTTCCAGATTGCATAAGAGTTGTTTTTTATCTTCTGATAAAAACCACACAGAAATTGCAAAGAGAGAGTCAAAACTATAATATATGATATCAAGTCAAATATTTCACATATTTAAAACACAGTCAAATCTAAGCAAGCAAAACCATCAAAACATCTCTGGCACCACCTACAGAAGTAATTCAGTATTAGCTTCAAAGATTTTCTCTTGAAGGAAAAAAAAATAAGTAAAGACAGAAAATTGAAGAGGAGTGCCCCCGCCTCCCCCCAATAAATAAATAAATAAATAAACACAGAATTTCAGGAACTAGAATTATATGGATGCTCAGCCCCCTACTGATGAGGTGCTGCTTATTTGTAGCTGCTGTTCTTTCCATGCACCATATTCAAACTCCAAAGTGTGCTTACATGCTTGTGAATGTTCTCCAGGAAATGATTAAGTGACAAGATACAATCTGTAATGTGAGAAAATCAGTCTTTAGTATGAAGAATTTACTTTCTAGTACTGGAAGACTACATATATAGATTAATCACATTTTCACAGCTGGATTTTTGAATAGAGCCTCATTAAACCGGTTTAAATATACACCATATTGTTGTGTATGTTTTTGGTATTTTCATCAGCATCAAGATCACTTTGGTACAGAAGAATGCTGTTTCATTATATCCACTCCAGCTGTGCTCTTCTTCCAAAGTCCTAGCACTTGCCAAATATAAAACTTAGCACTTGTTCACAGCAGTAAGTTGGTAAAGTTTGATTGAATGAAATATCATATGAGATCAGAGTAGGTAAGGGAAAGCATAAAATGAACTCTAGAATAAAGAGAAAATTTTCGTCACAAATATTTTTTGTCTCTTTGCTATTCACTAAGGGTGCTGTGCTTATTACCATAAACAAAATAGACACTACTGAGTCCCCATAACAACGAAAGGAAAAAAAGTTTGACCAAAATGACAGACTACAGCAGAAAATCCCATATAACATCATTATGGTTGTGTGAAAAGGCACAGAAAGAGCAGGTTATACAGCCGACATTGTGCTCAGAGCTCTCTGAGGAAAGTGTTTCACAGTAACAGCAATCTGAAAAGCTCAGTAAGATCTTGTGCTTTAAGTATGGGTAGAAATCTTAGTGAAAATCAAAAAGTTAGCTCAGTGATGTTAAAAGCAAAATATGTCTTTAATTTCATCAGGGTCAGATTTCATTTGTGGATTCCTTAGAGGTAGAACAGGTCTTTTTATGTCTTCCAGACATGGGGCCGTGGCACAGCCATGAAAGCAGGAGTCAGCGTAGACCCTTAGGGGTTTGCAGTCCCAAAGGACCCAGCTGCGGGGCTGGATGCCCTGGAGGCAGCCAGGGCACTGCTGGCAGACGAGCACCTGCCTGGCAGGTCTGGTTTACCCTTAGAACTGTTTACGCTTAGCTGTACCAAGTGTGCAGCATCTCTGTGTCAGGTTGGGCACCTCCCTGGGCACTTACAGAAAAGAAGCAAGGTTTGAATAGACTTGTGGAGTATCTTAGCAAAAATCTCTGGTTTTCAAGGTGTTTTGTATTTTGCCAGCTAGCACTTTTATCCCCAAAGTTATTGTGTAGTCTCCAGGTAGGTATAAGATTCAACAGAATTGCTGTATATATTCATACTTACGTTCTTTACCATTTTTATTGGTATATAAAATGCCTATAAGCATTCTTTACTGATACTCTTTATTGAAAGTAGCTCCTGATGGAATAATTTCAGTTGATTGCACACTGATGTAACTCAGAGCGAAATTAGACTTGAGATTGATTTTACATCCTTGCATTTCCTCACAGATTTTTCTTTTTTACCTGAAACAAATTATATATAACCATTACCTTTTGAATTGAATCAGTAATTATTAAACTGGAGATTGTTATGATCCCATTAAAATAAGCCTATTCTTGTAATAAAAGCAATGATTCACTGTTCACAAGTGAGTTTAGACCACTGACGTTAAATGCTAATCCTTCCTCCAAACCAGAGCTAGAATGATTTTCTTCGTGAGCTGCAATATAAAATTCCAGTAAACAAACAATTTAAGCAGTGTAGGAGTCTCACAAGTATCAATAACAAGTGAGACCAAGTCCCATATTGTCACAGAGGGCATTGGAGAGTATATAATCCCATTAAGAGTGTGGGGAAGTAAAGGAGAGCTTTAGCTGATGGACTGCAGAGTGTTATCCAGGAAGCATCCAGTTTCATGTCATGGAAACGAGGGTGGAAAAGGAAGGGCATGAGAGCCTCATTTGTCAGTGGGTTCTTCCAGGTGCAGCATGTTATATTTTTAACAAAAGCAACATGCTTTTGCTTGTGGGTGAACAGTTGAGTACTACTGACATTATCTCCTTGTGCCCAAAAAAACCCCAAAACAAAAACAAAAAACCCAAACAAATCTGTTGAATGATTGTACCAGGAAAAAAAATGGAAAAAACAATCTCTTGTCTATTTTCAGTTCATTCGCTTTGTACATTTGATAGCACTTTTGATAATGTCATTTTCACTTTCTTCTCTAAATTAGCATGTTTTGTCTCTTCTTGAAGAAGAAAAGTTTATGTCAATCAGGCTCTGGTTATCTACTCTATTTTATTACATCCATAGTAACTATTGTTACTTATTCTGGATTTATCTAGTGTATGTAAGGTCAAAACAAAAAGTTGCTGGTGAAACTGCAGTTTCTTTCATAATAAGTTTTTGTAGAGAGTAAGTCAGTTTTGCATGCTCTAGGTGGGTTTCATTCAATTAATTTGACAAATCAATTAATATGGGCCACATAGCAGGTTTTATTATTGCAACAATTTAATAATGCTTTCCCTTGATTGAGACGATGATTTTGAATTGCTCACTTAGCAGTTAAGAGGTCTGCCAGTAACAACTCATGCCATCCATGGATTAGGTGTTTTTTGGGATGCTATGAAAAATGATTTTCACATAACTGTTTTCCTCTGAATTCATAGATTTGCTGTAAATGTCACTAGTGAGAGAGAAGTGATCTTATACTCTTGACTGAGTAGTTTTTTGGCAGACTTCTTAGCAACCCTGCATACTCTCAGCGACAGAGTGTTGATTTTTAGTCTTCCTATGAGATTGAGTAGGGGTGGAGAGAATTGTTTTCTTTTTCCCTTCTCTTTTATTTGGAAGCAAGTGTTTCCAAGACTGCTCTTGTCATATTGGCAATGAATATTACGCTTTTGTTTTAGGAAGCAGATGCACTTCAGAAACTTTTTACTGATTTTATAGTGAGGTTACATTATGTTTTCTTCTTTTTTTTTTTTTTCCCCCCTTTGGAGCCTTTTTAGTATAGTATGGTCCTCTAACAAAACATTACAATTATATCACAAATTCAATCAATGGGCTTGAAGAGTAAGCAATGAGAAATTTGTATGATGCCACAATCTGTGACTACGGTGACTCATGCCCCAACAAAGAAGATGAATGATTTTAGTGATAATATCCAAGTGGAGTATTCCACTAAACTCATGGCACTGACTCATTGCTTGATTAGATATGGCACACAACAGCTCCAGTGAGCAGAGAGGGAGCCTTCAAGGCTTTTCTTATCACAGACCTTCAGAAAACTCTAGAAGGTAGCTGATCCATTCTCATAGTTCCCACTGTCATCCTACCTCATTTCTCACTGCATTGATATTTTATAGATCTTCCAAAATACATTTACAATAGGTAGATGTGTCAATACCACTCTTAGACACACAAGTTTAAGCTAGTTTTTAGCTAGTTGTGGTCATCATTAGAAAGAGTTATGGGTTTCAGAAGTTACTTGTGGATTACACACTTCTCTGAAATTTAAATCTACACATGTGCATGTATGTAATCCAGTATAAATATATTACAATGTATTTCTGATTTCAAAGAAACTGGAAGTATGACAAATCTGAATCTTGAAGCTGCAAATAAACAACTTTTCAAAGTGGGAGCTTTAAAGGGATATTTTCATCCTTCTTTATCCTGACGTTTGAAAAATTGTACTGCTTTGCGTAGAGTAGACGGTACATCTTAACTTACTCTATCTCACATAACATGTTGCTAACAAAAATAGAATAATCAAAGTACTCACAGCCTGTTAGAAGTGAAATGGCATCTCAACCTATATTAGCAGAAACCAACTGGAAAGAGATTTTATTTCCTAAATTAAAATACTGAAATGTCTTTTATAATGATGAAGAGACACTACAGGGCCTAATAAATCATGTGGTAAAATTTGCCATAATAACATCACTTTCTGAGAAGGTAAGATTTTAGGCAATATTTTTTTTGCTAAGCATAGCCTAAAATTCATTGTAATTAAAGCCTTTTCTAACTCCAAGGGGGAAAACAGCTCACTCATTTCCTCTCTTCAGCAGCCTTTCGTAGATCAGAAGTGTTCCATGTCGTGGCTCAGACTTCTCTGTCTTCCACTCAGCAAATCCTCCATATCCTTCATGAAGAGCAGAGCGCTTCAAACTTGCACAGCACTTCAAGCGACTTTTGAAGAGGAAGTAAGATTACATGTCATGTAGGCTGTGTCTCTCTTCATGTGCTCCAGGCTGTCCATCAGTAGCTCTGTAGCATGATACCATTGTGTTAACATCCATTGTATTGGCCATTATAATCACAAAACATTTCATTTCCAAAACTGACAGCTTTTCAGTTCTCCATTCTGTGCTACTGAAGTAGATTGTCTGAGTCAATCTTTCATTTACTTTGTTATATATCATAGTGTTTTAAAACTATTTTTTTTCCCGTTTGTCAAGATCATTTTGAATTCTATTAGTCTTTCAATACATGTGCAGTCCTTCCCTTATTGAACATCATTGTCTGCAATTTTCTAGTCTCTTATTTGCAATTGTTCCAATTCTTTGATTTATTAATACTGCTTCTCACAGCTCTAAAATGAATATGACAAAATGATCCTGCTTCTGCTGATCCCTAAGCAGCTCATTAAGTCTGAACTACATAGTCGAGGCATTTACAAAAAAACCCACAAAATATTTACGTATTATTAATCAACCCAAAATACACTCCTGGACACAGAAGAAAACATCATTTTCCTTTGGATAATATATAAATAGCATCAAAATAGTCTAAATTATTGCATGAATAACTGATTTTTAATTTTGGCTAAATGTTTTTCCTTATAGCAAAAAAATAAACAAACATTTTTTTCCAGTCAAATAAAATGCTTGGTAGACTTATCCAGAACATTAATTTGGGCATTTGGTTTGTTTATTATTCTTGAGTTTTCCTATTATTCAAAAATGAACAGTGAGAAAATGCATAATTGAAATACTTGTTTTAATTAATAATTTTTTTCCTATTTTTTTATTTATATTACTTTCTGAAACCAGTGACAGTTACTACACTACTTTTAAAAAGAAACCTTACAATGAGAGTGTTAAACACTGAAATAAGATCACTAAGAAGGTTGCGAAATCTTCAACCTTAGAGACTTTTAAAACTCAACTAGACAAGGTCCAGCACAGATGGATCTAATTTTCATCTAACCCTGCTTTGAGTAGCAGGTTGAACTATACCACACACAGAGTTCCTTTCCAGTCTATATTTTCCTGTAATTCTAAATAAATTTAAGGAAGGACATACATATTAGGATGGAAAAAAGCAATAATTTGCCTTCTTGATAAACGTCAGTACCCATCGTTCCAAAATTCACAAGCTAGTGGTTTTGTGCCTTGTGTGCTTGTTAAGCACACAAATAGAGATGTTTATTAGCTGAAGGCAGGATGGGCACAGTTCTTGAACATCTCACATAATTGCAGGGACAGGGGCTGCTGGAACAGGGGCTGGTGTCCCGTGGGTTGGACATGGAGTCCTGGACTGTGGGCAGGGAGGGGGAAGCCATGGGGGCGGCAGCAGGGACTGTCAGGGCTGGCTGTGCCCTTCCCCCAGACCCAGCACACCTGGGCCTCAAGTAGCATAAAAATGACACCCATCAGTACGGATCACAAAGCTTCAGCATCATGGTGTGAAGGCACCCCACAGCTGGGCTGTGACAGCCCTGCTGTTGTTCGACTACGGCCAGTGAAACCCACCCCCAGTGAGCACATCCCAGCGGATGGAGGGGATGGAGCCCAGGGGATGGAGCCAGCAGCTCTATCTGCAGCAGCCAGCAATGCCAGCTCTGAGCCACGTGCCTCAGCCTCTGCTGCTGGGTCTGGGACCAAGGCTCTCCTCCTGGCCCTGTCCGTGCACACAGCAGGGAGGAACTTGCTGCTAAGCCTTGCACTGGAGACAGCACACGCTAATAAACCTGTACACACAGTTTGGTTCCTAGAAGGGAAGGCAGAGTGACACACAGCTGTATTACCTGAGGTCAGGGCCAGCAGGTGCCACTTGGTGGGTGTCAGAGGTGTTCTGATTGCAACCACACTCTCGTGCTCGCAGTGGAATTTGGCGGTCTTGCCACAGCATTTCTCCTGCCAAAGTGTCCTGGCATGCCATTAGTTTTTAATGGCTTCAGGAACTGCCATTCTCAGCTCACACACTTTGATAGACGTTGCCACTAAGGCTTCATTCTTCACTAAGAATTTATTCTTCCACTGCTCATCCTACTAAGCCTCTGTGTATCAGGGTGTAAAAATCTACACCAATGAAGGGCACAATTCTGTTTAACTCACTTTTTTTTATTATTATACAAAGATCCCTTTTTTAATGACTTCACTGCTCACCTGGATGTGTCCAGCAGAGGATTGACACCACGGTCTTGGAACTACATACTGAATTGTAAATGGATTGTCTCACCCAAATCAGTGTCCCTGGTGTTTGCTAGAAGCAGTTGAAAATTTTCTGGCAAAGCTTTTGTAATAGAAAATATTTTACATTTTTTATCTACCACCTTCCTTCTGCAACTAACCATCCTGTCTAAGAGATGAGCAACAACCTGTGGGAAAAAATCCTAGAAAATTCACTTGTAACAAATACTCTGTGAAGGAGTGTGTGTGTAAAAACCTGCTTCCAATCTCCAAAACCTCCTTGAAATGTACTTCACAATGTATCTGAGCTTGAATTCACTGAGTTGAACAGCTTTACTTTTGCTCAGGGACAGTGTCATGGTTAACTAATGATCAGCCAGATCTTCTGAAGTAAAAAAATGTTACAGTTAAAATTTATGAAGAAAAAAATTGAGATCAACACATAAATTATAAGCTATAGTTTACAGCTATATAGACACTCAATAATTTCAGTCCACCAGCTTTTCACATCTCTTTTGCAAAGGAAGTGTGTCAGCGTTTCCCTTTAAAGGCTGTCTCTCAGCACACTCTGTGGCCTGTCTGCCTTTCCAGGCTTGTTAACCAGAAGTGACTAAGGTGTGTTACCCACCGGACCTCAGTTGAGGTGATACTTCCACAGATTTAGCACCTGCAAGAATGATTTGATTACCCTCTAGTGACTCCAGTTCCTAGAGGAAATGATTTTGTTAGGCACAGATTGCAACAGTATTAATGGTTCATTCACTTACTGCACTGGTCATGTCTCAATACACTTTTTTTTAAAATGCTCATTCGTCCAAGACAACACCTCTCTCGGGACAGTCCAAGGTGCAAGCAGACTGTGTGTGTAACTTGCATGTGTTCTTACGTGCTCTAATTCTCCACATGAAGAGAGAGACTCCCTGTATTAGGTCCTGTTTGCCCTGCGGCATTGCTGATAATGCTGTGAATTAAATTAGCTCAAATTAGCCTAGTTTGCCTGTACAGTTCACATTCTTCCCACTTGGCATGTTTTGCTTTCACTTAGACAATCTGCATAATTATAAACCTTCTGCTGATTCCTACTATATTGTAAGAATTGTTGAAATCTAATTGCACATTTTGGAGCTCTAGTAAATGCAGTAAGCAGAAGTCTGGATGTTCAAATCAGCAAGATATGACATGGCAATTCACCCTTAGAAAATAAAATAGAACTGATCAAGAAAAGACATGGATAAATTATGTAAAAAACAGAACCAACAGAGGCAGAACAACAAGATTTTTTTTCCTCCACTCTCTTCAGTGAGGTTAGCAGTGAATTTATGCTTCCTTAGAGGATCATTATGAATTTCAGATTCTAGCATCTTTGTATTCCTCCCAGTTAAGACTGCTCTGTACAAGAAATAATAGTGTGCTCAGTGCAATAGTAGTAGAGTATAAGAAGTTGGGGTAAAAGATTTCTAAAAGAGCAGAAAAAGTTTGACTGTGAAATAGTGAGAAAATTAGAACTTTTTATTCCATACTATCAGGAGCTAACAGGTGAGATTACACAGATAAGAAACATTAAAAAAGAAATTACCTTTGTAAATGAAAACAAAGACATGTTATAATTAGAAAGAGGCATTACCAATAAATTGCAAAAAAACGAGACTTCATTAGAAAAAACTAGAAGTAAGTGAAAAGCTCACTTTTGTTTTCCAACATTCATATTTTAAATGCTTACTTAATTTTTCACCTCTGCTGGTAATAAAATAGAAGCTGTAATTCACAGAGTCCCAGAAGATTCACGGCTTTTTTTATTAAAAAAACCCCAACAACAATAACAACAATAGAAGGAGAGAATAGAAATACAAAACTTGTGGTTGTTTTTTTCTGCACCAAAGTTGTTCCCAGATAGTTGTATTAGCTGAAGTGTGGTTTTAGTTGAAATTTTAAAATTTCCTAGAAAATTTTGAGACCTTACAGCCAAAAGGTTGCATGACGGGGAAACAATATTTTGTAAAGTTTTTCGTGGTGTTAGATGGAGAACACTGTTTCGACTGTCTAACAATGGTAACCTGGGAGTAAGTGTCTTGTACAAGGAACCTGGTTTTATTTTACTGTTAAAGCTGATTTTGGCAGAAAGGCCAAATTGTAAATGCTGAATATAAATGAGGTATTTCTGACACCATTGTAATGAAGACTTCTCCATGCAATGAAATTTAGTACAGCAAAGGGGTTCTCCAATAACTGTGCAAATAAAATTAAATTAAATGAAAAACCATTACACATTGTTAACCCTTTCAATTCTTACATAAACAATTAGAAGCCAAGATCTAAATTGCATATTTTAATTGCTTATTAAACTTTTAGCAGTTACATACTAAATATGAAAATGTCAAATGTAAGAGATATATATTTAATAAATCATGGATGTTTAAATTTACAGTTGTAAGTAACCTACCACCAATGACTAACCAGAAAAATATTTCAGATTAAGCTTTTTTGCAGCCACATCTAACATCTTTGTAATGTATCTTTTTAGTGACTTAGAATTCATTTAACTACATTGTGTAGTGACTTAGAATTCATTTAACTGCATTGTGTAGTGTGGTTTCTTGTTCCAAGATAGATTTAATGTTAATTCATACTCTCAGGAAAAGAGTAAGTGACCCTTTGCTTCCCATGCTAATGGTCACCTGCAGGTGGGGAGCAACAGCTATCTGCTGACTGAGAAAAGCATCTTCTCACGTCTCTCTCTCCCCCTCAGAGACATCCCCAAACTTTGTAGGTGTTGCATTTCTGTATAAAATGTAGTAACCTTTACTAATCTTTCTGAGATGTTTTCAAGGTCAGTGAAAGGAATGCCATGTACAAGAGCAGAGCTTTAGGATTTAATAAAATTTGTGAAAAATAAAGCACAATCAATTGTTCAGAAATATTATTCAGGCAGCCCACCAGTCATTTTCACATCTCCCTTATGCGAGGAGGAAAAGCATATTGGCTGTGGTGAGATACAGCACTCCTTTTCTACTTGAAGTCTTCCAGCACTTGCTGCCCACCAGGAATCCATACACTGTGGGTGTGCAACTTCTCTTCCCAGCTAGCAGGAAGAGTAAGAGCAGTGTCTGATAGGACCTGAAGACAACTCCTTCTATGCTGCACCCACTCAGAGGACATCCTGCAGCAAGTGTCTTTCTCACCCTGCCTTCGATGGTGCTTTGTTTAATAGTGTGGCTGTGACCTTCTCTGTCATCATATTTCGAACATTTGTGTTTCTACCATGACAATGTGAAACTTTAGTTAACTACTTGTCTATAATTTTGTTATCTGATTCCTTTCAATTTTCAAAAAACAAACAAAACTGGTTATTGCTAGAGGTTGTTGTTAAGATGAAGGCTACCTGAATTTTAATGTCAGAATTTTGGGGATGGAATGAGACTGGGACACACACACACACACACACACACAAGGGAAATGCATATATAATCAGAGAAAAAATGGGGGAAATCTTATGCTTTACTGAGGTTGGTGCTCCCTTCACTGCTTAAGCAATGCCCCTCCTGAGGATCACAGCTAAAGTCTCAGATTTTGCCCTCAAACTGTAAGAGAATTTTAGGAATAACTTTGACCTAAAAGTTGTGAGCTGAATTGCTGTACTTTTCATAGTTAAAGGAAATGAGAACTTTTAAGCTAATGCTAGTAGAAGTTCTCACATTAAAAAAAAAAAAAAGATTATCGTCTTGATTTTACAATTTTTGATGTATACTACACAGCTTTGCTTTCAGGTTTTTGGAAACAACATCAAAGTTTGTGCAATTCTAAGAGTCAAAATGTTGCACAAAATCCCAATCCAGGTTTCCTTTTTTTTCCCCAGAAAAACAATCTGGCTAATTTCAGACATAATTTTGGTTGAGAAAAGCAGCTCAGAACTTGTAACAACTGTAATATACCTATTCAGACCAAAATTACAAACCTTAAAAATCCATCAATTTTTCAAAATACCTTTACTGCCAATGTCTTTGCCAGAGCTTTTGCCAGGCAAAATTTCACAGTGGGACTGACACAAGTGAAACAATATCATAGCAACACATACAACACTGATGGACATTCAGAAACACCTGCACATTGAGACTTAACTTACATTCTCATAGCAAAAAATTCAGGTATCAAGAATATTGAAACAGACCAACAGTGGAGCATTTAATAGTACAGAGTAAATAATGTGTTGGAAAACGATGATATTCTGTATATTTTAAGGCTCCAGCTTTCTCATGTGTTAAAGTAATCAATCCCACATGCACTATAAATGTCAATTACTATATATGAAGCTTAATGTAAATTTTCCCTCTTGCAACAAGAAAACAATATTATGTAGACCTGGAGAAAAGCCACCATATAGTACTAAAATGCTTTCAACAGTTAAGCAGGAAAAACCTATCAACAAATGCAAGAATAATGATCATTTAAGCTGTTACAAAAAGATTAGCAATAGTCCTTCCTTGCCATATGCATGTAGTTATTTTTACTGTACATATTAACATTCATCACCTTACAATTTCCCATGTACATGACTAATTATAATCAGGAAAGAAACAATATTATTTTTAAAATTTATGCAAATACCCAAGCATTTTGCAGCACAGCATTTTTTTCCTTAAAATTGTACAGCAATCTATCAAAAAAATAACATAGCTTTAACTCTGAATTGTTGCTACTGTATCTTTGAAAGATTTCTTGGTTTTAGCCCGAATATTATGAACATTTAAACTAATGCTACTAATTTTTAAGCATATCTTTCAGTGATTTCTCTTCCTGTTTCTTTAGTAAAATAAAAAACTGTCCATCTATTTCCAGTATGATACTTCAAGAATGAGTTAAGATTTAGTCAACTGTTCCTTAAAGCATTTCCAAAATATATATCCTTTATTAACATTTGCAGGCAAAACAAAATACAATAGAGAGGCTCATTTGGGAGTATTTTGATGTCTAGACTGTTCACCATGGTTGGAGAGATCCCAGAGGCATGACTGCAGGTGCACCTTGTCCCAGCAGGTTAGACTTTGAACCAGCCTTTCTCCCTGTCTGATAATGGAGCTCTCTCTCTTGGGCCCTTGACAGAAGACAGAAGGAACAGGCTGCCCAAGAAGATCTAAGAGGCTGTGGGTAAGTGCGGGTGAGTCTCAAGCTCATGTCTTACCCAGGCCAGGACTGTGAGTGTGTCTAGTTATATCACTTTCTAAAGGAGGGTCCCATTCCATGAGCTGTGAGTTATCAGGAGGTTCCCTCCATCTCTTTCCGTCTGATCATCGTGACCAGCGGTTTTAGCTTAGACTTGAGAAAGCTCTACCAACAAAAATGTTACTCAAAAGAGCTTATTCCTAAAACCCAATCCAACTCAACCCAAACAAAAAACCTCCCAAAATATCAGTTCAAATCAATTATCAACATATACTTCCTCAAAAAAAAAAAAAAAATTCCCATTCACCCCCACTTAGGACAAGAAAGTAGACATATTATTGATTCACATGGAATTTATCAAGCATTAAGGTAGCAAATCAGATTGGCATCCACCTATCATTTTAAACAGGGACCAGATAGTCCAGTTATTTGGAACACGGTATCAAAATCACATTATTTATGTACTTTGCTTTCAGTGTTCACCTGGGATCATTAAAAGCTTGGAAAATGCTGAAGAATTTCAATCAAATTGGCATTATTGCTGCTAAAATTTTTAATGAGTTAAAAACCCAAACTCATTAAGCTTGGATTTGTTCCCATGCTTTTCAGCAGGTTTGCTTAGGCTATAAATACCCAATGGGTTCAGTTGATCTTCCAAAAGGAAAATGTGGACCATGGCTTTTCTGCATCTCACAAAAGGTGAGTGAATATCCTCAAAGATTAGCCCCAAGAAGAACACACCGTTGAACTTGCCCTGAAGCATTCATTGAAATGATGACATTTGTATGGGGAAAAAAGTACATCAAAGGCTATTTAACAGCTGTGTTCTTATCAGGATGTCTCACAGCAAAATTTACAAGGTGATGTGTGGTGGGACATATGATTTTTTTGTTCTTACAAGCTTCACAAAGTAAATTCTATTTGCCATAGAGACACAGCACTGGAATGGATTTGGCCTGGACCAACAGCCTTTATTTTATTAATTATTCCTTCCCATTAGCTCCTAGTACCAGAATATCATAATCTATCTTTATAAATCAATTATTTTTATCCTTCTGAAAAATTAGGAAACAGATCCTACACAGTGAAAAGGCAAGCAGAGTTCTAATGTTGAATAATGACAGTATTGTATAGACAAGGTGATGTCCACTCTACAGTGTGTAACAGATTTCTAATTTATTTATAAATGAAGTAGCTAACCCTAAACTCTAATAAGGGAAAGAGATAATCACTCCTGCCTGAAAAGAAGGGTAAAGAGATAATAATTCCTGCATGAAAAGTAGGGTGGCAGGGCACAAAATCCTGAGATGAACTCAGAATCAAGAGGGGAAAGCTGTACGTGAGCTTACTTGATTTCTTTCTTTGCTTCAATGAGAATGTCCTCTCCTGCATCTTCAGTTTGCTTGGAGCCTGCAGGCAGAACCAGAACAGTCAGGCCTGGAAGAAGGTGAAGTTCCCTGCTGTGGGAAAACCTACAGAAAGCCCAAGTCACAACCACTGTCCTAAAGTACAAACAAGGATAAACAGAGGGTGAGGTCTTGGCTCTGTTCCCAAAAAGGGAGCCACTCAGTACACCCCTTAAAAACTGCGTAGGAATCTGTATAAACAAAGACCAGTTCTTTATCATTCAAATTCCTCAGTCCCCACTGCTATTGAACATTTTGAGAATTTTTGTTTCTCCCGTGCACTGCCCAGAGTAAATTATAATGATAAATTGGGTTTCTCCACACAGAATTACTCTGTGAGAAGTGGTGAGGAGGTTTTCCTAGGGGGAAAACTGCCAGAGTGCCAGACAAAGGAGAACTGATTTTTGGTTGAATCCAAAATCTCCAGCAGAAGATCACGGCAACCTGGGATACACCTGATCTCTACTGCTCCCCACTGCTAAAATCTTTCTCCTCTCACATGACCTGAGCACATCAGACCTGGTAAAAGTTTTTCTGGTGTAACCCAGACCTGTTGAAATGTTTTTTCTGTAAGAAAGTCAAGCCGACCCTCAGAAAGGGCTAATGGGGAAAAAGATATTAACCCTATTAACCCTCTGTGGGTTAATGACTAATTTGTTACTGGAGCTCCTGAGAATTTTTGTTGCTTCTCCTGTGCACTTGTCAGAGTATATCAAATGATCTTCCCCTAAAACCACTGAGTGGGCAGGGGCATTACAGAGGTGCTTCAACCCTCTGATCATTTTTGTGGCCCTCCTTTGTAGCCAGAGGAAGTTTAATTTTGTTACCAATTATCATGTTGTCTTTTTTTTTTTTCATTTGGAATATTAGTCATATAGATTAGATTTGTTTTCTAACTTCCTCATACCTTACCATTTGTATTTCCATCCTGATCACTAGGAGCATTGCAGAGAGGCTACAACTGCTCTCACACACTTTTTGGGAACCTTTTATCTTTTGTTCCTAAACTACAGTTTGGGAAATCATCACTAAAGTTCATACATTGCATAACGCACAATGTTTAGGAGACATGAGATGTCTTGAAATCTTGCTATAGTGCAGTGCTTATCAGTAGTTTCAAAATCTAAATCTCATTTGAGAGGAAAATACAAAGTTTTCAGAAGAGTAAGAGGAAAAAAGGGAGTATTCCCACTGGCCCCCCTCTAGTCTCTACTGTCTTCTGTAGCTCCTCGCTGTCCGTCTTGTTCCTTGTAGGTATCTCTGTGCTAATGCTTTGGCAAATTATTTCTGTATACAGTTATTTTTTTCATCTTAGTATTATAATTTTGTTATAATAACTTACTGCTAGTTCTGTGCAGAAACTTTCCAGGGTTAACTGAAGTGCTGCTTGAGGAAGGGAATTGCTGGCATCACTTTAATGTAGGGGCAATCAATACAAACTCGCAGAGTGAAATACATTGGATCCATTACCTCCCTGCCTAACCAAGAAAGAACTAAAAAAAATGAACTTGAGAGATCACACTGAGACAGATACTAACAAAAAAAAGTTTCAGAGAGTTTTAAAAAATACTGGTCTATACTGTCAGCCTAAGGCCTGTCTATACACCTCAATTATCCAAACTGCTGATGTGCTGGCTCTCAAACTGCCCAACAGAGGAATGAAGCTGGGCCCACCAAGAGATCAGCCTAAATTCAAACCCTCTGGTTAAGAAATTTGAGCCACAGGGTATATACACTGAAACAAGCCTAATGGGCTAAATCATGCCATAAATACCTGCTTTAAAGTAGTAAGGGCAAAGTCCATCCCCTGTGATTAAACAGGTCTGTGAAGAAGCATTTTGCAGCAGCATGGCTGCTACTGCAGCCATTTGTTAGGGCATTATCATAACACAGCATCTGCTCCTTTATATCTTTCTTTATAGCTCTGACTTTCAGAGAGATGTTAGTGATTACCTCACATCTTTTTTATATAAAAAGAGCTGTTTGCCAGTTCAGTGTTCAGGAAAAAAAAAGTTTTTGTCAGTTACTCATCAATTTGCTCATCTGTTTGTCCTATGCAACATGATGATTTCAAGTCTGCTGACACTGTTACCCAAGGGAGTATGATTCATGCAATAATTTTCCTTCCTTCCTGCCTATTTCTTTTAAATTTGCTGGAACTTTAATACGTCCCATATATATTTTTCACCTTAAACTATTCTATCCCTACTAGCACTACAGTCATTCATTCATTTAACATTTAAAACCTTATTTTCATATTTTAGATAGGAGTTTTATGAGTATTCAACAAATACTTTCAATTAAGATGGCATACAATTTTGGTTTTGTACCGTTAACATCCCCTTCTTGCCAGGATACCTATTTTCTTTTTCTCTTCATTTGGTAAATGAACACCTTCAAGAATAAAAATTAATATTCATAAACACACAAATAAAATACATAGATAAAACTCATAAATACTTTTTTGTTTATAGATTCCATTATCACCAAGACTATGAGAGAATATTAGCAAGGTGGGCAGTTTCCCCTTTTTCTGTAGGGAGATCATTTAGCATTCTCCAGGATACAGGGTCTACCTGAGGCCTTCTGAAGTAGTCTCCTGATACCGAATCCTGTAGCGATTTCAACAAGCACGGCTTGTTGAAAGAAACCCATTAGGTCCTTCTAGGTGAAGGCAGACAGGACTTCCCACTCCTATGGCAAGGGAAAGGCAATTGAGGAAGAGGCCATGTTGGCAGAGGTTTCACTTTGGTGAGCTCAAATCAGGTGAATATGAAAATGCCCAGCAACATATTGATCCTGGCAAAGACAAGGGTGCCAGATTTGCGTGCTAAAATGGTCATGGCTAATGTCTTCATGCTCTAGATGCAATGAGCTGAGGGAAGCATTTTGACTTGTAAAGTCAAAATACACCCTAATCCAAAGAATAAAGGAACAAGGAGTAATATCTTGTGGTCAGTCTCCCTCTTCAGCAGAGTGCTGGAGGCAGTGCATGAGGTCTAATGGCTTTTAACTCTCAGCACTGACCAATTCATTAAGTGCTGGCTCGCTATTTCTGAAAAAGAGTTTTCATTGTCATGATCTGATGGGTTTAGAAGAATTTCCAGCTTACACGCTCAACATAATTGGGGTCCTTCGCACGACAGCTCTTGTGGAGGATTTTCCCAGAGAATGCTGTCAGGCTGTAGGAAACACTTCTTTTTACTTTACTGTCCATTTCTATTTTCCTTCAGATAGCTGTCTTCTCCTTTGCTTGTCCCAGATGGCTGCTCTCCTATATCCACCACTTACCACAACAACTTTCACTTTATCATGTGCTTTTATCTTCCATGTATTTTTTCCTTTGCTTATTGGTTTGGTTTTCTTAACATTTCCTTCCAAAGACTAGATTTAAAAAAAAATACTTTAAACAAACAAAAGCACATTTAACTTAAATGCTTCATTTTCCCCACATCTGTTTCTATACATGCCAGATTTGTTTCTGTACAGGGGTTCCATTTCAAACCCCTTTCCTATTTGCTGTGCACAGCATCCTACAGGAACAGTCTCTGAAGTTGCAACTGTCCTTCAAGGTCTCTTACGTCTCAGTTACTGTGCTAGCCCTCACTTTGGCCTTTAAAAGAGCATCTTCTAGACAGCTGAAACGTGGATGAAAGTTCACTGTTACCACATCCATGCTCTTTCCTCTCTTTCACATCAAACAATTCTTATTTGTGGTGCCAGGCCTTTGCTAGAGCTGTCGTTAGCTTTAGCTGGTTTTGTGCCTCTAGAAAGGAGCAGAGTCACACCTGAATCCCCTGGAAGGAAAAAAAGGAAGTACTCTTCCATCGTAAGAGATTTGTTTTTTGGAGGCAACCTGCCTCAACCTGTTAAAGAGAAAATTACTGCAATGCTGTAATTTACACACAGACATTCTGAATGGACAGTGAAGCATTCAGAAAATCATGAGAAATTATTAAGTCATGCTTTAGTTGTTTGCCTTTAGACGAGTTCTCATGTTTCTGAAATTTGGGAACTGAGAATCTTCTCACATTTTTGATATTAATTCCAGTAAAACTACACATAACAGCATCGTAGGCGTTCTCCTTCATCTCACAATCCTAAATCTACGTCATCAGACCTTTTAACCAGCTTGGAAGGTCCTGTACACAGTTAAACCCATGTAAACAGAGTTAATATAAGGCCTAAATTAAATTACAGTAGATGTCAGAATATGTTAAGATGACAAAATTAGTCTATTTTCCAGTCCTACATAGCAATGGAGCCCTCTAAGGGTTACAAAGCAAACTGATCACTTTCTAGCCAAGATATAATATGGCCAGTTATGTATTTAATTGAAACAATTATGTATATTCTCCACTTGATCTTTTTTTTTTATGAATTAATACAGCCACAGTACATCACGTTACCAGGTTAAATTTAAATAAGATGACCACTCTAAAAGGGTATCTTCTACAGTAATGATCAAAGATAATGATATTGCATGACAATGATTGTTGCAAATTGGAATTGAATTAATATGCCTCTACCTAGTGAGCATAGACACAAGCAAGCCAGAAGGCTTTGGTGTTGTTTAATTGCGTATGATATCCTGATATTTTAACCTATCATTTGCTAGGCAAAATAAATAGTAGTAGTAATAATAATAATAATAGAATATTAAATTGAATGCAATTAGTACTTTCAGCATTTTCATTCAATATTTTGTGTGAAGATTCAGCTAGACTTTTAAAAGAAGGCTACTTATATTTGAGAGGACAAGCTCTCAATTTTTCAATTGAAGGGATTTTTGGTGACATTTCTGAGCTATAGCAGGCTGGAATTTGTCAATATTGATATATATTAACATACACAAGAATTAAAGAAGCAGTCAGTCAAAAAAAGTGATACTAATATCCTTTTTTTCCTGTAATTTTATCTTACTCGGCATTTATATTTCTTGAGCATGATAGAAACATGAGAAGTTGCCTTTAAGTGCATTAATTTTACTGAATTTCACTTTATAAATACATTGATATGATTTGAAATTCATACTACAAAAAACAATCTGAAAGACTCCAGTGTATTTCACTCCACTTAACACTGTGTGTCTTTTTGGATGATTTCTATTAATGTTGAAGTCTTGAAAGTCATAAATTCAAAACAGACTGAGAGACTTGTGGTTGTTCAGCCTGGAGAAGAGAAGATTCTGGGGAGACGTTAAAGCACCTTCCAGTACCTAAAGGGGACCTTCAAGAGACCTGGAGAGAGACTTTTGACAAGGGCCTGTAGTGACAGGACAAGGCAGAATGACTTCAAACTGAAAGAGAGTAGGTTTACATTAGACATTAGGAAGAAATCCTCCACTTTGAGGATGGTAAGACACTGGAACAGGTTTTCCAGAGAAGCTGTGGAAGTTTCCAAGGCCAGGTTGGATGGTGCTCTGAGTAACCTGTTCTAGTGGGTGGCATCCCTGCCCATGGCAGTGGGGTTGGAATTAGGTGATCTTCAAAGACTCTTCCAATCCAAACATTCTATAATTCTACAAAATTCCAGTGGACTTGATAATCCTTGTGGGTCTCTTCCAACTCAGAATAATCTGTCATTCTGTGAGTTTCTTCAGAGCTTGGAGAAGAACTTAATTTTTCTTTTGACATAAATATATAAATTAGTATCTTCAGTATATTTCATTCAAATTAAAACTTGCCAAACTTTTTATAAACTTTATGCAATTTAATGGTTTTGGGAACCACAGCTCACATATAAAATATGTTTTCTGTACATTTTCAAGTTGTTTTTTGTAAGTATCAAAGTTACTGACAACTCAGTTTCTGAAGGACCTCTATTTAATAATATTTTGGAATATTTTTACTTCTACTTCAAAGAGAATTACATGGAAATCATATACCATTATAATTGTCATTGGTTGCTCAAATATAAATCCAGTCAGCTAATTTTGCATTTTACATTTGTTCTTCCCACAACATGGAGGAAGCAGAAAACTTGTATAACACACTATTTACTAATCTATTTTAATTTTTGATGGTAAAAATCAATAAAGCAATTTGCTAGAAAGAAATCAGTCTCATAAGCCTTTTTTATAAATTAGCTCTTTTTAATCAGATGGATGTTGTGTCCCACGTTTTGGTAATTACTGTAGAATTAATTGTCTAATTTAGGACTTAGGGACATTGAAACAACTAAAAAGATAAAATTGAACAGTTTTGTTTGTGTTGATTCTGGGACTTAAAAAAAAACAGCCTGTGATTACTTATAAAAGCTCTCACTATCAATTAACGTACAAATCCAACACCTTTAAGTAAAGCCATTAAATCTGTTTCTATGCCCATTTTTCAACACTGCTGTGGATTGAGTGTATTGAAACAACCAAAAGCTTACAGTTCCCTGGATTCTGATAGAAAATACTTTGTAATAAAGAACCAAAAGCTTCCATGTTATTTGTTTAGTACATCAGCTTCCTGATTTTTGCACTGATTTTGCTTGAGGACAGACCTTACAAATCACATTCTCTCCAGGATGGCTATAGGGAGCTGATTACTCTCACTAATCCCTAAGTCAAGGTGACGAGTATTTTATCAGAGACATCACTCTTGCAGTTACAGACCTAAACAGTTCGTGTCTTGTAGATCCTACCATATTAAAACCCTTCCAAGCTTAGTGTTCTTTAAGATCAAGGTGTATTGGTTCTGATTATATGAAAAACTTCACATCTTCCTCTGTTGATTGAAACTACTCAGTTGTGTTTACTACACAGTTCTAATACTGACAGATGAGCGTGATTTCAGTGAACAGTCCTACCCTAGATGCCTCTTTGTCCAGCTGAATCTCATTCTGCCTCCCCCTGGGTCACTATGCAAACTCTTCTTGATGGAACAGAAGGGAAGAAAGGTACACAAGATTGTATTCCTTTGATTCAGGGCTGGATTAACAAGTCTATTGCAAATGACACTTGGAACTTGTCCATTTTAAGGCAAGTGCCTTGTTTCAATCAGTTCTGCTGAATGCCTTGTTAATTATTACAATGTTTTCAGATGAAAGAGGCAACATATTTGATCCTGTCCTGTTAGTTTCAAATGGTTCTAACTTTAGACAGTGCCAAAGAAAACAGGACCATGATTTCAGTGGGACCACTTAAAATCAGTGCTTGTAGCAGTGTAACATATACCAGTTATAGCTCCTTTCCTGGCGTCATTGCGCCTCTGAAACTATATGAGAAAGATTCCTACAGTTCATATTTATATGAAAAAATAAACACAAATATAGGAAATATAGAGGCCTTCCTTTTGAGTCCTCTAAGATATCTTCTATTCAGTACAACACTGTTCTGGTATTAGAGGAAAACAGTGGTGTAAGTATAGCCACGATTTGGAGGAACTAGTTTGAAGATAGATCGTAAAACAGAGGTCCACAAAACACATCAATTTTGATTTATGAGGCTGGCATTTCTCAAGCATGTTGCATTATAATTGCCTAACCTTTTAAGAGTTGTTATGTGAATGTGAAGGCATGCAACTCACAGGAAGTGGGACAAAGTCCATTCAAACTGTAAGTCTATATTCTTCAAAGAGGTGGTGTGGGGAAAATGGAACTCAGATGAATTCCAAAGGTAAGTAAAACCAGGCTCAAAACCTGGTACACAAAGGAGAACACCAACTGGAGAACACTGCATATAGACCTTCTCAAATGAAGTCATAAAGCCTCTGAACACTCCAAAGCACTGTTTGCCAGGTGGTGGAGAAAGTCTGAAGTGACTTCTGAGAACCTCAGTCATGACTTTAAGTGACTGTCAGCTGTCACGTAACAAGGACGGATGTAGTAATACTGCATTATGCAATGGTAAATCACAAAGAAACAGAGGACATGCACAAGCTCCATCGGTTTGTCAACTAGACTGCTTCAGTAAACTTTCATGCATATTGCTCACACAAGAATGTAATTATTTTTCATTGTTAATTACTTTTTAATTGGTTGAAGACAGGATCCTCCTCATGAAATGTAGGTATGAGCAAACAGGGTATTTATTCCCTTGCTGCATTAAGAAATTTGAAAACACATACATACTTCCTGACTCTGGAAGTAGATATGTACCTCATCACTGCTGCTTTTTAATGTAAAAAGCAGGAGTGTCAATAAACACCTGAAAGTAGCTCAAGAGGTATCTTAGAGCTCGGGTAAAAGTTTATGCTTTCAGAGGCTACAGTCCAAGGCTTCCTGGTCATTCCAAAATGCTGAAGAATTTATGAAGCTATGGTGAAAAGCTCTACAGAACCGTCTCAAAAGGAAAGCTTTGAGTCACCTTTTGCATGTGAGATAGTGACATCCAGTGGTAAGTTTGGTTACCTGCACTGATCTCTTCCCCGATGGACAGAATAACACCAATACTTGTATTCAGTTGAAACACATTAAAAAATTTAAAACATATTTTAAAATATTAAAAAATATTTAAATAGAGAAATATACACAGTTTTTGTGTTCCCTAAGCAAAAGAACATACTTTGATGCATTAATTATGAAGATGGTGTGCTCACCTGAAGTGAAAAATTACAGAATCACAGAATGGGTCACATTGGAAGGGACCACAGTGAATCACCTTGTCCAACCTCTTTGCTCGAGCAGGGTCATCCTAGAGCACATTCTACAGGATCTGGTCCAGAAGGTTTAATCAAGCTTACAATAAAAGTAAGCAAAAATGTTTAGCTGTATTTGAAGAAATAGAGTATTTCCTACACTACAGCTGTATTCTTTTCTATCTTGTTCAGACAAAAAATCACTACTCCTCTTTTTCCTGAAAGTCTCAGTTCCTATAAAAATGGAGTTCAAGATCTGAGCTTATGATTCTCAACACGCACAAAACAACTCTTTGTAAACTCTTACACCATTTAGGATTCACAGCCACAGCAGTTCACCATCTAACTCAAACACAGCTTTTCTAGAGTGGCTCCCTCCTTTCAAGATCCAGCTGTTGGAAAAGCACTAAAACTGTCCTTCAAAGTTCTGTTTAGAATACACTCAAGGATGTAGAAGACCTCAATTCACTGTCCTTCTGTGTCTTTCAGAGATAGGTGTTTTTTTTATCGGAGATGAAGATCAATGTACCTACTAAGCTAGGAAATACTGCTGAGGAAGAGACATTTAAAATCCCTTATTGCATCTGTTCCATTTTGTCTAGAATCATGAAATTCATTGGATCAAAAAGAGGTGAAAATACATCCCACATTAAGAATATGGTATTTCAGTGGCTATGGAAAAAGAGAGCATTCTAGGTTCTCATTTTTGGAAACTCATCTCACCTCAGTTAATACTTTTTATAGGAAACAAGGCCAACCTCGAACTCCAGCAAATTTGCCAATTAATTTCTGATAATCTCTCTTTTCACAGATTATCATTATTTCACAGTGCAACAAAACTACCTTCTACTATGGTAAAGTTGCCAGGTTAATATTACTTTCTCCCTTGTAATGTTTTTCCATGAAGCTGACACCGTGTGCTGTCATGGAAAGACACATTAAGGCAGGCTGAAGATTTGAGTCACTGCCTGCAAGATACACAGACCAGTAAAAAATCACCTCTGTCTCGTCTCACTCTCCAAAGGACTCAGCTGAGCAGCTACCAGCTTTTCTGTATGCACGTTCGAAAATGAAATAAACTGGCTGCTTCACAAGCAACCGAAATTCAGGTTTCCCAATTAAAAGCAAAGGTATTCCACCACTCTTAAACTCACTTATACATACAAATTCAAAGCAGGCAAAACAGCCTCTAAATGAATGATCTAGTTATTTTGGTTTGTCAGCAAGTAGGCCCATACTTAATGTTACTGCACTATCGCTTCATGATGAAAAAAGTCACACTTCACTTACTGAGGGTTTCTCTTATGGTTTATGGTACCTACTTTAAAAAAAAAAAAAACAAACCAAAGCAACTTCACTCTTAAATAGTTTCTTAGGCAAGTTTAGCTAGACGAGAACATAGATAAATTTGAGTCTTTCTGAAATGTAGAAAATGGGAATATTTTTTCTGACAAACACACATGCCCATGCAAGACAAGGTCATCTAAGACAGCTAAAAACGCTTCACTAAGGGCAAATCCTGTCTGACCCACCCGTGGCCTTCTATGATGGAATGACTGCAACAATCAAGAGGGGAAGACCAACAGATGTCATCTACAGAGACTTCTGCAAGGTCTGTGACACAGTCCCACACATCCTCATCACTGAACTGGAAAGATGTGGATTTGAAGTGTGGACTATTCCGTGGATAAGAAACTGGCTGGATGGACACAGGCAGAGGATTGTAGTCAATTGCTTAAGTCCAAGTGGAGGCCAGTGACAAATGGTGTCCCTCAGGGTCCTTGTCTTGGCATTGGTGCCCTTTAATACCTTTATAAATGACACAGTGAGATCCAGTGCACCCTCAGCAAGTTTGCAAATGACACAAAGCTGAGTGGTACATATGACACAAAAGAAGGAAGGGGGGTCATCCACAGATGTTCAGCCTGGAAAAAGCTCCAGGCAGACCTTGTTGCAGCTTTTCAGTACTGAAAGGGTGCTTATGAAAAAGAGGGAGAGCAACTTTCTATAAGGACATGTAGTGATAGGACAAAGGGGATCAGCTTTTAACTAAAAGAGGGCAGGTTTAGATTAGTTGTTACAAGGAAAGTCTTCACTCAGAAAATGGTGAGCCCTGGTTGTCCAGAGAAGCTGTGGATGCCACTCCCTAGAAGTGCTCAAGGCCAGGTAGGATTGGGCCTTGAGCCACCCAGTCTTGTGGGTGGAATCCCTGCCATGGCTAGGGGGTCAGAATGAAATGATCTTCAAGGTCCCTTTCGACCCACGTGTTTTTGGGATATATGGAAACCACATTTTTGTGTTTGTGAAAATTCATCTCATGTAACTGTTAGATTTACTTATTGTAGTTCCAGGAGTCAGGGAAGGTTTTAAAGTCACAATTTTGAGTTGCTCATCCTTCAAAAAAATACTGATGCAATTTTTGATTGGAGCTGCTTATACTTTCACACAGCAATACTTTTAGAAGACAAAAAAAATGCCACCATGCTTTCTAAACCAAACATTACCCATCTTTTTTCCAACCTCATACACAAGATAGACAAAATACCAAACTATTTGGATAAAGTTTGCCTTGGATGTACTAAATAAGGCACATTGTTTTCCATTGCAAGAGGCTTGTTGTTTAGCTGCTCTGAACCTCTTCACTCACTGTGAATCAAATTCATACACTTCACACTGTGAGGCCAAAGGCTACTTGATAACAGGTGGTATCTCCAAGTATTACAGCTTCAAGTGTGTGACACTAAAACAACTGGGCACTGATATTGCTGCAGAACAGTTATCAATGAGAAAGTCAGGAGCACAACATTTGAGTGGTCATGCTTAGGACCATGTGTGAAAATTGCACCTCTCCCCATCAAACTGTACGAGCAAGGCTGAACTTTTATAAACCAGCCTGCGAGGACAACACCCTAGGTATATGAAATCAAAAAGGTCTGCTCTTCAGTCCTGGTGACAGCTGCCACAACCCACCTGGCAGTCATTTGGAGAGATTCTCTTTGCTCCTTTGCAAAACGCACACGTTATCTACCAGACCACTTGAGATTTCTCTGTACAGTTGACATCACCCAACACTGCACCAAGAGTCACAGCAGAATGGTCACAATGGGACAACATACAAACCTGTGTCTATGTAGCTTGCTAATATAAAATAGTCTAGCTGTCAGTAGTTCTGGATGGAGCAATGAGTAGGTAAAGGAATGCCAAAGAGGCACGGGAAAGGTAAAGAAATGGATCCAGCACTAACACTTCACTGCTCTCCAGTAGGAGTTTCACTTTCTCCCTACTTAGGAGACTTGCAAACTGTGTATGATATGCATCTGCTCTCTCCCTCAAGTCCACATCTCCACTCTTGTGAAGACTATGCAAGTGATTAAAATTAGTTTCACAAATACTTCCTTAACTTATAAATTTACTAGTGTTCTGCAATTTTGTACCCAAATGTTTTTCATGTTAGTCTAAGATCAGTTTTGTAGATCATCTTTCCTATGTCTCAAATGACACCTATTTTAGACAGAACTGTACATCTCCACACAAAGATACAACTTTTACTAAATATGAGCAGTCTCCACTGTGCTCACATCCCTCCTCAAATTACCTTAATTTAATGAAAACAGGCTACTTGAAGTGAAACTGAAGCCTTGTTCATTTTTACCTATTTTTAATTTTCATTACCTATTTTTAATTTTATTAAAAAAGCACTAAAAAGGGAACAAAATTACACAGAACATTACTAAATTTCTTCCCTTCCTTTCTGTTCTACAAAGAAGCAAAAAACTATCAAATTTTCATCCAGTTTTAAAAAAATATATTTATCTAGAAGCCTTAAAAACATGAAGTGTAAATTAAAAGAAATGCAGAGATCATTTTGAATTTTTACACAAATTAAACTGGGAAATTTGCCAAACTGGGAATTTTCATGAGAAAAAAAGCAGGAAAAAAGTCTGATTAAAAATGAATACAAATTAACTCAATTTAAGATACAGTGAGTGGATAGTTTTATTTATAAAATGCCACTGGCACACAGTACACATAGGAAGTATGAAACTTGATTTATAAAGAAGTGAAATGCTTCACAGAAGCATGGATTCCTGAGTTATTCTGAATAAAATCTCTAATTTACTGTAATTCACAACACAGCTCCAATTGGCTTAAGCAGCAGAAGAATTGATACTTGATAAGCACAGAGTAAAGACACAGCTAAAAAATACACAGGCAAATGGAAATTGGAAGATTGTGTCTCATCAATACTAGCCTTGGTCACAGTGGAAAACTATCTCACACTGAAGGGCACAAAGACTTGTTAAGATTGAGTTTCATAATTTCACAGCCAATTCAAATGTACTGTAGATACCTGCTTTCATCTCAATGTCCACAGCCACAATTACAGAGTCCTCTTGACATTGGGCACAAAAATACTTCTGTTTCTGCATACCCATACAGAAGAACTGATTACCCGGACAGACGTTATTACAACTGAAGAAAGAAAAACAGTGTTTGGTGCTTTCACTTCTTTTTCTCTTTCTCTGCTTTCCTTCTCTGCTGTAGCATCTTTAGTTCAGTCATTACATTCAAAGTTCTGTAAACCCAGGTGACCTGAAAAGTAAGTGAATTATTAAATTCAACTAATCCATATACCTTTACTTATTCATTTAATGAAAGCACCTACATGAACAAACACATACATACCACAATAATAATAGTATTCACCAGCAGTGGCGCTGAAAATACAAGTGAAATAAACATTCCTCTTGAATCAAAGTATTGGTATTTAGAAAAGAGCCTGAAAGAAATACAATGAAAATGAAAGATGAAGCTTTATTTAGTGTAGTTCACACATTCAACTTCCCCAGCAACTATTCTACATGGGCATTGTACACATCATCCCACATCTTCAGATCACCAAGCATAGGCCAGCATTCTACTGTATTAAAGCAGAAAAAAGAGGCAGTCAATGCCTCATCAGTTACGAATATTAATATCAGTCTTTCTCTTCTTTATAGTTTTGGTGTGCAAAAACTTACTAACATGACTACAAGAGCACATCACAAGAGTGCATCACAAACCATGCTGATTCTGAAGCATCTGAAATGACTTTTCTAGGTATTTTGCTTACTTATGTTAGAAAAGATGACAAAAATAATAAATGTAGCAAAGCTCTAATTAGGTCATATATGCCTGAAATGAAACATAAAGACTACAATTAGATGCCAGCATAAAGTGGTGTTAAACACATAACTTCCACTCATATCAGGTAAAGATTAATTCAATGCTCATCAAAATAAACCATCAGTTTGATTCTGGTATACAGTTTTAGTAAAACAGACAAATGTTAATGCTTTTTATACACATAAGTAAGTATATAAAGCAGCAGTGGGATTTTTGAGAAGTGGGTCTTAACTTCAGATATTAAACATGAATACCAACGAAAACCCAACAAAAAGCCCAAAGTTCACATGCTTTTCCTCTTAACCACAGCACTCTGCTTTTCTCTCAGTTCTTTGACCAGTTAGTTTACAAGCACCCATATAAACAGATTTTAAATAGTACAATAAATTATGCTATTAATAACTATTTCTTATGAGGTATGTTGTATAATTTTATTCAAAAATGAAAGTGAAAACATTTACCTCCAATTCATGGCTGCTAATTCATTGATATATTCAGCGCAGTACACTAAGCCTGCTGTACAAAAAAAAAAAAATATTAGATTCGATATTGCTTTAAAACTAAACTGCTTGTAATACATCATCTAATCCAAATCCATGTGATCTTAAACCAAAGCTAGTATGTGTTCTGCCAGTCAGCCATGACTGCTTTGGCTAGGCAAGGTCACTGCGGATTCTCAGGCTGATAAACCCTGAGACAACACAAGTTGTTACTGCAATGTACAAGCCAGTCTTGGTCTTCCTCATGCCATTATCACAGCTGTCAGCAGGGCACATGGTGAACTTGCTTCAGAAATTAAAGCTGACCATATTCAGCATTAGAACAAGGCAGAGTAGAAAGCAACTGCTGGCTCTCAGTCGATTTCTCTTCTGCTTCTCCAGGACAGCAACACTTCATTGGGAAAGCTGTGACACACACGGCAATGACCACGCAAGAAACCTATCTCAGATCCTCAGTAAGGCCAGGGTTTTAAGTCACTACTTCACACATTTTCTTGGCAATAAAACAAATACATATTTATAGGTCATAGCAGGTTCTATCGCAGGTTATCGCCGACAGACACATGCACTGCTAGCAGAGACATACGAGCTTGCAGGCACTGCTCTGGTGCCCGGCACCACACGGCGAGCCCGTGCACTCACCCATGCAGAGGAAGTGCCCGACCTGCACCCGGCGGTGCTGCAGGGATGCGCACGTCAGAAGGAAGCAGAGCAGGTGGAAAGCCGCCAGCCCCAGCAGCCAGGGCTCGGACCAGTCCGTGCTCTGCGGGCAGAGGGAAAGCGGGTCAGGCGGCGGCGGGGAAGGGGCGTCGCCGGGCGGCCACGGCGACCGGCGCTCCTCCCGCACCGAACGCGGCCGGTCTCGCTCACGGACCGCGCCCCGCAGCCCCCGGCACCAGGCTCGGCAAGGAGCGCGCTCTCAGCAAGGGCCTCCCCCCTCCCCGCCCGACAGCCCCGCTCCCTCGGGCGGCCCCGCTCCCCCTCACCGCCAGCACGGCCGACAGCCCCGGCGGGCCGCGCACCGGCGGCTCCATGGCGGCGGCGGCGGCGGCGGCAGCGCCGGCTCTCGCGAGACTGCGGCGGCCGCCGCTTCCCCTGCCGGGCAATGGCGGGAAAGGGGCAGCGGAGCCCGAGGCGGTCCCGCGTTCCCGGAGACGAAGGGATTGCAAATGGGGCCGTGTTTTGGAGGACGGGCTGAGGTGGCTCCGCACACCCCGGTGGCTCCTTCTCCTGAGGGTGGCTGGCAGAAGCAGCCCTGGGTTTTCGGAGCGGGGAAGAAGCTCTGGTCGCGTTTTCAGCGTTTGACGTCGGGAGGCCACCAGTGTCACCATCTGGTCTGTGGGGTCCCGCTGGACTCGGCACTTTGGGTCCGTGGCCCAGCACTGGTGTTGGCTTTTGGTCTCCTCTCAGCAACACCCAGAGCTGGCTTTAGCGATGGAAGTGCAAGAAAAAAAGAGCTTTAAGCCCAGCTTGGAGTTCTCTAAAAACAAACACAGTTGAGCTCGCCAGGCAGGAACTTAAGGCAAATGAAAACCACTACTTATCTCCAAGCATTGCCCACCGCAACCCCGGCCAAACTCGAGGGGCAGCGGGGCCCCCTCCTGCTCTTGCCACTACAGCAAAGCTCAAGGACGCATTTTTTAAACTTTGGAAGTTGAAAAAAAAAATTAAAGTATTACAATGGAAAGGGAACAAGACACAGGTTAAACATCTTAATTTATAACTCCATTTGCTAAATGTATCTAGGTCTGGAAGAACCAACCACTCTTAAGGCTTACCACTTAAAAAGCATTTCAAACTCAGAATCCTAACAACTAAACCAAATCTAATCTAAAGGATTTGATTTGTTGAGCAAACAATACTTTAATATATACCTCCATATTCAGCTTTCATTAAAATATTTTTTTTCTGACATTTTGGCTTATCACATGTGAAGTTTTGGCTTCTTTTTTTCTTTTTCAAGATGTTTCAAAGTGCATGTACAAGTAAATATTACAGATACTCTTTTAATTTAGTTTATCATATAGCCAGATACAGGTCATCACTGTGACCTGGTCTCTCTTCACTGTCACACTTCTGCAATTTAGTGAGATACCTGAAACCAGGGCTTTTTAATTTTTTTTCCCCTTTAGGTTTTTATTAGTCTTTTCTCAACAAAAATAATACCTGGAGGCTAATCAAGGCTTTAACTTGCAGTGTTGTAAAGTTAAATAAGGTGATAGAAAGGTGGTCATATCTACTAACATTATTGTCTTAAAATTAAGACTAGGGGAGAAAAGATATTTTTATCCCACATTGTAGATTGGAAAACAAGACTGGAATAACCCCGTGCACAAGCACGGGCTGGGGTATGGTCAGCTGGGAAGCAGCTCCCCGGAGAAGGACCTGGGGTCCTGGTGGCCAACAAGCTGTCCATGAGCCAGCAGTGTGTTCTTGTGACCAAGAAGGCCAAAGGTATCCTGGGGTGCATTGGGAAGAGCTTTGCCAGCAGGCCAAAGGAGGTGATCCTGCCCTGGGATGCCACATCTGGAGTGCTGTGTCCAGTTCTGGGCTCCTCAGGACAAGAGAGATGTGGAGCATCTGGAGCAGGTCCGATGAGGGGCTGCAAAGATGATTAAGGGACGGGAACATCTCTTTTAGGAGGAAAGGCTGAGGGAGCTGGGCCTTTCAGCCTCCAGAAGAGATGACTGAGAAGGGACCTCATCAATGTCTGTCAGTATCTGAAGGGAGATGTCAGACAATGTTTCCAAGGCTCTGCTTGGTGGTACCAAGCAATAGGACAAGAGGCAATTGGCAGAAACTGATGCACAGGAAGTTCCACCTGAACATGAGGAAGAACTTCTTTCCTGTGGGGGTGACTGAGCACTGGAACAGATTGCTCAGAGAGGGTGTGGAGTCTCCCTCACTGGAGATAATCAAGAACCATCTGGACGTAATCCTGTGCAGTGTGCTGTAGGATGGCCCCGCTTGAGCAGCATGGTTGGACCAGATAACCCACTGTGGTCCTTTCCAGCCTGACCCATTCTGTGACTTGTCTGGACAGTCTTACAGCTAATAATAAATTAAATGGTTTTGTGTTTTGTAAATGAGGAATGAGTTTCCTGTAATTGCTCAGTAATTGACTTCAGAAACTATCTGCAGTAGCTGAAGGACTTCAGTGAATGCAGGATGCAGTCACTGCTGTACGAGTGGAATATGCTCGTCAGTGGTGAACTTGTGATGCAGACAAGATGGGTGGATAAGAAATTATTTGCTTACTATGGCTAAAACATGCCCAGTTAGAAATTCATGGAGCTTTTACTGTCAGCCACTGTAGCAAAGTGGAAACTTTCCTATAGGGAAATAGGAGTTGCTTTTTTAAGATTGACTAAGATCAAGTCAGTAATGCTGTTTGTCAGCAGATGGTAGCAGATACATAAGTATTGCCAGATCTTTTGTGTGGTATGTGTTCTCTTTCATTTATTTTTAGTGGAGAATGCAATGTGAACAGAAGATACTTAAAAGGCAATAAACAGATACATTACTCTTTTATAGGGAAAAACTTGTGTATCTGTCCTTTTATAGCTTCTTTGCAGAGCCAGTATGCTACAATTAGATCCTAATTTTTAGAATACTCTACTAACCATAAGTATGCACTACCAATAATAATAATATAGAAATGTTTCTCTTCTTATTATTATAAGTAACTTAAGTAGTTTCTAGAACTCACTCTCAGTTTTCTGTTGCAAGATTCAGATTCCTGTGTAATTTCCTTCTGCACTACAGTGTTATCCAAGCAGTTCAGGTGAAAGATAAAAAAAAGCTTATTGGTAAAAGGATTTTTTCCCCATTTTACAACTGAAAAACCTCATTTACTCTACACAGTAAAGGATCTAAAATGAGACATTTATCTTAAATTTATGTTGCTGAATAAACAAGCTGGCTGGTAAAAGCCTACGTATGATAGGGAATCCCAAACTTAAATGCTAAATTATGTTCCTAGTGATAGCCCTACATGCATGTTTGCTAGCAGATCATATTTCGCAGTACTAGAAACCATTTGGAAGTGCCTGTTATACTTCCTGCTGAGGGAAATGCAACCCTGATTCTGCAGGAGATGTAAGAAGGTGTGTGAGCAAGTAAATGGGGCAGCCCCTCACCTCATCAGTTAAGGCAAAGATGGAAGGTGGGCACATACTGAGGTTAGTGATGGGTATTGAGAGGACAATTTCAGTGCTTTGTAAGATCCCACTGCTGAGTTCTGTGGGGACAGGGACTGCTCATCTCTGCATTTCCTGCCTGTCTCACAGCCTGCTCCTGTGAAGTTATGTATTGTACTTACTGTCTTAGATAGTCTTTCCAGAGCTTTGGGAGGCATGAGCAGTTTCACTATGAAAATAGGCTGAGCCTGGGAGAGGAGTCTGGATGATCGTGGCTGCTGAGGTCACTTCCAGGCCATCACTTACATCTGCTCTGAAGATTTTCCTTATATTCATGGTTGTGCTCAAAAGCGGTCTTAAATTTGCATTTGCTTCCCAATGCAACTGAAGTGAGCCTGAGTCTGGCACTTATTCTAATACACGTTTCACTAAAATCCTTCACTTTCCCTGTCCTTGCCATTAAAAAATAATTATTTTTGAGTTCTTCAATTTTTTTTTTCAGCTGCTGTCATCTCTTCATCTTTTTATAGTACCACCTTTTATTGGTTATGACGTGCTTGGAAAATAAGAATAATAATCATAGTGTTGTAAAGACTTTTAAAGAAATAGAATTTAAAACTGACTGGATTGTTTTATGTATGTAATTTGTGATTTTCAGGTTTAGATGATGGATGCCACTTCATATAAGCTTGAGGTTACCCCTGCTTTTGAGAATGAGTTTGACTGGATGACCTCCAGAGGTCTGACCTACATTGCTCTATACTTTTGATTTCCCAGGGATATGGACTGGGACCAACTGGCTGGGGAGCAGCACTGCTGAGCACAGCCTGGGGAGCCTGGGGGGTGCAAAAAGCTGAACATAAACCAGCAGTGTGACCTGGCAGCAAATACTGTCAGCACTTTCCTGGGCTGTATTAACAGCACACCCAGGAGATTAAGGGATTCAGCATTTATCAGAACACATCTGCATCTACCTTTGTATTCCTCAAATATAAGGACAATAGAGCTAAACGGCGAAAATTCAGCAGAGAGCTGTCAAAATACTCAGGGAGTTGAAGCATTTGTCCTGGGGCAGGACAAATGCAACCTGACAGTGCTTATTGAGGAGCTTGTAAAAAAGATGGAGCCAGGCTCTCCTGGTGGTGTGGTGTGAGAATAAGGGGCAATGCACCTAAAGTGAAGCTAGAAGTTTGGGCTGGATATAAGGAAAATATTTTTCCTCATGAGGACAATCAAACAATGGAAAAGCTATCCAAAGAGGTGGGATGCTTCTTTTTTGGAGATTTTTAGGACCCAGTTGGATAAAACCCTGAGCAATATGGTCTGGCCTCATAGTGAATCTAGCTTTGAGCAGCAGGTTGAAATGACTTTTTAAGGTCCCTTCCTACCTGAATTATTCTGATTCAATGATTCCACAACTTAAAATGAGAAAAATCAACTATTTAGTAGTGTTCACTAAACAATATTGCTTTAGCCTGGAAGTGAAATAAATGCTTTTGTATGCTTTTTTCAGAATCTTATTCCCTTAACTTCTTCTCTTTCATCCACTTTCTGTCAGGGCTTTTTCCCCTCATTGCAAAGTAGCTTCAGGCATCGTCATGCTTATTTTTCTTCCTCTGCTATTCCCAGACAGTACACACAGTCTAAAATGCAAATGTCTTTTTGTTCTCTACCTACTAACATGATCGTCTGTTAAATTATTCCACTAATCTCAACAAAGATCTCAGAATTCTTTCAAAGCCATACTGTACTCTGGCAAAGCAACCAGATTTTATTTCCTTTGGGCTCTTTGGCCAGTCAGGGTGGAAGAGGCCAAGCATAGTTGCAAGCAAAAAGCAGTCCTCACAATCTCAAATCCTGTTCTTAATTATACACTTTACTGTCTCTTTGACTCCTTCTGAAGTGTTCTTCTCACAGAATTGCTGCATTGATTGTTTTTCATCTCAGAAATACCACCTCGTGTCATTCCATGGGATGTTATGGAAATTAAGCACCTCTACATTTCTTTGATGTGTGACTGCATTGCACCCGACACATAGTGCAGTGCATTAGAGTTGCAATACAGCTGTTGTAATAAAAGGGCAAGAAGGAATAGAAGTGTCTGGGATGTGCAGGGCAACTTTCCTGATTGTATCTGATTTGACTGCAGAACTTCATGTCAGCATTGTATTTTCTGCTTCAGGACATGCTCTTAAGGCACATCCCAGCTGCTCCTGCCTGTCATTCTTAACATGTAGAGGAAGTACAAGCTGCATGGAGCAGGGAGCAGCAGGAGCAGGATCAGCAACTGGAAGAGACCTTTTTTTGAACATGTCATTGTTCTGAGAGATCTCAGCCTTTTCATCTCTGAGACTGAGCACTTGATACAAATCTTGTACTTTGAGGCTCCTGCTGCTTCTTGCTTATCATCATTCTCTAATGAATGAAGAATGAAGGGTGGAAAAATGGTGATAATTCAGCAAGAGACAGCCAAGAGCTAGAAAGTCAGCACATCCATCTATTGATCCTGGAGCTATCTATGGTTGTTGCTTTCCGGTTTTGTCTATTCCATCTCCTCAGCAGTCCATAGTTCTCTTGGTATAATTTGTGCAAGTGGCTCAGACCATCTGAACACTTTAGTTAAGATTTGGTTTTTTTTGGAAATAGAAGTTGACACACACAAATTATATACTTTCAAATACAACAGTAATTGCAAAGGTGTAAACATCTATACATTTAACATGTGGAAATACTGAATTAGCACCTATCAGCTCCTTAATATCTGTGAGCTAAAAGCATATGACCTGAGAATATTCACATGTTGAAATTTTCTGGCACAGTTGTGGGAGCTCCACTGCAACATCTTGCATCAGAAGAGTCGAGAAGCAGTCAGTTAGCCCTCCTCCAGTTTTTTTGCAGTTTGAGGTTTTACAGATTCATAGTTTGTTCCACAGTGTCGTTCCCTCATGATTGGTGGGAAATGTCTCTAGCTATATTCCTGACTGGATGGGGGTGTTGCTGTGGTGATGATGTTTTGAATTGTTCACACACCACTCTTCAATGTGTGATATATGTATTTTAATTCAAGGTTGTCTCCCATAATAGCACACCAGTGCTGACAAGTCCACTGTCGGGAAGGTTATGACAGAGTTTTTGATACTATTCTGTATATGGGTTTTATGACACTTCTGTGTCAGAATTCTCTGTGGAATCATCAGAGATTTTGAGTTATGAGGATTTCCCAATTTTGTAGATATCTGTGGTAGGGACAGAGATTTGCAGCTCCCCTAAAAGCTGAGATGTCATCCTTGTACAAGAAATTAACCTGTGGATGGGAGCTTTGAGGCACTGGAAATGTATGAGAGATAAATCAGCAAAAATGTTTAGGAAGCTAACACACAGCATATCTGGAAAACCTGTGAGAAAAGTCAAATTGAACAAAGTCCAAGTCAATGATGAATGCAAGAAGGAGACCACATAGAATATTTTGGGCAAAGACTAATTTTTAGAGATGCAGATGAAAGAATTGCAGACCTAACTCCTGAATTCTTAGTTGCAGGCCTAATGTTTGCAATTCCAGGATTGTGCGATATTTTGACAGTGAAACACATAAAGCCGTATCTGTTCTGAAAGTTGCCATTGGCCGAGAAACACTGTTGTGGGAGTGGTTGTACATAGGGCATGTTGAAGATGAGTACAGTGCAAAAGGTAACCAGTTTCAAATTGAGAGTTGTGGGGTTTAGATTGGAAAAGCCCATATTCTGTTGAAATAAAGGAATTCAGCAAGAAATATGTATCTGTCCAGTAACTATTTCCTATACTTCCTTCCTGGAAAAGTATTCTACAACTGGAGATCCTCTCCTCCAGCTCCATCCTCCCATTTTTACTTTCTGTGTCCAGTCCTTCCATTCCCTGCTTGTACCATAAACAGTACTGCCAGAAAGTAAGGTAGAAGCCATTTGTTAAAAAAAAGAAAAAAAAAAAAAAGATCCTCTGCAGTGCCTTTTGGTGGCATACTGGAAAATACAAAATAAGAAAGAAAAAGCACAGCAGAGGAAAGACAATGACAAAATATGGTAACACCTGGGGCACCAATAAAAATCTATTCTAGAGCCTGCATTATCAGTTAAAGGACAATGCTTCTCTGTGTGCTTGACCCCACACACAGCAGTATGAGGAATGGCAACATTCACCCTTTTGCAGTGTACATTGTAGCATCCTTTCCTTGTTACTGCTGTTTTCTCTGGGGTGCAATTAAATTTCACCTTGCTTAACAGCACTGTCAATGGTTTCAAAACAGGCTCTCCTAACATGTTGCCAGAGGCTGTATTTACATGACTGTGGGTAACACACATTCGCGGAGGGACAGGGAGAGAAACTGTTTCACTGTTGTACTAATGAAAACAAATAAATGTATGATCCTATGGAAGTAGCTCCTCTGCCCTCCTATCCCTGAAGTCAAACTACTGCATGGCTTCACTGTGTCATTAGCTGTTGCTACGGGAAAGATGCAGACAGAGATCTTTGCCTTAAAGATTGTCTAGGCTTTCACCACTAGCAGTAGATAGGCAATCTTCCAGATGTCATGAACCACAGGAATTAATTGTCCCTCACCAGTACAATATTGAGTCAAAGTCAGGGCTCTAGCATTATCAAATCTCTTCAGCTTCAGAAATGCCCATGGGGAGACTCCAGGGTATCGGGATGTTCTCACTGGGGAGAGTGGTTAATCTCCCTTTTCCAAAACCTTTGGATATTTCTCAAGAGAGTCCTCTGGTCTCTTCCAAGATTCAGAGACTTTGTGTTGAGTAGTGCAGTAGCCTTGTTTTTCTTCTCCCAGACAAAATATTTCAGTTCCCTGTGAAAGAGATGGATTTTCCTGGGTTTAGCACACTTAGCTTTTGTCCCTGTTTTTCAAATGTTGCCTTCATTTTAATTTTGACTTCATGCAACATTGATTCGGTAGGGTGGGACTCTGCAGGGATGGCCTTGTGACCTTTGCAGATTGCTATCAGATTATTCAACCTCACAGTGAAATTTTTAGTCCTTTCAATGACTGAATTCACCAGAACTGGGGTGGTGACCCTCTGATAGCTGCCCTTGTTTTTGTTCTCCTGAACTGAAGATGTAATGGTGCTATAAGATCACTTACATTGATGGGTTAAATACTGTGCTGTTAAATAAAGTTGTTCTCTTTGGAAGTAGAAAGGCCACGTATACATTTTTGTCTCAGCTAGCAGTTTGCAGTGATGATCCCACCAAGATGCTGCTCTTGCTATTTTTTTTTTTTTTTTTTTTTTGCAAGGTCCTTAACCTTGTGACGGGTCTCCTATTACTTTCCTGATCATTCTGGATTTCCTTCAACTATAGAGTAAGGACAAGACGTGAATATTCCCAGATCTGTTGCTTGCAAATAGCAGGAGGCCTTCAGAGTTGCTGAATTCTTGCTTTAAAGGCTGTACTTTGTGTCCCCAGTAACCCTGGTACTCTGGATTGCATCTCAGTGTGAAGTTTTCTGCTTAGTTCAGGGGAGAAACCACAGTGTGTGCATGGACTGTGTGCCCAAGTGTGCTCCTTGTAACTCCAAGCATGGATACTCAGCACATTCATACCTAGGAGAAGTGATGCTGCTCAGTAAACCATTAATGTACATTCACCTTAACTGTTCAAGTTAAGTACGTTATCCTTAGTTAATTAACTCAGTTCATCCTCACTGGAGAAAAAAAAGACTTCTAGAGGCTGAAGGTCTAAGACAGAAAGTTGAAATCTCTGAGACTTTCTTTCCATGGAAACATTTAGAGAGCTATTTAATTTAGTTTGTTTCTGTTTAAATTGAGGGAATGAAGTACTTGTCTGTGTGTTTGATAGGTTTTTTTATTTAATCTGTTTGACATATAAAGGGAAAATCAAAATAGTAGTTTTAGTATCTGTTAACTACTCATCTGCTGGGGATTTTTTTTTTTTCCAGATATCAGCATTTTTGAGGGCTTACCTCTAGTTTTGGTGGGGTTTTTTTAGTGCTGTTATAAGGCTAAGGTTGTTACAGGAAAGCCTTCCTTTTATGGACAATGGACTTTTATGGACTAAATGGTACAACATTTGTGTTTGTCAGTGTCAGTAGCAGATTCCTAGGGAAGAACATAAGAACAGGACAATCAGATAGTGATAGTTGCCCAATAAATTCTCTCTGTATCTTGCAGCTCTTTGCTTTTGAATGTTGAGAGCTGGAAGAAATTTTCTGTGATTGAGATTTGAACTGAAGTTGCTAAAGGCTCAGTGCAAATCATTAACCAATTCCTGGCGAACACCGGAAAGAGATTTAAAGAGTGTTGGTGTCCAAGTACACGTGCAATAAACCCGATATAGCTCAGCTGGGTGTGAGTCCAAGGGTACTTCAGTGCTCGGCGGAAGATGAGGAGAAACTGGCCTCCAGCACCTTTTTTCCTGTTAAAAAGCAGCGGCAGGTGGCGCTCTGACTTTGCCTTTCCTCAGGACATCGCTGTTTCAGGAGCACTAGAGCAGTATTCACAAAACAGGCTTTGAGGAACAGTCAGATGAAGGAAGTTTTGTGCTATAGATCCTCATAATAATAAAAAGCCCAGCACACCTCTTAAGTGTGTGGAGCAGCGCCTATGCTTCCCGCAGGCATTAGTAATTGCTCTTTTAGCCCCTACTGCTAAATATTTTCTGTGGGTACAAAGACACTGCAGACTTCTGTAGGACCCTACTTGTTAGGGAAAAATGCAGGCAGGGTCTTTTACTTTAAAGGTTAGGGAAGCAAAAAAACTGTCACCAGTAAGACTTAAAAGCTGTGTTGGGCATCTCTGTGGAAACACTTAAAACCGTTCTGCTTTTCTGAGTGTCTGCTATGAGCCAACACCTACTGCCAGTGTGTCTGTCCCATGCACAGTCTGCTGTGCCGTGCATGAGAAACAGCATCTGCTTTGGTCCATTTGTGCTGCGTCCTACAGCTGTTGCTGCTACCAGAAAAGGAAGTCTGTATTTGGAACATGGGAGGGCTGGTGAATAGGAGGGCAGTAGCCAAGTGACTCCGAGCTTTCTAGCCATGCCATACACACAAAGCTAATCATTCACTGTGCTTATCTAATAGTGCCCTATGACATGCTTCTACTAAGCAGAATTTCTTTGTAGTGCACTTGATCACTGCTTCCTTCTAAGCACATTTATTAACCTGAGAATAATTTGAGATTTATGGGGACAAAGAAATTACCTCAGAATCCTGATTGCTTGTGGATTCTGCCATGCTCCCTGGTGCAACTTAAACTGTGGACCCCAGTGGCTCTTGGTGTCTTTTTTGAGGCTGGCTCTGGAACCTCCACTAGCTGCATAGAACTGGAGAATCTCCATGTGATGATGTGATGGACAGTAGAATCCTGGCATAAAATTTAGTTTCACAAAGGAGGGAAGACCTGACTTTCTTTCCAAGAAGAATGGTTGCATTCTTAGGTAAGCAGTTAATCCTCCTTTAGTTTCCTGATTTTGAATATATAATGATCAAGTGTTTGGCTAAACCAGGTTTTGGCCATCTGTTAGGTGAAAGCAGATTACTACAGAGAGGTGCTGTTGGGCTGCATTCACAAGAATCCAAGTTCCTTGTATTCTCTAGACACTCATAATGATGGTGTAGGGAGAAACTGCCCTAAAAATGAACCGAGTGATTCAAGTATTTTGGAGAAGGAAAGTTTTGGTAGAGAATGGCTTAGCATGCTGTGCACAGTGGAATAAGAATTAGGGTTTACTGTGAGGATGGACATGTGCCTCTCTGGCTTATTGAGATGCGTTTGAAGATTATGGAAAATCCTGTATGAAACCAGTCTTGTTGAATTCTTGTCTATATTGTCAGTGGGATTAGTGCTGAAGTGCAGCCTGACCTTTCTGTATGCCCATTTCCCTGTTCAGGGAATGTTCTGGTAGGAAGAAAAGTTCAGTCTGAGTATGTGCCCAAATGTAGACAATGCGCAGTCTGGAAAAATAAAAATCCTAGAACTTAAGTGCACCTGAAAAATGGGACCTGAAACTTGTATTATATAAAGTTCTGTTTGAGTTTGGGTTTTTTTTTTTTCTGTGATAGCTAAATGTTTGTTTTGTAAATTGCAGAACTGTTTTTGATTTCACAATATTGGTCTCCTGGAAAACACTGCTGGTTAATGGCTCCTGGTTTGAAGAGTCTTCTGTTATAAACAGTGAAAATCTGTGTTAGTTGTGAGCACCAAAGGCAGGAAGAAAGTGCCTGGTTATAGATATTAAAAAATGGACTTCTTTAGGACTTCTAATTAATGCTTCTGTGAAAAAAAATAGATAAATAGAACACATTTCATAGAACATACATGAATGTTACTGATTGCATAAGGAGGCAACAAGAGAACAATGGGGTTTTCAGGTCTTCACATTTTCTTGGGAAACTATGAACAGTTTGTCAGTGGTGTACAAAGAAACACTGGAGTAAATTGAAAAAAATAGTAATATAGACTGCAGTTCCATTTTATTGACATCTTAGTGATAATTTGTGTATTGTAATTAGCGGATTCACAGTGTAATGATTAATAGGAGATGCAAATCTGAAACAATTTTAGTAATTAAAATGTTTAAAAACAGATGGAGTTAAGATATTTGCTACATGCCTGACAGTGAAAATCAAATAATATCTGATAGGTAATATTAAAGGAAAACTCGATATCAAAGGAAAATTTTAGGACTGGGAACTTGAATTGCAATGTCAGAAAATAAGAACTATTGACTTACTGTATTGATTCTTTTAAAAATGTGTGTGTGCATGAAAGGCTGTGCACTTGGTGTTCTCTCCCAACAAAAAAGTTTGAGAGAAAAGTGTTAATTACAGAAAACACTTTTTTCTTACAAATGTTTGCTTTAAATAAGAGCTATTAATTTAGACTGTACTAGTAAGAGGTTTGACTATAGTAGCTGAAGGGGGCAGGACTACCAAAAGCTTTGTAGGCAATTCACTTTTATGGGAATTGTATGCAAGACCTGGTCAGGTCTCTGATTTTACTTTTTCTCTCCAACTGCTTTCTTTAAGAAGACTTGTTTGGGGATAAACCTAATGAGGAAGACTCCTGTGTAGGGCATTCTCTAAGTAAACACTTAGTGCACTTTTTCCAGACAGATCAGTAAGCAGCATGTCCAACTGATCTTTCTACCCAGTCAGGGTGCTGGGGGTATTCAGTTTTACATAGTTTTCTATGTATTTGAAACTAAAAATTTGGTTGTACCTTGTTTAGTCACCCATCTTCAACATGTATTACTAAATACTGGAGAATTACTAGTCTAGAGAAATGATGAGTATAATTAAGGATTAAAAAAATGGCACTGTTCCCTCACATGATGGTTTTTTAATTTCAGTTGAATGCTATCAATGTGGCATCTCCATCTCTGGATACTTTCAAAACTTGAGTGGACAAGGCTCTGAGCAACATGACCTAACCTTGAAGTTAGCCCTGCTGAGAGCAGGAGGTTTTATTGGATGGCCTCCATGGTCCCTTCTATTGTAAATTTTTGTATTATTGTGAAGATTCATTTTGAACTATGAAAATACCTCTTTTATAAAGGACAAGATAACTCAGTTTTATTCTGATGTAAACTCTTGGTATAAGGAATATATAATATTTTTTTTCCATAAACAAATACTCTAAGAATTTTTCTCCTTGATTTTTTTTGAATGAGAAGAGTCCTTTCCGCAGAGTTATATCTTTTCCTTCACCTTGATGATGAATAGTGTTTCTTAAATAAGATTTTTTTTAAAGAAAAGACTTTTACAGCCAAGTCAATACCCATGAGTCTGCCTTTGTTAGTTATGAAATATTCCATTTGCTTTCCATGCATATCTTAATTATTATCCATTTTTAAAAATATATATATTAAAGGACACTTTTCTTATGCAGGGAAAGAGTTCAATATTTGTTTTTTGTGATACATTTGGCAATACCACAAATTTCATACCAAGGGGCTGTTCCCATAAGAGGCCATTCAGGAGTTAGTGTCTGAGAAGGGGTGGGAACAAAGACATTGCTGAGGACACCATGCAGCTTGAGGCCCTTCCAGGATCAGACATCAGAGCAGGGGAAGCTGGCATGGTGACAGCCATGAGACAGCTTCTTCAGCCTCACCGAAGAGCCTTTAAACAGGTGTTTGTGCTCAGCTTTGAGAAAACGCAGATTCTGATAATCCTGTTGAAGTGTGTCATGATAGTTATACCCACAGGCTCACCTCAGCAGTTGCTCAGACACGAGGTGTTGGCAGAGTGACAGTCCAGTGTGTATCAGTTCCTCAAAACACTGGTACACTTGGAGTTTGTATAGAGCCTAGACCCAGGTCAAGACATTCCCCGTCCTTCAGCGTCTAGGCTGAGGATTCTTGGAATCATATTAGAAACTGGTAGGCTTTTAAAATAGAGAACATATTAACTAGGAAATGACTCCCTGGCAGTGCTTAAGCAACACCTTTACTGAAATCAAGTTACCACTCATAAAAATAATAGCAAAGGCTGTTTAGGATTACACTTAAGAATTACATTTTAAAGGCTGTTATGGGAATTGAAAATAATTTATATAAAAACTTGCAATGTTAAAGCACAAGAAATAATTCAAAAGCTAGGTCTATAAAAGCTGTTCTGATAATTTTTTGTATCAAGATGAAGTGGGTATCACTGTCAGATCAGAAAAAGTTACAAATTACTGTGTATTTTGTAGTGTTACCCAGTGTCACCCAAAGGCTACAGTACAACCCAAACATACAGTGAGACAATGACAGATTGTAATTACTAATGTTTCATACTGAACAAACCCACACATTCTCCTCTTTCCTTGTAATGAGAGGGTAGTTCTGAATTTTCTTGGTGGGCAGAAGGCATGCACCAAGTTATCTATTTCTGCTAGCTTGCCTAAAGCAAGCTCGGTGCTGTAAAATTTAAAACAGAAAGCTATGAAAAAAACACAGGAGAGGAGATTAGCACAATGTGAACAGCTGGCAGCTACCCAGTTGTCTACTGTGTCTGGTATTCATAGCACCCCAGTTTCAGTGTTTGCATCATTTTGAGTGAGATGAAGTCATAAAGCATTAACAAGTGATTTGATTTTTTTTTCTACGATAATTTTAATAGGGTACTGAGGATGGGGTGCTGTTGTGATTTAAGGTAACAGCTTATCAAATGAAATGTAGTGTAGCCAGCTCTTCATTCTTGCCAAGGGGACAAGGATTAATGTAAGCTCTTGAAGTTTTTACACATTCTGGTACTAGACAGGAATGTTTTATTGCTAAAGGAGTTCAGAAACATAAGAAGCACTAATACATTTGGGGCAAGATGAAGAGAAGGTGGCAAAAGCCAGAGTGTGGCACGCAGGAGGTAAAGAGAAGGAAGCAAAGAGAAAGCATTCTTAAATGACTAGGATAAAGGGCCTAGATACAAAACCAAAACCAAAAACCCCTGAAGCGTCAATGGATTAAAACTAGCTCTCCCATGGGTGATTTTCAAACATATGCAGACCTCCAGAGCTGCCAAGTACCGAAGAGAAGAAATGCTTTAAACAGAAAGAAGCTGGGTAGGGAGAACTATGGCCTCAACCAGGATGATCCACATACTGCCATGTTGCAAGATTTTTCCTTTGTCAGTGTAAAACTGACACTTTTGGAAACTTTCACTTTGCATCATCATTCGCTTTTCTATGGTCAAGCATTGTGGTGGGTTGACTATGGCCAGCTGCCAGACACCCACCCAGCCCCTATCATTCCCACTCCTCAACAGAACAGGGGAAGAAAGTAAGATAGAAAACCTCAAGAATCAAGATACAGACAAGGATATGGATCACTTAGCAATTACCATCAAGGGCAAAACAGGAAAATTAATTTATTATCCGTTGGAGTTGGACGGAGAGAAAAAAAGGCAAAAATTAAAGTACTTCCTTTACACCCCTTTCTTCCCAGGCTCAACTTCAGTCCTTCTTTCCTGGCTCCTCTGTCCTTCTTTCTACACACTGAACAGGACAGAGGGATGGGGAATAAGGATTGTAGTCAGTTCATAACACTTCATCTCTGTGCCTCCTTCCTCCACGTCTCCCTTGCTCCAGCATGGATTCTTTCATGGGCTGTAGTCCTTTGGGATAAACCCACTCCTGCATGGCCTCTCCAGTAAGCAGTTCATTCAGAACACATGCATCTGCTCTGGCACGGTGTCTGCCATGGCTGCAGTGTGGGTATCTGCTCCAACGTGATCCTTCATATGCTGCAGGGTGACAACCTGCTTCCCCACGGTCTTCTCTATGGACTGCAGGGGAATCTCTGCTCCAGTGCATGGAGCACCATTCCTGCCTGCTTCTTCTCTCACCTTGGTGTCTGCAGGGCTGTTTCTCACATGTTTTCCCTGCCACTCTACTGCACAGTGGTTATCGCCTTTCCTTAAATGTATTCTCCCAGACGTGCCGCTTGTGGCCGCCGGACTCAGCTGTGCCCTCTGGTGGATTGGTTGGAGCCATCCGGAACTTGATGTGTCCCACACAGGATAGCCCTGTCCTCTGGTCACAGTGACTCTTCTGCATCCCCCACTGTCCAGCATTTTGCTCATAAACCCCAGTACAAGCATCGTGACACCTCTAGCCACTTTATTCAAAAAATGTAGGAGACAGAGACAGTATATATGTTGCCATTACATGCCAGGCCATGCCTGTTTGAAAAATATCAGTGTTTATAGTCTTCCCTATGGCCTAGATCTGAAAAATACAGCAGTATTGTTATTTTTTTCCAAATGGGGACAAACGTAATTGATGGAGTCATAGTGCTTATCTGTATGTGGCTGATAGGGTGAATCCCCTCTCTCACTGGTAATACAACCTTACCAAGACAGTGAAAGATCACACTGCCAGTTCAGGCATGCACTTTTCTTGTGCCACAGCATGATGGAGCATTCCTTTGCTAGTCTTTCTGCAGGCAGAGATGGCTGTGGAATTTGTAAGTGCCAATGTTTCGAACACTTTGTGAATAACTGAAGCCTGATTTGCTCTTCATTACTGATGTGAAGATGCAAGAGAAAGATGTCCTGCGGCTGGACTACAGTTTCTGCAACAATTGTCCTCCCAGCCTACAGCAACTACTTGTAGCACATGTAATGCACAGGAGGAGCTCAGAATCTGAAATGCTATTTTCAGCCTTTTTAGTAACAGTGATGATAACTCCTGCCATGATTTAAAAAATCTATTAAATGATTGTTAGTGAAGTGTCATCTTAGGAAAAAAAAATTACTTGTCTTGTAAATCCATGCTGGTTTTCACAGGCACTATTGTGATGCTTGCTTTCCCGTTCAATTGCTTTCTGTCTTCTCTTCTGGCTTTTGATGAGTCAGAATCCATGCAAGGACTGGCACTGTTGTATGTATGAAATGAGAAATTCCCTATTTTAGGAAGATATAGATGTCTTTTTCATAATTGCTGTAATTTCTTCTGAAGGATAATTTATGGATGTAATCTCATAACAAAACTACACATATGACAGTTGAAACTGCATAACCTTTGCTGGGAATAATATATGCCTCTGTAGGACAGTGAGAGGAAAGGATTTCTAACTCTAACAGTGTGTATGGAAATCTGTGTGGCATCTTCTTGATAGTATGGCCTGAGTAACAACAGCTGATACAACAGGAATATGAGTGAGTGAACAGAATACCCCAAACAAACTATCCTGAAGAGTATTTGCCCAAAAATCTGATACTGCTAGGAAGAAAGTAACAATGATTGAGTTTGCTTTAGATGACCTTCATTATGATCAAATTATAACAAAGAAATTACCAAGATACTTTTGAGAAAATAAATCAATTTGAAAACGGAAAAAAGCTCGAAAAGTAAAAAAAAAAAAGGCTTGAAAATTTGTGATTGTGGGGAGAGATCTTGGAGTTAGTGGAACAGAACAGCAACTTAGTCAAATGCCATGAGCATCCATGCAACAGTCTGGGTGGCAACACAGAGACCCACACCTTAGATGTGTGTATGTGAACTTGTGACATGCTTTTTCATCAGTGTGTCTTGGCAGATTGTAAGGACATACACATAAAAGCAGAAAACCCATATCTCCATTAGCAGCTGTGGGTAAGAATGGAGAACTTCTCCAAAAGTGAGGTTACATAGTGTGAATGCAGGAAGAAATGCATGTGTCATTTGAACAGGAGCTCCAGAGTGGTGAGTGGGTGGCAAGGTGGATAACATACCCACAGTGGGTATTAGGGGAAGACAGGTCTCCTTTTAAAAGCGGAAGTGACACTGGTAGACAAAGAGTTTGCATTTCAAGGTTAAAAAGAGGAGCAGAAAGAGGAGTGTGGGACAGATCAGCAAAGAGAACATTCTGGTACACAGCTAAAAAAAATGGAAAGGGTGAAAAAATTGGGCAAATATAACACAGCAGTTGACAACTAGTGCAGTGCTGGAACACATCGTTCCAGAGGAGGAAAAGCCATGCAGCACTTAAGATGATTGCCAGCCAAAAAAGAACTGCATAATTAGAAAATTACAGTTAAGGGGAGCTTTCATGAAAACGCACATTGGCAACACCTCCCTGCCAAAAAACTCCCCAAATCATCATTGTAAACATAAACAATCTTAATGAAGAAGAGTAGGTGCTGCCGAAGGAAGCTGCTTCCAGTTCAGATGAGCAGTATTGTAAAATTTGTGGGGGAAGAGAGAGGGGGAGGTGTGGGGATCTCTTTGAGTGGTGACTGACTTTTGAGAAAGCTTGGACAGTGAGCGGTGAGGTGAAGGTGAACCACTGCTCTGCTTTAAGAAAGCTGGAAGCTGTTTGCAGGAGATCTTACAGGCAGCTGCTGAGATAAAGTGTTCATATCTGCCTCAGCCTTTTTTGCTTTTTTCTTCCAGCAGTCCAAATTTTAGCAGCAGGGAAAAAGGGAAATAATTTTAATGAAACAGGAGCAAAACATAATTCTTACTGAAAGTAATCGCAGCTGCTTGAATAACCAAATGTCTGCTAAAGGTGATTTTCTCAACCCCTTTATTTTAGGAAAAATATGTGTGACAGCACTCTGAGTATTCTCACCTGTACTTGGCTCTTCACACCAATGATGTGTGCATTTATGTCTTCTTAGAAGAGAAAGCTACCATGACCAGAATATTCTTGTTCCTTTGTTGGCCAAAGATAAAGTATAAATATTGGAAATGTCTCCCTGCAACAGCAAATCACTATGTAAGAAACTCTCTTGTCCTAGCAGGTAGGGCAATGGAGGGCAATTCCCTTCTCTAGAACAAGAACATCCTGGTACAGTGCTCGTGTTCTAAACAAACTCTCAGCATTAGCACATGAATGGCTGAGATAAAGTGCAGTCTACTGCCAAAGATTAAATATGAGATGCTTTTTCAGTAGAGATGCTGCAAATACCTTTATAATTTTATTTGGATTACAGGGTGGTGTGGCTGCTAGAAGAGAACTATACCATTTACTGATATATAAATTTACTTACTTGACAGGACAGGTATAGCAGGTGGGTAGCAATACCTGCTCTATGAGCAGACCCCCCTCCCTCCCACCAGCATGCACATGTACATGGGAATCAGAGCTTCAGTCCCACCAGCCCAGTGTAGACCAGCTAAGTACCAGTGAGGCAGCAAGGTGCTTGCTCTGACTGGTTCTGTGCTGCAGCCACAGTGGACAGCCCAACTCCTGCACATGGTGATTCCTGTCCTTGCACTTCTGCTTCTATAGATGTTAGACATCTGTGTATTATGACTTCATTTCAAGCAGATAGTGCCATAATTATTTATTGCTTTCTAATGGCTTTACTAATCTTGTAGCCTCAGACCAGCCCTTGAACTTCCTCCATCACTGAGGCCAAGTAGAGGTTGCTACCAATTGTGGTTTATGTTACTCATCAGGTTCTGCCGTGGTGTGTTTCAGAAAAATGGGTGTATTTGTTGTCCAGGTCGAACCAGGTGAATCCAATCACCTTATGCTGCAGGTAACCAACAGCAGTCCATTGCACAGGTAATCTATGTTTCTGTGTAATCTGCTGGGTAGTATGACACCTGGAAAAGGTTTAAACCAATTTTCTGCAAAGTCTCTGGGTTGTTCCTCTGGAACCTTTTGCCTCTTTGCCCTGTGGGTGATTTAAAATTGCTGGTGGTCAGATAAGAAAACAATTTAGAATTGAGCCATGAGACTGATGTAAGAGCCTCCAAATCAGTGTCTTGGATGTTCAGTTATGTAACTCCAAGTCTGCTAAGCTGTCTCCATGAAAAGCTTAGGAAACAGTAACTGCCTTTCAATGATCTTCCTCACCTTTTTAAGCTTTCTCGACATGAGAGGGAGGTACATGGTCTGTAGTTATTTCCAATATTGTCTGTGCAGTCATCGCTAGGACAATACAAGCTGGTGCCCTACCCCCTGAAGCGCAGTATCCTATGTTCTCACTACAGAAAGGGCACTGCACGCGGGCTCCAGCGTGCAGCTTCCCGCTTCATTCCAACAGGATGAGCAACTTTTCTTACGTGAACCAATTGTCAGAGACTGGATGAGATGAACACCTGGTGCCATCTGGGAGTGCCGGTATTTATGTCAGGCGGGAGGCGCACGCCGCGCTTTGCCCCTGTGAGGCAGTGCCCTGCCCCACCCCCCAGACCCCCAGCTGGGCAGAGCACTCAACCAATCACATGCTGGGGCAATGTGGACCCAGCCTCTGATTGGCAGAACTGTCCATCAATCACACACTGGCATGCCAGCCCAGCCTCTGATTGGCCAAGCAACCAGAAGTCCCACCCAAGGGGTGGGGCCATGAGGCACTAAGGCTTTAAAAGGGGCTGACCAGGAGCTGGCCCTTTGTTTGAGCCCTGCTTTCTCTTGTTTCCTGCGTGGAAGCTCACAATTTGCTAGCTATATGTGTGTTTTTCTGTACCTTTTCTGTCTTTCTCCCTCTTCTCCTCATTCTCTTTACATGGAAGATTTTTGGGTAATTTAACATCTCATAGGTTTAAAGGTTTCTAGGGTGAATGGGCTGAGTTTATGCTAAATTAATATTAAATTAATACCAAGTAATGCTATAATAAGTGTTTTATATTGAGTTTGGTGTTGTATTTGCTCCTTTGCCAAAGTTCCTTAATTTTCATTATTTTGGCTAGTAAACTTTTGTGTATTTGTGACTTCTTGAGAATATCTGGTTGGGATTTCTCCTTTGTCATAAAAAAACAGACAATTCTCACTCTTGCTGTGTTTTGAAGATGTTTTATTGAGTGCCAGCAAGAGTGGTCCGAGATACCGAACGAAAAATAAAAACCGAGAAAAAGAAATCCCGAGTGCAGGGATCAGGCACCTGAGCAGCCACAAGGCTGCCCTGTGGCAGGAGTCTGCAGTGCCAAGTGGATCCTTGGTGAGAGGGATCCGAGGTTGGAAAAGGTAAAGGAGGCCGTGCCTTGGCACCGGGCTCTCTGGACACTGGTTGTCCAAGAGACTGCTTGCTGGGAACATGTGCACGCCCTTAAATAAGGTACTGGCTCCTCCCTGGACCGCCCCTGTCCCTCCTCCATGGCCCACAGCGATTGGTGTGGCTGTGGAGTGAGGTAATTCCTCCCCGCCAATGGGCTCGCGTCTCTAGGGGTAGACTGACAAGCTGATGTAATGCCTGTCCAAAAGGCGGGAAGGAGCCTCATTAGTATTCCATGTTGCCATGGAGCTCAGTGACAGGGGTGGCTAAATTTAGAAACTGTCCATTGGAACCTGGTGCCAAGGGTGCCTTTTACTTAAAAAGGGCTTTTAGGGAACCTTTGATAGTTGCTTTATAGGGGATCTTAACAGTAGTAAAAAAGCATGTTTTAAACCAACAACAGTAACTTTGAACTTTAAAACCTTTACAGAACTGTTTAAACAATTAACATAACTCTATTAACTGGTAACTTCTAACTGACAACTTGTTCCAGTCATCCGATGGGCCCTTCTTTAGTTCTCAATCATGCAAAAAGCCAACTTGTTCAGTTTGTATATGACAAGTCCCCCCTTTTGTCTTTTTGAGGGTCTTTGGCTTTTTGCATTATGGGGAGATACCAACAATGGTAACTCTGTTACACGAATGTAGATAGTTCTTCTGGGATGGTGGCTTCCGGCTTTTGGAAATCCTCTAATAGTTTTTTTGCTAATTTGTTACCTTTCTTTCTGTGTGGGAGAGTTACTTGCATGATTTTTGGGGCAGGACTAGCTGGATTTTGCTGTAGGTGCTGTCTCTGCAGGTCTTGAATCAGGGGCATCGACTGCACTACTGAAGTGATCAGGCGGATGAAGCAAGGTATCAGACAGGGAAGGAAGATTAGTCCAGCGAGGGAGACCCCTACAATCATTAGTGTCTTTTTCCACCATTCCTTTGGGAAAAGATTGCTCCACCAGTTCGGGGTAGTGATGGATTGCCATTTTTGGACGGGTGCGTGTGCCAGCTTGCGTATATTTTGAGTGATTTTTGTGATTGCTTCTCCATTATCATTGATGTGCAAGCAGCGGTCTGATGTATTAAATTTTCCGCATACTCCCCCTTTTTCCGCCAATAGGTAGTCCAAGGCCAGGCGGTTTTGGTATACTGCAGAGCGCATCTGCTGTGCTTGTGTGTTTAACAGATCAATAGCAGAGGCTGTTTCATTTGTTATAATTTCTATGAGTGCTTGCAGTCTGATAATTCTATTTAACATGTAGATGGGGGTTCGATATCCCCACATCCCATCTTGCGCCCAGGTTGCAGGGCCATAGACAGATAGAATCCTTTCCGGAGGCCATTCTTCATTTTTCCAGTTTTGGGTTCCCCCAATGGCATGTCTTTTCTTTCTGTTCAGTTCATCATAAAGCGGCACGCCGAGATATTCTTTGGCATCCTCTGCTAGAAGGAAGAAATTTGGCTGGATTGCTCCTAGAGTACAGCTGCCTTTCCAAGTGGGGGGTAATTTGGAGTACGCTTTCGAGCCACAGATCCAAAAAAGGTCCGTAGGAGCTTCCCAAAAGTCCAGCACCGTGGTGGATGCTGCAGCCCAGTATTTGGCTATATGTGGAGCAGCAGTGTAGGGGTTCCCACCTTCCCAGCACTGGTACAGTCCTTCGTTCTGCTGGAACATGCAGTCCTTGCCCTTAATTTTGTTGGATGACCAGTAGGATGTAGGTTCTTTCGGGAGCCACCATCGTTTTTGCCCATCGGTGACTAGGTATCTGGAGCACGTTGTTTCTCCAACTTCTTTGGTGTATCTTTTGCCTTTTCTCCAAATACACTCCTCTCCAACAACGGTGTTCCCTAAATGCCAAATTTCATTGTCATGTCGGGTTGCTGAGGGAGTGTCGGTTAATTTGAGAAAATCGGGAGGCCCAATGCTGACCCCCCGCCAAGGCCAGGTTTCCGACGTCAAAGTCCCTCCACAGACCCAACAATTTGTTAAATTTAATTGTTGACTAATCCGCTCGGCCAGATCTACGAATAAGTTCTTGTGCGAATTCAACGGATTAGCCTCTTTTTGTCTCTGTTTTTCCTCCACCACTATGTCTTGGATAAGGTCAACGTCAATTGGTTTCTTTTTTAGAATGTGATCTTTTGATCTAATATATTTAAAATTAAAACACAGCCAATTGTCGGATGGGCATTGCCCCTGACTACTATTAAGGTTTTTTCCCATCCAATAGTGGTGGCCTTTTTCCGAGCACTTCCTCAGCGCGGTGATATTATAACACACTGGTGAAACATAGGTATGTGCACGGAAAAAGTGTCGAATCTGGAATGAATTTCCCTTTGTCTGCTAGATGGTTCGATAGCATTCACTGCACCGACGGGAGTTCGCATCGGTGAGGGGGAACCATAAGACTAGTAAAGCAAGGGTGAATAGCATGAAGGTCTTCTTGGAGCTACCTGGGATACTGATCTTGCTGACCCAGGGCTCCTGTACCTCTTGCCCTTTGGTTTCTGGTTCCTCCCTGGCGTCTTCGAAGACCTCGTCTTCGGTATCAGAAAAGGGGAAGTTCATTTCGCTGGCCTTGGTCATCATTTCTCTTGTTTGGGTAATGTCGAGTTTTTTGGAGTCCGATTTCGTTTTGTTGTTGGGGAGGAGCGATGGGCTGCGTGTATGGCTTCTTTCCCTAGGGAAGTTAGAAAAACAAGGTTACTCTTTTTGGCTTTGAAACAATTTAACGAGAACAAGTTAGCAACCTTTCAACTATAACATTTTAACAATAACAATATTTATGTAACAGTAACAACATTGCACGTTCGGAAGTAGGTTTTTTTCTTTGGGAACGGCTGGGTTAGCCTTCCACTAGACGCTTTTATATGTAGTTTTCATTTGGGGATACTTCTTTCCCGGGAATGGCTGGGATAGCCTTCCACTAGACTTTAACAATCTGTGTGTTTTAAGTTGTCCTCGGTTGGGTTTTGGTCTTCCGGTGGTGGTTTGACTGGTCCTTTCACTCGACAAACGTGAGTCCATCCCTTCTCGGCCGTCCTTACTGCTGATTCTGTTGTTATCTGGACTTGAAAGGGTCCTTCCCACGACGGTGTTAAGGACTTTTCTTTCCAAGACTTTATTAAGACCCAATCTCCAGGGTTGATGTGATGTAGAGCGAAGTCCAAAGGAGGTGTTTGTGCAAGGAGCCCTTTCTCTTTCAGCTCTTTCAAGTTGAGGGAAACTTGCTGGACATATTTTTGGATGTTTGTGTCTCCGTATTCCCTGGCTTCTATTTCGTATGGAGTTGCCAGATATGGCAACCCGTACAACGTCTCATAGGGAGAGCAGCAGATATCAGCTCTTGGTTGGGTCCTGATTCGAAGGAGAGCCAGTGGGAGGCACTTTACCCAGGTCCATTTTGTTTCGATCATTAATTTAGTTAACGTGTTTTTAATAGTTTGGTTCATCCTCTCTACTCTACCAGAACTTTGAGGATGCCAGGGGGTGTGTAATTTCCAATCGATACCCACTTGCTGAGCCAATTGCTGTAGAACTTGTGAAGTGAAGTGGGTACCACGGTCTGAGTCGATTCGGTGGATCATTCCAAAACGGGGAATGATTTGTTCGAGAATCACCTTACTCACTGTGTATGCAGTAGCATTTACGGTTGGAAAGGCTTCCACCCAGTGAGTGAGATGATCCACGACAACCAATAGGTATTTCCACCGTTGGCAGGGGGGCATTTCTGTAAAGTCAATCTGTACACTTTGGAACGGCCAAATTGCTAATTTAATTCCCCCTGCCGTTACATTTTTCATTTGCTTACGGTTGACTTTTGGCAAATTATGCAATCTCGAATAATTTGGTTAGTTATTTCATACACACCCAGGCATCCAAAAGTTCTGGTAAAGTGATCCACCAGAGCTTTTGTTCCCCAGTGGTTGCTCTGGTGGATGCTAGAGAGGATTTCTCTGGCCAATTGTTTATTTAAAATTTGTCGCCCATCGGGCAGGTGCCACCTGCCCTCCGGGTCTTCAATTCCACCAATTGTAGCTAATTTTGATTTTTCTTTTTCTGTGAAAATGGGCCTGGGTAAGGTGTTGTTCCCACCTGAATCTGGTTGTTCCTCTCCTTTGTCGTCTTTGGTCATGATTTTCAATTCCATGATGTTATCTGCGGCTCCTGTTGCTGCCTCTCTTGCTGCCAGGTCCGCCAGATTGTTGCCTCTTGCCTCCATGGACTGTCCAGCTTGGTGCCCTGGCACATGCACCACAGCAATTCCTTGGGTCCTTGTAAAGAGTATAAAATTTTTAAAATAAGTTCTTTATGTAAAATGTCCTTGCCTTTTGAATTTAGAAGTCCCCTCTCAGCCCAGATTTTTCCGAAGGTATGCACAATACCATATGCATATTTGGAGTCTGTGTAGATGGTTCCAATGCTCCCAAATAGGCGGTCAAGGGCCTTCTCCAGAGCGTAGAGCTCGCAGACCTGGGCAGACCAAGACGATGGCAGCTTTCCTTTTTCTATGACTTTCATTTTAATGCCATCGACGATGGCATAGCCAGAGCACCTTTTGCCATCTACCACTCTGGAGGACCCGTCTATAAACAGTTTATTACCTTCGGCAAGAGGGGTATCTGTAAGGTCCTCTCTGATTTTGGTTTGGAGGTCAATAACATTTAGGCAATTATGGGTTAAGTTGGTGTTGTCCAGAACCCCGTAAAGGAACTGAGCCGGGTTTTGAATTGTGCATGTGTTCAATTTTAAATGTTGGGAATGCAGTAAAGTTGTTTCGTACTTGATAATCCTGGGGTCTGAGATCCAGGTAGCTGCCTTTTCTGTTAGGATGGTCTTTATAGTGTGTGGTGTAAAAACATTTAGATGCTCCCCAAACACAATTTTCTGGCTTTCCGCAACCAGAATGGCTGCAGCAGCGATGGACTGGACGCAGACTGGCCATCCTCGTGACACGGGATCTAAAAGCTTTGAAAGGAAGGCAACAGGCTTGCGGGACCCTGCCCACTCTTGGGCCAGGACACCGTAGGCCACTCCTTCCTCCACATTGACAAATAAGTCAAAGGGCTTTTCCAGTTCGGGGAGACTCAGGACAGGAGCTGATGCCAATTTCTGTTTTAGGTCATTTAGTTTTTGTGTATCTGATTCATTCCATTTTATGGGTTCATTTTCAGTTAGTTTTTCATATAAAAATTTGACCGATTGTGTATACTTGTCAATCCACAACCGACAATAGCCAATTAAACCGAGAAATTGCCTGATTTCACGTTTAGTTTTAGGAGGGTTCAAATTTAGGATACCTTGGATTCTCTCATTAGTTAATTTCCGGGTACCTCGTTCAATTTGGTGTCTGAGATACATCACTTTCGTTTTCACAAATTGTAATTTTTGTTTTGAGACTCGCAGTCCGTTCTCCCCGAGGAAATTTAGCAATTTGATGGTAGCCAGTCGGACCGTGGACTCCTGCTCCCCCGAGAGGAGCAGGTCGTCCACGTACTGGATAATTTTGGTGCCCTTTGGTGGAGTAAAGGAGGATAAAAGTTCCTCCAGTGCCTGGCCAAAGAGGGTGGGAGCCTCTGAGTAACCCTGAGGCAAACGGGTCCACCGCAACTGTTGCCTTCTCCTCGTGTCTGGATCCTCCCACGTAAATGCAAAGATGTCCCTGCAGGAAGGATCCAAGGGGCATGACCAGAATGCGTCCTTGAGGTCAACGACCGAGAACCAGCCATGAGTATGTGGTACCTGGCTTAGGAGTGTATAAGGGTTTTGGACCAGGGGATACCTGGTCTGAACTCGATCGTTGACCTTTCGCAGATCTTGTACCAAACGGTAAGAGCCATCTGGCTTGCGGACAGCCAGAATTGGTGTGTTATGGGGGGACTTACACCCCTCTAGGATCCCATCCTGGAGCAGCTCCTGGATCACAGGCTTCAGTCCAGCAAGTCTTGTCCGTGTCAGGGGGTATTGGGGCACGCGGATTGGCTGTGTCCCTGGAAGTAGAGTAATATTGATGGGTGCCATGTTACTGCATCCCCTGTTGCCGGGCTTCACCCAAACAACAGGGTTAATCTCTTGTTCATCTTTGATGGATAGAGTAAACAGTTTTACTTGCATTTTGTGTCCTTGTGGCAACACCCCGATTCTTAAAGGGACTTGAAAGTCTCTTCCCAGGAGGTTAACGCCTGCCTGGGGTAAATATACAATGTCTCCAGTATGTATCAGTCCGTTACCGGCAATGGTAATATCTTTGATCACTGGGGCTGCAAAGGATTCTCCTTTGGCCCCACAAATGTCTATAGTATTTTCTTTACTGATGTAATACCCTTTTATGGGCACAGTCACGCAAGTTTTTTCCGCTCCAGTATCTACTAAAAAAGTAACAGGTTGTTTGTGGGGACCTACGCATAATGTTATCATGGGCTCCTTAAGATGATACTTGGTCCCCAGAGGGTAGAGCCCATGACACCCTCAGTCATTGAGGATGTGATTCTCCATTTGTTTGGTTTCCTCATCTTTCTTTCTGCGATAACAGTACCACGTCCCGTGGCCCTGTTTGTTGCAGTAAGTACAAAAATGTTGTTTCCTGTCCATTGTAGCTGGTGTGGAGACTTGCGGTGTCACTTCCTGGGTCTTCTCTAATGTCTTCGGCTCTGTTTCACCTGCCCTCATAATTTTTGCCTTCATTTTCCAATTTTCCTCATCTCTCCGTACGTACACTTTTTGTGCCTCTTCTAAGAGGTCTTTTAGGTCTTTCTCCGGCCACTTATCCAACTTTTCCAATTTCTTTCTAATATCGGGCCAGGAGTATAGAACGAAGTGTACTTTTAACATGGTGGCACCACTTTCACTATCTAGGTCCATTTGTGTATATAATTGAATGTTGTTTCGGAGTCGCTCCAGCCATTCCATGGGCGACTCATTTTTCTCTTGCACCGTCCCAAGGGCCTTCTTAATGTTATTTGTCCTAGGGACGGCTTCTCTAATACCTTTCACAATTAGTTTCCTATAGTCCTCCATACTCCTCCTGTCCTCCTCCACATTTGGGTCCCAATCTGGATTTTCAATCGGCATTTTTCTTTCGCCCGGGGGACCTCGGTTGTCGTTGTTCTCCCTTTCCCAAATCTTTATCCCAGCTGTTCGAATCAGCCTCTGCTCTTCGAGGGAGAACAAGGACTGCAGAATGGACTGCATCTCTGGCCACGTAAAAATGTTCGGCCCTAAAAACTGGTCGAACTGTTGTGACAGTCCCACCGGGTCGCTAAGTAAACTTTTCATCTCTTTTTTGAAGTCTCGCACCTCTGATGAGGACAGAGGTGCGACCACGTACCCAATTCCTCCCCGGGCACCTCCCATTGGCACTTCCCGTAATGGGAAGGCTTTTGATGGTTTTGGGGTGTCCGAAGAGCAATTTGGGCACATGGAGCAAGCCAATTTAATTTGTTTCTTTCTTGTCCCGAAGGCTGGGCCCTCGGGCTTGACTAAATTAGAATTTGGGGGTGTTGAATTTTGATAGGGAGGAGGAGTTGGAAGACTACAGGAGTTAGGTGTTACATGATGAGGCCGATGGAATGGCTGAAGTGAGGCCGATGGACCTTCATCCTCACTTTCGCATTCCTCTTCACTTGAGCAGTTGGTGTTTTGTTGGGCAGGTGAGACAGGAGGTAATACACTTAAGGGGTCCCATCGTTTTTGCTGTTCTCGTTTTGGTTTTACGATGCCTTCATTTTGATTTTCCCTTTTGCCCAATTTAGATTTATCTTTTAGTGTGAAAATATTTTGCAAATTTGTCTCGTTTTTCTCCCAATATTTCAGCCAGATTCGTGCGTATTCTAATTGTTCAGCTTTTTTCGGCCCTTTATAATGTAAATATAAATATAGGGCTTTGCAGAGCAAGGGCTCGGTGGATCCGTGTTTTGGCCACCTAAGTCCATCCTCTCTTAATTTTTTCTTGGGCCATTCTAATACACAATATTGGATCATTTGAATTTGGTCTTTGTCCTTTGTTAAATCATGGTTTTCCCAATTCTTTAATATGATGCCCAATGGGCTATCTGGGATAACACGATAATTTTTAAGGGGATTGTTTCTCTTGCTGAAGGTCTGACCCATTTTTGTTTATTTAAACTTAGTACTTTTAAATTGACCAGCAAAAACTTTGGGAGTATCCCTTGCGTATTTGTCTTTGTATTTCCTTAGTAGTTTTTATTTATTTTATTTTTATTTTGTTCTATTTTATGTGTAAACCTTTAACAGTAACAACAACAATAGTAATTAAATATCAACACCAACAAACAACAATAATAATTAACAATTTATAACAACAATTAACTTTTTAAGAGTATACCAGTAGGATCTTCTGTGCTGTCCTTCTTCTGTCCTTCTTTGCAGAATGTTTTATTTTTCCTTTTTATTTAATATATATATATATTTATTTTATTATATATGTATATATCTTATTTCTAATATATGTGTATATTCTTACAACTTTTATTCATTAGAATCAATAATAGTAATAATAATAATAATCGAATAAGTAATTTGAACCTATATATGCAATTGTAAACACTAAAGCAATATGGCTACAATCGTGGGAAAAGCAAAATGGCAGACAATAAGGGGAATAGCAAATAATATGAATGCAAATAATTATAGCTTGCTTAATAAAAACAAATGAATGCAATGTATGTGAATTATGGGAACACAATTAATATAGCAATAGCGTGGGAAAAAAACAATATGGTTGACAATAAGACAATATGGCGGACAATGGTAATAAATTTAAATTATAAATCAATTGACTAAATTATTAAATAATGGTTAAGAATTAAATTCAATTGAATTGAATTATGGGAACCAAAACAAAATGGCAGAAGCGTGGGAAACAAGATGGCTACCAATGAAACAAAATGGCTGACAATTGAAATAATTGTAATATACCAAATGTAAATGTGCAAAATAGAAAACAACTAAATATGAAGTTGACTAACAATTAAAGTAAGTTATGGGAAAAACCAAGATGGCCGACAATAAACCAAGATGGCAGACAATAATACAAACAATTGAATTAACTAACTGGCAATAGAATCACTTAATAAAACAATTAAATGCAATTGGTATAAGTTATGGGAATTAAATCAAGATGGAGGTACCGTGGGAAAAACAAGATGGAGTACAATAAAACAAAATGGCAGACAGTACAATTAATTATAACTGACTAGCAATTGAATTAAGTTACTCGTACTATACAACTGAAGAACTAGCAATGATATATTAACAAAAAGGACAAAATGGCTGTTAATGCAATAAAGCAAGATGGCAGACAATTAAACAAAATGGCTGGCAATAATAACTAACAATTAAATTACTTAATATAATAATAAGAGAAACGAGATGGCTAACAATAATACAAAATGGCTGACAATAGTAAATAATAATTGAATTGCTCAATATATAAATTAATAAGAGACACAAGATGGCTGACAATAAAACAAAATGGTCGACAATAGTAACTACTAATTAAATTACACAATATGGCAACCAAATGATTATCAAGTTATAACAAGAACGACAAAATGGCCGACAACAGCAACAATCAATAATTAAACCACTTAATAAAATAATTGAATAATAATCAATTACAACCAAAATGGCTGACTACTATAAGAGTAACAAAATGGCTGACAATATTAATTAATAATTGAAATATGTAATAAAACAATTAGGTGTCTATAACAATAAATAATTGCTGAACCAAGATGGCTGCTCGAGAAAGACAAAATGGCAGTTAGTAAAGTTGGGTAACAAAATGGTGTCCCTTCCCACCAAAAAGGTAGGAGAGAAGGTGAAGAAGTAAGACAAAATGGAGGAGGAGAAGAAGAAGCAGGGGACAAGATGGAGGACGGGAAAGAGAAGAAGAAGGATAGACAAGATGGAGGTACAAGGGGAAGAAGAAGAAGACAGATAAGATGGCCGGCAGAAATCCCCCCTTTTATTTTTTCCCTTTTTATTTCTTTACTTGAGTGCTAAAATTAAATTTGAGGCCCCTCTTTCAGTTGCTCTCCCACTTTCCCCGGTTTTTCCCTTGCACCCTATCAACAGGGATGAAACCCTTTTTGTGGGAAGCTCCTTGGCTTTGCACACTCACTCTTCCCTCACACTGGGGATGGCCTATTCCCCCACATTCATTCCCCAAGCAAAGCCGGGCGTTAGGGAACTCCTAAAATTAAAATGTTTTGAGCTGCAGCCTTTAGGCTTTGCAGCCCCAAAAACCCAGGATCTTTAGATCCCTTCCCTAATAAATGGCCCCAAAGGGGTAAGGCCTCACCGGAATCCTGCTTGTGTTGCTGGTGGAGGTGTCCTCTCTGCTGCTGGTGTCCTCGTGTCCTGGCGACGATCCGGGAAAAATAAGAAAAAACTCCAAAAAATCCAAAAATCCCAAAATCGTCCGAAAATAAGGAAAAAGAGGCTCCCGGACGAGTCCCCAAAAGAATTGTCATAAAAAAGGACAATTCTCACTCTTGCTGTGTTTTAAAGATGTTTTATTGAGTGCCAGCAAGAGTGGTCCGAGATACCGAACGAAAAATAAAAACCGAGAAAAGAAATCCCGAGTGCAGGGATCAGGCACCTGAGCAGCCACAAGGCTGCCCTGTGGCAGGAGTCTGCAGTGCCAAGTGGATCCTTGGTGAGAGGGATCCGAGGTTGGAAAAGGTAAAGGAGGCCGTGCCTTGGCACCGGGCTCTCTGGACACTGGTTGTCCAAGAGACTGCTTGCTGGGAACATGTGCACGCCCTTAAATAAGGTACTGGCTCCTCCCTGGACCGCCCCTGTCCCTCCTCCATGGCCCACAGCGATTGGTGTGGCTGTGGAGTGAGGTAATTCCTCCCCGCCAATGGGCTCATGTCTCCAGGGGTGGATGACAGGCTGATGTAATGCCTGTCCAAAAGGCGGGAAGGAGCCTCATTAGTATTCCATGTTGCCATGGAGCTCAGTGACAGGGGTGGCTAAATTTAGAAACTGTCCATTGGAACCTGGTGCCAAGGGTGCCTTTTACTTAAAAAGGGCTTTTAGGGAACCTTTGATAGTTGCTTTATAGGGGATCTTAACAGTAGTAAAAAAGCATGTTTTAAACCAACAACAGTAACTTTGAACTTTAAAACCTTTACAGAACTGTTTAAACAATTAACATAACTCTATTAACTGGTAACTTCTAACTGACAACTTGTTCCAGTCATCCGATGGGCCCTCCTTTAGTTCTCAATCATGCAAAAAGCCAACTTGTTCAGTTTGTATATGACACCTTGCACCAAATTAGAGTAAAGGAACCTTTGGTTTAGACTGGGTTTTAAGTTCTGGGGTGTAACAACAATATGGCCTGGTGTTGCAGTGGATATAACTCCAGCTGTGGTCATATGTTGAAGTTGCACCTGAGAAGAGTCTGTGTTGCTCACTAAGCTGCTCATGTAGACATCATTGGAGTGCTTCAGATGGCATTTAACACCTTTTTTCGACTGCAAAATCATGCCCCATGCAATTTCTTCTGGTCCCCAAGAGATTCATGGCTAGAGTTTTAGCAAAGCATTGTCTTTTCTGTAATTTTGTTGGAGGTATCTTTGTGGAAAGAAACAGATCCTTTTTCTTGAAAAGACTTTCTACTGTTATTGTGTCCTTGCACATTGTCCTGGCACGCGGAGAGGATGTCTTGGGGTTTTTAGCATTACCAGCCATAGGAACTCTTTCTTGTTTCTGAGAAGGATAGAGGAAGGAGGTGAGGTGAAGGATTGGGGGTTGGCTGGCATTTCCAAACCTGCAGGAGATGGCTACCAAGAGAGCTCATAGAACACTATACTTGACTACTTAGGCAGACAAAAGTCTTTGAAATCTAGGCTTGAGGTTTTTATCTGAAGTTGCAGCTTGAAAAAGGTGGCCGACTGTTTTTGTGCTTCCTGCTTCAACTGACCAGAAGATAAAAGAAGGCTGAGCATGCTATTGCAAAAGGGAGAAGTAGCTGTCAAAAACACATGTATAATTCTGAAGGATGCTGAAAGGCACTTTGGCCACATCATCTGTCCGTGAGAGCACTACTGTATAATGACATTAAGTGCAACAGCACTATATGGATGGATAAGTGGTGATATGACAAGTTGTTTCTGAAGTGTCACAAACTGTTCTTTGTTCCTGGAGTTGTTTTTAATCCCTACAGAAAGAAAACCCAGCTTTTCCCTATTGCTGCAGTTTTATAAAACCATACATTAATGTTTTCCTGTTTCTTTCATGGCCATCTTGTGCATAATCTGCCCCAGCAGAAAAAGCTAGATGTGCACTAGTTCTGTGCTGCTCTGTTAATGTGACTCATATGGTATTTCAAACTAAAAATGTGATACTGTTTCCGTCCTTTACCAGACTAAGAACCTGCAACTAAGCAATATATAGCACAGCTGCTGAGCTGCAGAGTTATTGGTGATAACTTGAAAGTACAGAATCTCTGAGTATTTTGTTTTACAAAGTCCCTTTTGCAGTGCATCAGCTCCCGTGTATCATTTGAAAAACTGAATTGGATGCAAGCATTGCTTCTGGTGGGACTGACAACTAACATGGGCTGTCCTCAATGGTCTCCAAGTTTTCAAAGAACAGCAACATATATGTATTAAAAAAAAAATGTAAAAATTTCAAAACATTCTGCTTTCAGTAAACCAAGCTGATAATGTTAGCATTGAGATGTCAGTGCTATAATCTCAATATGGCTGATGAATTCAAGTGTTTTATAAACAAGGTTTGTTTTGTTTTTCTTTTTTTTTCCCTGGAAGATGTACTTATGATCATCTGTTTTACATGTACAATGATCTATGTGAGTTTATACACCTTGTCAGGAACTGGGCTTTCTGTACATTCTTGAATTGAACAAAAATGGAGTTGACAACATGTTATAAACCAAGGTTTTATTGAGGCAGTGGGAAAGATGAGCAATGACGTAGCTACATGGAAATTCACCCAGTCCCCAACAGCAAACACAGTGAGCAATGCCATGGTTTTGGTGGGCTTCCAGGGACACTTGGTGTTGGAGTCATCTGGCCACAACTGCCAGTTGTGCAAATGACTTCTGCAGGTGAGTAGGAATCATGTCACCCCTTGGCTCCATGAGTGGCACTGTGATGTGAGAGAATCCTACCTCAGATGAATAATGTGGGTGGTATCCTACCTATGCTGCCCATGTCAGCCAGGGCAGGGTGTTGGCTGTCTGTCAGTGTGTCTGATACTGGTCAGGCCAGGGTGTCACCAGTCCGACTGGGCTGACCGTATTGGTCAGAGGCAGGATGTCAGGAGCTAGGCTTTCTATACATTAAAAGAGTAAGTATAAGCTGTCAATTCCTTGCTGATGCTTAAGCCAGCAATTCATGAGAAGCAGTGTGTAACAGAGTTAGAATAGGGGTACAACCAGGTAAACTGTTCATTAGTAATGGGAGATTATTTTGGGTTGCTTTTCAATGCTTGAAAATGTTTTCCTTATTTTCTCTCTACCCTCTAAGTACAGCACGTCTTTCATTCTGCTGATACCCAGGCAAGGCTTTTATGAATCCTTGTGTGTGCAGCTGTCTTCCAGGGACCGAAACTGGAGCTTAGATAATTCTTGTCAATTTTCCATCTAGAAGAATGTGTTGATATGTTTTTTCAGACCAGCTGAAGGCAAGAGGTTTTCTAGGCACTGTTAGAACAAAGGGTCAAGTGAAGGATTCCTACCATTAAAAAAAAAAAAAACCAAGCAAGTGTACCATAAAGGACAGTTAAGGAACCAGATTGTTTAAAAAACTGTTTAAACCACCTTGCTTTTGATTACAATCCTGATAGTTTTTGAGATGCAGATGTGCTCTGATACCAAATTAGTAACTTTTCAAAGAAGCAGTAAGATAGCACGTAACATTTTTAGATTTTTTTTTTTAATCAAGAAATAATTTGAGAGAATCTAATACAGCTCATGCAACTGCAGTGACTAATCCTATTTCTTTTGCTCCTAATGGGAATAAAACAACTGTTTATTTGGCCTTCTGGGATTTTATCTTCACATGGACACTTCAGGCTGATAAGATAGACAACAAATACATTGTATAGCAGCTATGCTCTTTTGGACTGCATTCATTTATTTGAACACCGGAAGTCTAAAAGTTTGTAGTCTGAGCTTAGTGAGCTTCATCTTTTCACGTACTCTTCATGTAAATAGAACTCTTCATCTCCAAAAAACAGTTAATCTCACTTGCTTTTATAGATCTACCTTAGCATGAAATGGAGAGACATTTTATAAAAGAAGCTTGATCCCAAAAAAATTTTACTGATGATCTATGGCAGGTGTTTGGCACAAAAGCACTTTTAATATTCTGTGTGGGAGGCCTGAACGAGGTTAGTTTGGAGCAGCTGTGTACTGTCCCTGAATCCACTGCATAATGCTTCCCTTACTCCAAGTTAAGAAGTTAATTCACTGACAAACTCTGGTTAAACTGACATTTAGGATTAGTTTGAAAGGAATTTAAGGTAAGCAACTTGCCATTACACCTGCAAAACACTTGTAAAATAAAGATATGCGCATTTTTAGGAGATATAAAGAACTTGAAAAATAACAACCTCACAGTCATGATTTATAAGACCACATTTATTTGTTCTGAAATTGAAAGTGGGGGGGAAAAAAAAAGCTTTATGTATTCATTCCACCCTCACCAGAATGAAAATAATCAGGTGTTAATTTGGATGTGAGAAATGTTCTCAATTCTGCTTCAGAAAGCATTATTAAAACTTGATGGGAGCTAATGGCAAGCGCAGGCAGCAAGTATTAATAATGCTGGAGACCTAGCATAATCAAGTTGTAATAGCTGCTTCCAAAGGGATGTTTTTGTCTTCTCTGCAGGGTTCAATTTTCTATCATAGACAGGAGGAGAGGATCTGAACAATAGGAGAGATCAGCCTCTCAGGCATGACAGTTGTGTCTGCTCCTACCTTCAAGTTGTGCTTATTCCTCTTTTTCTGGTGACACATGTCAGATGAATTAATGACGAGTACTAGGCCTCCAGTAATAAGGAAACACTTTTTTTATTTGTTAAGATCTGTTTGCTTTAATGCAGATGTGTGCTAAGTGTGACCCCAGTATGGAGTTGAGTGTAGATAATCATGCCAGGGATGAATTCACATTGCAGATAACAGTTTTAAATAGATTCAGTAATCTGGGCCAGTAATCTGAAAAACCTAATTGGTAAAACCCCCCCCCCCCGCCCCAAGTTTTCAAGGGCAAGATCTTTTTTTGTATATAAGTACAAAAGCAGTCAGACATTTTTAACTTTCTGTTACCCTGAGGGGTTGGAAAACCTGTAGAGAAATGTGTCACTTTGCAAGCCTGTAAGAGCAGGAACAAGAAATTACTCTTATCAGGCTGGATCCAGGAGACTTACCACTTAGAAGGATGAATATTCTTTATGCTTCCTGAGGTTTATGTTCATATTTACATGAGCAGTTGCTATCTGCTGCATAGGAGAGAGTTGCCAGTTTCGTAGTCTGGATCAGATGTGAATTATGGGTACTCCCTGAGACCACATATAAAAGGTTATGAAAGAGCATAGATGAAGGAACATCCTGGATTTTACTTATATTGAAGATTTTTACATATTTTCAGATTGTGAACCTACATAACTCAGAGTACTGGAGAAGACTCAGTTCTTGGTACCTGGAAGAATATGCATGATCCCCCATCCTCCGTGTGGATTACCTGTGCTGCTGTTTTTTCCAGTTTCACAGCCTTTGGGAATTGCTTTAATTCTGAGGAAAAAGAATACCGAAATAGAGAATGATATGACAGCACACAAAGAATTCCAATTAGTGGCACAAACTTTTTACTAAGTGGTTTGGTCATTGAACTGCGTGGCTTATAAGAGAAGTAATTTGATTTGTCTAGTGCTTTAAGGGTTGTCCCCTTTTCTCTTTTTTCTTTTTTTCGCCCCAGGAGGTTTTCTTTCAGAATGTCCATTTCCAGAGGCAGGAGTGGTATGTTAGTTTCTTTCTAGGAGTAATTTTTATAGAGGGGAAGAGGTCCCTTAAAAGGGACAGGAAGAAAGAATATTGATGTGGCAGAGTAGTACCTTAGATTAATCCTGAGTTAACAGTGTTCAGGACTCACCTGTTGGCTATTTCAATCTGCTACACCACCTGACAGGTTGGGAGGTGGACTCAGGCTTCCTAAACTCTTTCTTAATTGAAAGAAGCAGACAATCCCTGCCAAAATCAGTCTGATAACAGTATTGTCAGTTTCACTCAGGTGGGAGGCCCCTTCAGGTATACCAAAGTAATTTGGGTAAACTGAGGCTGTAGAGAAAAGCTGTAAAACTGGTATGACATTCTCCTTTCCACAGCAGACTGAAAAGCTCCTAAGAGTGGAATCCTTGCTGGCGACAAGGAGGTATTCCACAAGGAGTAGCAGGGGCGTTAATGTGAATGTAGGGCACAGGCACTCATTTGGTTAGACAAATATTCATAAATGAAGGAGATAAAACGATTAAAAAAAAGAGTGATACAATGTTTGAATCTTTGGCCAGGTTTCTGTATGGTCCTTTACTTGTGTGTTTGAGCCAGTATCTAGGCGTGTCACTGAAAACCAGGAAATAAACTCTCCAACCAATTTACTAGGTTAGAAAGTCAACATTACTTTATTAGCAGCACTGGATGCATGGGGAATTCTCTTCAAAGCATGCATACCTGGTAACCTAACAGACCAGGTAATATTCCTCAAACTGATACATATTCATCACATTTCCTGAATATGTGCATATATGCTAATTATTTCCATGGACTTATTTGCTATGGTTTTGGATCTTCTGATGAATCTTATCTCCTTGAGAGTATGTCAAATATGTGGTCAGGGCATAATGTACTTCTCTTACTGTTCTTCTGACACAAAATCCTTGTTCTCAAGACTAAGACATCTGCTAGCACATATTAATCACTAATATAAATAAGGAAGCATTAGCTGGCACAAGATTTATTAGTCTTACTAGTCAGAGATTTAGGAAGTTAACACAAGGCCACATTAATCTCTGGTATTTGTACTAATCACTGTATGGTACAATACTGAGGATTCACCACGAATACAGGGATCACACACTATTGTGCTAAAGTTAAAAGAATTTTCCAACATCTTCCCCCAGTGCTGCATAGACTTCTTCTTAAAGAAATGTAACTTGCTTGGTAATGGGTATAGATCTGCCAAGTGGAATTTCTTCATTCCCAGCTACTGTTTTTCACTTTGTGGCTTGAAATACACCTGAGGCTATTGCTTTACTCATCAGATCTAACTGAAAGTTGAGAAGCTTTATTTCCAACAGATTAGTGGTTCAGTGCTGCATGTCGGAAGAATTTTTGGGTTTTTTTTGTAAGTAACAAAACAGGGATTTGTAACTTCAATCAAGATGCAAATCACTGAAAAAAAAATCACGCATTTCAACTTATTAGGGATTTCTGAACGATTGATACCTCAACCATAATTGTTTGCTGTAGAAAAGATAAAATCTATCAGAATTAATGATCAAATTTGAAGTGGGGGGGGAGGGAGTCACATTCTGTGGTGATGTTTTTTCTTTAAGCTGTCATGCTTAAAAGCACGTGCTGACAAGCAGGATGGTTTGGTGGGAAAGCAGGGTGGCTTTGAATAAATTTCCCCCATTCCAGAAGTTATACCATTTTGACTAGTACTCTCCCAGCATTTTTATTGTTTCTTCCTTTTTTTTCCACCTCTAACAAACCATGTATATGTAATAACTCTCATTGATATTAATTGTTCATGCTTTTGTAACTTTCTAGCTGGCAAATGCTTCATTATCACCTCAGCAGCATTGTGAATCAGCAGGATACCAGCCATTAGTGCGTAGTGTAAAGGAGTAGCTGCTGTTATACTGAAATCTCACAGAAACCTAATGACACGGAGGCTGCTCTGCTGTAAGTTGAAGTCTGATCAATGATACCTAGTGCTTCTTTAGAAATTTATGTTTTTATTTCAGGTCAATTGAGACATGTAGAAACACACTAGATTGTGCTAAACAGCATTACTGGGGACAGAAGGACTTGAGTTCTGTACCTTTTCAGGGATTGCAATGAATGTTTTTACAAGTGCTGATTGCTCTCTGCTGTCTTTTTCCTTCCTACACTTTGCTCTCCTTTGTTATTGCTTTTATTAATAATCATATTTTACTTCTAATTTAGAATTAACATTTTAATTTGATGTTTGTATCAACTAGTCTTATACTGTCTTAAAGAATTTATACTTACTTACATAATTTGGTTGTAGATATGTGTGCTGCTACTTTAGTAGGCATCATTCTTATGCTTGTATTTAGCATATGCATTGCGTAGTACACGATGCGGCCGTACTTCCCCACCAGAGTCTTGACAGGTCATAGAATATGCTGAGTTGGAGGGCACCCATAAGAATCATCAAGTCCAACTCCTGGCTCTGTGTGGGATACCCCAAGAGTCACACCATGTGCCTGAGAGTGTTGTCCAAATGCTTCTTGAGCTCTGTCAGACTTGGTGCTGTGACCACTTCACTGGGGAGCCTGTTCCAGTGCCCAACCACCCTCTGGGTGAAAAACCTTTTTTCTAATATCCAACCTAAACCTCCCCTGACACAGCTTCAGGCCATTCCCTTGGGTCCTGTCACTTGTCATGATAGTGGAGAGATCAGTGTCTGTCCTTCTGCTTGCACTCATGAGGAAGTTGTAACTGCAATGAGGTCTCCCCTCAATCTCTTCCAGGCTGAAAAGACTAAGTGACCTCATCTGCTCCTCATACGGCTTCCCCTCAAGGCCCTTTACCATCCTTGTGGCCTCCTGAGTACATTCTAATAGCTTAGGGTCTTTCTTATATTGCTGTGCCCAAAACTGCACACAATATTCACGGTGAGGCTGCCCCAGTGCAGAGCAGAGTGGGACAGTCCCCTCCCTTGCCTGGCTGGTGATGCTGTGTCTGATGCACTTTAGGACTTGACTGGCTCTCCTGGCTGCCCAGGCACACTGTCATTTTACCATCAGACATAGAATTCTGTTCAGGTATTTGGCAAGGAGGGAGTATATCAAGCCCTCCTTTCCACTGGGACTCTTGTAACTGGTTCTGGTGGTGTCCCATGGTGGAATATCTGAAAGGAAATCCTTAAGCAGAGTAAACCAAGAATCCTCTGTGTGATCTGAGCCTGCATGCTCCCTGCGACATCTGCAATTGTCCACAAATCGTGTCTTTTTTTATAGTTTTCATCACAGTGGCCTCAGCCTACTCTTTATGAAACATCCTTGACTTTTTGTAATTTCTGCTGCAATGTGCACAAAGTAAATAATATTGCTGGGTTACTGAAAATAATGCCTAGTCACCTTCTTGGTTAGATATCTTGAGTTGTCTCTCTGAACTTAATGCATAAAATGACAAAATCACTTTGAAGGACCTCTTTTCTTCTTCCATCTCGAAAAAGTATTAGCTCTTTTAGTTAGGTAGTTCATCTTTATAAGGCTGCTACGCCAGTGCATCCCTCTCTAACATCTGGGACTCTTGATAGTAATGTGAGGCTTGAAAAGAGAGTGGCTGAATGGTGCCATGCTTATACAGGCTCTAAAAGCTGGTGTTAAAAGTGCAGGCTGCCTAACAGTCACCTTTAGTTCCCATACCATGCTTCCCCTTTGGGAAGGCTGGCTAGCAGAGAGAGTGCAGGAGTTGGCTGTGATTCCTGTGCCCCTGATTTTGGATTTTGGAAAGCCTCTTGCCTGTGGAGTGACCATCTGTGACTCCTTGGAGTGGCTGAGTGTTGGCAAAGGTTTATCTCCCTATCTTGTCTGCGAAGGCAAGTTGGCCCAGAATAGGCTTTCTGTGCATTTGTAGCAGGGTGGGCTGTGTTGCTCCACGGCTAAGTGCAGAGTCCTTGGTGGGTGTGTGCTTGTGGGAGTCTGAAGGGAGCGGGGAAGGTGATGCTTCTGCTGGGCATTGTGTGCTCTGTAAATGCAGTTATCAGTATAGGAATCTCCCACTAATGCTCCTGCACTGTGTGCATCTGGGAAGCAAGTGGACTTCTCCAATATAGTAATAAAGGCAGTAGGTACCACTGCCAGGCATCTTCCCCTGAGGTAGCAACTCATCTCTGGCTGTGATTAGAAATTCTGGGTTTTCAAGGTTGGCTTGCAGATAAATGAGTCAGTAGGCCTCTAGCTGACTCATAGCTGAGGTAGTTGGGTAGGTTTCAAAAGTATTCTTGCTGTTCTTAGTGGCAGATAAGGAGTCTTCTGATAGTGTGTTTTCTCCTTTTGCCCTGGTACTGTCCTGTCTCTGTGCAGTGCAGAGATAGGGGACGCTGGATGTGTGTTGTGAAGGGTCTTTCAAAGTGCTCGCTGCCTGCGCTGCCCACTGATTGGTATCAATAACTTTCCCTGCCACTCCTCTTCGTTGTGTGTACTCCATTTGCAGTTCTCTACTCTGGAAAGCTGTTTTGTCTGCACTCAAATGCAGATTGACCTTTGTGGCAGAGTGCTGGAGCAATCAATTTACAATATAGGGCGTAACTGTATACTCTGAATTGGCCAGATACACAACAGGCTCCGCCCTTACTGAACTGCCTTATACATCTTTTTTTCCTTACTACCTACAGCAACCACTGTTATTTCATCACTGATAGTGCATTCCGATGATGTGCTCTCTCACCAGAACTGAGGAGCAGTACATTTTCCATTGTATGGGTGACAGAGGTCAGTTGGCATCTTGATAATGGAGTTGACAAGTCTCTACTTGCCTGGCAGCATACTAGAGTATGACCTTTAAAAGTTGAGTGGTTTGTTTTTTTCTAGGCTTAGTTTAGTAAAAATCACTAATAACTGGTCTGTGGAATATTTCTGATTAGGTGCTTGAAGATGCTGAAAGTTGAGATAGCATTGAGAAGATGTAAAAGAAATAGAGACCGCAGGGTAGTGTCGGAGGAGAGAGTCCAGCAGCGGGTGACGAAGATGATGAGGGGGCTGGAGCATCCCTTCTATGAGGAAAGGCTGAGGGAGTCAGGCCTGCTCAGCCTTGAGAAGAGACAATAGAGAGGGGCCCTCGTCAATGTCTACAAGTATCAGAAGGGAGAGTGCCAAGAGGATGGAGCCCGGCCTTTCTCAATGGTGCCAAGTAAAGTCACAAGAGGCAACAGGCAAAAAGGGATGATCAGGAAGTTCCACCTGAAGGAAGAACTTCACTGTGAGGGTGACCGAGCACTGGAACAGATTGCCCAGAGGTTGTGGAGTCTCCCTCACTGGAGATATTCAAGAACTGTCTGGACACAGTCCTGTGCAGTGTGCTCTGGGATGCTCTAGGTTGGACCAGATGACCCACTGTGGTCCCTTTCAACGTGACCTATTCTGTGATTCTGTGATGTGGTGGCACATCCCCTCCCCTTCTTCAGGCTGCTAGGATCTCAGAAATGCTCATTAGGCTCAGCTCCTCTTGAGTTGATCAGAAACACTATCTGCTCCCCCAAACCTATGCTGTCTAATGAGCTCCTGTTTTTTAACAAACAGCCTTGGAAAATTATTTTTCTTGCCTGAATAACAACCCAAGTGGAACAACAGTTTTGTAACTGAACTTTCTTTGAAAGTTACCATCCTGAATTGCAGCCAGGATGGAAAATTACCATGACCAAAGTTAACTCTCTTGTGACCCTACAAACGGCAGTCCTAAGTGAGACCCTTTGAACTCTCCTAGTCTGCAATGGGCTGTGACCAGAAAACTCCCTCTGAGTGGGGCCTCTCAGAGCCAGTGAACTTTCAAATTTGCTGTACTTGGAGGGCTGCCAGCAATGACCAGAGCCTGGGCTGATAGCCCCATTCCTCGATGGGGAGGATGCAAAGGCATCTTACATGAGTACTCACTGAATGAAAGGGGAATTTTTCATAGGTGTACCTTGTATACACTCATTTAGGTCTGTGTGCATGCAAGTGTGAATATCCTATAGCAAATATCCTATGAATGTTGCTCTCCTAGATTCTGAACTACTTTAGATTCGTAGCTAGATTTGGCCTGTGGGTGAGTTACTGTTCTGCTTATAGTAAATTCTATTGGATCTTTTGTTAAACTGTTTAAATTAGGCTATTGATTAAATGCAGTTAAGGTTAAGTGTTAAAACCTTTAGGCCTAAACTGGGAAATCTAGGGCTTGGTTTGGCAAGGGCTCCATTCTGAACATCGTGATGTGGTGAGAGGGTCTCCCTTATCCTTTTTATCCTTACCTTTTCCTGTCCTTACCTTTTTCCATCCCCAGTCTCCACACAGATAATTTTTGGTTGATTTTAGGTTTAGAATGATTGATTTTAGATTTTAGTCCAATTTTTCTGTGTGCTTTAACCATCTTGTAAGTAGTAGAGCAAACCTCGCCAATGAACCTTGTCACACTTTCACTTAAATAACACACCTGCTTTTGCCAATACATTTGCTGGTGATTGAACCATCTAAAGTACTCATTCACAACATGTGATTCAGTAAATGAAGATGGGGTGTGGTTGAATAGCCCATTAAATACAGTGCTGCCATTGCTAGTAACAGACTGCTGGCTTTTTATTTACTTTGGAAAGCTTCTGGACTATGGCTTGCCAAGTTCAGTCTAGACTCTTCTGCCCTATATAGAGTTTTATTTTAGCTTGTTTGGCTGAACCAGCAATGGTTTGACAAGCAGGTAACTATTATGTAACTTGTTAAGCTTTAGCTGTCATTGTGCACTTGTGTAGTTGTACAGTAATTTTGATGTCCTTCTGCAAATTACAGGTAGCAATACCAAGCAGTTCTTCTGTGTACAGTGAACTGTCTATGACCCTAGAATAATAATGTAGTGAATTGGAGTACAAGTAAAGGATGGTAGCAGAGGCCTTGATGGTACAAGAACAGGAAAATACCAGAGGCTATAAACAAATCACCGATGGTCAGTTATAGCTCATTAAAGTAATGCAATCTTGGGAGCTCAGTAAAACCATTAAGGATAACAGAATAAAACCCAGATACTCAAAACATATAAAACACAGTATGTATAGTGCATTTAGGAAAGATCTTGAATTATGGACCATGAAAAAATAGAAAAGTGTAGCACAAATTAACATAAAAAATTGACAGTCAAACACTTGCCACACTCTGAAATGAGAAGAAAAGAAACCCCACCATCAATATCATCCTCTGCTGGTTCTCCTCCTCTTCTTCATGAGGAGGATTGGAGCAGTAACTGGTTGGTGTAACAGCAGAGATAGTAGGAGTGTGTGTGTATGTATGTGTCTAGCAATTTTAACTGTAGAATTTTGAGAATTTACCAATGGAGTTTTCTTTTGTGTTCTTCCTTGCTTTGTCTGTAATGGTTATATCTGAAATAATAACTGTTTGGTTAGAATGTTAATATTATAAATGAATAAATTACTGGTTTCACCTAAAAGGGGTGTTTCTTTGGTGCAAATAAACTGCACATGGTGTGGTGTAACATGACACAGGTTAAAATCCCTTTTAACTCTATCCAGAAGAGTGCTTTGTATTATTGCTTCTGAGTATTACTGAGGTTAGAGATGAGGAGGCAGAATGACTTGTGCAGATGGAGTGGGGAGGACAGACGGGGTAGGGGTGTAAGGGAGATGTCACATGACTCTCCTCTGGAGTTATGGGTAAGAAGAATAAGTGTTTTTAAAAAAGTAGTCAAGCAAGATAAACATTACTGCTTAGTTTAAATGTTAGATAAACATTAAAGCAAGAAATGAAGCTCCATCTAGTGTCATATATTGTAAGTTATTTATGATCTATTCTGCTTTAGTAGTATTGATATCTGTTATCTAATTCCAGGTAGTGTTAAGTGTTACTAGATGGAGGTGGACGAATTGCCGGTTTTATGGATGAGAAAGTGACAGTACTCAATGATATTTCTTGTTCATAGTTGAAAAATGAGTGGCTTGATTTATTTAGATTATAATGATAACACATCCTACTCCAATAATAACTCAGAAATATTTGAAAGGCCCTATGCTAAAATGAAATATTTTGCAATCATCTGGCCAAGGTAATTTACATACAGGAGTTTTAAAACAGGAGATTGAATGGTTCTTCCAATAAATCTGGAAGGTGTTAGGAAATCCAAGAGATTGAAAAGAAAACTGGAATGCCAATATTTTTTAAAAGGTTGAACAAGAGGACCCAGGATTTTGGTCCCTTGTATTGATGGGGGTAAATGAGATTGTAAGTGATGCATGATGTTAAAAGTACTTAATGAAGTTAATGCTAAACAATGTGTCAAGTCGACAAACTGTCTGCTTGAAACTAATAAGCTGAGATATGATAGAAATCAGACTCTTAATATGTTTTTGTAAAAGATTCAATTTTACACAATCTTAATTAATGGAGTAGTAGAAACCTGATCCCAGTAGGCTGATTTAGCACTCCTGAAGTAAATGTATGCAATCTCAGTACATCAGGAACAATTCAAGCAACTTGGGCAGCACCTGGAGCTCCAGGGGCCTTCTGACAGAAAAGCAGGCCAGCCAGGAGGTAAGGAAGTGATATGAAAAAGATGTATAACCTTAGATGAAGGAATGCTGTGTCTATTAGTAAACAGCAGTATGAGCCAATGGGCACTGGGTTGTAATCATCCAGACTATGAAGTTGACATGAGGGAGTTCTTAGAGACTGCAGTATAGCTGCACACAGTCCCCAGGGATGGAAATGCATCATATTGATGGTAATTTCCAAGAAAAATCATAGTGAATATACCTTTTTGCACTTGTAACGTACAAAGATTCATGTAGAATTTTGTATTGCCAGGATCTCAAAAGAGGCTTCATTGTTAAATAGCTACTCAGATTCCTGCTGCTGAGTGGTTGCAGGACTGGAGGTCCTTGTCTAGCTCTGCTGTTCCTACCTCTTTACCAGCCACTGCTACCATGACACAGAAAGGGCAGCACACCAGCAGAAGGTTATTAAACATCGTACATGTATACAGTATCTTGTAGTAGCAAAACAACTGGGGAGTTGCCACTTAGAAAATTTTCTGAAAATAGATACTGTGCCAGCAGTTGCCTTTTACTATGCTAAAGACAAACATTGTTTTTTTCACATGCTTTCTGAACTGCTTGCTGCTCCTCATTAAGCTAATTAATTTTGGTCAGTCAGCATGGCATGATAGATGCAGTGGTATGAGCCCTCGTGTTGAAATCATGCTCCTTGTCATGCTTATGAATTCAGAAATGGTTCTCTAATGCTTCTCTGGCCAAGTTGCATTTCATGAAGACTTTTTTTTCATATGGGTTGCTATTTTTGTTTTAAATGAGATTACATGATGCTGTGTGCCCATCCACATGCTTATCATGCACAGTTGAGAAGAGACAATAAGACAAAAATTCGTCTGGTAAAGACAAGCCATTTCAATAAAGAGTTCTCAGCCAGCTCTGACTTCCAGAGCAATGTATTACATTTGGGTCTTGATTTTTTTTCTCTGACTTAGCATGCATTAGAAAGTTTGAGTGAATGTAAGGGGTGCACAATAAACCTTTGAAGAGAATCAACCTTACCTTACTTTGGTAAGGTATTGATGATCTGATTCTGAAGCAAGACCTGCATGTCTTAATACACGTAGGAAGTTATAATAGCCCAAGACTGCATAATTGGCTGGTGACTATAAAAAGGTATGTTTTAGGCAATTCCTTCTTTTGCAACTGCATTGACTATTGAAGATAAAGTTTGCAATTGTGTGGGTGAAGAAATCAGAATAAATATTTACTGTGTCTTCTGGTAAATTTCATGCTCGAATCCAATTCTTTCGTTGTCAGCTCTATTTGTCAGGCTGAACATTCAAGAAGCAGTGTCCTCTAATACAGCATTGCAAGCATGCTCGTCAGCATCCCTCAAAGTGCAATTTGAGATACAGCTGACAAGGACTCAGAGTGCCTTTCTGTTACATCTGGAGCCTCCTTTACTTGGCACAGCTTCCTGGGAATCACAGTCTGGTAGCCAAACTGATGTCTGATACAGATGGGAAGGTGCTTCATATTTGTTACTCCAGCAGAGAAAGTTAACATCTGCCATGAATAAATCCAGAGCATTTGTTGTTTTGTTGGTGCTGCTGTTTTTGCCTCCTGTTGGCATTATCTGAGATAGCAAATTATAATGTCAACTGATTCAGTATTACTTCTATCATCTACTGTTGCTGTAGAATGGCAGCAGCTTGTTGCTGAAAAGAAAGTTGCAGATCCTTCATGATCATATGGACAGTGGGAAAGGTGTCACCTTTTGTAATCTTCCTGTGCTATTCATTTATCATGCTAAGAGATGAGCGTGACAATGCAAAGATATGAGCTACCTCTTACACCTGAAGGTGCCATGTGGTGAACTAATTTGCTCTCAGGGGAAATTGTTCAAGGCATATATTGCCTGTGGCATTTTCATGGTCACTGTATTCCAGTGCACAGTTACCATGATTTAAATGTCGTAGTCCTTTCAAGGACTGCGATTGCATTCAGCTGCATAAAATGCACTTAACAAGCCCTCTTGATTGTACTGTATTGCCAGGTGTTAGGACTAGCTAATATGTGTATTCTTTGAGGCTGTAAAAAATCAGAAACTTACCTTGTTGTATAAGGAAACATGTTAAAGTGTTTACTTGGTAAGGAACATTATTGTACCAGGTGATATTTTAATACAAAAAAATGTTACCAAAACTAAAATGTAAAGACTAATCTATATGCCTTGTAGCTATCAAGTTTGATAGTAGGCTGGAGTTATGTTACTGTTTATGGAAGAAAAATCAGCTAAATTCAATAAAGTTTTCAAAAGGTAAGAAATACAAGCTTGCCTTGGAATAAGCCAGCTAGCCTTAGTTTGGAAAAGTTCTGATTACATTACCAGTGAAGGATAAAACCTCCACAAGCCCAGAATACTTTCTGCATCTCCAACCCTACTGAAACTCCAAAAAGAATTAACATCAAGTATGTGTGATTACTTGTTCAAAACCTGCTATGCTTTTGGCAAGGCAAATATATTATAGTCTCTAACAAGCTCTACTGTAAAAAACGACAACTAGAGAAGCAAAAGAATTCATTATTCAGCAAAACCCAAATTAAATTCAAGGTTGTAATCAGTTTCATCAACTTTCTTCTAATCTAAACATAGAAAGATGCTTGTTAATGTTTTTTTTTTCCTGATTGCATTTCTCTTATTTTGAACCTGGTATATAGATCGAACAGCTGAACTAGAGATACATCTTTGGATACAGAAAAAAGTATTTTAAAACTGTCTCTACATTAAATTATTTTAATGTTGTTAAGCTTTACATTTCAAAAAAAATAGATACCATTTGCAGAGTGTTTTCCTAATATGGCTTAGCTCGTTATGTAGATCAAACTTGTAGTCAGGTAAAAAACAGATTTGAAAAGTCTCCTTTTCCATGAAAATGTATAATTCTTTTGGTTTATATTTTCTATTGAAGTTTAGCTTTGTGCTGTGCTTATTTTTTTTTCCTTTAGGTTGGAGTCTGTTAACAAATGCAGTGGGTTTCTTTTTTCCTTCCTTTTTTGTCTAATCCTTCCAGCATTAATTTTAGCAAGATCTGGCACAAATGTAACATCCAAGAAATATTTCTGGTTTTATATTTTATTTGTATGGGAGATGTATGATGATTTTTCTCTAGAAATCCAGTTTTCTGTATGTCTGTACATAGTAATGAGGGAAGCAATAGAAAATTAACTCACTGCATGATATGCAGGTAAGCTATTAGATTCCTTTGTGTTTTCCCAGTCTGATGATTCCTTTACCGTAGACGCAGTTTTACTTTGCTCTATCACTGCACATTGTAGATACCTTCTCTACTTCCTTGAATAAATTTTTTGTGTATGTTTTGCAGTTACAGTAAAAATATGCTGCAATACAGAGTATTCTACATTCAGCTAATATGTTTAGAAAAAAGACACCATCACTTTCTTGGCCCTCATATTCAGGGTCAATTTCTATGAATGTCACATAGGAAAAAAAAAAAAATCTTTTCAGCCTGGCTGCCAAACACTGCACTTATATCTGGAGAAGTTACAAAGGCTCCCTCTCCTGTGTTCTGCAATTATTTAGCTTACTTCTTGGTATTGTTCTTCTACCATGCTGGCTTGTTTAGTTGAGTGCATAAAGTGCTATTATAACATGGAAAATCCCTTCACATGATTCTATCAGAAGCAGATTCAAGTATCAAAACATACAACAGGTTGAAAAATGCAAGGTGTCAGGGCAAAAGTACTATAAAGATGAAAAAAAAAAAAGCACTTTTTACCCTGTTTTTGTTTTTTCAAAAAAAGCTACCTCGTCTAAAATCCTGATAAGTGAATAGCCTGCCTATTCTACCCATATTATTCCCTTTAATCACTTGTTCTCAGAAGAATGCTGCTGCATACTTGCAGTTTTTTCTATGTACTATATTAAAGGTAGTCTTTTTTGTCTGAAAACTATATTAGATACATACATTCTGTGGGAAGCTAAAATGAGTGTTTATGAAATAATGTTCACTTAAGCATCTGGTTTTGCGTAATTGGTGTCATTAAGCATTCCAAATTCGTTTACTACCCTAGTGAAACTCTACTAAAAAATATATGTTATGAGTCATCCCCTTGCTTAAGTTTTCAATGGGAAATACCTCCAAACTTTTAAAAGAGAGGGGAGCCTTTACTGGGGGAAGAAAAGAGTCTGATTTATTTTGAGATTTATTTTATAGTTTGGAAGTTAATTGTATTACATTATCAAGTTATTTTAGCCTTGAGTCTGTTCTGGAAGACAAACAAGAAATAAAGAAGGCAGGAGGACAGTTAAAGATTTAACAGCAAACTACTGTCAAAAACTGTCTACTCAGGTTGAAAATAACTACTTTGTTTTGAAGTTTGTGATCGATGCTATCCTATATATCTTGTAGTTGGTCCCACAACAAGTCTCTCTTCCACTGACATTATCTCTTAATTATAACAGAAAAAAGAAGATGGACTAACAGGCACATTTTAAGTGATTGAGTTCTTTTTCTTGAAAGTTTTATTCTAGATAAATGAAAGCTATTAGTTTGTTTCAGGAATAATTACATGTCAGGGACAGAAGAATTTGTAGCAGTCTGTCACTAATCCTTTGTCTCTGAATCAATAAAAATGTCACTAGAATCTGTGTAATGAACTGCCATAGGAATGGACACAGTCACAGGAAGAGAGAATTGAATTTGAGATTTCTGGCACTACATCTTGAGCTAACTGTATTTTCGTGGACATACGATAAAGCTTGTGATTTCCATGGTTCACCATGGCATGACAAAAAATACTCCAGATCCGTTTCTGTGCCTGTGGTAGTAATTTCAGTAGTACTTAGATCCCAGTGTTACTGTCCTGACATGCCCAAAATAACTGGGAGGTATGCCAATCACTATTGCCATCCCAGCAAAGCCCAGGCAATGCTTGTGCAATGTTCCCTACCTCAGATACATTTTTCAGTTTGAAGATCGTTTCGTTTTTATGTGGAGGCTTTTGATACCGATGCTTAATGAACAGGTTTATGTATTTTTTTCCCCTTGAATACATCTAGAAGAATCTCAGGATCTTAGGAGTTCTTACCAGGCTGCTATTTTGCTATCCATGGGACAGTCTCCAGAGGATTCCTGTGCATATAGGCCAGCACCTGGAATTTAGCTGAATGCTGATTTAGTGATGATAGATGATGAGCTTCTGTTAGCCATTTGCCACCTTCTCTTGAAGGCCTGTAGAAGGGATTTTGAGATGAAGCAGAAGCCTAGACTGATGAACTAATAGTGTCATTTTTGCACTGGTGTGTGCTTTAGCAATGGATCTGTCATTTCTCACTGAATAAAAAAGGTTGCAGTCCTCTAGAAAGCAGGAAACTGAACTGACAATTAACAACCAGCTCTTGGCATGTTTGCTGTAGGAGTCTCCAAAGCTGTGACTGATTTGCTGCACCTTGTCTGGGTAAAGAATAATCCTAATATAATACCTGGATTTCAGATACTATTTTACGCAGTTGAGCCGGGGCAGTGGATGGTTCCATTTACCAAACAATTGTCTACTGAGGAGTATTCCAGAATATGCAGACAGAAGATGACTTTTTCTCTGAGCTCCACCTGGCTGTTTCCCTGCCTGCAAGCTGAATCTCTGCCGTTCTCTTCTTTGCTTTCCCTTGCACGAACATTCTCACAGGATGTGTTCATACACCAGTGGGTGACTGGCTGTGGTCTTGAGGACAGGGTAAATAAGAAGCATCTACAGAGAACCTTTCACCGCTGGGTTGCAGCAAGACACCTTATACAAACAGTACAGCTGCTCTCCCTGGGTGCTGTGCCAGGGCCACTACAAACAACTGATCCAAATTCTCCCCAGATATAGTAGGTAATATTAATAGTTTACAATGCTAAGGCAGGCAGATACAAAAAAAAAAAAAAAGAAAAGCAAACCAAAACTCTTCATGGTAGGGAAAGACATCTGTTCCTCTTTGGTAGTAGCAGTTTCTCCCAGAACACCAAAGCATTCAAGTAAGTACGAAAGTAGGTTTTCTTTGGTGGCTTCTGAGCTTCATTGGAGTAGTACTAAATTAAAAGAAAGGTGGATTTTTTGAAAGAGGAGAACCTAATATGAATAATATCCTTCATATGATCCAGTAGGCAAAGACTGAAACAAAGGGAAGTATTTCATCAGGTAGTCTACAGTAGGATGAACTGCTGGAAGGAAAATATACAGTGTTGTATATCAAACCCCCACAATCCTGTGTGGAAAACACTGAGCTGGATTTAAATTCATTCTTGAGAATTTAATGCGTCTCTGTGAGGAAACTTGAATGACTCTGGAAGGAATGTTACTAAAAATCAATGCAAGTCATTGCTGATTGCAGTGTATTTCACATCATGTAGCCATTATGTCTCTCACATATCCATCTGTTGTTTGTTTAATGTGGCCTGTTGTGTTGGTGCTGAGAGATTAGCAGGTTAACTAAAATGTTAATTTGAGTTCTAGCAGAGCCCAGAGGAAAAAGTGGAAGCAGAGTGTCGGAATGTTAGAAGCCTATTATCAAAAATTTACAAATGCTGAAGGAAGCATTGATTTCTTGTAGCTTGCAAAGTGTTTTGATTAGACGAAGACTACACAAGCATCCATCATCCACAAAAAGGGTGCTGGGCAGCTAGACATTTCATCTGCCATTTGCATCTACCTGCCAAACTTCCCCACCTATTCAGGGAAAACATGTAGTGCGGACAAATAGCCGTAATAGCCCTACACATCCTTCTGTGGTGTGGGCTAGAATGGAGATCCAGGGAACTACAGGCCTGTTAGTCTGACCTCTTCATGGAGCAGATCATCATGACTGGCATCATGCAGCACATATGGGACAACCAGGAATATCAGGCCCAGCAAGCCAGCAAGGGTTTGGAAAAGGTCCTGCTTGACCAGCCTGATCTCCTTCTATGACAAAGTGACCTGGCGTAGTGGATGAGGGAAAGGCTGTGGATGTCTGCCTGAAGCTTAGTAAAGCCTTTGTTACTGTCTCCTGCCACATTCTCCTGGAGAAACTGGCTGCTCATGGCTTGGACAGGTGCACTCTTCACTGGGTAAAACCTGGCTGGCTGGCCAAGCCCAGAGAGTGCTGGTGAACAGAGTAACATCCGACTGGGAGCCAGTCACAGGAAGTGTTCTTCTGCACTAAGTATTTGGGCCAGGTGTGTTTCACATATTTATCGATCATCTGGACGAGAGGATTGAGTGCAGCTTCAGTCAGTTTGCAGATGACACCAAGTTGGGTGGGAATGTTGATCTCCTGGAGGGTGGGAAGAGTCTGCAGAGGGATCTGAACAGGCTGGATCGATGGGCTGAGGCCAGTTCTATGAGGTTCTACAATACCAAGTGCCAGGTCCTGCCCTTGGGTCACAACAACCCCCTGCAGGGCTGCAGGCTGGGGACAGAGTGGCTGGAAAGCTGCCCAAAGGAAAAGGACCTGGGGGTGCTGGTTGACAGCAGCTGAACCTGAGCCAGCAGTGAGCCCAGGTGGCCAAGAAGACCAGTGGCATCCTGGCTTGTATCAGAAATAGTGAGGCCAGCAGGACCAGGGCAGTGAGTTTTCTTCTGTATTCAGCACTGGTGAGGCCACACCATGGGTCCTATGTTCGGTTCTGGGCTCATCACTAGAAGAAAGACATTGAGGTGGAGTATGTCCAGAGAAGGGCAATGGAGCTGGTGAAGGATCTGGAGCAGAAGTCCTATGAGGAGCTGCTGATGGAGCTGGGGTTGTTTAGTCTGGAGAAAAGGAGGCTCAGGGGGACTTCATTGCTCCCTTACAACTACCTGAAACAGGTTACAAGCAATAGGATAAGAAGAAACAATCTCAAGTTGCAGAAGGGGAGGTGTAGTTTGGATAGTAGGAAAAATTTTTCACTGAAAGGATTGTCAAGCACTGGAGCAGGCTGCCCGGGGAAGTGGTGCAGTCACCATCTCTGGAGGTATTTGAAAGACGTGTAGATGTGGCTCTTAGGGGTATGGTTATACTCAGTGAATTTAAAGGTCTTTTCCAACCTAAACAATTCTATGATACTATGATTCTGTGACTTTGTTTTGTTCTTCTATAATTGATTTTTTGTATGTAAGGACAAAGAGAAGCCCTAAAATGAACAAACCCCAAAATATCATTTGTAGTTGGCAACTGTAGGGAGCTCTGAGAGAAATGGAGAATGGACCTGGGCTATTGATGGAACCACAGAAAAGAATAATGTGATATACCCTCAGCAAACATAATTCATATCTACTCTGCCTTCTTTTTCAGTAGCTTTTGTGAGGTAGTTTTTTTCCTGATTTCTAACCCACTGCAAAATTGCCTTTTTTACATCTATGTGGTTCATTCAAGGAGCAGTGACCACTGGCAGCTGTGATTTATCAAAGCATGAAAGTACTTTGATGCTATAAGCAGAATGTGAGCTAATTGATGTAAAATTTAAGAAGAAAATAGTCACTTAGGGACTGCAGGGAATGCACTTTATGAGAAGGTAGGATCACAGTTCTGCTTTGATTTAGGTTCCTGTCTTCACCAAATTTGCCTTTGATTTTTTTGAAGTGAGGTCCTACAAAATTCTAGTCTGCCTTTTCTTAACTGATAATGTGCTTTTCTTGCTGCAAAATTTCAAAGACAAGAATATAATGCCCCCTTCATTTTTAACCAAACCAGCAGCTTCTTCTTTTTATCTTGGTTATTTCCATTCCTTCCTTGCAAAACATCTGGAAAGAAGTAATTGACATTATTGGCCAATACCTTATTTTGAAGATGTATTCCAAGGGAATAGAAGGAGAATTGGGAACTTTTAGGAGTCCAAGTTGCACATGAAAGTTCTAGATGCAAATTATGTTTCTTTAGTAGCAAATGGAAGCAACTGGAGATATTCCATTTGTTTGCTGCTTATGAATTTGGCAGTTATCCCCCCTATATTTTCCTCTGTTGCGATTAAGCCTCCTTTTGTTGTGGCTCACATTTTCTAGTTCCCTGAACTGTGCTTTCCATTGCATAGTGATTCATACGAGGCGTTGAAAAGGTTGGGGAGGGTGGAAATTACACATCACCTGTCCTGCATGACCTTGACTAGGGTTTGCATTTTCCAGACTGTAAGGGACGGCCCAAAGACCCTTCCCCGAAGACCCTTCACCTGCTTCACGATCATCTACAGAAAGCGAGACGCTGAGCCTGGGCCTGGCCGAGGTGGAAAGCTAGCCAAATACAGCTGTGCTGGTCCTGCTGTTATCACAACAAGAACAGCACGGGACATGCCGGAATTGGTACACATGCCTGAGTGCGGTTTACGGTGAGCTATGCCGGTCCTGCTGTTACCACAACAAGAACAGCACGGGATATGCTGTCTGTTACCTGTTCTGTACCATTAACTTGAGACAATGGGCCTTGATCCCCCACTTCTTGGCTAGCTGCCCCTCGCTTCAAACACCTGTTGGCCAGTTGCCCCTCGCTTTCAAAAAAGACTATTAAAGGACTCTCTGAGAAGACCCCAGTTGAGATCTCCCCACGGAAGACGACGGATCAAGAGGACTCCGTCTGGCCGTTGGTAGCTATAACCCCCCTTTTCTCTCCCTCTATCCTTTGTTTCCTTACATCTCTCTCCCTCTCTATCGCAATTACACCGCGTTGGTACGCAATAAAATACACTGTGCTGATTGAAATTTACACTTCTCCCCGTTGGTGTTTCTTTTGCACTCTGAGATTCGGGTAACGAACCATCACGACCCCCGCTCGTCTCGAGCGGATCGTGACATTAAATTGGCGTAGTCGGCAGGATTCTTATTGAGACAGAAGGGGTAGCGGGGCTCTGTGCAATCTGTAACAGGGGAAGGACGTTTCACTCCAGCCGCACCTAGCCCGACACCCGAGAGGGTGAGCGGTGTCTAGAAAGCAAGGGGGGTGACTCGAATTTCCTGCAAATTGTACATTCCCAAAAGAATGCACCCCACACTCAATTGAGGGCTCTGTCTTCAGAAATCCACAAAATTATCTCTTAGTGCAAAAGGGGGAGCGTTTGTGTTTGTGTTTTTATTAAAGAAAGGTGTGTAGGAGTTTTGGTCTGCTTGGTGTAGCGAAGAGGCAACTATTAGAAACTAAAAGTGTACCTCCCAGGCAGATTTTGGCCTCTTCACCCACTCAGGGAAGTGAAGGGAGACACAGCTAAGATCGGTGTGTGTTGAGTAACTAAGTTATTACCTCCCTGTAGTGGTTTTTGTCCCTTCATAAAATGAATGAAAACCTCAGTGCAAAACACAAATCTGCACTTTATGCTCTATTAGCAAAACACAGTGCCAGACCCTCTCCTGGAGGGGAAGAATGGGCACAAAACAACTGGTTCAATTTAGAGAGTGTAACTGATAGAATATGCTCTTTGCAACGTGAAGCAAGATTTAGACCTGGCCGCAGCAAATCCATAACCTGCTCCATCTTAGGAGCCTGTCTTGCGGCTGCTACAGATCATCGCCGTAAGCGGTGTACTGAAGAAAAAGCAATAATAGATTCTCTTCAAAACCTAGTAGAAATTCTACAAAAACAATTAGATGAAAAAACAAATGAAATTAATTTGCTGCAAGCTGCCTTGAGAGACGAATATCTTAAGAACTCAAGGAATGCTGATCCAGCAAGAGAAACGGAGGAAAAAGAAACCCTCCACATTAACCAAATTTACCCCCAGAAAGATTTAATCCTGGCAAAAAACTGTGCAGAAAATTGTTGTCCTCACATAAGACCCTTAACTAAAACTGAATACTTTTATGCCAATGATGAGGACTCTGACCCACACATTACCACGAAACAAACTCCATTTACTGCTACTGAATTGGCCAAATTGAAAAAAGAGTATGGACAGCTCCTCCATGAATCTGAAACAGAATATGTTTTCCGAGTGTCCCTTACTGGGGGAGACCAAATTCGGCTAACTGAGCAAGAAGCCAGTGGATACTGGGGACATGGAGTGTTCTTAACAACCGGTGACAAGCTTTCTGCGTGGTCCCTAACTCAGCGTGCTGCTTATTGGGCTGGGGGACTCAACCCTCTAGAAAGGGGAGACCCCTTAGCTATAGTCACTGCTCCTGACCAGCTCTTAGAGAGCGTCCACAAAGCTGCTTGCTTGCAAATGGTACATGAAAGAAAATTAATTCCTACCTGTGAGTCTCCCATGCAATTACCTGTAAAACCAGAAATGATAACCCCTTTAATTCGGGGACTCCCAGAATCTCTCAAACCTACAGCAATTGTTCTTCAAAAAACTATAGCAGCTATAAGTCCAGTAGATAGGCTGGACAGATTCCTTGGAAACCCCAGCGACCAAACTAGATCTAATGATCCCGGGTTTAAAGCAGTTTCTAACTGGCATTGCCCGAGACCCACCCTACCGAATCCACCCGTTCAACCTAGTGCACCCCTCCTCCCTCAGAACCTGGGCAGTGAGCCGAACCAACTTCTCCCTCAACATTCGAGCAATGAACCAAAACAATTTCTTCCCCAGAATCCGGGCAGTGAGCCAAACCAATTTCTCCCTCAGAATTCAGGCAAGGTAGCTGAATTAACAACATCGATTCAAGAAAAGGCTCACCCAGTCATGACATGCATCCCACCTGATACCCTAACCTCTTTAGATCAAGTTAAAATACCTGAATCCAGGAAAGATCCCCAACATGCTTTAGGATTGTTAGTGTTTTGGAGAAAACACATCCCAGATTTTTCCGTGGTTGCCAGACCTCTTTATAACTTGATGAGAAAAGGGGTAAAATGGGAATGGACTGCTTCTCAGGAAAAAGCATTGCAATTGTTGATTTTTGAAGCAACAGCTCACCAAGCCCTGGGCCCTATTCATCCTACAGACCCTTTCCAGGTGGAATGGGGATTTGCCTTCTCAGGGTTGTCAGTACACATATGGCAGCGGGGTCCTGAGGGTCCTACGAGGCCTGTTGATTTTTATTCCTGTGGCTTCAAAGATGCTGAAAAAAGATACACTACCTGGGAAAAGGGATTGTTTGTGGTTAGCTCAGCTCTCATAGAAGTGGAGAAGATTGCACGACAACAACCAATGGTTTGGAGAGGCCCTTTTAAAGTTGTTGAAACAGTTTCCACTGGGACTCCCCCACCTGACAGGGTGGCCCAGAGGGCCTCAGTAAGAAAGTGGTATGCTCAAACTGGACATTATTGTAATGTTTTCTCAATCACTGAAGGTGCTGTGAAAAATCTGGCAGTACAAAGAACTGAAGGCTTGAGTAACAGCCAAGACAAACCTGCCTCAGTCATTAAAATAGCTGTTTGGAGTGTTTTCCAACGTGAGACACAGAATGCTTCTCTTGTTTTTATCTACACCTATTCCTATGCTGTGTTTACTAGATATGCATGGGTAGCCTTTGATGCCCTTGGGAGAGAGCATCGGACACACACACGCTGGACAATTCCATCATTTTAATCTTCTGCCTCTTGGCGGCAGGCTCTGTTGTGTTTACTTTTCACAGAAGAACTGCGAGGGACATGAAGACCACATGAACCATGATGAAACTGGTGATACTTTTTGCATCCTACCACAGCACCATGGCCAAAAACCAGCTGAGTGGCCGTGGTCTGACCGTAGTCACATACCATAGTATAAGTACTCCCCCTGTGTTGAATGACAAGAATAATGTTTTCCCTCCCTTTATAGTAACAAAAAGTAATGATGTTACAATATGATGCAGATTAATTGCTGAATCTTTTACTGAATCTATACACAGCTATAGCATTGGACCTGACGGCCGTGTTTTGTTTTGTGTAATTCAAATCAAGATTATTGGTTAAATTTAACTGCTGTACAATTTTCTCATAAAGTTATGTGTAGTAAAAACAATACAAAATACTGGGGGGAACTCGAAATTTATGTAGTGACACCTACTACCCAACCACCGGTTATGCTAAGCCCAAGAATTTTTAAAATCAGACCATATATAATCAGGAAAACAGGCCAACAACAAATCTGGTATGGTCTCTCAAACAAGTCAAATTGCTGATGCAAAACGATGTCTCAGAAATTCAGTCAGCTTGTTCACCCTTCCTGCAAACTTCTTTCAAAGGGTGGACAACCTGGTTACAGAAGTGAAACTCTTTTGAGAAATGAATCCAAAGAGACATAACCGGTGTTGTGGGAGCAAGATTGGGAATTTTGAATAGCATTGATTCAGAAGTGCTGATGAACAAATTGCCTGCCACAACTAAAGATCTAACCAAATTACAACAACCACTGCAGTCGTCATTATTGGCTCTGGGAGCCCAGCAGTGGCTGTTATCAAACATATTACCAAATTGGGAAAAGGTAAATGTTAATGGTCACAAATTGATAATTGCCACTGATTTTGAAAGAGAATTCCAATCGTGGTGGAACCTAGTGAATTTTACCTATAACCCTGCCACAAACACAGTTACAGCCTTTGTGCTAACCATATGCAATGCTTCAGTGCATTCAATATTCCCTGTCATTGCACTAGGGCTGAATCATGATGGAGCTATTCTCTATCCTTTTGAGCATAGGGAATGGGCCCATCAAATTGGTGAAAAATGGCAAAATGTTAATTTGGAAACTTGTATTGTCCGAGAACAACAAAGATTTATCTGTGAAAGCATTGCAATTAAAGCTCAAGACATTTGTTTAGACACCGATCAAAATATTTGTCATTTTGAAACCCATCCAAACAAGAATCCTGAAACAGTGCTTGTGCACATAAGTAATAGATGTGTATGCTTAAGAATTGCTTGTGATAGTGTATTTATAGAAAATTTAGTAGTAAATACAAAAAATCATTCAAATTTTTGTGTTTGTAATTTTACTAAAATCACAAGATGTAATTTCTCTTATTCAGCCCAGTTAACCTTACTTTAGTAAAGCAATTGTTGCTTCACCAAGATTTAATCAAACTTTTGAAAGAAATTAGATGTGTATTTTAAGCAAATAAGAAATCAGATATGTATTTTAAGAAATTGATTGTGTGCCTTAATCAAACCAACTGTGTAACCGAAATAATTAATTTTCTTTTGCACCCTTTTCTTTTTTTTCTCTTTCCTTCCTTTTCTCCCCTTCCTTATTTTCCGGGTTCCACTACCAATGCCGGCGAGTCCCGAAGACTTCAACAGAAGAAGCTGAGTGTTCCTGATGACGATCGTGAATCAAGGGGTGGTGTAAGGGACGGCCCGAAGACCCTTCCCCGAAGACCCTTCACCTGCTTCACGATCATCTACAGAAAGCGAGACGCTGAGCCTGGGCCTGGCCGAGGTGGAAAGCTAGCCAAACACAGCTGTGCTGGTCCTGCTGTTATCACAACAAGAACAGCATGGGACATGCCGGAATTGGTACACATGCCTGAGTGCGGTTTACGGTGAGCTATGCCGGTCCTGCTGTTACCACAACAAGAACAGCACGGGATATGCTGTCTGTTACCTGTTCTGTACCATTAACTTGAGACAATGGGCCTTGATCCCCCACTTCTTGGCTAGCTGCCCCTCGCTTCAAACACCTGTTGGCCAGTTGCCCCTCGCTTTCAAAAAAGACTATTAAAGGACTCTCTGAGAAGACCCCAGTTGAGATCTCCCCACGGAAGACGACGGATCAAGAGGACTCCGTCTGGCCGTTGGTAGCTATAACCTCCCTTTCTCTCCCTCTATCCTTTGTTTCCTTACATCTCTCTCCCTCTCTATCGCAATTACACCGCGTTGGTACGCAATAAAATACACTGTGCTGATTGAAATTTACACTTCTCCCCGTTGGTGTTTCTTTTGCACTCTGAGATTCGGGTAACGAACCATCACGACCCCCGCTCGTCTCGAGCGGATCGTGACACAGACCAGCTGCTATTTGATTACATTCATCATGTCCTACACTCTAGTCCAGAAGAGAGACCTCTCTTTTAATTATGTTAATAATGTGAATCGTGCAAAATGACCATTTTTATGCTCAAGATATTTGTGATAGACACTCCTTTGCATCCCATGTTCATTTGGGAAAGGGAGGGACTAGCACTCATGGACTGAAGCTTCTATATTCCTGGGTGCCCAAAGAGGTTTCTTACTCCCAGAGCAGGATGAGAAAATGCCTTAGCACACTTTCCATTTGCTGCCTGCCATCTAATAAATACCACTATACTTCTTCAGTTCCTAACTGGATACATGCTGTCTAACAAGTCTAAATTTTTACTGAAATAATAAATAAAACTTTTACTTTAGACTCCTATATCTGTATTGCTACATTTATTTTAACATTAAAAAAAGGAAGGGTGAAGATCTGAAAAACAGTAATGATAGTGGTTAGTAGATTAAGGTATTAAATGATCTGTGAAGAATCTCTTAAGTGAGAGATGGAGAGGAGATGAATAACAAGATATTACTGAAATAGTCTAGTTAAAACCTCCTCCTGGCATCACATCCTGCTGTCACTGATGTCCTATGGTTTAATCAGTTCTGGAATGGTGTTAGAAGTGTGTTGGTTTCTCTTTGCTGTGCTGAAACCATGTTCTACTCTGTACTCTAAAAAAAATAATTAAACAACTGAAATCTGTTCTTCTGTAAGCATCTCTATGTCTCTGCTAATCAGTGTAATGTTGGCTAGCAAAGGAGAGATGAAAGCTTAGATCTGCAATGTTACATGGTAGTGATAGGCATAAAATAGAAATTATTTCGAGAAAACATTGTGTATAGCTAGAGAAGGGAGGGGTGACTAGGGCTGAGCAGATATAGGGATTTTCCTATTCCTGCAGACTTTGTGAGAGGAGATGTGGATCCAAAGTGGGATTCTGGCCTGATCTGTGAAATATGACAGATTGGGTCATACAGTCTAATCCATGATCTCTCCCTGAATGCAGTGCCTATGCTAAAAATCAGTCTCAACAACTATAGATTTTATATGTGGATCCAAGACACTTCTAAGCATTTTCATGACTCCAAAGTCACACTAAATCATTGCATCAAAAATTAGATTCAGGATAATTTTAATGTTTGTTAGCATGCGTTTTCTTTCTTTATTGAGCTGCATCTCCACATTACATCTGAACTTACAGTGTATTACTATTTTATAAGACACTGTGTCTTTGTTTTCTCTGTTACTCCAAAACTATTTTTGTCTGGCTTCAGGTTTGCATTTCTTTAACCAACCATGGTTGAGTTGTTCATAACTGTGGACCCTCCAGTGCCAAGTCTGTGCCCCACCTCTTATTGCTCCATGCCCATACCTCCCTGTACCACATCTGGTGCCTCCACTTCTGGATGCCTGTGCAGTCACCTCAGGCTTGTAGTTCCTGCCTTATGCCATATGGCATACCCGGGCTGCATAAAAAGAAGCATGGCCACCAGGCTGAGCAGGGTGATTCTCTACTCTGTTCTCAGGAGACCCCACCTGGAGTGCTGCATCCAGCCCAGGAAAGACTTGGACCCATTAGAGCAGTTCCAGAGGAGGGTTCCAAAAATAATCAGAGGGCTGCGACATCTCTCATGCGAGGAAAGGCTGAGAGAGTTGGAGAAGAGAAGGCTCTGGGGAGACCTTATTGTGCTCTTTCACTATATGAAGCGTGCTTATTAGAAAGATGAGACATTTTTTTACAGGGGTACATTCTGAATGGATACAAGGAAGATTTTTTTCATTGTGAGGGTGGTGAGACAATGGAAGAGGGTGAGACACTGCAACAGGTTGCCCAGAGAAGTTGTCGATGCCCCATCCCTGGAAGTGCCAGGCTGGATGGGGCTTTGAGCAACTTGATCTATTGGAAGGTGTCCCTGCCCATGGCAGGAAGGTTGGAACTTTAAGGTCCCTCCCAACCTAAGTGTTTCTATGATTCTGTTATATCTAATATATCTAATATCTAATTCAATATAGGATAAGTCTTTTTTACTTCTGTGCATTTAGAACTACGGTTGTACTCTGCACAGATAAACAAAAGTCAGACACATTACATACTGACAACTGGCCAGCTAAAGAAATTCCAGTTGCAGCTAAACCACGTAAACCAAAATTCACACAAATCAGACTGGATAAACTTCAGTTCTGAGGCTTTGAAAACTCCATACAAAGTTTATATCCTGTTACTAGCAGTGGCAATACCACTGCCAGAGTTACAGCTCTGCATAGCAATTAGGAGCTGTTTGGCAGCTTGTCTTAGAAGTCATAAGAGAAAACTTAAGTTTGTGGAAGGTGACTCATGAAATGTGCTAATGTTTCCACAAGGTCCATAGCTCCTCTGTGGCTTTTTACTCTGGAGTGGTTTCTGAGTATTTTCACAGGGATCAGTGGTGCAAGCAGTAAGGAGTTATGACATTGTAAGTGGTTGATGAAATAAAATCCAGGCTTAAACATAGCTGAGATACTCTCACAGAGTTTCACCACCTCACTTCCCAACCTGAAGCATACCCTGTCAGCTATGATTCAGGTTTAAAACCAGCCATATATGTGAGGTCAACAACTCCATTTAAATTCTCCTGAAGTAACAAAAAACTGCTTTTCATGACAGGAGTGTTTTCTTCACTTAATAATAGTAGCAGTCAATTTGTGTCTAAAAGGCTATTTGTGTTTCTAGGTCTATTCCTGTTTTTACTTCCTTTTTTTCTTTCTAAACAGGAATATCCTTTAACTCCTATATGAAAGTAAACAGCTCACACAGTATTTCCATTTCTTAAACACTTGATTTAGATTTATAATATATTATTTCCCTCTCTCTCTTCCTTGAACTATTTTAATTGTCTAAGGATGTGGTGAAGACAGCTGGTATGCCAGCCTTTCCAGCAACTTTTCTGTCCTATTTGAAGAGACGGCAAAGTGGTTCTTTTCGGTTTTTTATGCCACTGGAAGTCCCACACTCACTGAGAAGTTGATTTTCTGTGTTTTTTGTACATTGGGATCATGATATTAAAGGGTTTGTTTGTAAAAAATTACTGCAGTCTCAGAAGTTTATGAATAATTCTGTGCTGTCTTTATCAAAAGCACCCTGACCCAAACTATACATTTGTCAGCAATTTTTCCCTTTTATACATGAGAAAAATTGAAGTGGAATGTGAAGCAGTTGCTAAATAGTGTACCTGGTAGAGAATGGGGAAGCTGATGGTGTTTGGAATATCGAGTCTGGGTGTTTCAGAACAGCTTGCTGCTGAGAGCTGGGGAGGTGGGAACCAGGGGAACAACAGCATGATTATAGAGCAACTTTGGTCAACTGAGATTTTCATTTCACCACTGTTGTTTTGTTCCAGTTGATTGAATCATTGTGCAAATTTACATCCAAAATTCAAAACATCAATGTCTCATCCAAAATGAGACAAAGGTCAATCTAAACCCAAATTTTATCTGTGTGACTTGGAATTTAAATAACAGTAAACAGAAAATTCAGCAATAAAACTACCAGATTTCCAAGACAACAAGTAATGGTCTTTTAGTTTTTAAACAGCAAATCCAGCAGTTAAGTCCCAGTCTATTACTAAAAAGTTGTCAGAATTAAGCATAACAAATGATGTGACTCTAAATATCTAAACCATGCATATTGAAAAAAAATTAACCTACAGTAGTGTTGTTATACCCCCACTTGGCGCTATCTTTTCCTTGTATCTCTCAGGCTGGTAGGTATTTTGTGTGGTAGCCTGGTTTCCCTAGTAGTATGAAATATGCATCAGGATACTGCTTCAGATTCATAGTCTCTAAAATGTCTTTCCCTTTGTTTTACAGTCAATGTGCAGAACAAAGCAGGCAGTCATTCAGAGGGCATTATGGACATTCCAGTTGTTCCTGTGGCTTAAGGCTTTGTTTTGTATTTAAACTATCTGTACTTCTTGGCTATTAGGTGCTGCTTAATAAGTCAAAGAAGCAAGTTTTAGGTCACATTACATAGTCCCAAAAATTCTGTTGCTTGAGAATGATAGTGCAGTGTCACAGTCTGAAGGTGAAATAGATGTATTTTGCCTTACTAACCAGGTGAAGGGAAAAGAGAGGCTAAGACTATGACCAAGGCTGTCCATGTTTTACACACTTCAACCTTACTGTAGTAACCTTTGACCAGAAAACTGATGGGACTCTTGGCAAAAGATCTACGTCATTGCAGGTGCACATGGGCATAGCTAACATTGTTTGTAAATGGCTGGACAAAATATTTTGTAGTTCACAAAGTACAAAGTAGTTTGCAAAGTTTGCAATACAAAAGTAAGCAATCCTCCATCAAAGCCTCTGTTAACCTGTTTTGGTTTTTTTTCCACTGTTGTCACTGTCATAAATTTTTTCAAGAAGCAATAGGTTTAAATGGCTCAACATAATCCTTTCATAATTCTCAGGCACTCCTTTTTGCTCAAGAAGGAGAGGAAAGGGGAAATTAGGAATTGAGACTGAAAAGTCTGTTCCATGGAGATGCAGTATGATCGCTCTATTCCAAAAACTTTTGAAAGGAATTTTTGACTAGCAGCTATGACATAATTCTCAAGGTAGTGAGCAAGGTAGCTTCTGATTTACTCTTGTCCTTGGGCACTGATTTTGATCAGCGAGTGCTGGTTTGAGAGCAAAAGAAAGATACAAGATTTTATTTTGAATATGATCTTCTGATTTCAGGTGTGAAATGAGAACCCACTTTCTGTTTATGCATAGATGAAATTCTTCACATGTTAATGGCATGCTCTGCAAAGATTTAGCCATGAAATACCGTAAGCAACCACTTCTGTAGTCCTGAAGTGTCTTTATGAATCACTCTTAATTGTGGGTTTGTTCTGAGAGATAATTCTCTAGATAGGTACATGACTGTCTGTATAGACCTGTTACACATTCTGTGGGTTAGATATCCCTCTCCTAACATGTCTAAGTGCATTGGAACATCACCTTTCAACTCTATTTGGACCTATCAAGTTTATGCTAAGATAGCGCAAAACTCTTCTTTTTTTTTTTTTGCCATGAGTTACAAACCTCCTTCAGTAAAAATTTTTTTGTGTGGTGGATATAATGTTGGCTGTGTGTCCCATTTTTCTGGCCTTTGCAGGAGAACTGAAAAATTGTATACTTCTTTCTTTCTTTCTAGCTATTTGAATTGAGATGAAGACACCTTCTCTATGTCTCTAACTTACTTCTGTACAAGCTTCAGAACTTTGATCAGAGGTACTTGGAGACAAAGAGATTTTGTGCTATTAAAATGAAGGTTCTGTTCATTTCCTTAGGCAGAGTTTTGGGCATTAAAGATGAGTTCATATTTTGACTCTATTCGCTATTTTGTCCATGGTGCAGGGTATGTATTGCATGAATATCAGTAGGCATACAAAAAAGTCGTAATTGAATTCTGGGTACATAACAAAAGCGTATCCAAACACTTGTTTAGAAATGACAGTGGAAATAGCATAAGATAAGGCGTTCTCCAGAAGTTTATAATTCTTTGTCTTACTTTCAAGTCATTAGGTGAACAACTGAGAGAGATTTGGGCATTTCTGCTTTGAAACAGTAACATTCTATCCCAGTAGAGGCAAACCCACAAAGTGGAAGCTGATGGAATCAGCTCTGTGGCAATTTGTAACCTGTAGATACCAGTAAGCTTTATGGTTACCCAAAGTCTTTATATTTTGTAGGTTGTAGGTTGTGGCAGTCACATGAGCCCTTTGCCAAAGTTTCTCTTAATGCAGGTAGGGAGAAATGCTCAAAATTCACTTGAATTTCAGTGATATTTCCATAGAGTTTTTGTCACCACAGCAATGTGCTTTAGCTACTTTTGTTTGGCATGACTGTCATGGAGGTGGGCACCTCAGACATTTGGTAATGTCACCACTGCCCTTCAGAGAATCCACAGTAAAAACTGTTCAATGTAAGGTGAGCAAGGACTTCTGTAGGGATGCTGTGTTTTAGCCTCAAAGTGAGATAGACTGGCAGAACAGGAACAGGTTTATTGCAACACTTGGAAGGCACAGAGGTGCCAGCTCTTAGTCAAGTGCAGCAAATATAGGACAGGAAGGTAAGGAAGGGAATTGGCAAACAGACAAAAGAGTGAAAGGCGTGAGCCAAACAAAACAGCGAAGTGGGCTGGGCAAGTGTGCTCAGGCAGTATCCTCCAGGGAAGGATAGGCAGCGTCCTTATGTTCCAAAGTGGAATGATATCCAGTTGACAGAAGCTTTTTCTGGATGTTTTTGATGAAATCTGCATCCATATGTAATGCCTGAGTCTTTTTACACTATACTGTCTGTATGACATATTTTGGAGTAGTTTTGATCTAGACATGGCCTTACGTATTTCAAGAGCTGTTTGGGACATAGTTCTCTGGCTGTTGTGGCTCCTTGACCATTTCACTGGCTTTGTATACCAGGTAGTTTAGCCCCATCACAGAGATCAAATATCATCCACTGTTCCGAGTCTTTTGTCATTGGGGATCTTTCACTGTATAAGTAAAATTCATCCTGCACCCCAGGAAGTACATTTATGTCAGTGAATGCATACTGCCCCTTAAACAGAATGGCTGAGTGCAGTGCAAATATGACTCCTGAGGCCCTGCCATTCCTGGTTTATGATTATCATATTCCATCCTCAGCAGGCTGGGCTGCGTTTTTTTGCTTGTCTAAAACTCTGTATGCATTGTGTTGGACCTGAAGTACCTTTCTTAGTTGAATTAATCTGTCCTCTGCCTTTTGTGCTTTCTTCCTTCCTAACATTGGTAAGTACCTAAAGTATACATCCTGCATTTAGCATCCCTGGAGCAGGTTAGAGGTGATTTGATTTTGTGTGTTGTGTGTCCTGTCAAGGTGGCACATGAATATGGATGAGTATTTTCTGTCTCCTGACTTGGTGGTCCAGGTCTAACCAGTGCCTGTTAGTCCAGATTTGTTCTACACAATGGGTCTTGAAAAAGGAGTGAGGAAGATAATGGGAAAAATCTGAATCATTCTCTGAAAGTGCCTCTTGTTCTCTGCTGACTATAGAGGGAGACAAGGTTCTAATTTAGGTGTTCTGGTTAAGGTACCATTACTTTGTGGGAAGGATTCAAGTCCTAGAATCCACTAGAACAAACATGTTTGTGTGTATGTGACCACAAAGGAAGTAAAGAAGTAGACTGTGTATGTGTTTGCTTGTACATCAGGTGTCATCTGACATTCCATAAATTTCACATAGCCTTAGGGAGAAAAAAATCAGGGAAGTTGCTGAAGTTACACACTAAGAAAATGTCTCTTATTGTGCTATTTTGCAGCCTATCTGTACATTTTTGAGTCTGCAGCATCCATAGATGTTGCAGACTTTACGCTTCTCAGTGTTACAAACTAAGGAGATGATTCTTTTTCATTACCACAGAATGTATGTAAGAGGAGATTTATTAAAACAAACTTTAAAAATGAAACAAAATCATAGAAACTATCAATTCATCACTCAAATGATGATCCAGAGCAAAGCGACTTTTAACATCCCCATCAATGAGTATCACAATTGAATCAAAAGTAAATTCATGGCTGAATGAAAGTAGGTAAAGGTAGCTGAGATCTCTTATTTCTACTTACATAACATTTACAGCTGCTGTTGAAATAAGATTTTTACTCTGCCAAGGAGAGAGTCTTTCAGCAAAACAAAATTCATTTTGTGTATGACCTTTAAAAGTCATCCGTTTCAGATGACCTCCTCACACAAAATGTAGTAGCCCTTTTCAAGTAGTAATGAACTGTCCACTATAATACTTGCGGGTAAAGTGGCAGTTAAAGTTATAAATGTGGAGAGAATAAGCTCCCAGGCTTACCTCATTGGCTTCATCTTTTAAACACCATCAGACCTGCACAACAAACTACCTTAGTACAGCCCCAGACTGAAGTTATCAAGGCACCAGAAGCAGAATGCCTTGCATTTTTCATTTAAGTAAAATGTGTAGCAAAACCTAACTTGTAAATATGTCAAAGAGTGATAAATTCTTTTTACACTTGGCACTGACTAGAGAATAGATTTTAAAATTTAAAAGTGCTGTACTACAGATGGTTACTTCTTGTTAATATTAATATTAGAGAACAGTAAACTAATCCAGTATTTACATGACTGGAGAGGCACACTGGGTACAAGATAAAGTATAGCATCATTTCAATTAATGAGGACCTAAGTTTTTAAAATCCTCTTGAAAATGCTGAAGAAGGTATTTTGATATATATCACTTTGAATAAAACGTTACTAATACTCTATGACTTGCTTTCAAGATAAAATCTGTTCACTAGTGTAGAGAAACCATTTCTGCAATAGCAGAATGTTCAAATGAAAAGAGAAGGTCTGTGAAAATACTATGAGGGGGAAAACTCATTTTTTAAAAAATAAGAGGGTTGGGATTAGGGGCTTAAATTATTTACTGTGTTCCTGAGGGTTTAGAAAGATACAAGTTTACATTTTTCTAGGCTATAGTTATTTGAGGATAAACTGAAGTTGAATTGTTTCAGTTCATCATAATTGTTTTGGGGAGTACTGAGAATAGTCTACAGAAGCACAGAAGAGTGCAGAAAATGTTGTAAACTGCTGTTAGTCTAATTCCTGTACAACTAACAAATCTCTAGGTAGCTCTAAAGTTTGCTTAAAAATAGGTTTTTTTAAAACCTTACTACATCATTTCTACAATGAATTATTGCATTCACTTCATGCTATTTTTTTAAAGATATTAATTTTTATCTCATTTGTTTTTTGTTTAGAGAAGTAGTTTAAAATATTACTTGCACATTAAACTGATAATGTGGTTAACATACATTGACGTTTTCTGTTTAGTTCATTTGGGACTTCTCATATCTGTAAACTCAAAATGATAAATCAGTTAATGAAACTGTTTAATATCTTTGTGTGGTCTAATTTTTATCCTTCAAGTCTAAAAGGGTTTTGCTAATTATTTCAGAAAGAGCAGTGAAGAAACTTGCCAAAAGTGGAAGTTTTGATAAGAAATCAACTGTTCATATTAAATAATTGAAGAGGAAAAATGGATGGGTGATAGCTAAAAATTGTTTAATAAATCAAATATGCTTGTCCTTGGAAACTAACTTATTTGATATTTTCAGTCTCCAGTGTCTATGTTTAATGAAGTTGGGATGCCTAGAAGAGCTTAATTTCCTGTCTAATCAGAATTCCTTAAGTAGTCAGTGGTTAGCCTGTACCTGAAGCAGGAGCCCCTGTGAAAAAAAAGCCCAGCATTACATAGAAACAGAAAGTACTGAAAAATTGGTTTGGACAATTATAGTATTTCCTGAATATTTCTTTCCATCAGGAAGAGTACTATCTTAATTTTTTGTTTCTTTCTTTCACTGTGGCTTTCCAAAAATTTCATATCATAGGATTTTTAAAAAGCAAAAAAAAGTGTGTGTAGGAGGTGGTGGAGGTTGGAAGGGGCCACAGGAGGTCACCTGATCCAATTCCCCTGCTCAAGCAGGGTCACCCAGACCTGGTTGCCCAGGACTGTGTCCAGACAGCTTTTGAATGACTCCATAAAATCCCTGGACAACCTGTGCCAGTCCTTGGTCATCCTCCCAGTAGCAAATGGTGAAGTTTGAGAGCACCTTCTACTTTTCATTTTATGTCCTTTGCCTTTTGAACCTCTTGTTGTTTCTGCAGCAGCAATTTTAACCTCTTAATGAAACTTTATACTCATCAAAAACCCCTCGAAGCCCCTAACAAATGTTTACAGAAGAGGCCCAAATATTAATTTGTGGAACTTGGATGGAAGGTGGTGTTTACAGGACTCCTTTGTGCCTTGTTAGACAAGGCTTTCTGAGCATCTTGACTGTGAACTGCATATGCAGCCTCTCAATTCCTCCATTCCTGAAACAAGGATTGTATTGTTTGCTCTATTCTTAGATTAAAACAGGCAAGTCAAGTCTGAGTCTGTGGAGAATCTTTGTGTGAATTCAGCTGTTAGAGTTCAGTGAAAAAAGTGTGGAATTAAAGTTCCTGTCATTAGTGTTATCACTGGCATGGTGTGAAGGATAGAGAAAAGATGTCTTAATTTATCTCCTGCCCAGAGATTGAGAGTCGCACAATGGTTTCCTGTGGCATTGGGCAGCTGTGTGGACTTCAGAAATAAATATATGTAATTGGAAAGTTTTGAGATTTTAGGAGTTCTCTAAGAATTTTTAGTGTTAAACATATGTCTCCTGTTTCAGAATGAGACTCTGGTGATGTCTTGAATTTTTATTCAAGTCCCATACCATTATTAGAACTACTCAAAATCTGTATTGAAAAAAAAAGAAACTCTTCAGGAATGACTCTCTTCTAATGTTAGTTTTAAAACCTTTTTTTCTTCCATTTAATAAAAAGCAAATGAATAATTAAAAAAGTAGCTTGAACATTTATTTTGATTTAAAGCAATTTGGAGCAGAATTTTGTTTATAATTGTGTTTATGTCCAACATATATACATAAAGATTATAAAAGAAGAATACAGTGTAGTTGCATTATATGGTTTTGCTTGAAGAGATTGCTGTAATGTCAGTTTTTGTAGAAAACACAGCCAGCAGAAGCCTTCTAGATTGTAAATCTCCTGCTACAGTTAGTAACTGCAGATTATAATCTTTTTCATAAATACCACCTTTTTGAGACTAAAGTTTATTTGAACTCGGACTTGACTGTCTTGTTTTGTTTTTTCTTGTCACCCTCCTACAGTGCTGTTTAATTTTTTCTGTTATTTCCATCCTAAAATTATACACTGCTAATTCACACCCATATATTCTGAAGTCTTGTTCTTTATTTTAAACAGCTATTCTCCATTCATGATATATATTCCTAGATGTATTTTTAGAGAGCAATCAAGTCTTCTGGAATTGGTACTTTTAAAATAGATACCACACTAATTGCCTTCTTATTTCATGCAAATCTTACAGGCTGGAGGCCCCTCTCAAGCCTGGACTACTAAGTGAGATTTTCTCTCTTCGTTTGCAGGTCCTTCTCTGTTTTCTGGGTCCTATACCCTGTAAGAGCTCAAGAGCATACAGGCAGAGAAGATGAAGGTGGGAGTGTACAGAGCTTCCCTGACGCCAAGGGTTACACAGTTACCTACCTATCACACCTATAATCCTACTGGTTTATGTTCAGTCTTTCAGGAAAGTGCATGCTTTTCTTTGCCTTTATTTTTCATTGGTATTTGAGGAAATACTTTGTTTATGCAAGCCTTGAGCTAATCTCACTCTCAACACCTGCATTAAATGGATTAATTTCATAAAAGGGAAGCAAGAATATCATCTTTGTCTGCTACAATTAGCTTCCAATAGACAATAGAATACAGAATCAGACAAAGAACATCAAACTGAATCCCTAGCTATTTACTATAATTCCAATGTTGATTAAATTTCATTGACTTCTAAAGCACCCTTTCTTAGTTCTTTTCAAATGCCATGATGTGCTTTTCCCTACTCTGAAAAAGGAGGGGACAGTTTTATTTGTTGTACTAGGTGTAAGTATTAGATGTTCTGCAGCTGATACTTTGATGCCAGGTTATAATAGATAACTGTAATCCAGGGACACACTCTTTTGCTAGCAAGAGCAGATCTACATGTCAGACTTAGGGACAACAGACAGGCAGAACAAGCTCCGAGCCAGACTTCCTCTACTACCTTGCTAACCATTTTACAAATGGGATTACAGGTCCCTCATTGTATCTCAGAAGAGTTTAGAAGGGGCTTAGATGGGGAACGTTCCCTATTCCCCATGTCTTCCCTGTGAAGCAAATAGACCATAAGTGTAACTGCGTTGTCTGAATTCCTCATCCGCATAAAAAGAAAATGTCATCTGTTGTCATTTGTGAATGAAGTTGAATATAGTTTGAGGCCAGTGAAACTGATAAGCAGGAAAAATCAAGAGGATGTTGGAAATCACCTTCTCCTGGAGTTCTTGGTTCAGGAGGGAGTGTGAATAATATTAGCTCTCAAAAAGTAAGGAAGAGAACCAAAGAAACTCTTGCAAAGGTTCTTGCCCAACAGCATATAGGAACTTAGATAATAATGCCTGATATCAAAAGAGAGTGGCTTAAATTAACAAGACTGCTGTGCTTGTATGGTAAGACAGAGTTACCTTGCATTAAATAACTGTAACTGAATTGGGCACAGTTACTTCTTATCTTTGTGAAAGCATAGTTGCTAGCACCCAGGAGGATTTGTGTCCATATCCTTTGTCAAATCTCTGCTTACTGTCTCTTTTTTGTGTGTTTCTTCTAAACCAAAGGTCAGCTGTGCATCTTCATTTTTATGTTTCTAAGAATCAGAATTATGAAGAAAACTCTGAACTATCGAGTGACTTGAAAGACAGGTCTATGACAGTTCAACAAAGTCAGTAAAGACTATGAAAATAAACAGCCTGCATTAATGCTTAGCATCACTGAACCGCTGGCTCTTGGGCACCAAAGGATTAATCAGCTTTTATTCTCACAGAAGAAGCATCGATTAAGGTTGGGTTTGGATTTTTACTTTTTTTTTTCCATAAGAGGCATTTTTGGTTTACTGCCAGCACTAGCAAAATTGCACGAATAGACAAATTGCACTGGGATGGTATCTGTAGCCTGTGAGGGGAGAGGCTGCTTGCAACATACATTTTTATAACATGCTATAAAAGAAATGCGGTTTGCACTTGCTGACACTGAACTCCTTTATCACAGCCAACCAGGTATTACAAAGCAAGTCACAGAGTGTACTTTTGTGTGTTACAGAGAATTTATATGTACTTCCTCAGGTTTTATCTAATCTGGGAATTTAAATTGATAGAATGTGGGGTTTGAACCACCCATACACTCAGATTACAAACATCTAGGGCTTTCTTTTCATTTTTTCCAGTCCCATTGGTCCATTGAATGTATTCTGTATGTGAGATTTAGAAATACTGGCTTTTGACAAAAATATGGTAGTAAATATTGTTGTCACAACTTTTCTCTTGGGGGTTTTCAGTGAAGAAGCTGTTACTTTAGGAGCGATAGTATGAAAGGAGTCTTCTTCTAACTTGTCTGCATTTTATCATGTTTTTCTGTTTGCTTCCTGTGCTGATTCTGTAGTGGAGATGGGTAGATGTTCAATTTATTTTATGCTTCTATTTGCAGTTCCTTATCATTTGTGGTTTTGGTTTATAGTGTTGTCTTGATGTAATTCAGGAAGGCATAGCTGCTGTAAACAGTTTCAGGTGGTTGATTGACTGTGGGCAAAGGCATGTCATGTACAAAATGTTTCTCTTTGTGATGATTTGAATAGCCATTTAAATTTTACAAACTATGACCTGTGATTTCAATCACATGGACTGGTGAATAATATAGTATTGAGTATATAGATTTCCTATCAGATGCCTCTGATCTACCACTGTATTTAGTATGATTTCTATTTTAATAGTGGCATTTTCTGTTGTTTAGTAGTCATTAATGTACTTTCTGCTAATGCTAATGGATTTTTTCATGGATATGCAAGTATGCATTACTCTGGTCAAACCAACAAAGGTATATGAATCCCTTCATGAGATGGTCAGATACGTTTTCCTCCCCAGAAATCACCTAACTGTGAAAATAATATAGTCAGTGCAAGTTTGGGGTTCTTTTATTATTATTATCAAAACACCCCAATTAATGTGCATGAGGAACAACCATCTAAAGTAAATGCAGAGGCAAGATTTATGGTTGCTGGGCCAGAAAATTGTGGCATGAAAGGTCATGAGAAAGGTCAATTCAAGGCTTATGCAAAGAAAAAGAAGGGGAAAAAAACCCAATTTTTTTTTTTTTTTTTAAGTCACCAGTATTTAATGGAAACAACATAAAGAGAATAAAATTTATTTACTTTTTGTCGATTTTTTCTGGTTGAGGTCTTAATTCCCATGGACTTTTAAAGTAGTTTAAACTTTCTAGTATCTCATTGCTCCACAGGAATAAATTAAAACCTTTTGCTGTCTAAAGGGAGATGGGGTTGTCCATGGGTCCTATGATTCTGTGCTTCCTATTTGCTGGTGTGTTCCATGTGATAATATCCTCCACACCCGTGCGCTTCTTTTGACCATATTCCCATTTCCAGTTAGAGTAGGGCATCTTCTACCTGTTCAGTAGTAGCAGTCTGTGTTGGTTTAACATGGCCTGCTTCTTGGTAGTGGGGAGGGGCACAGAGGAGGCTTCTGTGAGATGCTTCCAGAAGCTTCCACCATGTCCGGCAGAACCAATCCCTGATGGCTCTGAGGGTGGATGTGCCTCTGGCCAAGGCTGGACCAATTGGAAATGGTGGTAATGCCTCTGTGATAACATAGTTAAGAAATCAAAACAAAGTTAGTGGCGCAGTTTTAATTCCAGACAGAGTAGGACTGAGAATATGTGAGGAGAACAACAGTGGAGACACCAAGGTCAGTGGAGAAGGAGAGGGAAAAGGTGCTCCAGGCGCTGGAGCAGAGATTCCTCTGCAGGCTGTGGTGCAGCCCATGGTGAGGCAGCTGTGCCCCTGCAGCCCATGGGGATCCACGGGGGATGCAGAGATCCACCCACAGCCCGTGGGGGAGCCCCCTCTGGAGCGGGTGGATGCCTGGAAGAGGCTGTGACCCCGTGGGAGACCTGGTGGAGAGGGAGGGCCCTGCTCCCATGCTGTCCTTGAAGGACTGCACCCTGTGTAAGAGTGACCCATGGCACAGCAGTTTGGGGAGGACTGTCTGCCTGTGGGAGGGACTCACATTGAAGCAGTTTTGAGAGGACTGTTGATCATGAGATGGAGCCACATCAGAGAAGTTTGTGGAGAACTGTCTCACGTGGGAGGGACCCCATGGTGGAACAGGGGAACGACTCCTCTCCCTGAGCACCAAGAGAAACCACAGGTGATGAACTGACTTGTAAACCCTACTCCCTGTCTCCCTTCACTGTTGGTGGGAAGGAGGCAGGGGTTGGTGGGGGGAAAGGTGTTTCTGAGGGCTTATTTTACTTCTCATTACCCTGCTCTGATTTTGTTAGTCATAAATTCACTTAATAGCTGGAACTTGAGCCTGGTTTGCGCTTGATAGTAATGGATAAGTGCTTTCTCCCAGTCCTCGTTTCAACTCATGAACCCTTCGTTATATTTTCTCCGCTCTGTCTAGTTGTGGAGGGTAATGAGCGAGAGGCTTTCATGGGTGGCGTTTGGCCAGCACCAAACCATGACACAGTCTTACTCAGTGAAGGTTACTGTCCCGTGCTCCAGTTCTTCTGGTGTAATGCCTCTATCAGCACATCAAAATATCCTCTGGCAGACCTTTTTGTCATTCATGGACTAAACTGGGAGACACCTGAGGCTGTATGATCATTCTGGTCTGTTATTCAGCTTCCCTCATGTGATTGTTGTCTTCTTTATAGGGTCTGTCTGATAGTACCAACTAGACCCAACAAGTGTGGGATGGAGAGCTGACAGAGGATAAAATGCATTAAAAACTGCATTAGCTGGTCATAATCTTGGGGATGGAGAGTGGTGACTGCTTTAAACAGGGAAATTCAAAGATACTTGAACCCGTGTTTCATAACTTATCCTCAAGTGTGGTTTGAGGACCAAAATTTTTGTTGATTGCTTGCAGGGCATACATAAGGTGATTTTAACAATAAGTTCAAGGGGTCCAGAATCAACTCTTTAGTGAATAAATAATTTTACTTTCAAAGTCTGAACACTGAAAATATTCTAATGTCAAAGACGTGTATTCCTATCTTCCATTAATATTCATTAAGAACTGAAAGAAACGTATTATGTTCCATTGGGATATGGCTTCTATTTTTTTTATTCATACTGAAGTTTCTTTTAATATATTCTGAAAAGTCTTTGGTAACCTTTACGCTCTTTAGTTGTGTGCAAGCTTTTACACTTCTTTCTCCACAGAAATCACTGTCTGCTTCTGAATGTATTTCTCTTGTTTTCTGTCATATTGCAGACCTCCTTTGTAGCTTGTTGAGACTGAGTGAATCTTCTGTTCATCTTGAATGAAAGCTGGTACAGAAAATTGGACACATTCACCAGGGTAATTGCATCTATTTGCAGTTCAGCTTTCAGTGGTTTTGTTGCAGTGAGAGAATTGAGATGTGGTGACACTGTTAAGCTTTTTGACACAAAACTGGGTGAGGCTCAAGTATGATGCATTCCATTAATTTCTCATTCTGTGGAAAAGAGAAGACCTGTAGAAAAGATACTTGTTTTCCCTTCTACTGTTACTTTGATTCACTGTCTTTTATTTCCATCTTCTGTGTTAGAATTTTACCTGCGATTATGGTGTACTTACATTTGCTTTGAGTAGTTGTAAATGATTCCCATGTTGGAATATTGTTATATACTAAGAAGTATATTGACAGGCCATCTTGACAACTATCATTAGTACACTTGGTAAATGTGGTGCTCAAGATAATTTATAGGTTGTTAAGTGTTTTAATTACAGGGCAATACCTAGAAATCACAGGGTAAATTTCTGATTTTCTAGAATTATTTTTATTTAATCTTTGAAAATATTGGTTCCAATGTCTCTTAACTTATTGCCTTTTCCTGGTCTTAAAATTAAGAGCCAGACACGGTTAAGGGTAAAGGGGGTTTTTACCTCGGTGTTTATTTACGGATCCTTAAGGTGCACCACTTCGTCCAGGTGGAATGCGCCGAAATGCACCCACACAATAGATCACGTATACAATTTATAGACTTTGCAAATTAGCATATCTATCAAAGATTCCCCAATGAGAAGCTTAAATGAATAGTGTGATATCCCCCCACCCTGAGGAGTTCCCCCCTGGATGGTCCTATCTTAGTTTACAGGATGTGTTCTACAAAGGACCTTGGTTTCTCAGGATAGCGTGGGGCTTTCTGGCCTCCATCTGGGAGGCCTCCAGGATGTTTGGTCTCCTGCCTTAATGGAATATGAGGACTATGCTAAATTATCGGGCTTAAGGAAATACAAGTATGCATGCTAAAAGCACTGAGGATACATAAAAGCTATATAAAAGGTATATAAAAGAAAAGGCAAAAAAGCATCATGGCATCAAATTGATCTTAATTTCTCAAATGATTCTGAAACAAACAGATTAATGCACGAATCATGAAGAAACCCCATTTTCATACTATATTCTCATGCAGTGCAAAAAAGGACACTACCATATTTCTGTGAAGATTTAAAGAAAAAGGTATTTATGGTATTTACACCATCAGAAATAGCTAAGCTTTTCAGGTTACTGTGATAGCAGCAGGTCATGTTTTGTAGGTGGAAAATTAGTTATTGAAAAATTTAAATCTTCAAATATAAAGCAGTGATGAAATCTTAAGTAAAGATCACATTTTCAGCAATATTTGCTGAAGTCAGTGACAGAAATTACACAAGTTTTCAAGCAGATGGATAGCCTGAAATTTCAGGAGCAAATAAAAATGTATCATTTTTGACACAGAGCTCCAGCCCAGGCTTTGACTTGTATCTTTTAAATGGTTGCTTTGGGAAGTCATGTAAAGGACTTAATGAAGGTCTCAGAGTAGTGGTGGTACTCTGAAATTCTAAAATATCAGAAGGAAAAAAATCTACGTGCTCACAGCAAGGTATTTATTGTGGCAATAAGAGAAATTTGCATTCAACTGTTTGGAAGTCAGTCAAGGTGTTGACATTAATACAGTATAGACTTTTTAGTATTGATTAAAGGAATGTTCAGTGACAAATGGCTCTTTAATCCACAAGTTGTTCAGAACTAGTGATAACACAGAAAGCAATTGCAAGCCCTCACTACCAAACCTCAGTCTTAGTCTCCTTCTGGCCCAATCAGTCTTGTACTGTGAGCTACATGATGACAGAAATTTGCCAGAGGATAATGAGAGCTCACAGCTTGTTGACTGCAGCACTTTTGCAAGAGATGAGGGATCCGTCTTACTCTTCCTCAAGCTGCAGAGAAGGCTCCTCTGTGTGTTGAGAAGCATGAAACAGCTGTATTACACAGAAGGCACATCCAAAGGCATTCAAATGCAGGAGCAGGTCCAGGCTCTGAATCCCCAACACAGAAATAAGACCAGTCTAAGGGAGAGGAGGATTTCAGAAATGCCTCTGTCTTTGTAAGTGTCTAGGTATTAGAAGGATTGCTGAGACTTGCTTGATTTTTCACTCACCGAATAAAGAGCCAAAATGACTAAGTATGGGGTTTAAGGATTTAATTCCCAGTCAGATGCTTAAAACTTAGGTATGACAGCACAGAAATTCCTTGTGAATTGAGGCCTGAGACTTTTCTTGCATCGTTCACAAAATTCCTAAGAACTGCTTATTCTTATAAGTGTCTGTAAAAAATAAGAATATTCAGCGCATGCTTAATGTTACGACTTAAGAACGCCAATTTTTGTGGAAAAAAATACACATGAAAATATATTTGGCATGTTTATAAATTTTACATTCTAAAATAATTGATATATCTGGGATAATTCTGCAAGATGACTTGCCATTATTTTGCTGAGGGGAAAAAAACTTTCAGAACATGAACCATGCCACAAATAACAAGTTTAGCTGTGATTAGGATAGGCCTGATGGCTGAGGCCTAAAAGGGACATGAATCTTCTTCCCTCCCAAAGGAGGGGTTTGGAGCTCAGTATGAGCTCTGTTACTGACAGTTGGCAGAGAGAATGAGAGCAATTATGGAACATGTTTATTTTATAGATGTTAGGGATCTTTTGGGATTTGGGGTTATTTTTTGGTACACATTTCTGTTTGAAAAGGGAAGCGTGCTAAATAGGTGGTGAAAGGCTGACAGTTAAATATGTACTATCACAGATGAAAGACTGAGTATGCTAGTTGTATTTAAATGTTCTTGAAGTTCATGGCCACTCTGTCTTAGCAGCTTGCGACCCCAGCATCCTAAAACCATACCCTTGAGAAAGGAAAAAGTAGTAGGCCTTCTTGGCCCCCTCCCACCCTGCCCAAGGAGCTGGGAGACCCATGCTGGCCCTGCCCAGGGCCCCCTGTCCCAGCCGTGTTCCCTCACCTCATGGCTGGATTTTCTGGATCTCACTGGACTTTCTATAAAATTGACATCTGTGTATGAGAGGGGATAGTACTCATTGCCTTTTATAAGATTTCAGCAGAGAATGAAGAATTATTTATTTATTAAGCAAACATTAAAAAAAAGTTAAACCAACTGGTATACACAGAAAAATATAAAGCTTCCTGGTTATGACAAAACACAGTTATGTGGATTGTGCACTATTTTTAACAACATCTAAACTTTTGTTAATATATCTTCTGATTACTGCATCAAAGAAAGAATACAGTAATTAAAGTAGGCAAAAGAAATCTTATTCAAAGTATACTTCACAAGATGGTTAAGTGAAATGAAGTTTCCCACTCTGTTATGTGGTGCCTTTATCACAGGGAATTAGTTAAGTGAAAAAAACTTGATCAAGAAGGAAGCAACACCAAGTTATTCTAGCTGTGCAGGAGAATGTACATGAATCTCATTTTTCGTCTCCTGGGAATGACTGCAGTCATCTTAAGTAATGAAATTTTTAGGTTAAAGAAGTGCCAGTGCAGGTCAAAAAAGTAGGACATGAAATTTTTGAAGCTATTCAGCTGTTATTATGGGAAGCTTGACAATGTGATTTACAGGAAATTTCAACATAAATTAAAAGAAGCTTAGCTCTGTAGAAGATTATGGTGTATATAGCTGTATTATAGTGTGAAAATGTACAGAGTGATTCTGTGTATGTGTCCATGTTGTATGACTGAAGCACAGAGCTTGGCATGTTGTTCATAGGGATGTGGGGCTATGTGTGAAGAGAGCTATGGGAACTTAAACAAAAATTCAGTTCCTCCACACGCTGCATTAGGAGATCCAGCTTTAAAAGGATGCACTTCCTTTATGGGTTATTTTGAGACTTGAACTGAAGAGGCTTTTTAGGGACTGCTTATAGATAGGAAACCTCTTCTGTATGTGCTGTTACCTGGCAGTGAGGAGCTCATATGAAACTTGGGGGTGCTTTTTTTACAGTGGACATCAACACCACTCCCTCGTTTGTTTTCTAGTTTGTTTTTGTTTGTTTGTTTGTTTTGAAAGAGAACCTGTTTATCTGGTGTCTTTTGTCATGTTTCTAAAATCACTTCATCAAGCTCCAGCCTGTTCTGTGGTACTGGGGCCTCCCTGTCCCAGTTAATTTGGGATTTTCCTGTTACTGCAGGATGCCTAGCAGAGCCAAATGAGAGGGTTGGATTGTTGTGCTTTCTATCAGAGCCATCTGGGGACTTGCTGAAAAGGGAATCGTTGTGTTAGAGGAGTTATTGGCTGTATTCATGTTCTTGTGTGTGTGTGTGCCTCTCCAAGTGTCAGAACATTGTTTCATGTCCACTGGAGATATTACCAGCAAGAAAACACCTACTTACCTTGTATAGCAGTATTTTTGCCTCAAAGATGCAGGCAACACTTCTTCAAAAAGAATATCCTTCAAGTAAAAAAAAAAAACGTGAAAAAAAATACTCACTGATACTTTGTTCAGGACATTCACAATGCAGTTTCTATTAATTTTAAGTTGTCCAAACTAGTCAACATACAGCTGTTGCAAATTAACTTCCTTGTTAAAACAAAATGTTATGTGAAGCATTGAAGTAAATTGCAAATGGATCAGATTAGGATCTTGTGCTGTCAAGAAAAATAAAATACAATATCAAAAATTACATGAGAGCCTGCTTTTCAGTTGTTTTGAGAAGGATACAAAGAAGTTAATTTATAGTAGTATCTGAGTTCTTAAGTATACTTTGCATATTTAACTTGTTTATTTTGCTTTTCACCATCTGTTGATAAATGTGATTAGGTTTTTGGGGGTTTTTTTGTGAACAAGTGAAAGTTCCCTTGTTAGAACACGGTCTCTAACAGCTAGAATGGCTAGCAGCAAAAAGGAGAAATAGTGTCTCATAAATGTTTTTTTTTTATTATTCTTTGCATAGTGGAGAGCTAGTCTAATCACTTATATTGTTTTGGTTTAGTTTGCAATTACACATTTCTCTTAAGAAGCATTCCTTAGCTGTTCTCTGGTCTGACTGATATGTTTTTAAAATGCTGTCAATAAACTGCTCTGGGGAATTCTACCTTATTTATTAAGAGCATCACAATGCAGCAGTTTACAAACCTACTTTTATTGTGAAGGCATAGGTGTCCTGAAGAGGCTGTGGAGTCTTCCTCCTTGGAGACAGTCAAAAGCCATGTGGATGTGGTCCTCGACAACCGGTTCTGTGAGGCCCTGCTTGAGCAGGGAGTTTGGACCGGATGACCTCCAGAGGTCCCTTCCAACCTCCGCCACTTTGTGATTCCGTGACTCCGTTCAGGCACCGAGTGGTTGTTCTGGGCTTGATTTAGACAAGCAAATCAGCTATGCAGCCCCCCAAACCAGGACAAAATTAATAAATGTAAACTATCTGGGGGCAAGTGATAAGATCTAAGTGCCTAAGGAAAAATTAGGAGTTAATTTACTTAAATGATTGGCCTTGCATTGGCAGGATCTCCTTTCTCTCTTGAGTGGGATACTAGGCTGACTAATGTAACAATATGCCACAAGACAGCGTCTTGTCTCTTGAAGCCCTTTGATATCAAGGTTCTCAGAAGTTAAACCCAGCTCCTAAATTTATTTTTGGTGTAGACATGTAAGCATGAATCAAATGAAATGAATGAATGAAATGAAGATGTGTATTGTACCTGGAGAAAGGACTCTGCTTAAAGGCATTAAGTCTATTTTCTGATTGTCAGTTGATCTAATAAAAGACATTACATCTCTTGCCCCCTGTGTAGTTCAGTAGGTTTCAGGATCTCGACCTAGTTTCATAGTATTTGTTGTCAGTGAAGACATTTTCGGCTTTGCGGATGGCCTAAATTTCACTTGACCTACAACTGAGATGTGCAGTATCCAAACTGGTCCAAATCTACTGTGCTGCAAAGAGCTTCAAATCAGTATTGATTATATACTTATGAAGACAAAAGTTATTTAAAAAGCAATATACTCAGCAATGTTTTGCATGTTCACCATCCATTTTTATGATAAAATTAGTATTGCCACCTTACAGTGTCACTGAATGTGCTATGGTTTTATTATTTCAATTAGCTAATAATCAGACTGAATAACGATAGAAGTAGCAGCACTGCATTTTTTCTTGTTAATCTTGTTTTTCAACTGTGTTTTGTTGAACAATGAAATAATTGATCAATAAAGAACAATTGCTCTTTTCTCAACATCTTTGTCTAGCCTGTGTCTGTACTAGAAGTCTTGTAAGACTGCATGTAGTGAGCAATTGCCGTATTTGTTTCACGTTTGTTATGCCGTGGAATGAAAACTAATTAGAGATGGAGCTTTGTACCTGGACATCTCAAGATTACCTCACAACTATTTTTATTGCCAGTGTTCTGGTCACATGTAGCTCAAAAATTATTGTAGTACTTTGTTTCTGTCTTGTAATTCCCTTCAGAGGAGAAATACAAGATCTTTGAAATTAAACATGGCATCACCTTCATAAACGCAGCAATTAATATATTCTTCAGATGTTTAATTAACTCCCCCAACAAACAAACAAACAATAACAAACAAAAACCCAGCTAGCCAAACAAACAACCAACCAACCCCCCTAGAAGAGTACATTGCAAGGACAAGTACTGTAGTAAAATCTGAAATGTTTTCATTGAATTACTAAGTTTTTCTTTTTTTTTCTCAGGAAAGAAAACTTTCCCAAATTCTGTGTTTTCACATCTTCTGCAAGGAATCTCCTGTTTTGATGTGTGCTCTGGTTAAATGGCAAAAATCTTAGAAGATGTGTACACCTTTTTTAAACTTTCATAGGATCATACCGAGGTGGAAGGTCTCTAGTGCAGCCTGCTGCTCAAGGCAGGGTAAGCAGTGGGATTGGAATAGGCTGCTCAGGGCTGTATCTTGTGAATTTCCAAGGCTGGAGGCTGTACATCCTCTCTGGGCAACTTGCTACACTGCATGGCTGTCCTTGAGGTGGAAAAGATTTTCCTACATTCGGTCTGAATCTCTCATTTTAATTTGTGTCTCTGTCCCTTGTCCTACCAGCATACATGACAGAAGAGTCTGGCTCCATCTTCTTGTTAAACTCCTCATGGGTATTCGAAAGCTGATTTTAGATTTTTCTCTTCAACCTTTTCTTTTCCAGAAATGGCGAATTCAGTATATATTTTTAATAAAGACTTCATTTTTATTGCTTATATTTTATTATTATCACTTTTACTTCCATAAATGTGTGCTGATAATATCATTTCACTGTCTCTTTAGAAGAATACTAATAGGAATATAAAATTAAAATGAAATAATTGTTCTGTTTTCTCTAGATGACTTCATTTAATAATTTTTCTTCTGTCTGTTATGTAAGGCACAAACCAAAAATTGCCTCCAGGTAATTTCTGTTTAAAAATTGACTCAGCTACATAAGGGCATCACACCTTTTACCAGGCAGCAAAATATGTCCTCTCATTAGAAAACCGGATCTTGGTTAACTTGCTAACCACACTGCAGCTTTACTGTCTCAAAAGACTAATGAGCAGCTGGTGGATTCTTTAGTAAATACAGTGTCCTGTCTGAATTATTCCTTATCTAAAACCAGTCCAAACCTATTTATCTACCAAGAATTGAGAGGTAGCTTGCCTGCAACAGTGGCAGTTAACTGCAACAGGTGTGTTTGAGAGGCAGAGAATCAAGGTCTGTGGCTGGAGTCAAAAGGTGTGGGATAAAGCAGAGGCTGTGGGACACAGCCATGCAATTGACAGATGAATAAAGAGCTGCTTCAACCAGCCTTGCTGTCTCGAATGAGCTGGAGAGCTGTCTGCAGGACACAGGGATGCTGAGTTGGTGCTGTCCTTGTTTTTAAAGGGGAAAACACATAATTTGTTTTTAATTAAATGCCACTAAAAGACGGAGACTCTCCAGAACTTACGTTATCATTATATCAAAGAATTAGGAGGGAAAAAGTATGTGATTTCTAAACATGAACTCCTGCATCTTTTTAAAACTAAGTTGTACCCTTTTTATACCCGCCTTTTGAAGACATGATTTTTAGCTACTATTTTTCATTGCATCTCATTTCTGTTCAAATTATTATAATACGTGAAATAATCAGCAGTGTACAATCACTGCAGAAAAATTTTGCTATATCTGGAAGTGTTTCAGGTTATGTTTCTGTATTGCCATGTGGATAGCACACTATGATCATTCTTACTATGTCACATTTAGAACTGTTTTATACTGACAGGCAAGACAGGTTTCATTCCATAATTATAATTTTTGTCAGTTTTCCTTTCATGAATGATGTGACACAGGGAAAGCTTCTGTAGCCAAAAAAGATCGTGATCTTTACTGAAACCAGTCATACTCTGGGAAATGAGAGATACAACAATTACATATAATAAGCAGTTGTTATAGTTCTGAATATAAAGACTGGCATAAAACTTATGTCTAATGCTCCTGCCTTACCAAAGTTATTTTTCTATTTGTAGATGAAACTGCATTGGTAATGGAAATTACAAGTAGGAATAAAAATTTTAAAATTAAGCGGTAAAATTATGATGGAAGCTGCTTCACCTGTTTTTGGTTTTTTTTTCCCTCATTGAGCAGAATCCAAAATATGCGTGTGAGAAAAACCAAGCACGTATGACTGTGGAACAGAAGCAAATTCCACTTACAGGCTATGACATGTAACAGAAAAATGTTTGTGGTCAGCTACAATCAGCAAAAATATTGCTCCATCAACCTAATGTCAGGTTAACCTTACAGAAAGGACTGCCTTGAGGAAAGTGAAGAATGTTGGTTGGTGAGTGACTCTCTTGATATTCCATTTTCCTCTGTGACACACTGACTGAGTACACTATCCTGATTCAGATGTTAATTTATGGAAATGGATAATACAGTGTATCTGATTGCTTAATTATGCATCCTGGGGATTCGCTCAGAATCCTTATAATACGTCTTGATGACCTTTCAAAGGCAGAACTTGCAATTTGCAACTTTTATTGGGATTTAATCAACTGGACAATACTTCTCGCATCATTTTCTGATGAGGGAAGCGACCCCTGTCTCTGACACCTTTGTCATGTACTATAATCACTAATCTCTAATGCAAAAAGAAGTAATTCTTGTGTAGTGTCAGTGAATCCAAGAGCGAATAGAGTTAGCCCACCTTACTCTTTAATGCTGAAAAAGATGCTATGCAGGTTTGGTGTTGAGGGGCTTGCAATGTGCTGCCAAAAATGTGGTATAAATGCCAAATGAAACTAGCAGTGAGTACAGGAAGCTGTACATTGCGCAGTGTAATAAATGGCATGGAGAAAGTGGATTTGTAATTCCCATTTGGACTGTTTCATTGTATAAAAACAAGGTGTTTCTAGTGGAACTAAAACAACTTACTGAAAATTGAAGAATTTTTTCTTTACTGCACCAACTGCAATTAACATGCATAATTGATTGGCAAGAGGTGTGAATGAAGAAAAAATATGACAGACTAAAAAAATCTAACCAATGTTTCATATGTATAATGTGAATGTCTTGAGTTTTAATGGTAAATATGAAGCTGTTCAAAAGGATATAAATCCTTATGTCATCCTCCAGGGTATAACAGCAAGTCTCTATATTTGAATCTAGGAGAAACCCTCCCTTGGGTTTAGTTAACTACCCACTACGGAGTTCTTTCATTTCTTTCAGAAAACCTGAGCCTCTCTACTGCTTTCAGTCTTTATATCTGAATTATGCTCATCACCAGGGGATGCCTAACTAATTATGACTAACTAGTTAATTAATTATAGTAAGAAAGGTGACACTCTTGGCTGCCACTCCAAAACAGCAAAATAAATAACCCGTGCAGAAATTACATGTCTGGCTTGTGTTCTGTATTTTGAAACACTGAGGCAAATCGATGCTGTTGAAATCAAAGCTTCTTTTACAGTTTCAGTATTCCATTATGCTCCCACAAGAGTCTTAATGTAAACACCTTAAGTGAAGAATGTAATATGTCATAGCCCTAAGTAAAGATGAATATAAGAAGGGAAATAACTTCTGTTGACCAATAGGGAGACTTACAATAGTAATAGTCTGGTAGAATTTCAGAGTATATATAACTCACTGCCAGGAATTAAAACTTTCACACACTGTCATTTTTTCTTTTCTTCTTTTTTTTTTTTTTTTACTGACAGGGTAGAGCAGTTTATGGTTTCAATTTTTTTCTTTAAGTAGAGATGTTAAGGAAAAAAATGACCTTGTTGGAGCTAAAAATCTAGGAGAGGTAATATTCCATCAAATGAGTTGACAGAAGATATAGGAAGGGAACAAAAGCTTTTGATGGCGTGGTGTTGATAGGCCAGTACGTGGCAGTCTGTTTTTGCAAAGAGTTGGCATAAAATGCATTTGAACACACACAAAAAAATGTTTGGCTGCAGACAGTACTTTAAATTCTTGCCACCTTCTACATTTGCTGTACAATGGACTTGCTGCTCTATCATGTATTGAGTGTGTCTGAAATGGGCTGGGAAAAATGTAATCTTTGCAGTAGTGGATAGACAGGACAGCAGGACAGAGTTTTCTTTTTAAATAGCTTCAATTCAGATCTTTGGTATTCTATTGATGAATAGCTCTGGATTTGTATTTTAAAGCTATTATTGGATACTAGATTTAATGAAACTTAGGGCAATTTAACAGTAATAAATTACATGATGAAAAGTAAGTAAATGAGCAAATATGCATTTTTCTTCCTTTGTTTTAATTTTCTTTTCTGGACTGTCTTCTCAAATGGAACTGGTAGTGGATAACACTATGAAGGAAGATCTACATATCCTAGATTTTGTTAAAAAATACCAGCTCACAACTGATTAAAGTTTAAAATGAAAAAGTATGTTTACTTAATTAATGATCTAATCTAAATGACTAAAGACACCATCAGAGCATGCAAATGCACTTAGTCACAAAATATGCAAAATGCAAATAGAGTCAGAGACTGTAGTGGGGTGGAAGAGTGAATAGACACTGTTCCCCCTCAAAGAAGAGAGATTAATAGCACCCACTGTCTCAAACCTGTGTCTGGGATGACTTCGTACTGATTAGTCTGAGGCTACTCTGCTGCACCCAGTAGCTGAGTAGTCAAGATGAGATTTTGACCTAATTTATCCGTTACTTCTACAATTGTTTATTTTCATGTTTGAAAGATTTTTGTAGCACACCAGCAGTCTGAATAATAGCGAATATCAAGTCTTTTGTTTACAAACACGTTTGTCTGAAACATTTTGCATGACAGGTTTCAGATTGTGACAATTACACTGGGTCAGAGAAAAGAACATTAAGTAATGCCATGCTTGTAATGAAGAATGCTCTGACCTGATGGAAGCACCCTGATTGAACATGTCATGTTGTATTTCATATGAGAGCTAAACAGAAAAAAAAAAAAAAAGGTCCGTGAAATGTTGTCACTTACCACAATTTTGAGCCAAAACCACATGGTAGTTTTTTCTCAATACTGTTTCATTTTATATAATCCATGGCAGGCATGAAGATGGTTACCTGAAGGGTGGCAGGTAATCACTCACTGTGCTAAGGCTGCTCAGTGCCAGAAGTGGTACATGGGTCCCTCCTGTTCTTCTGGGCCTTTTGCTACTGTTCCTGCCTTGTCGTTAGAGCAGAGATTCACTGTTGTGCTGGGCATTCACTGCTAATGACTTTGCCTAATGTTTCTCTGGTCTTTGTAAGCTTCCTTTTAGCTGGTTTCCATTTACCAGGTTCACTGAGGGGATTCTTGTGTCAAGATCCAGTAGATATGCCTCAAATACTTCCAGTCTCACTTTCTGATGCAAAAAACCTTCTGGTTGGTAATTACTTATTTTTCTTTATTGAAGGACTAAGCCTTTCTATCCAGCACCCAGATCTTCTCATAGCCATTTGTAGTTAATTTTAGATGCTGATTTAATCTCAAATGTTAGATCTCCAGCTCTCATAAATGCTTCTTTTCAGTGACATTATGTTTGAGATTTGAAGTTAAAATAAAGAGCAGATGTTTTGTGTATCTTTGCTTTCAGCTTCTCTTGTCTAAAATGTCACTTCCTATTGAGCACTTCCTTTCATCTTACGCATTTCTGTTGAGACAGATAAATTCCTATGGTTACTTGTTCTTTTGCTTTCTTCTTGACATGTGGTTTTCTTGGAGCAACTGATTCTGAATAGTGCCTGCTGCACAGTTTTTATGTTGTGACAGTGGTACTATCCCACTTATGGCAACACCAAACACCAGTTAAGAATTTATTTTACCAACCTGAGGTGGTGTTGTGGATCGTTGCAGAGTACTTCATATTTCTGTAAAAGGCCTTGAGCAAACAGACATCTTTAGATGGAATTTTGAAGAGTATTGTTTAGTCTTTTTGTTCTTTTTTTTTTGTTCTTTTTGCCGTTCTAGTATTCCAGTGGTGTTCCAATTCAAGATTTTCCTTTTGCAGAATTTTCGTTTATGAGGTGCCATATTTCTTTGCTTATCCCTTTGGTTTTGGATATCTCTGTGGATATGCAGCCGTAAGTGCGGCAGCTGAAGTTAAGTCATTGCTGATTGCTGTACACTCTTCTTCACACCAGCCTTCACTGCTTTTGACAGTGCCTTAGATCTGCTCTTTTAGTTTGTTCTAGATTTTGCTTAAAGGGTCCCATGGTAATGAGATTATTTTGGCTGCTACTGATACATATGTCCTAGTATGTGCTTACATTTTAGGTAAGTGTTCTGAGTCTTGCTTTAGTGGAGAGATGCCTGGGCTGTTTTGCTGTTTTATCTGTTCTTGCTATTTGGCAAGTCTCTGGGGTTTTTTTATGTGTTATTTTGAAGGCAAAAAATTGCCAAAGCAAAACTGGAAACTCAGCACAATTAGTGCTTAGTTTCTGTGATTGTGGTTTCCTACTGTTCTTTCCACCTGTCACTTCTGATTTAACATTAAAGCCACCCACTAGAAGGAGTAAGCCATGCTGTGCTATCGCCAGTGACACCTTAGGGCAATTGCAGTACCCATCATTGCTCGCAGTGCTCTGTTCACAGATCCTAGATCCGTTCTGTCTGAGCATAATGCCACGACTGACAGCTCTAGGGAGCCTGTCCTGAGTCTGTTTGATCGATGTTCCATTGATGAGCCATCTTCCGTGCGTTCTGTTAACATGGCTGCTGTGGTTTGACTAAGACATATTTCTTCTTTAGCTTGAAACACTTGGATATTTATTCTCTCTAAGGTGTGAAGTTCATGTTTTTAATACACTGCAATAATAACATGTCATTTAATATCCAAAATATTTCTGCTTTATAGTCATAGGAAAGCAAACACCAAACCCATCAAAATCAACAGATATATTCTCTGCAGCATCAGCAGGCTTTGGATCATGCCAAATAAAAATATTCATTTTGCCAGACTGTTTAGCTTTGAGTTGTTAACACCCTGGTGCCAGTCAAGAAATGTGTTTAAAAATGGGTGGTACCACAGCCAGATGTAAGAAACAGGAAAAGTAGCTGGGGCTCAGCCCCACGGTCAGAGGTGATACCATTGTTGCACACATAACAGTTGTCTTGCTGGTGACATCCAGCCTGTGAGCAGACACTGGGGTTGTTAATGCTTTTTGGGCTCTTGTTAGCCCTGGTTCAGGTGGGTGGTTTGCTGAGGACTGCTGTTTAGTAGGAGGCTTTTGTAGCATCAGAGCATCTCACCATGTAGCAAACAGTGACTTGCTAATCACCATTAATGATAATGATGATTCACTTCAAAATATCTGATACTGACAGGACATTTATTCTTCAAACAAATGCTCTGCATGAAGTATGCAATGATCTACAGTTTGCACACCTGCTGCTAACACAAACTTATTCAAATGAATACATCTGCTGTATGTGCAAGTTATCTCATACTTTATTAGTTGTATACCAAATCATTGACTGTGTAGATTGTTTGGGATATTATGTCAAGACCAAAGACAGAGTAGAAATGAGCTGTTTCTTCTGCACATGACATTCCCTAAGGCAGAGACTGCTAAATTGCAATATAGATCTTAAAACTTAACCTCAAATTTTTAGATAAGAAAAAGTAAAAGATGGTTTTGGCCAAATAATTTCTCCTAACTCTGTGCACTGATAGGTCAGATCTGCTACAGGATTTGCTTAGATCATTAGTGATTCATAAGTAAGAGGTACCTGAAACAGAAAAATGATGAAAGCTAGAATGTGCTGGCAATTCCTAACTCCATGTTGAAAATCATATTGCTAGTTATGTAAAAACTAATCTTGGTCCCACTCTGATGCCTTTTTTTGTGTGATTAAACAAAGAAGTTAGTACAAACAAGTAGAGGCCATTGGCACAGGAGATAAAAAAAAAAACCAAACTAAAATCATTATGTTTGCAGCTTGGTTATGGTATAAGACAACTAAGTAATTAATTTTGTTTTCATATCAGAGGCATGACTGGCTGTTCTACTGCCAAAAAAAGGTGAATTTTTACTAGTTTCTTCTCTAGGAATACAATTAGGAACTACCCATTATAATCAAATCACATACTATATAAAATTCTTCTTTTTTTTTTTTTTCTGTTACTAATTGAGTTATATTAAGCATAGCATTGGATGAACTTTCTTACAAAGACGATTTATACTTTTCTTCAGGCAATGCTTCATTCTCCTCTCATGTTCACTTGAAAGCCTGTCATCTGAAATCATTCTGTGCTTCAGGTTCTAGGAATCAGATGAAAGTGAAGAATGCTTTCATGCCCCGTAGATTTTAATCCCGTACTATTCTGACTCAGTTATTTTAAATGAAGTCTTATAATTTCACTGTTAGAGAAGCTACATAAAAATTTTATAAAGGAGAACAAAATTAGTTTTCTATTTGTTTTTTTAATTTTCTTTTTGTGAACAAGGTAAGTGGCTGCCTTTGCAGAATGAATATTTCCAGGAAATGAAATCTCTGTACAGTGAACTTCAGAGCAACGCTGAGTGTATTTATTTGTATCTGTAAGAACAGCCATCTTCACAAACATCCCACCACGTAGCATCATTAAATTGACATCTTCCACTAAACAGTAGCCAGCTGAATGCCACCGTAAGAGACTGTATTAATCAGAACGTGTTTTAATTAACACCTAGTAGATATGGAGGAGGGAGCTCACACAGTCACTGTGCCACGCTGCTGGACTGTCTCTGCTTGCTCAGGGTAACAACTGGGGCTGATTGCTCTGCACAGCAGTGGATAACCAAAGTTCTGGATTTTATCACTCGCTGTAATACTGGCAGGAAGATCAGTAACATGGAACAGTGAAATTTGCCAACACCTGCTACAGATATCATTACTATTTCCTTTCTCTGTGTCTCCAGACTTCAGCTTTTTATGTATTTATTTAATTTTAGTTGTGGATTAACTTGGATGCCCTTTGTATATGTATCATATTCTGCTGGACAGTTTTTGGTATAGGGAACTTGAGTAACAGTGTGAAGGGCAGCACAATAAGGAACTCATAAAGAAGTAAATGCCAAGTAGTATAAATATTAATAAGGAAAAATGCTGGGTGGTAAGCATAAAAAAATCCTCCTGAGTTTAAGAATTCTACCATCAAGTAAGAAAAACAACAATAGGACAGTGTAGAAATTCCTTCCAACTTGATGTTGAATAAAAAGCTTGTGATACAGCCTAAAAACCTTGAAATATTTCACTGAATATCTGTGACATCTTTTTAAGGTTGATAGTTTGAACTCTCATAAAGGTGGACAATAGGGAATTCTGTTTGAACACAAGGGCATCAGAGAGTAGTGGTGAGACAATAGAGAATGATGGAATATTTACTAACTATTAATCACTTTAAAGAGATTCAGAGGTACTGGAAATAATTTTATATCTTGCTGTTTAAAAAGAAAAAAAAAGCCACAGTAAAACCAAACCCTTTTAAATAAAAGAGTGAAATGGTGATAATTTAATAAAACTCCTGAAATTTTCTATATTGATTATTATCAGATACCTTTTCGAGATTACCTAAAAAGATTTTTCCAGATTTTGTGCAAAATGACCTTTCAGAAGGTTACAAGGCAAAAGCTGTAATGAAAGATTAAGAATTTAATTCCTTCTAAAGAGAGACACTGAACAGTTTGTCTTTCAGAGTACAGAACAGTAAATTTGAAATGGATTGTGTAAGGGGAGCTAGAGAAATGGTTTCAGCTTCTGTGATAGAGCTGACTCTGATACTGAACTAGTTTTAATGGGAAACAAGGGTTGCATTAGAAACAAAGCCAGTAATATATTGATAGGTGAGTGATAAAAGAGTTTCCTGACTAGAATGTATTAAATGAAGGAACTGAAACTGAAATATTTTAGTGGTATGAGATACAAAGTGAATAGATTAATATTAAGGATAGACTAAACAAAAGATGAACATGTCATCTAAAGGACTAATTTATGAATTTCATTACCCATATAAAGTGCAGTATCTTGAGAAGAAACAGAGATTATTTGAAATATTAAAGTGGGATGGGGTTGAGACTTGTATCTTTTTCTTATCTCTCTACAATTATTTAATGAAAAGTTCATTTCAATGCCAAATGCCCTATTTAGCAAGAATTTCTCAGTGTTAAGCTTGACAGTGTTTAATAATTGCTATCATGCTTTATTTCTACTGTATAGGTATTTCTACTACAATATCCTCAAATCAACAAACCTTTGTCTTGTCTAGAATTGTTAAATTAGTCTTATTTTTTTATAAAGCAACTTTCAGTCTTTTATTTAGGCTTGAAATTCTACCAGTTCAATTTTTATGTTGTACCAGACATATATAACTAAGCAATCATGCTATGTTTCATTATATAGAAGAACTTTTATTACATCTTGTGCCAGCTCATTTAAAATTGCATTACATGATGTCCAGACACAGCTTATTGCTTTGTTCTTGATTTCAATATCTATAAGCAGTGCTATGATCAATGAAGTGCATGTTTCATAGTATCATCTTCACACCCTACTAAACCCTTTCCCTAGTAGCATATGACCTTTTTGCTACATGCATTTGGGACAGGAAAATGCCGTAGGACACACATTCCAGATAGAAATACCTGATTATCAAGTCTGATGATGGCCTCATTCCCCTTCATGGAGACATTTTTGAGGCCTTTCGATTTGGCAGGAAATTTTCAGTGAGGAAAATCTGCTGTCTCTACCTCATGCAGCATAAGCAGGCTGGGTGTACAGATGCTTATTCTGCAAGGCAGTTCCCTTAGACTTGGAATAGTCAGTAAGGGTTTAAAAAAAACACACAAAGAGGGAAGAAGAAAGGGAGGAAAAGAAAAAAGATCAAACTTCTGAATTTTTTTTGTTCATTAATGAATAAGAAATACAGCAGAGCTTGTGTGAATACAAATAACTATGGTCATCTTCTTACTGTGACAGCATTTTTCATCATATCTGTCATTTTTTCACAAAGCACCGTTGCAGCTGACTAATCTGCACCGCTGGGATTGTGAGGTACAAATAAGTAAACAGGGTATAAAAAGATCATTCAAAAATTTTATCTCAAGGTTGACTGATTGCATTTTGGGAAGTCCTTTACGATGTGGTGAAATTAAATTGAAGTACATTTTCTGTAACTTGATTTTCTTGCTCTTGCTTTGCTGTCTGTGGAAAAGGCTCTGTGTCTGCTCTACTAAGAGATGATACCATTATTTATAGTTCTTGATTACTATGGATCAATGTGGAAAGGAGTTTTCCTCCTATTTGTTCGATATCATATAAGAAAAATGTATTAATGACTCCATGCCTTAAGTGAATTCAAGTGCATCACCTTTAATGTGTTCAGAACCACTGGGCTAGAGATCTTGTGCTGTCTGCTCTACCAGGCACTGGGCAGAAAGACTTAAGCTTTCATGCTGGCTTACCCTTGGTCTTGGGTAACAACTCTCCCACACTGCAGAACCCCAAACTTGGGGAATTATATTTTACCTAGGTCAAAGGATGCTTGTGTGGAGCTTTGAAGCTCTAATATGCCAGGAAAATTTTACAGAGCCTATTCTTACGTTTCGCATTCTTACTGTTTTGAAAGAATGGCATTGTTCTTGTAGTTGTTGAATTATACAACCAGGCCCATTGACAAGCTCTGTGACTGAGGATGGGATAACCTTTTTATATGTACAGCGGATCTATAAGGCCTGTATCAATCTTTTTCCTTCCTTGTAGTTTTACATTATGAATGGCAGTTGTGTTCTGGGAAAGTTCCTATCACTTTCATTAAGACAGATTATCTGGTATTCTGCAGCGGAGAGGTTTAGAATTTACCTTGTATGCCTAGAAAAAACTTTTTATTTTGCCCAAGAGTTTAAATGCAAGATGCAGTAATGAGAAAAACATAGTGTATGGGAAAATTTCAGCAATTAGCTTTTTAGATTGAATAGTAGACCTCAAAAGAAGATGGTGCTTGTGACTCTCTATTCCACCTTTTCACAGAGCTCTTAAAATCTATTTTGTGCAGGTGAAATTTCAATTTGGCTGTGATTTGCCAATATACTTCAGTAAGCCATAGCCACTAGGTCCAATCTGCTGTGCTCTGGGTATATGACCCCTATCCATACATGAAGAAAACTTTTAATCATATGATCATTAATCTCCTTGAATTTAATAGCCTTGGATGTGGAGCTGACCTTCAAGCCTGTCACAGCTTTACCATTTTACGTATGCTTTTGGACACACTGAGGTCTGTACAGCTAAAGCAGGAGGGGTAGAACCAGTAACTGACTCTGGAACTGAATGTATCCAGCTGACAGTAAAAGGACTGGATTGTGACCCTCTTGTGTTTCTTTCATTTGGTGATTTTCTAATGCGACTGTTTGGTGCAGGAGACAACAGACTTGAATCCCTTTAGATTAAAGATACCTAGAACCCAGTCTCTTGCATCCTGAGTAAATGCTATGGCTAGGAGTCTGCCATGAAAAAGCTTACTCATAAAGACTACTCAAGCTCACCAACTTGTGGATATTCTTAGTAAATAACTGACCTTGCCCTGGAGATTACATCTCATCATGGTCCGGCCAGTGCTCTTACTACTGCCTATTCAGGATCAATACCATGTTAATATTTGCTTCTGTCCTTACTGACTGCTCCCATCTAGTATGGATGATCTTGTTGGGCTGTCTCTGTAGTTAATGTAGAAAGAGGGTTTTCTCCATATGTGCAGAGTTACTGCAGTGGGTTTCTGTGCTCTATTACCCTTCAGGTACAGTTCATTTCTCAGTGCTGTCTGCAGAGGAAGCTTTAACCTCATCAGGATCAAATGAATCTTTGTGAAAACCTTCACTACTTACCTTAGGTATTATAAAGAGTGGTCTTGTCTTTTAAGTATGTATTGGTAGAAGGTGGCTGTGGATTTCAAGTGGAAGAAGTATCTAATGTGCAACCAGGACTCAGGTTTTTGTGTTCCTGGGTCTCAGAACAAATCAAACATATTCTTGGTTTTGGGCTTTTTCTTAATATTAAGACACTTTTTTTGTGGGTCATCCTTAGACCCACCAAGTTCTCCTGCTGTCAGTCTTCTTATATACTCAAAGCCTCAATTTTTTAGATCTGCCTTTTAGAGATGAATGCCCAGGTGTTTTTTACGGACCCTAAACTGATTGTGTGGAAGGTATATTCTGAATTCCTGCCTTAGGCAAAGCATACTTAGAAATTTTTGACTTTCTTACCAATACAGAAAAGATCATATGGAGATTAGGAAAACGATGTTCTTAGTTTCATATTGAAATCCTGTCCTCCGATTCCTTTGTTATGTCCTTAGGTGTGTCTCAATTTTACCCATTTTAGTTGATTTTGTTTATGCCAGATGAGTTTCTCAATACTTCAGATCTATAGTTTATCTTACAAACTCTGGAACTGCAAATTGCAGTATATTTTGAATCTAAGGTTCTTGGGATCTTCCGTTCTTGTTGAGGGGAAAAAATAGTGGATAACTGGTAGGAATGAGAAATAAATTCTGTGAACTCATAACAAACAATTTTATTCTAAAGATTAAGGATAATTTAATATACTTGATTCTTACATGGACTTGGCTGTGCAGTATGTGAAGTGATTAAAGTATTGATAAAGACAAGAGATAACAAGGTGAGGTATAACACGTTGAATAGAGATATTTTTTTTTGCCAAAGCAGGGCTGTTTACCAAATCATTGGCAACACCTTATCACACTAAAACAGACATTGACTTCTTACATTTAGTTTTGAGAGGCTGCTAAAATTCAATATGTGTACAGCACCTTTAAATAGTATTGAAACAGCTTGTCTACAGAAAAGATAAATAGCATTGAACATTAGTGTCTTTCACACACCTTCACTTTTTGAAAAAAAACCAGTTTTTCTTTATTTACTTTTTTTGGTCATGCAAAAGGATGTACTTTGTAGAATTCCTGAAACCCCTGCCATTCCTGTGAATTCCCAATTTATTTTTAACTTTTAGTAACTCCCTACTACTTCAGTAAAGTTTTGGAAACGAACAGTAGTATAATTAACAGTTTAGGTGCATAGTAAGTTAAACAGTTCCAGGCCCTTGTTCTCTTTCTGAAACCAGTTAGTGTGGTCTTGACCACAACTATACAACTAAACTCTAAGATCTTCCCAAGCTGGTCTGCTCTAGGAAAAGCGGTGCCAGCAGGTCAAAGCAGGTGATCGTTCCTCTCTACTTAGCACAGGTGAGGCCACATCTGGAGTGGTGGGTGTAGTCCTTGGCTCACCGACATAATAGACATGAACATACATGGACATGAACATAATAGACATGAACATACATGGACATGAACATAATGGACATGAACAATACTGGAACAAGTCCAGCAAAGGGCCACAAAGATGATGGAGGGGTGGGTGCATCTTACATTCGGGATTGCTGAGACTTTCATCTTAGAGAAGAGAAGGCTTGGGGGGATATCAGGAAGTAAAGGTGAAAGAGCCAGACTCTTCTCAGTGGTGTACCCAGTGGCAGGACCTGGGGCAGTAAGGACAAATTGCAGTAGGAAATTCTGTATACGTTTGGGAAATAAGATTTTACAGTGAGTTTAGTCAAACACTGGAACAGGTTGCACAGAGAGGTTGTGGGACCTTCTTCTTTAGAGATGCTCAAAACATGTCTGGACACAGCCCTGACCAACTTACTTGAACTGTCCCTGCTTGGAGTCAGGTGGTGGAACTCGAAGATGTCCAGAGGTCCTTTTCCACCTCAACAGTTCTATGAAAACTGAGTGGCTGCTTCCAGATTTCCTAGTGGGACTTGTCTCAGGTCTGAGCTAATACATGAATCTCACCCAGGAATATATTGGCAAAAGGTATTTGTCCTGAGCCAAATCACAGCTGGGATCTTTTTAATCTGGAGAGATGTTGAAAGAAAATACAGAAAATGTGTAGATGTCTTTGTGATACTAAAACCTTTCAGGCACTTGACAATGTATCATGAATCAGAATGGTTTGCGTTGGAAGGTACATTAAGGATCATCCCGTTCCACCCCCCCTGCCATGGACAGAGACACCTTCCACTAGACGAAAGCTCAGAGCTTCATCCAGTCTGTCCTTAAACACTTCCGGGGATGGGGTATCCACAGCTTCTCTGGGCAGCCTGTTCCAGTGCCTCACCACACTCTAAAGAGCTTTTTCCTGATACCAAATCTAAACCTACTCTCTTTCAGTTTCAAGCCATTCCCCCTTTTTCCTGTCATTACATGCTCTTATGAAAAGTCCCTCTCCATTTTTTGTAGACTCCTTTCAGCTACTGGAAGGCTGCAATTATGTCACCCCTAAGCCTTCTCTTTTCCAATCGAAAAAAAGCTCAAAATTAAGCTAAACTAATTGCCACTTTATCTGCCTCATGTGAGATTGATGTGTTACATTTTTATTATTTTCTTCTTTTTAATATGAGAAGTAAACAATTTGCATTACACAGCAGCTGAGGATTTTAGTTAACAAATTTCTTGCTGATACCTGGCCCTGGTAACATCCTCAAGCACTTTTGCTGGCTTTATGTGCCACTTTGTAACCCTAGGCTTTGGCCTTTAGTACAGTTCTAGGTAGGCTGCAGTGTTTTGACATGTTATGTAAGTATTCTTGGTGCCTCATGAAATAAACATCACGGGGAATGTTGGTGCAATCAAAATGAGCTGCTTAGATGCTATGACAACAAAGATACAAACCTTCTAAACCAGGCAGTTTCATGCCATTATCATCAAGGGAAAAACCTTCTGCATGCCTTCCTCTGTCATTATCAGATTTTTGTGAGTGTTGCTGTTTCATTTCTGTAGAATGCTAATGCATATTGGGTGATGTCAGTAAAATAGATATATATTAAATAGTCCCCATCTGGAGAGGAGAAACAAAAAACACAACCCAGGTGATTATTTTAGGCCTATATGCACATGCTAGAAAGAAGAGCAAAACAGCCACATGACGTGTTCTCTCACCAAAATAACCCAAACAAACCACAAAACCTACTGGGAGATGAAGTCCTAATCCTCAGTACAGCTTGCCCACAAATGCCTCTTAGGAGGTAGATGCCTCAGGGTACTAGGACTGAAAAACCTCTCCTTAATCTGGAGAGATTGCTAGAGCAGCTCTCCTGTGAAGACAGGCTGAGAGAGTTGGAGAAGAGAAAGTTCTGGGGTGACCTCATTACTCAGGATTTAAAGAGGGCTTATAAGGAAGATAGAGAGCAACTTTTGACAAGGGCATGTAGTGACAAGACAGGAGGGAGAGGCTTTGAACTGAGAGTAGGTTTAAATTATATATTAGGAAGAAATTCTTCCCTATGACGGTAGTGAGACACTGGAACAGATTGCCCAGACACGTTGTGGATGCCCTATCCCTGGAAGTGTCTAAGGCCAGTTGAATGGGGCTTTGGGCATCCTGGTCTAGGGAAATACGCCACTGTCCATGGCAGGGGGGGTTGGAACTAGATGATCTTTAAGGTCCCTTCCAGCCCCATCCATTCTATTATGATATTCTTTTATTTATTTAGTTGTGTGATTTCACTATTTTTACATCTTTTCCTGATGACTGGCAGAAGCATGGCCCAAACATGAGCAGAGTGCAGCTAGAAACATTTTTGAGATTTTTACTTTTTTTTTTTTTTATTTCTTTGTGACTCTAAGAGGAAGGTAAAGCCTGTTCCAATGTATTTCTGTCTCTGTTAGTTGAGTTTCTCCTTAACAGAAGAAGCCACCTCCTTTCATGTCAAGGAGAGGTTGTCATAGCCTGAAGCAGCTATTCTGTGTGTGGAAAGAAAATGTGCTATGCCTCAATCCTCTTTCATGACTGCAGATTTGAAAATTTGCAGGTCTTTCCAGAACCCACAGAAATATCTTGTCAGCTTCTGTTCTCTGTAGAAAATATGTCTCCAGCAACAGCCTCTGAGGCAGTTCACCTTTCTGCTCCCTGCCATAGCACTCTGGTGGTAGAGCCATAGGCCAGTTCACTAATTGCATTAGTTTTGTATAAAATCCATGAAATTGCCTCAGACATGTCAAATGTGTGGTGGAGAGTGATTGTATACAGATGGAGGTATTCTGAGAGGGCTCTGCCCACGGGATGTATAAAGTAGCTGACATTTTTACTGTAACTGAGAACTCCAACATCTATTCATTGAGGATGAAGGTATTAACCCAGTATTAAATAGATAATCTAATCTTTCAGTCACAGTGTCTTGCATGATCAATAGGATTTTCAAGTTCAACTGTTTGGTATCTACCTGTCTGTTTTTGTAACTGAGAAGCAAGAGGAGAAATTTATCTTTACTTGTGCTACTTTTTTCTAGCCTAAACCTACAGTAAACACTTTACTCTTGAAAGTAGCATTAAAAAAAAAAAAAAAGTGGTATCTTGGTTTATTATTTCAATCTAGTTTTCCATCAGTATGAATGCTTGAATATACATGCACATTTTGCCCTGTATGTGATGTAATTTATCTGCTTCATCACAGAATAATATTCTGTGATGCCTGTTGTTATGCCTGTGGATAATAAAAATAATCTGAAGGTGTCATTACTTGAAATTTGTAAAGCACAGAAAGGGTCAATTTTGTTTATTTGGTTGTTGTATGTTTTTTTGTTGTTTTTTTATTAAACCATGCACAAATTAATATAACTGAGGAAACTTAAATCACAGCATAATATTTTTTCCTCTGGCATAGTGAGAATATATTTAAAATGCCAGACATATTTATATTTGCATACATGAACATAATATTTCTCTCTAAGTGATACTCCTATACAGAGTGCTAACCATTTAATATTTTAACCACATTCTCTCATTGCTTCAGATAATGGGTAACTATAGTGTCTGGTTCAAGTCACAATACATTGTGAATATTTTATGGGGTTTTTAGGTAGTAATTGTATTAATTTTGTTTCTTGACCAAAGTTAATTCTTAGAGAATTCTTTGATATTCAGTGTTTGCGTGTGTGTGCTTTTTCTTCTTTTGAAATAAGGGATATCAACTGGAACAAATTTGGACAAATCGATGTTCTAGTACTTTTTTTCAGAAGTCAGCATCCTTTTAAAAATAATTTATGGGCGGTAGTTTTCTACATATAAAAATAGTCACGTGGCATTTAAATTATGGTTATCAGAATACAATAGCTAGTGCCTTGATGAGCTTGTATTAGGTAAATTGCTGCGATATAATCCAGTAGTGAAAATAATAATTAGAGTGAAGGAAGCAGCCAGAAGACTTGTCAGAATTTATCTTGGCATGAGCTCTTAAGGAATTGAATGTTTTTTTGCAAATTACGTAGGAAACTTGGGGAAGCTGCTACATCTGGATGGCCTGGGAACATATGCGGCCCCACAGCTTTCATCCTCATGCCTTCAGACAGAGAAGTGGCCCCTGTCCTTTTGATTGTACACCCTGCCACCTGCATTTCTGTCACCTCAAGATGTGGGTGTTATGGTGGGTTTGCATGGTGCCAGGCCTGAGAGGAAGAAGAGGTGAAAACAGTGCAGAATGCCCTGCCTGCTTCACAAGTTGAACTGAAAGCTGGGGTACTTCAGCCAGGGAGTCGCTGCCATGGTTTCACCCCAGCCAGCAACCCAGCTCCACACAGCCACTCACTCACTCCCACACCAGCAGCATCAGGGGGAGAACTGGAAAGGCAAAAGGTAGAAAACTCACATGTTTAAATAAAAACAGTTTAGTAGGCAGAGCAAAAGCCACACACACAAGCAAAGCAAAGCAAAGCAAGGAATTAAGTCACTGCCTCCCAAGGGCAGGGAGGTGTTCAACCATCTCCAGGAGAGCAGGGCCCCATCACACGCAGCAGTTCCTTGGGAAGATAAGCGTCATCACTCCAAATGTGCCCCCCTTCTCCCTTCCCTCCCCTTTATATGATAAACATGATGGTTTGGAATATCCCTTTGGTCAGTCTGGATCCCCTGTCCTGGCTGTGTCTCCTCCCAACCTCCCATTCGCCCCCAGCTCCCTCACCATCATGGCAGCATGGAAAGCAGAAAAGGCTCTGGCTCTGTGTAAGCCCTGCTCAGCAATAACCAAAACATCTCTATATTATCAACCCTGTGTTCAGCACAAATCCAGATCACAGCCCCATACCAGCCACTAGGAAGACAACTAATTCTACCCTAGCCAAAACCAGCACAGTCACCCACTGCAAAGCCATTTGATAGCTCCTCCTCAGTCTTTTTACAGACCCTCTCCTGATCCTTCACAGCATGCACAGGCATTTTCATGCCAGACTAATTTTCCTTGCCAAATTCGTAAGATTGCTGAGCAGAACTTTCTGATAGAAGCTGGCTGTGGCATTCACTACAGGGTAGCTAATATTTCCATGTAATGATGGAGAAGTGGATCCTGTTTGTGTGATTCAAATAGTAATGTTGGAACTGAGGAGACACAGGAAGTGTTTCTATATCATTAAACAAAACTGAAAGGCGACAAAGTGCTCTAAATAGAGAAGAGGAGGATGACAGTTCTTCCTATTTACTCCCTCTGTTCTACTCATACTTTCTCCCTTTTTTCTCCTTTCTTATTTCTTCTGTCACTAACTTTTCCTTTTTTTAATTAGTAGCTAGCAGCACAGATTTCAGAGAGAGCATTCAAAAGGAAGTTATCAGGCTGGGTTTTATGCTGCATCAACAGAGAAACCGCAGAACAAAATTCGGTCCCAGGTGAAAGTTATTGCTGCAAAGGCAGGTTTGCCTCAAGACTGCCATATTTAGAAGCAGAATTTCTTTTGGATCGCAGACATAAAAAAGCATTTCCCAGCTACTAAGCCAGTAAGCATAAGAGTTGGGAAACAATGTAAAACCACTTGTCCTGATCCTTTTATTTTTCTTTTGAAGCAGATTTCTTTCGCACTCTGATAGAATTTATATACTGGGTCACATTTGCGTGGCATTTTCTAGTATCCTGGATCAATCAGACTAAAGAACTCATTCCCTGAGAGCAGCCAGCCAAACTAAAAAGAGGCCAGCATGACACTTGGCTGACACCAATTTGGGAAAAAAAAAAGAAAACTTTAGGCCAGAAAATGTCTCAAACTATCTGTTTCTATATAATATAATACATGCCTCTGTGCGTACTAATTTCTGCGTATGCTAAGTATTTTTGTTAGGAAATTTCAAAGGCTTTGCCAGAATCTTTTCCGTCTAAGTCTAAGGTCTTGTACTCAACTCTGCAATCCTTATAAGAAGAGAAGATTCAAAGTCATAAAAATACCTTTGGCAAGCAAGAGCATAATGACCACCCCTCATGGGATCAGTGTTATTCAGGATAACTTTGCTGTCTAATACACCACGCTGCCTTCCCTGCAGTTCAGGAAGTTGCTGCGGTCTGCTCTTCATTTCAGAACAGGGTTATTCTTGCTTATCTCTTAGATTTTTGATTCCTGAGAAAGTAGACTTTATTTATATAGAAATAATTTAAAATAAAAACTTAGGATTTATACATGTACTGAACTCAACTGTTCTATTTTTCTCACAGCAGTTAAATATACTTCTGTCCTAAATGCAGGAAATTACACTCACCCATCTTGGTGCAGAATTTTTAAATACTTAGTTAAAAGCTATTAATCAGATATGCTTTTATTTCGTAAAAACAGATAAGTAGCAAAGAGCCTAAATAAAATTCTGTCTTAGGCTGTGCTTTCTTGAGGACTTTATTACCTTGTAAGTATAAACTGAAAGCCTTCTTCCTAGCTCTTTTTGCTAATTTACTGACTCCAGACTGCATATTAAGTCAGTAAAGACAAGTTGCAGCCAGCAGGCCTAGGAAAGAGGGATTATTACATGGATACTTTGGGTAAAAAATACCTTAGATTGAAGTTTATGTTGTTCAAGATACTAATTACCAAAAACACAGACAAGGAGATGGGGATACAATTCTGTCTAAGAGAGAAACTCTGAGATCCCGAATGTGGGATAGAAGTATTAATACTAATACCTTTCAGGTCCTCGTCTGACTTTGGCACCCCATGGCCTCCTGAGGCAGTGACAGGCAACCTTGTTGTCAGGTCATCTCAGTCATGTGCTTTTATCTGACTGCAGAATTCTCATTTGAGACAGCTTTGAGACTGAGGCTTATCACTGTGTAGGCAGGGCCAGGAGCTGGACTGAATGATCCTGATGGGTCCTTTCCAACTCAGCATATTCTGTGATTTTCTGAGTGTTGATTGAGAATTGTTTCTTTGCTATGAGCTAAGCACACTCCAACTTGTGCTCAGGTCAAATCTTTATGATTGTCCATCATGTGTATATAGAAGCTACATTCGTGTTTGTATTTAGTGTGAGCTTCAAAGTATGCCAGGTCAAGAAGGATGCTCAGATGAGCCCATTGCTTTTCTGTGACCCTGAGCACATGCAGTATAGATTTTATGCTGCATGGACCAAACATGTTGATGTTGATAACATTCATGTTGAACCTCTCACAACCTACACAGCACCTTGCAATGCTTACAGAACTTGACACTGCAACACATCATGAACAGAAGGCTGCTCCCCTAGGCCTGAACTGTTAAGTGTTATCTCACTTGAAATATAAGAACTGAGTCTGCTGCGGTGGCTGTTGACTAGTGTGAAGCACAGTTATGTGTCTTTTCCCATCTTTTGTAGAAGAGCACCCTGAGGATATAAAGACTTGCAAAAGCTTTTCTGTCCAGTCATCTATGAGCTAATTTTTTAATGTTGCTAGAGCTTTTTCCATTTCTGCATCTACATGTTGGATGCTATGTTAATAGAGAGTGGTACTTTGAGTTATATTAAATTTTCAAATTTAATATATCTATTCTAGCCTCTTGTTCTATTCCTGCCCTTGCAATTTATCAGGAGTATGCTCACTTACTCTCTTGCTCTCTGCTAATAAAGATTGAGATTTCCAGTTATCCATGACTTGAATGTTTTGTCTGACTCATTTCCCCCTTTTTTGATGTGCTCTGCTGACATTGATGACTAAGGCAGCTTTTGAAAGAGAGCTGTCCCCATTATCTGCAGCATGCTACTTTTTTTTACTCTTTTTTTTTTTTTTTAAGAACTATGTCATAGATTTTTTAATTCCTTCCCAGGTAGCCCTTGCTTGTGTCTTTTTAAAATTCCTGTGGATTGTTTTTATTAATTTCTGTGCCCATAGTTTATCTATCTATGGGAGAGAGTGGAAAGAAGACTGGCATTAAAGTTTGCAAGCCTGTGAGAGGGAAATTTGCCATTAACTAGATCATATATTGTAATTACCAGTATCTGCCAGGTTGTCAGTGGTCACTAAGCTCAGTAATCAGTATCATAATCTTTGCTGCTGGTGTTGCCCTTGTTGGGAGTTCCTGATGGGTAGGTGTGAGGTCCTGAACATTGTGTTGCCAGCTAAGTTGCAGTTGAGAGATCTCAGCATTCTTAACTTGACTTGAGGAATGGCCAAAGGTTTGGTACAGTGGCTAAGATTTGTTGGAGACAAGCACAGTTCCAACACATGTAACCTATCAGGAAGGGAGTTAAGGGATAGGTACTGATGGAAAGGTGCTTGCTGAAACACAGTAACATCACTGACCCTGTACTGGACATTGGCAAAGTTTTACCCTTTGTTGTGGTATGGTAAAAAGAGCACAACGTGTCTACCACATGCCAGCTATATCTTTGTTTTCTTACTGTCCTGTCCTGTATGTCCCCTTTCTAGCCCTATCTCATTCTGCACTTATTAAAATATTCCTTTTCCACCATTGCAGTAAGATTGCACTTGTGAGTCAATGTCTTAGCAAGCCTTTGTGTTGCTAGTACTCTGGTGAACCCTGTCTTGGGCAGCCACAGAACATATTTCCCCATCAGACAAGTGATTCCATTGAAGCTGGAACAAGTAAAACCTTATTTCTTATTGATTTGTGTCTTGCATTAACCTCATGAACTTTCTGTTGTCCAGCAAAGTGTGAAATCATATTGTAACATCTCCCTCACACGGGATTCTTATAGGGTGTCTTTCCTTTGCACAAATCTGTAAAGAATTCTAACTTTCTGCCAGTCGCACAGTAATGTGAGGGCAGGAATGAGTGGGCATTAAAAGTTGTGCATGTATATGTGCTGAGGGAGTGGGAGGGATAGAGAGGTTATGCATTCCTAAAGGCTGTTTTGCAATTAATTTGCAATTAATTTGATTAGGGAAAAAGGATATCTAGAGGCCTTATGAACCCCCAGAAGATCTGACTGAAAAATTCTTAGATCAGTATCAGTCGGAAGATACAGGTCTTGATAATAGCTGAGCTGGGATGTTTCGGGACTTGTGCATGTCATATGGATATGAGTAAGTCTGTGCTGGAAATGTAGATGAACACAAAGGAATCAGGACAACACTTCCTGTCTAAAATAGGGCTACTGTCATTATGTTACTTGCAAACCAAAAAGTCTCCTGAAATGCCTACTTGGCTTTGAAAGTTATTCACAGGAAATTCAGAAGTCTGCACAGAAATAAAGAGAGAAACCAACTGAAGGAAGAAAAGCAAAGAAAATAATCTGAGATTAAAGCATCCATCCCTTTCTTGCAACTTTTGTCACAAAAAAGGTGACTGGTGGTTCACAGAAAAGGCATGAAACTCCTTACAGTGTTGTTCAAAACATATTCCAGGTGATTAATGTTGTTTATCATGAGTTTATTTCTTGCATCTCTTGAAATATGAATAATCCTGAAAAAAAATCCACATCAGAAGATGTATTCATTTCTACTCAGAACTATACTTTGCCAGACATTTGGATTCTTGATGTGGAAGAAAAACAAGAATTGACTTCTTAGATACGTCTTTTAAGGGTGAAATATTTTTTAAAACATCCCAAACTTCCCAAATTTTGAAAAGTGGAGGGAGAAAGTGCCCTAAAATGTCCTCTTACTGACTGCATTCCTATAATTACTGTATCAGTTTCTTCTTTTGGTTCAGCTTGTTTCAAGCTCCACTGCAAAGAAGGCTATTTGGTGTGAACTCTCTCTTCTCATTGTTAGCACAATGATTAAGAGGTTGACAGATTCTCTTCTCTTGCCTGAAGCTGCTAGCTAGTCAGCCTGCCTGATGCTCCTTCTGTAATTTTTTTCTTGTCATATATTCTTGTTTCCTGTGGTTTTTGCTTCTTTGCTACATGACAGTCACACAGATGAAAAGCAGCCAAAGGAAAAGAGAGTAAAAAATCTGATTCACTCAGTAGCCGTAAATAATACACCTTCAAGAAGAAAATAATGAAATTGGTGAGAAGTCCAGCATACAAGAGATTGCTAAAAGGTTTGGGAGTATCTTATTCAGAACAGTAGTCAAGATCAAGTCATGTGATCGTGAAGGCAGAAAATACAAATGAAATAGGGACTTATTCAGAAGGGGCTTTTTCTATTACACAGTGTGATGACTTTGGCTCTCAAGACACCCAACTTCCCAACTTTGTTCAGGAAGAAACAGCAAGTACTATTACAATATCCGACAAATATAAAAATCACAATCAATAGTAATTGGTATACATAGTGAGTTATAAATATAGGGTATAAATGGACAAGGGAATCTAAACATAGCGGGAACAACTTCCTGTAAGTTACCATTGTGAAGGCAATAGCAATGTCCAAGTATAAATTTTAATATAGTTAAACTATATCTGGAATGAAAGAAATGCCACTCAAGGATACCCTAAGATTCAAACAGCCAAACTATGATGAAAAACAATAATATTTAATAACTTTTAATTTCCTTCTTTTAAAAGAGGGGGATATATTCATGTATCAGAATAACAAAGTGCTCTCCAGTCCACTGATTAAAAAGCTCATAAGAGGGCAATAGTAGGAGCAATATTTAAGATCAGAAACCCAAGATAGATTTGCCCAGAAGTCTTTTAAGATTCAGTAGACGCTCTTTTTAGACCTGAGAGTCCTGGTAAGCAATAGCTATAAAATGAACCAATAGTGTTTCCTGGAATGTAAGAAGGCCAAGAGCATCTCTCATGTCTTTGACTATTGGCAAGAACTAATCAGGTGGGTTGAGGGCAGCCATCCTTCTGCTCAGTTGAGCACGTGTGAAATCTGGAGTGCTGTGTCTGGTTTGGGGTACACGAAAGGCACACTGAAGTGGGTCTGTGAAGGGCCACCAGGAGATGATGGTGTGCAATGAGAGGCTGAAAGAAATGTTTTTGTTCAGTCTTGAAAAGGCTAAAGGGGGATCCAGTTCCTGCCTTTATTCTTTATTGGGAGGTTATGGAGAAGGTGCAGCCAGGCTTCTCAGAGCTACTCAAAGAATGGGAGGTTCAGCACAGGGAGTCCCAGTGTGGTGTAAGAAAAAAAATTGTTTCTATGAGAGTGGTCCTACACTGGAAAAGTTGTCTGGAAGGGGAGTGGGATGTCCATCCTTGAAGATACACAAAACTGAACACGGCTCTGAACAACCTGTTCTAACTAGGACTTCATTGGGCAAATGAGTTTTGGATGTCCCTTCAAACCAGTGTGATTCCATTGTTCCATGGTCAGAAGTTACTAATTAAAAAAAAAAAAAAGAGATTATCAGATGTATTCTAGAATTATAGAAGAACTCTGCAGTTAGGAATTAATCTGGCTTCATGGTGTTTACCCAGTTACATATTGGTTAGTTAGCCACACAGGAATCCCAGGCAAAGAGTAATTGCTGTAAATGGATACAGTGAACCAGCAGTGGATCATGTGAGTGTCAGAAACAATGAAGACTTGAAAACCAAGCCTTGAAGACCTGCAAGATCTGATGTCTAATAAAAGAAGGGCTCATGGGTGCTTTAAAATGTCTTTTTTCTTTTTAGACCATTTAAAAAAACCCCAGAAACATGAAATCTCTGAAATCTCTTCCACCTTGTCAAATATGTTTGAAATTGCTGGTCAGCTCATGGCTCCTTTCATGAGACTGATCAACAAGAAAGCAAATACATAGACAGTGTCTTATTTCTGTAGGAAACCAGGCTAAAAATAAAAGGATGAAAATCTAATTAAGACCAGGCACTTTAATATTATGGAAAGAAGTCTTGGCAAGGAAACATGATTTTGTTAATTCATATCATTAAAACTAGGATTAATAAAACTAAAAGCAAAGAGTGAAATTATTTAGGTGATTTATTAGTCACTTATAACACCTTGACTGCCAAAAATATAATTATGAAGTATCAGTAAAGAGATTTTTAAAGGGATTAGGAACTGCCTTGTTGAATAGAACTGGAAAATGAGCTGTCAGTGGGGAGTCACAGCTGCATAGAAGCTCAGCTAGTAGGGTTCCTTAGTATTAGCCTGTTTCAGTCAGTGACTGAAGGTGAATATAAAATCACTGATAACAAACTAAGGTAATTCAAATAAAAGCAGGGCATGCATTTTCACCATTAGGAAGCATAGTCCCCTGTGGAACAAACTAAGGGAAGCAGCAATGTTTTAGTACCATGATGTCTTCAAATCAAAGGAAAAAATGACTCTTCTAGGGTGCTTTTGTGTTAAGGCTGTTGACTTAGTTCAGATAGGGTGAGTGAGTAGTCTCCTATAATCTTTTCCCTATAAGAGTTAAAATCAGATGATTTAATGGTTCTTTCTGTGGAAACCCTAGTCTTTGAAAACAGAAAAAAGTCATTGGTGAGACCAAAAAGATAAAAACTGAAAGAGAAAAAATATTAGGGAAACAATGAAGACCTGTGATTAAAACCAAGATAACTATTGCCTAATTTTGCATTAGTAAAACATATATTCTTAAAATGTATCTTCAGCTAGGACTGGACTTGTTGGATATTAGAAAAAGGTTCTTCCCCCAGAGGGTGGTTGGGCACTGGAATGGGCTCCCCAGGGAAGTGGTCACAGCACCAAGTCTGACAGAGCTCAAGAAGTGTTTGGACAATGCTCTCAGGCACATGGTGTGACTCTTGGAGTGTCCTGTCCAGGGCCAGGAGCTGGACTTGATAATCCTTTTGGGTCACTCCCAACTCAGAAGATTCTGTTATTCTGTGAACTGGAAGCTTGAAGAAATGCATTTGAAAACTCATTCTTAGGTCTGGCTTTCAAAGACAGAAAATTTAGGCAGCCAAGAAATCCCATCATATTGTCATTTATTATACTCTAGTGTTATGTAGTAGCTCAGTCTTTCAGTAGGTTTCTGACAAATATTTCAAGGGCTTCCAGGAGCAAACAAAGTTGTTAAGGTATCTTTCAAAATCGAATGACTGTAAAAATGACAGTGTGTTGCTCATGTCTGTCTGGATATACACATACTCTCCCTCACCCCCACCCCTTCCTTACTAGAAATCCTGAAAAACTCAAGCAATGAAAATAGAAATGTGTTCTTTGGATTGTGTAATAGAGGTTCCAAGCAGAAGCATACACTGAAACTTCTGCATGCAGATTACAAGCTTATTGCTCCTCTGTGCACGCTTATGGCCATTAATAGCTTCACACTCTTGTACATGTATTATTTTCAGAAACAACTGTTGAAAGTTTAAAGAACTTTCTCACTATTACAGTCTTGTTTTGTTCATTATAATACTAATTGTGAGTCTGGTTAAGCTTTTGCCAGCTGTTTCACTTCCTATTTGTTGGTAGGAGTCCAGTTTTCTTCTTTGAAAAAGCACTACAAAATCCTAAACATTTATTTAACCTTGTGTGATGCATTTTTACGTATTAAAAGATGAGTTTCAATCTAGACTGCTAATTCTATATCCAATGTTCAGTAACTAGCCTCACACACGTGCTTGGTCTTTTCTTAAGCATACTCCTATGTCGAAGTGTCCAGAGTACCAGCCTGCTTTGAGTGTGCCTGTCAGCCTGCCCATCAAACTGGGGCCACGGAGCTGAAGTGTCTGAAACTGCACATCCTATAGGATGGCAGTGGCAGAGCTTCTTATATCCCTATGAAAACTCGTGTCTCCTCTGGTTTTTTTCTAGTTTTGTGCCTCTTCTTTAGCTGTTTCCTTTTACCTGCTCTTGCTATCAAATCTTGTATGCTAGCAGCATATGTACTTATGTCTCTTTCTCCTGAGTCTTGCACTGTCTTGCCAAATTATGCTGTGAACCAGAAGTCAGCTACATAATTTTTGCAAGAATAATCCCCATCTGAAGCATGTACTTCTGTAAACCTCATCAGAAATCTTGCCTCTTTACTGTGCACTTCTTTAAATTGTTATGCTTTTCTTTAGGGATCTTCAATGGACTCTGTAAGAACTTTTGTGTATGTTCCAGTGAAAATGGATGTAAGAAAAATGGGCTTAAACAAAAACTACTGCCAAGATCAATTTTCACATTTGTATTTATTTGTGTGTAGACAGGTATGTGTGGAAATTTTTGATGTTGCAGACTGCTTTAATTGTAATTAAGTCTTAATTGTACAAGATGTTTGAACTCTGGCAGAATCCTACCAGAAACACGTCACTGCTCCAGTTTTGCTGTGGTCAGTTTTCTAAATCTAACTTGGATCCAGAGCTAGGATCCCATTATTTTCTGGAGCATACCTTCATATAGTCTCTCCACCCACACTCCTCTTTTCAGTTTCTGCGTCCTGGCTGAACAGTGATTATCTCCATCAAATCCTCCAGTCCATTCATACCAGGACAGAGGCTCCCACTTCCTCCAGGTTCAGTGGGACTTGCAAGTACAAGCAATGAGCTGATATATGTAAGGGAAGTGTTACAAAACTTCCCTGCCAGGCCTACATTTCAGTGGGAATGGTTATGTCTTGGTTTATTTTGCACCACACTCAGAATTGTCAGTTTAGCATGTAATGTCTTTCAAAAACACTGAAGCTGTATGCAGCAAACAGTGCTAGAGCAAAGTAACTCAGTGGTTTCCTATGGGTCTGTGAAGTGAAAAGGTTGAAGACACAGTGACCCTTCTATCTGCGTCTAATGGCTCTCTTACTTGCGCTTATACACTTAATTATACCTAAATTTCCTTCAGATGTGTTTGTGGTACAAATGGAATGCAGAATGTGAGGGCTTTTTTCCATTTTCTGGTAGTGCCAGCTGTAGTTGCAAACATTTTTTTCAGGAGCGTAGATGAAATTCCTTTACTCGAGCAGCAGTATTTCTGAATAAACACTTCCCTGAGCTGCTTTAAAATCATTGCTGTAAGATCATTCTCAGGTTCATCTATTGGGATGGGACTGATGGAGTCTAAGTAGAAGGCTTCAGGATGTGATCTTTGCAAGGAAATTAAACGTGGAATTCGTTGACAGGGGTAAATAAGTGCTGGAACAAAAGAAAAAAAGAAGTCAAGATGCTTGTAGTGCAAATGAGCTGTAAACCAAATGTTAAGTGCTAAAGGTGTGGTCAGGACATTTACCTGACTACAGTATGCACAAGCCAAGTAAACAATAATCGAGTGTTTGGTACCTGGAATTGAGATGTGTGTTTTATGAAAGGAGAGTTGTAGAGGTCAACCCTCAGACTCAAACTACTGGATACTGAAATTTTAGGATGTTGCTGCTTTTAAAATTACCTGAATAAGCTGAGGACTCTATGTAGAGTTCTGTTTGTGGCTAAAGAGGCCAAAAGATCACGGTAAGTGAGAAAGGCAGACTTTGGAAGGAAACTATCACAAATTATTGCAACTTCCTTCTAGCACATCTTTGCCTGTGTTCTTTGCCCTTAACATTTGTCATCATTCATGTCATCAAGCCTTCTACTTCCACATTCCCCATTTCACATACTTTTCTATTAAGTTTTAACTGTAATATTTTAGTTGTTACAGAACATTTATTTCTGTGGGGTATTCTCCAACTCCATAGTTCAGCTCTAAGTGTATTCATCATTACTTGTATCAAGCATTTTTGTCCATCATTTTGATGACTTTCAGGTGCACAGCAGAATGTTATTTTGGGGTGAAGCTGCAATCCTCTCTATTTTTAAAAAAACTGTATATTCTGTACACGTTTATGTCTATCCACTAAATAACTTGGTGTCCACATTCTCAAATCTTCTCACCTTTAACTAGAGGAATCCAAATCTCTTTCCTAGACCTTGTTACCTAGTTAAATACCAGGTATTTACCTTGCAGATTTCTCTAGTTAATACATTTCTGCTATAGGAATTCTTAAGCATCTTCATCTTTATGTGTCACTAGTGGAAGCATTAGGAAATATTTCTTTCCCATTACACTTTATAAGCAGATCAGGGTTCCCAGACTCCTGCCATTTCTTTCACATGCAGTACTCTATAAGAATCTTAAGTACATTATGCTAAACTGTATTTCATCTTTTCAAGTGAAATGATGCTCCATTTGTTCAAATGCTGCATATGCAATCAGTCATGGTGTGAACACCCCTGCTGTAATACCACATGTGAGCAGAGCTAAGCCCAGCTGCATTGTGCTTCCCTCGACAGCACTCAGATAATAACTGCAATGATCAGTCAACAGTGCTGGGAAAGTGCCTTAGAAATGTAATCTGTCTAGCTGTGCTGCCTTCAGCAGCTTCAGAACAGGTCCTTGGTGCCACAAAAAGACACAGGAGAATCTCATATTACTGACTAACTATATAGTAAGGAAGCATGTAAAATTCAAAGTTACTAAGTTTAACACATGGCATAAAACCACAACTTCAGCACATGACAAATGAGAACGTCAACACTTCAGAAAAGAAAGCACTTCAGAAAGAAACTCTAGAGTTGTGATGAAAAGTTCTGTGGAAAGACCAACATGATGTTCAGTATTGGTCAGACAATAAAAGAGAAAGATAGGAGTTCTCAGGATAAGAAAAGGCAACAAATCAAGTATGCTATGCAACTATTTATTTGATGATATGCCTGTTAAATGCAGTTCTAACCTCAAAATGGATACAATAGGACTTGGAAAGACTTTGAGAAAGTGAAGGGAAATATGAGAGGAGGTTGGGAGGAAAACTAGATAAAATTTGGAAAAGAGACAACTGAATCGGAAAAAAGTGTTAATTGTCATGAGAGTTACAGAGATGATAACAAGGGACCAATTTTCATTTTTTCCTTAGAAATAAGTAGAGGGAAAATAAGACATTACAAGGTAGTATTTTAGCTACACAAAACCCATGAATTTTCTAAAGAATATTGTTAATAGTGGAACTCACACACTCATGAGTGGAATGAGTCATGGAAATATGTATGGAAAGATTCTCATAGTCTTTCCCTAAGTATCCACTGTAGTCAATGCTGAAAACACGGTACAGGGCTAAAAACTAAATGATTTTATTTTTTGCTTTGTTAGTGATATCTCACAGCACAGACACAGTGTGTAGGTGTAAAAAGACCTCAACTTCTAAGCTATTAAGAAGAATACGGTGGGGAGGTTGTGCCTCCCCCTTTGCTTCCTGGAGTAACTGGATCACAAATTAGCTCACAGCAGATGCCTGTCTTGCTAAAGTAAAAGAAGCTGCTGACAGGATCAGAACATTTGTGCAGGTACAAATGATGAGAAACAGCATTTCTTTCCCATGTTGTTTTCAACGTCTTGTCAAAACCTAAAAAGTAATAATCACAGGGGCACTTCTGATTGCCTCGCTTGTGTTTTACTTCACTGGTTATAGCTGGCCAAGAACTGAAAGGGAGTGGAATACTAACAATTGCAAATACTAACAATGACAGCCCCCTAAGGGGAAAAGAGAACTTAAAGTGAACTAGATGAGAGAAAATGCATGGGCAAGGAGAGCCTGGCAGCAGGGCATTGGGAAACAAAAGCACTCAGTGTGGGAATCAATGCTCTCTTTAGAAATCTGTAGGGAAACATCCTGCTTCCCTCCAGGCTCACAACTGTACTGCCTTGCTGGTGATGTGAACAGCTGCTTTCCTCCGGTATTGGTACATTTGGTGATATTAGAGCACTGTTGCAGTGCACTGCATTTATACTTGCTCTGCCATTGGATGTACTGTTTTCTTTTTTTACTGCCAGAAGTTCACAGTTCTTACTTTAATTCTCATTCTGAGCGCAACAGCTGAGTTGCTAATATGTGGAAAAGAATTACCCAGAATTAATATGATTGCATTTGTACCATCCCCTACCATCTTCTTGTCAGCCCTTATAAACTCAAGTTATACTTATTTTGGACTGACCTTTTCTCTAATTGGACAGGAGAGCACAGAGGAATATCTAGGTGCTAGGATAATGCCTTAATACGGTAAGGGGGGAAAAAAGGGTCAGTCTTCTACAAGAAATGTGTTTTCTTGGAGGAGACATATAACCAAGATCCTGGCCTTCTTGCAGCAACACAGTTTCTGCTTTTGTGTCCAATTTAAGCTCTTTTAAGAAATGCAGGTATTTCTCTATCAAAACAATGATTGAGGAGATTTTTTTTTCTGTGCTAAAATACTGCCTGATGTTACTTTGAGTTGCTTTAAAAACTGCCAGCATAAACTGTGCTAGTGGTCACATTCCTTTATGAAGATTGGAATTGCTGGATTAGACCAGGACTAGTAGGGTGATTTCACTCCCACTGATGATCTGCAGCAAATACTGCAGAAAAACATGCCAGAAACCGCAGTCTGCAAATATAAAGTGGTCTTCACTCTAATCCTTGTTAATTAGACTTTGATTTAGAGCTTGAATTGCAGGATTTTATATTCTCTCCTCTTTTTTTAAATTAAAATTAACTGATTCTTTTCCTATGAAGCCTCAACTCCACCTTGTGGCCTATTCAGATGTACAACCATGTCTGTCCTAAGATTCCTGCAGATCAATAGGGTTCAGAAGCAGGGCACATTGCCCATTTGTACAATTCTCAGTACAGGATGTCAGGCTCCGATTCAAATCAATGATTTCTGTGGGAGCTGCAGTTCTTGCTGGATGTGCCTCTGCTGGAGGTGTTTTGATGCTTGCTTAGGAGTTGTTTGACCCTGCCAGGCACTTATGCTGCTGAAGCAAGGGTTTTACCCAATATATTTTATAAAACTGAGGGATCTTAATGTGTCACTGTACTTTGCTGGGGGGTGAGCAAACAGGTCACGGACACACTGAGGAAAAGGCAATGTTTATCCTTCGACCCCAGAGAGAACTCAGGGTGATTCACACCACCTGCTAACAGCCAAACTGACCAGGAGGTGTTTGCTTCTGCCCCACAGCTTGCAGTTACCTGTGGCAGAGGAGCACAAGGTTGCTGCTGCAGAAGCCAGGGACAGCTTTTTGTTACCATAAGTGTTATCAAGGGGGCCCAACAGGGGATGTTGCTTTCACCTTGAATCTTCATGCTAATGAAAAAATCTGTGTAAAATTTTAGTAGCACTTGTAAGAGCAGAGCTCTGGGATGTGTTTCAGCATTGCAGCCCATTAGTCATGCAGGAAAATCACATAACCTTTACATTCCTGCTTCATATCCAACATCCAAGAAAAGTAGTATCACAGTCACAGCTAGTTGCTGGAGTCAGTCTGTTTAATTAATGCCATTTTCCTTGTCAGTATTTCTAATGCAAAAAAAAACCCCAACAAAAACTTAAAGCAAAATAAGGGGTCTCAGCAACTTTCTGAAAGGATTTCCTACCAAAACATGGATAAAGAGCAAGCCACAGGAGACCTGTAGCCCATAGGCACAACTCAGGTTCAAAGAGATCAGCATGACACCTTGCTACTCAGCTTGTCATAGTTGCCTGCCAACCTTTTTCATGTGTTTACAAAGTACATTTTGCTTTGTGTAGACCTGAGTATGAAATTCTAAATTCTAATGCAGCTTGTGTTTTTGATTATCAGCGTTAGTTGCCAAAGAAACAACTTGGGCATTGCATAATCCTATTACTTTCAGCAACCACGATCAGACAGGATGATTAGAATCACAGATCAAAACCTAGTACACAGAAGGAATTGAACTGGGTGCTTTCACTCTCTGTACAGGGATTTCTGTCACAGAGATATTTTTTTCAAAATAATTCATGCCTCATTCCTCATGACACATGGCAAATGTCAATACAATCTAAGTAAGTTCCTGGATTTTAGAAGACATGCAATAGCTACACAGTGTAAGTACAGCAGAAATATTGGTGTAGCACTCTAAATCTGACTGCATATTTACAGGCATCTCTCCTTGTCATGGTTAAATAAGAGGTGTAAACTTTTCAAAAAGCAGCGTCCTCACAATGTTTGTTTGCCCTGTTTAAAATAGGGGTGCTAAAGAGAGACAAGAGAGTCAGGAAAGAGTAGAATATTACGCAACATTTGCTAAAGACAAGAAATAGGTGCTATTCCTTTGGAATTATATATATTGCATTGTTACAAGTGTAAGTGTTCTTCTGGAAACTTAGCTGGTACTTCACCAGAGACAATTCTCGCCTGTTTCAGACAGTAGCGTACATTATAGTCCCCTTTTTCTTTATACTGACATAAACTGTAGCATTCTTCTGAAACATTGAAATGTAGAAGGATCTGGGACACTTTCCCTGTCTATTGAACTGGCTGCATTTGTTCAAGTCTGACATGATAAAAATGTTAGTAAAAAGAGAGTTCTTGCCTTGAATGACTTTTGTTCAAGTACAGAATAAGAAGCTGTTTGATAACCCTGCTTCTGTTTGGAACAAAAGAAAAATAAAATCAGATCTTTATGATCAGATACTCTTAGATTTTTTAAATTTTTTTTTTATTTCTGCTGATTGAAGACTTCACTGGCTCATTTTTCTACTTTTTTAAACAAATATAGTAGACATCTAAATGGATAATGTTGCTCAAAATCTTGGATTTATGGTCAGTGCACTCTCCATTAGGCTACCTAAGGTGAAATTCAGGCAGAATACAGACCTGTCTAGCCAAATTTAGATGTTCTCTCTGCTTCTGTGCCCCAAAAGATAGGCAAAGCTGGGTGTGAAACAAAGAAATAATTGATTCTATTCAGAAGTATTAACTTTTCTCCAAGTGCAGGGAAGGAGGATGGACTTCTAATCAGAAGGATAAGGAGCTCAGACTGGTTCTAGTATCCTACCTAGAAAAGCTCTCAGCAGATTACCATGTTTTCATGGTAAGTAAGAATATTGCATAGTACCATCCAAAGTGTTTGTCACTGGTTCACTCAATATCCCAACAGCAGAAATTTTCTGACTATAGCTGAGCTACAAGTTGTCTTTCGTTGGCATCACATTCATTTAGAAAAGTCATGCTGGATATTGAATTAGAAATTAGAGCAAGAGCTTTTATTCCTGTTCTTCTGCCTTCTCAATTACAGGAACAATTTATGACTCATTTAATGTTACCCTTATTTGATTAAACTGCAGCCTTTCTTGACCTAGCAGCATTTAAGGCATCAGGTTGAATATCAGTGGCTGTACTTGATGTGATTTGAGACTTCTCTAAATATTGGAGAAGTCTCAAATAGGTTTCTTTTCCATTTAGGGGCACAATGAAATAGCCATGACATGGAAATTTTTTTCATACCATTTGAAATGTGATAGCTTCAACTACAAGGTGGCCTTAAACATGATGATTTAAACATGATGAAAAAAACATTTGCCTGTGTGAGTGTTTAAGGGGCAAAGAGTAGAATTAAAAAAAAATGTATAAAAATTAAAATTATTAACACTAGAGTAAAACATTTATTAAATTTCATGTTGAGATGACTGTTGTTTAAAATTTCCACATGGGTTATATTTTCAGAGATGTTTCTCATTCCAGTACTCACCATTTCCTTCCATTATTAGTATTTTGGTTTAGAACCTCCATAGTTCAGGGATGATTTTGCATAAACTTCTGAAATAAAAAAAATTTTGTACTTTTCCAACTCCATCACCAGCTAAAATCATCTTTGTCTACAAAAAGAATGGACTCAGTTTGTCATGGTTTGTCACAGCTAACAGGCAAGATAATGCATAAAGACCGATGAGAGAGAGAATGATGAGAGGGTTGTAAATCAGGATACTGAGAAAAACAAGCCTCTCCCAGGCTTCGAGATACATGAGCCATTTTCAAAGCTGAGCTCCTTCCTGCCACCTTCAAATGCTGGTTCCTAAGTCTTTAAAATCCTGGAGTATTTGTTTATTTCTCCTGACACTCGTTTTTCTCCTGCCACTGGCTCATTCTTTTTCCTTTCCAGTGTTCAAAATAAACTCAGTGGTACAAATCATTGTATCAAAGTTATGCACGAAGCAAAAGAATTGACAATTCTGTGCTTTGGGTATCACATGCCATTTATTCCAGCAGTTTATGTTCAGTGTCAGAATAGTTTGGGGAAAAGGGGATGCACAATACAGCCTTGCTTGTAAGACATGTATCCATAACAAGAGATGGAATTGTATTTATCCAAGCTGTTATTTATAGCATGGATTTTTGTGTCTCTAAAAAAATGATGAATGATTCAATAAAGCATGAGATGCAAGAGTTCAAAATAATGTTGCAAATTAAAAACTGAAAATAGTGCTAAAATAAAATCTTACCTCCCTCCTTATTCCTCATTCTTCAGATATGTTTGAACCAAAATAAAATTGCTTGTGGATTTTTTTCAGGAGGATTTTCTTGATGAACTGTAGGTTTAGAAGAAGGGCAATAAATGGCAAGTTCTCCCAACCCCAGACACTCACCGGACCACCTTAATATTAGTTCCTCTCAACTCCACTGACATTAATAAGAGCATGGTATTCCCCCTACACACCCCTCCTTGATAATTGTCCCCTTTTTTTTTTTCCACAATGCATATGGGATAAACCTTGGTACTTACTTACCTGTTCTTTTCTTCACAATTAGCATTTCATTTTTCCTGCACTGATCTGTTCAAATGTCTATGGAGATCCTCCTTCTGTTTTTAATTCAGCTACACAAATGGAATCTGATGGCGATTGGAAATTTTATTTTCTGTAGTAAGTATATAACTTTAATAAGAGAGTTTTGTTTTGTTTTGGTTGTTTTTTCAAAACTGTGAAAATACACTATCTGAGGATGCAGTATGAGAGTACTTCTTAATATGTAAATAACTTGTAAAAGCTTAAGGAAGGCTCCATTGTGCTAACACACACAAGCAGGAACCACTCTTTATAACTTCACTTTTCATTAAAAAATCCCCTCAAAGTAAATTTGCTTTTATCAGACAAAGCAGTTCTCTTTTTTCTTCTTCTTCTTTTTTTTTTTAGTGTGGATATTTCTTGCTCTTTTTGTGACAGTATTAAATGGAAAGACAGGTTTTGCGTTTAATTGTAAATGAGCTGTGTTATGCAAACTAAAAGGATAACTTAAATGCATAGAAGACTGCAGGTTGGTAAGCTCTTACCTATTTTCCTAGAGATTTGGTAGCTTCATTATAATTCTTGAATTCTTTCAGTTTGTGACACATAATCTGCACCTGTCAGACACAAAATAATTTCATGCTGCAGTGTTTTGTTTTGGTTTTTCTCTCCAGTGGAAGTCCCTGTGTTTATTTGATGCACTGTTGGGAGAGTATGAAGGGATGCAGCTGCTATTTGTATTCTGAAGTTTTGTGTAGGTATAGCTTGTAACTCTAATGATTGATATCTCTGGAGGAGCTGAAAATCATGACAGTCCACCCTAGGTACCTTGCAACTTCTACTTTCTGAGGCACTTTCATATGAAGTTCCTCTGGGATCTCTGGAATGTTTGGTATTGATCAGCCTTCAGTCATCCATTCAGTGAATCAAAATGAAAATGGGCTGCAACTGTGGAAACTTGCCCATGTTTGGAAAATATAAAACAGAGTTTTTTTCTGTCCTTCCAGTCATGTAACTGTAATGACCTAAAAGGAAGCATTACTGCCTCCACAGTACTGGCTTATTTTGACAAGCTGCAATTTTTTGGGTGGTGTCTTCAGGCAGAAAAGGTGAATCAACTGCCTTAATACTGCACTTAGTATCTGTTCTGCTGTAGAAGGTGCATGGGGAGGTTTGACTCTAGAAATCAGGAGAGGGCATTTATTCATTTGACTGTATTAACAGAGGCCTAATATCACATCAGACTTCTCTGACTTCCCCAGTTTCTCTAAAACCTATTAAATGTCTGATTTTTTTGTGGTATCAGAAGTTAAATCCACACATTGGGATGAAAGTCTGCTACATTTTATTTTTCTTATTACAACACATGGTTAAAAAACTCTGAAATCCTTCAGTAAAAGCAAGCACAAAAGTAAAAGAAACAGGAATCATTGAAAAAGTGCTGGAAGCACTGCTTTAAAAAAAAAAAAATATCAACACACAAAATAGTAAACAGCAGGGACTAGAACAAATAGTCCTGTGGTAACAGAGGAAATTATATAATGACTTCCAGGGAGTAAAGAACTCTAGGACATAGTTAGAATTTAATAATCAAGATATATTAACTGGACCTCTATAAAGTATATATTCATACACTTCTGCAGAACAGAAATATATTCAATCATATGTCTTTGTTTTAATAGTTTTATTTAAAAAACATAAAAATGCATTGCAATCAGTGCAGGCAAAAAAGAATTATAAAGCGGTATGTTCTACATACAGCTTCAGCTGGTATTGCAGCAGAAATTTTGCTTAATTTACTCTTTTACTCTGAAGGAAATATCTGATTTATTCTATCCATGTCCTACCAATTGAGTCCAACCAGCATCTGTAAAGAGCAGTGAAATATTCTGTGTATATCTAATTGGATGAGTCTGGCAAACCTCCCTTTTCAAATAATGGTCATATTAATTATTGAGAAGCATAAACTTTCCACTTTCGTCTTTTGCTTTCAGCAGTTTGTAATTTCATGAAGTGTAGCCAGCATGAACAGAAAAGGAGCATTGCAGGTATTTACCTTTGCTCTGCTCAAGTTCATGTTGGGAAGCTTCAACTTAGAATGTTGTGCTTCCATGAATGCCTCTACAAAACAAAAAGAAAAACAAAAACAACAACAATAATAAAATTTAGCTGTTAGAAATATTCTTTAAACCCTTTCCTTATTGCCTTCAGTCATAAAATATCCCCGGATGGCAGACCATTCCTCATACCTGTACTCCTCAAAGTCATTTTTTCTCTGCCTTCATGCTCCTTATGGCAGCACCACCCGGCCACATCTCTATCTTTTGCTTTCCTGGTGATACTGTCCATTCTACTTTTTGTGTGTTCCTCTCCTCCTTCTACTCTGTGATTACAAAAGGATAAGTAGTAATGCAGATAAAATATGTTCCGCACCAAAGTTTCCAGTTAAATGGAGTGTGTCTTCAAGGCAACAATGATCTATTGTTCATAGAAACTATCTTCCAATCTTGTCCCATTCAATTGCTAAAATATTCTTTTGATGTCTAAGTTCCTAATTAACACAATGCATTATATTTTATAGGTTACAATCTTTCAGTTACCGTATTTTAAACACAAAGAAGCAGCTCACTCAAATTTATTCATAGATGTAAACATTTTCTGGGAGATTCTAGCTGTGACCTTTCTTCTCTGTAGTTAATGAGAGTTTTCTAGTTTTACTTGAAATAAAATGTGCTAGAATGTCATAGCAGATGGGTGGGAAACTTCAGGACTTCCAAAGCAAAACCCACAAAAAGCCTTAGTTACCAATAACTTTTTTCCTGTGTTTCAAGCATTTTGTCCTGGTGATTCAGTATTTTATATTCACATAAATGCTTGAAAAGAAAAGCAGAAGTAACCAGCCTCTGAATGCTAAGGTTACAAAAAACTGTTACCAGCTCAAAGCAAATTATTAAAACTCTTTATATCAGGGGCTTACTTGCATCATTCTTGGTAAGATATAATATGTTTAGTTCCCCTTTTTCTGTCTTGTTTCCAACTGTCTGGTTCTTAAATCCTTAGACAAATGTTACTGGCCAGATGAATGAATGACTAAAAAGGGCTTTGACTTGACATGGTGCAGTAATCCTTATGGTTAAACTGCTATTACATGTATTTTATGAAAATACAATTAAATTTTTAATATTTAAATCCTAAGATGAATTCCCAAAACATAATTAATAAGGAACTGTGTTCAGGTGCTGGTTCATACAACTAGACAATATATGAAAAGGTTTTGTCTATGCAGAAGTGTAACTGTTGCCATAAAATTTCTTGCTGGTGTTCAAACCTTTCACATTATGGAAGGGAGAAATGAAGACTGAATAAGAAATGTCCTCCAAAACTGGGTTTTTTAAATCTGAATTGAGGTTAGCACACCTGAGAGTCTCTTCCAGTTTAGATACTACAAGACAAGACACCAACATGCAAAGAACAGTTAATGTGTTTCTTAAACACAAATCTCAAAATACAGAATAAAAATTCCTTTGCAAAATGTTTGCAGATTACCCATAGATCTAGATTTGTATGAAAGCAGTAAAGTGGTTAAGCTAAGTCCTGGTTCTGTTAATTTTAATTACCCAGTGGAAACCGTATTAAACCCACAGTCTTGTTACTTTGGTGCAGTTTAAACTTGGCTAAATATTATCAGGTGCTTCTTCAAAAAGTTTAAGTAATTTACAATTGATAAATCCGAAATTATCTTTCCTTTATATTCAATATTCTTCTGGTCTTCAGATTTCTAAAATGTCCTTAGGTAACACATTCATAAAGTATATAACAAAAAAACCCTCCTAAGCAGAAAACTGTTTGCATCTGACAGTAGATTTGCAATTGTCGTAAAAGTACACAAAATAAATCTGTGTTTTGGGTAGCCTTGTAAGAGGTTGCTGGAGGTAAAATCCAAGTATGTTCTTTCCTGAAGCCTCACGTGCTGTCCCTGCCCCAGGGAGGGCACCCCTGCTGCAGGGACAGACAGAGACTCTCCACAGCCCCACATATGTGAGTGAGTGTGAGCATGTGCACATGTGCACAGCACAAGGGGTCTGGAACCGTGCCTTGTTCTCAGCCATCTCTAAAACAGCGGATTTTGGGTCAAAAGTTCTCTAATGTGGTACTCGTCATAGATTGGAGAACAAAATATGTGATACTGATGGAAAGGCATTTTTATGATCTAATTTTCTTCATCTAAAACTGGTGTAAAAAGAGGAAAATATATCCTTAAGTGCTCTTAGTTATAGAAGTTATTTCCCTCTCCTCAGTAGTTCACAATACAAAGTAATTGTGAAAGTAAGTGAAAAAACCTGAGGAGTAGATCTCCACCTCTGCCCTTCTCTTTCAAGTCCCTCAAAATTTAAGGCCAAAACTTTTTAGCTGTTTGAAATGAGTGGGTTGTCTCTCCATCTTTTTTTTCTTGCAAAAGAAATTATTCCAATTTCCTTGCAAGAGATAGAATAGAAAATGTTTCTACTTAGTGTGGAGATTTGAAGGGCTTTTTTGCTATATTACAAAATACCAAGCAGAGTCAGTTCAGGACTTCCCAGGAGCAGTGCTGCATGAAAATTTTCTGCCCAGAGAAGAATAAAACAAAATAAAATCAGTCAGGAGCATTCAGTTAGGCAGATATGGAGTCAGGGAGGAGGAGTCAGGGGTAGGTCGATGGGAAAGATCCTGGAATGGATCACTCTGGTTTCAAGGGGTTTAGCATGGGAGAAGGGTTGAGTGTCAAATTTTTGAGGCAACTAATACTGGCCAGTGGGACTCTCTTTTCACAGATTGTTGCAAAAAGTGGGGAGAGTCAGGTTTTTCTGGAGAAGGAAGAAGGGAGAAAGCAAGGTCACAACAGGTACCTACTAGTTGCTGCAGTCAGCGTGTCAGACAGGCAAGAGCAAGTCCATCACGGGCCATCCTCTGTATCTTCCTGGTCTTGTCTGCAAGAGCACTGCTTTGGAGAAGCTCTGCTTTCTTTACACCCCAAGCTTTGCCTGCTTTCCACCTCTGAATGCAGAAAAAAACCCCAAACCCTGATACAGTCCCTGTTAATTGCTTAAATATTAATGATTTGAAATATTTTGTAAAATGATTATAAATCAAGAAACCCAGTTTCTTCAGTTTCAAGATAGGAGTAATATGGTCATTGTGCTTATAATATCCCCAGTCTTTACTCATTCATTTTCTGTCCCTACAATTATGTTACTTATGTGTTTTAGTAGAAAAGCAAATCCCAAAGATGAAATCCCCAGATTACTGCTCTCATTTGGAGTTAATACAAATTAATTGTAACTATTAATTTTGCAGGAGAAGAGTTAATTTTGTGTTACTTATCCACTTACTTGCTATGAGAAATTGGAGAAAGACCCCTTTTAAAGCTGCAGAGATCCGTACATGTGGCATTTGGCAACAGCCTGATTGCAGCAGCTTTTTTAAACAGTCAGCATTCTAATAGATGCCCTGAGCTTAATCATATACTGTCTACTTTTTCCTTGACTTCATTCTGCTTTGTATCAGTGAGACAGAATGTTAGCATATTGCTACACCAAGCATATTCAAAGTATATCGTCTATCAAATTAAGAAAAATGTAATTAATTGAAGTAAGAGAGTTTGGTTGCGTGAGTTTATAGTTACAATGTCTATAAAGAGATGAGCCATTTTCCCCATGTTTTTAAAGAGATTAAGTTTTCAAAGAAATTAATCTAATATGATGGATGGATTCCATGTTTCAAAAGGTAAATTGAGCATTTCTAAACTGTAAGGCAAAAATGGACAATGTCCACAGAGAAACAAAAAGGGATTGTATCTCTTTGTTTCCAGACCATAACTTGGTAAATCTCTATTGATTTTGATTCCCCTGTCTCTTCACTTACTTTGTGTGACAGCCAAGTGCCTCTTTATATAACTGCCACAAGAAAAAAAACAGCATGGTACCACCATGTCAGAGTCTGTGTACTCAATATGTTCCTCTCTGAGTGAACTACTCAGCAGTTAAACAGTCCCTTTAATCAGTGTAAAAAAAGTTCTGTTTTTAAATAGACTTCAGTATGAAATGTGGCGTTCTTCTTTTCCCTACAAACTGTCTGGAATACAACAGCAGTTTTTGCAGCTGCCTCTCCTGGTTACTTTGAGATAGGGAAAATATTCTGCCGCAAATATATAACTTATTTTAATTAAAACCAAGCCAGCTGAGACTAGTGCCACCTTTTTCAAAGCTGTTAAACAGCTAGAACATAACAAGATATTTGTTTACAGTAGGGGCTACTTGTTCTGCTGAACCACACTCCACATTTTGCTTTCACTCAGGCTATTGTGCTTAGAGAAAAAATACCTAAACTATAAAAATATTTCTGCATAAAATGATAATTTATTCCCAAAATATGGGCTCAGAGCCTTTGCTTCCTTAGCAATATTCCTTGCAAAAATAATAAGAAAAATATTCTTGGTCCATTTATAGAAACTTCTTTGACAAAATTTAGTGTTTTCAGATTCTCCTCTTTCTTCTCTTCACTAGTTCGGCTTGGGAATAGTTCAGGTGGCAAGTCCTCGTTTCTTTCCAGTCCTTCCTTAACAAAAAAATCTGTGGAGTTATGTCAGCACAGAATTGAAGTGAGAGAGCAGTAAATTAGACCCAGTGGAAATGGATGTTTAGACATCTGAGCTGAAGATCACAGGGAAAGGAACATTGAGCAGCCATTGAATTCACCAAAGAAGGAACAAAATAAAACCTCCTAAGTCAGATCACACGACTGTGGGACTTCACTAATTGCTCATAACAAGTGTACAAAGGAAGCACTTAAAAGGAATTTCTTTGTATCAAATATTCTCACAGTAGCTTATAAAGAAAATGGAGCAGAGGATCACTGACACTATGTCATGAATATTGTCTTTCAAGATCATAAGTTTGATCAGTTCTTTTTTTTCTCTCTGCTCTTCCCTGAAAATGTTTTTCTCTTGCACTGAGTTGATTTTCTCTTGGATGAAACTTTTTTACACAGACTTGATACTTAGGAGGAAAAGGAATTGCATGTTGTGAACAGCTAAGAGCATGTATGTCTGTTATTTTAGGAGGTATTCATAGAAAACTGAACTAATATACCTGGCAAGATGATTTCACACATGATAAAGAAATCATGCCACAGTCATTTTTTTTTTAATAGTAAAAATGTTTTGGTGTGTAATCTTTTGGATGTTTGCTTTTTGATGCTTGTTTTCCCTTACTTTTTGCTCCTCTGGCACTTGTTCTTTGCTTTCTCTACCTCCCATGAGAGCAGCTGGAATAGCCACCACAGAGCAGTATGGAATGTGTGATATGCGAACTCAGTTCTAACCTCTAGCATTCCACGCCACTCATAAGGGTGCTGTACCAAATTTCTCATGTTCTAAGTCACTGGTATTAAAAAAAAAATCATATATTCATTCTCCTCTGCACTTTTTGTGTGTTTCTCTTTCTGGCTGATGAGCTGAACAACTCTCTGAGCTGTACCGACTCTGTGAACTAGATCTTAGTTGGCAGTAATGGACACTTAACAACTATGATGTATTTTGGTACTTATATCAGTCGTGTAAATTTAGTCTCACAATGGATTGCACTAAAGACATTTATGAAGTTCTTGGTATTAGCAAGAAAACTGAAAGGGGTTCAGAACTTCTTGGTCCATAGACTTGATTTGTATCATGTTGACAAAGCACATCTTAGCGAAACTCTCTCTGCTGGTGTCTACAACACAGTAGGCAAAGGTATAAACTGGGGTTCAGGCCAGGTCCCAGACCCTGTGACCAAGCAATTATGATCAAAAGACATAGCACTGTGAAGAAAGGGATCTTTATCACTCACCCCAGCAACTAAGTTGTAATCTAGCATCAAATTTGGTGCAACATGGCTTTCTGACTCTAAATGAGTCTTACTGAGAATAGTATTGTCAAGACGTAAGAAAGAATTTGACCAAAAGTCATAAAAGAAAAGAAAAAGTGAGAATAATTAGCAGATCAAGGCTATGATAAAAAAATTGTTCTGACACAAGAAGTTCTAAGACATGAAGTTTAAAAAAAAAAACAACAAAACCACAGAGAATCTGTGGAGGCTGCGGTACTGCAGTATCACAGCACAGCTTTTTCTGAAAAGAAGCGGAGGGTGATCCTTCCCCATCTGACTGGCAGCTCTCTGCACAGCAAATCCTCATCTATCATCTTACCTGCAGTGGTCAGTGTATTCATGCTTAGCCTTGCAGCTGCTTAGCCATAACTATCTTCTCTCTCTGTTGGCTGACACTCAGTTGCTTTGTTGTGTACATATTCTTGTGCAGTGTCTCTGCTCATGATAAAAGAGGCCAAAGCATAAGTAATCAGAAGGGGAGGATTGTAGCTGGATTTACAATGAAGACGCTTAAATGCCAGTTAATATGCAAAACAATTCTTTTATAGCTTCACTGGGCTATTAGTAGCAGTCCAATGACTATGTCATAGTTTTACTTACAAAGTGTGATTAAATTAATTCCTCAAAGTGATAAATTCATGAATGTATCTTGGGAACTTAGTGAAAGGTCCCACATCTTTGCCAATTAGCAAAACTTCAGTAACACTGCTGCTAATATTATCAGTTGACATTTGGCAGTAGATAAGGTTCAGTTTTCCAACAAATGGCCAAAGTCCTAGGAAAACATTTGTGGTCACAGTGATGGCATCGTGTTGGTAGTGTCCTAGTAAAGCACTCCTGTTTGCAGTGCCAGGTTTTCTCAGACCATTTGGTGCAGATTGCAGGTCAGATTGCTACTCAGTTAGCAGAACAATATCCTTAACTGCCTGGTGCTTGCAGAACAGATAGTAAATTCTCATTAAAATGCTAAATGCTGTGTCATTCACCATGCCAGTCACAAAAAAAGAAAATCACTGAAAAGCAAACTTGTTGCATCTTTCGAATACAAAATCATAGTAAATGAAAGGTCTCAAAGAGGCAATATAGACTGCCCCAGAAAAGTACTTCTGTTTTGTCAAAAGTGGCTTTTGGGATGGGTTTAATGGAAATGGTAGATCCATCAGTTCACTGTTGTATGTATGGACTTCGTAAGGTGGAGTAAAATATTTTCATAACAAACCTTCTTAGAACACAGTTAGAGGAAGCACAAGAAAAGGTTCCTGTCCTGGCAGATGAGTGATGTACAGGGAGGAGATTCAAGCTAGAAATGTGTATATGAGGGGGTAGAAGGAGGAGGGTGGGAACATTCAGAGTTACCACATATTTTTTCCCGAGTAACTGTTAATGAAGCCCTGCTTTTCTGGAGGTGGCTGAACACCTGCCTGCCAATGCAAAGCAGTGACTGAATTCCTTGTTTTACTTTGCTTATGAACATGGCTTTTGCTTTGCTTATTAAATTGTCTTTGTCTCTACCCATATGTTTTCTTACTTTTCTGTTCTCTCCTCTGTCCTGCCGTGGGGATGAGTGAGTGAGTGACTGTGCGGCTGAGTTGCCAGCGGGGGTTAAACTATGAAAGTCCTTAAACCTCCACTGGCATTAGTGAAGATAGTCAAATACTATTAGGGAGCATAACAAATTCCCAGCACATTCAACAGTTTATGCAGTTATCCGTCTTCCATCTCTGATGGAATGACAACTGCAGTCCAGTGGGCAGCGAACTGCGGTATCATCTACTGTGCTGGAGACTTTTGAGACCATGAAACAGATGTTACAGTGCAAGGCTAAGCACCGCTGACATTTTTTCCAAAATAAACAAATCTGGGGGTTAGGATCTAATCACAAGTGATTGCAGCTCCTCACTGTTACATGTTAAATGAAAGTTCACAGTAGCTGAGGGACGCACATATCACCCACTTTCTCAAACTGAAATCTGTCCCATCGTAGTAGGATAATGACTGGGATATATAATTTCTGACAGTAGATCTTTGCTGCTGTAGATCTCTACAACCTTTTGAAGCTGAACGTGATCCACAGAAAGCTGGTATTAAGGCATGATTCATGTGTTTTTTAAAGCTATGAAGATTCAAGGGATATGAACAGAACAAAAGCAAGATCTGTGAGTGTCAGATAAAATACGTTCCATGCCAAAGTTTCCAGTTAAATGGAGTGTTTCTGGTTAAGTGGAGGACTTTGGCCCCTTGACTATACCATGACTACTTGTCAGGATTTATGGGAGAAAGCTTCACTTCATTCAGCTATCCAGATGAACTTGCAGATTGTTCACGTACATCACAGAGGCAGTGCTGGGTCTGTGGCTTTCTCACATGGTCCTCAGTAAGGCTCCACTGTTCCGCTGGTATGACTGCAGTGAGGAAAGCTCCTTCTCACATTTAGGCATGGTGCTATGCACACCTACACCCTTTACTGTAGGTGGTGTCATGTTTGACCTACAGAGACTCTAAGACGACCTAAAAGACACAGACTGAGTGGTCCCTGCTGGAAAAGGTCCTCCTGGTGCAGGCTGCACCCCTCATTGCTGGCTGCTTTGTCTGCACAATTAAGCATCTCAACCTGCCCCTCAGCATGATGCAAACAGCGATCCTGTCCATGTCTCTCCCAGCCGTGTGCACTGGCAATACAGTGTAGAAATCTCTGAAATGGACAAACTCTGCCAGTCTGGCAGCATCCCCTCTCACTACCTCTCTTGATGACGAAACCATGCAGAGGGTAGCAAAAGCTGGTGTAGCTTTTGAGCCATTAAATCAGCATGTCTGGAATTAAAAGGGCATCTGACTTCAAACAAATGTTAATGTGCACTGCGTGGTTGTCACTATTTTTCTCCATGATTATAATACTTGGACAAATGAACACATTCACATCAAGCCTGCCAGCCAGTTCCATGTGACCTCTTTTTCTGGCCTTAGTGATGTTAAAATGCGTAGCACAATATGATCCCGAGCAGTTATGAGGCAGTGTTCCTCTGGGGCTGAGCTACACTGGTCCAAGCATCAGATGCTTATCTCAGAAAAATGATTGCTCAGAGCTATTTTCTTATTTTAACATGTGTGAACAGCTGAGAGGTCAGCCAATGAATTGTTAACCAGTCATGCTAAAAGCAAATCCTCAGCTGTGTGGCATTAGCTCTGTGGCACAGGATGCTGCAGCTAAGAGATGATCTGCTGTGCCGGAGAATATGAACTGGCACTGTGGAAGCCAATGAGCAGAGCTGACTGACATCGTGCAGCACAGAGTGCAGCAAGGCAAGGCAGGAGACTCCCTCTCATGCATGTAGCTATTTTGATGACAGTACCAGTCGTATATCTCACCAAATTATCCATAAAGGAGAATCCTCATACAATTAACTAGTGGAAGACTGGCAATAGCATTTTCTGCATTTGCCATATTGAAGAGTTTTGGAGGTTATGAAATTGAGCATCTTTGTTTTCCTGTGAACAGAATATGCAATAGAAGGGCTGATGTAAAATAATGCAGTGAGGTTTGTTTGTTATAAATCTGTGAAGAGGGCAGTTGGAGATACTGACTGGGGATATTGAAATCCTTTGGTCAAAACACTTGAAATATTTCAGTTTTCTGTGAGGATTTTCTCAGGAAAGCTGAAATCTGCTCTGTTCTCATTTTTAGAGAGAGGTGGAGTATGTAGCAACCGCTGCAATGTTTTTTAATCACATTTCTCAGTTATTAACTTTTTGAAATATTGCAGTTCAATATTCTGCCCAAAAATCATACATGGAAAATTGACATAAATTTAAAATTCCAGAAAAATATTTTCATGGAAGAGAAAAGTATTTTTGGACCATTCCAGCACAATATTTTCAATAATCTTTGGATTTCCAGGCATTGGTCTTTCACAGATAATTTCTGTTCAATGAAGGAAACAGTGTAGGTGTTAGGACAAAAAAACCCAAAAAACAACAGATTCTTATCCAGTGATGCCCATTATTTCCTTGAACATGCCCATGAACAGCAATATTGATTTAATAAGCTTCATACCATATTATACTTTGTGTTTTCTTTCTCAGCCCAAATTTTAACTTTTTAATCTCCTGAGGTAACAGAATGAGTCCCTTGGGCAGCAAGTTGTGCACAAAGCTTGGTTGAAGTCTAATCCAAGATTATAATCCTCAACAATGAATGTCTAGGATTTTCTTGGTAGCTTAAATTAAACCTGAAGTTTCTGGCTCAGTACATGGAACCGTGTTTGAGGAATCAAACATTCCTGGCTGCCAGTCTTGGCATAGCTTTTTCCAGCTGTCCTAAACCTACTTTCTGCTCTATGGAAGAACAATATTAGATTAAATAAAAATGCTTGCTTAGGAGGAATACCTGGCTTTCTTTTTTGGGGGGCACAAATTTATAATGTATTTTGAAAACAAAACCAGCCTTGTTGAGGGTAAATATTAATGGCATTGCCGCAGTCATTCTATTTACAGCACAGATAGCTCAAATATATTTCAGAAGAGACTCAAATGATACCCCAGAGTAGATATTACGGGCTTAGTCTCAATGGGAGCAAGTTCCTGAGCATCCATCGAAAATCATATTAGTATGATCTTTTGTGAATTAGCATTGCTTGTTATGTCATATAATTGGTAATAACTGACAATGCAAAGTCATTTTTGGTTCTCTTTGACTTTGGTTTAGTTTAAATAAATTTATAGTGTTGAGAAGCGGGGAAACACCATGCAGAATAACTCCAAACTTTATCACAGTAAATGCCTTTCAGAGGAGGATTTGATAGCTCTGAGTTCCCAGCTCATAATAAAACCAGTTATATGATTTTTCATTTGGAGATGATAATACTTATAAACTTTAATAATCTCAATAAAGAGGAAAGGTTGCCTGAGCATGCATGTATCCAAATAATCATCTAGTCTTGATCTGACACAGGAGGACTGCCAGCACATACCAGATTATTGTCTCAGGTTAAAAAAAAAACAAACCAAAACAGGTAAAAAATTCTAGGGAGAATTGTGCTGCATATTCTGATGAAACTTCTCATGTATTTCTGTTTCAAGAATGAAAAATAAGTTAGGCTGATCAATTATATATTGTTATTGTTTATACAACCAAAATGCTAAATAAGCTTGATATTTTTTGTCTTGGTTTGGGTTTTTTTGGTGGGTTGGGTTTGGTTTTATTTGTAAAAAGACAATTAGGAATTTTTAGTATTCTTGTACCATTACACCAGTTTCCCAAGAGAAAATAATTAAGAAGCAAAAATGCTGTAAATATTAAACCAGAAATTTATAATATTTTTACATATATATTACTGAAGAGATAAAAATGGATGATATTTACAGGAAAGTGAAGATAAATTCTCATATGGTTAAAAACATAATTTCATGTAGACAGTGTTTCCCCGCAATTATTCTTGAAATTTGCAATAATATACGAGGAACTATAGATGTGATATAATGTCTCCACAGGCATTATAGGAGATGTAATGCATCGACTGCCAACCACAGCCCTTATTTATAACTTGTTGAAATAATAAATTGCTGTTTTACTCTGACAAAGGGTTGTGCTCTCATTGCACATTGTTTATATAGATGTAGCCTGGTGCAGCCTATAAATTAGAAGATCGATTCTAAAGCTCATGGGAATTAATTCTGGAGTAACTTCCAAGTTTGAGGAGAGGAAGAACCAACCTGCATATATTAAAATCAAGGATGTTAAATTTATGCTTGGGGTTAGGTGATCAGCTGAGGTGGAAACTGACCTAGGAAAACTCCTCTCCTCTCTGTTCCAAACTATGTTGCTCTTAGACCTTTATTCTGTGCCTAATATATTGTTTGCTGGTAGCCAGGCTGAAATACTCCAGAAGACAAATGCACACACAAAAAGTAACATCATGCTATCTGGCTCTGCATGCCTAAGAGTTAGAGAGGAATGGCTAGTCCCCATTTTATAAAAAACACACAGCTTGTTTCTAACTGTCCATGAAGGATTTTTAAAGAAATAGCCCATAATTAGCTGACTAACATATTTACCTGGTTTTGGCACATCAAACTTAAGACACTGCTTGATAAATACATATAGATCACACTAATTAAGTACAAAAATGCCTTATTTGAAGTCTATTTGAGCAGTTTGTATATTTGAAGTCAATAAAACTGACTTTGCAGTCATACTGATGTTGAAACATTTTGTCCCATTCACCTTATAAGTTCATAATCAGATATACACAGCTACCCTGTAATGTTGGAAAAAAGGGAAAATATATATCAGAAGTGTGTGGATTCAAGTCTGGTTGATTCTGCTAATATTTTGTTGTATCTTTAGCTCCAAAAGTAAAAAAAAAAATCCACATTGTGCCAGACTTTCAAACTCAAGACTTTTTAAGGACCCACACTTTTGAATTCATCCAGGTGATCAGATTTTGAGTCATTGGGGTCCGGTGGTCGCAGCCTAAGTTGCTGAATGCCATCTACTAGCTAATCATGTTTCAGAGAACGTGTTCCCTTTCCAGGGCTTTCATGGTCTTTGTGGTAAGTGCTGGGTGCACTTACATGTGCAGCAGTGTAATAAGTAGTGCATTTAATGCTATTGTCACTGTAGCAAATGTTTATTACTGGGACCACTTTCTGCTCATGCATTTTTTATTGCGGAAAATTATTTTGCCTTGAACAAGATCTTTCCCTTTTGGCCATCGACTGCTTGCCCTGTACTTTATGTTTTTCATATGTATATGTTTATGTTGTATTCTCTTGTCTCTGTAAGAAAACTGGAACTGGTCTTAAGAGAGTAAAAAGCTTCTCTAAACGGTAAAAGGGATTTGGCTATGAAATATCCATTAGTTCTGTGTTTAAACTATCCATTGTTTGAAAATGTTAATCTTCATGAATTCATCTTGTTTATTTGCTAAATGAAAGTTGTCTCCATCATCTTATAACAGTTCCCTAGTTCTCCAGTAAAATGTGACAATTGAGAAATCCTAGCAACCTCTCTAATTTTAGAGCAGAAGATACCCATTGTTAGAAATTTATCTAAAACCTACAGATGCTTGATTACAGCTTCCAGGGACAGTCATCTTGTTAAATTATAAGTGTCTTAGCATTTGGTAAACTCTACTGTCTCTAATAATATCAGATATTCCCAAAATTTATTTTTGCATGTTAAGAGTGTGCAGCTTTCTGTGAAATGTGGGAAGCACTTTCAGAAGTTATTGAGAGTAATGCAATCCCCCAAAAAACTTTCACGCATTTTATTTTTTCATGTGCTTTTAATACATTTCTGAGAAAATTCAGAATTAAGTGTAAAATTTGAAGACATAAAACTGTAAAAAAAAATAAAATTATGATATCTAATCAATTTCTTTAGCTTAGCTTAAGATTAAAATTGTAATAATTTATAAAAAGGCCAAAAGTTGTGATGGGCCAGTAAATATTCAGGCAAAAGTGTAGTGAGCATCAATAATAAAATTTGAAATCGTCAGGTTCTGAAACCCAGGAAATAACATTTTGAAACTCAAAACTTTTTCAACATAAAAATGAAGCTAGGCTCTGTTTTTATTAACCCAGCCCTGATTTGTGCTACCTATTTGTGTGTCAGTATAACTTTTTTTGTCCTAAGGAGTCTCGAATCTGTATTTATGGATAAATGATGTAAAGTTATTGGTATTGGAGCACGTGACTGCTGTGTACCATAGCAAAGCCTCTTTTTCCATGCTCTGTGTACTGAAGGTCAGTATTAGATGTGTCATTACCTCACACACTGTTTGGAACAGGTCTGCTTACTTGTGAAACACGATGACTGAAATACCACTCCTCTGCATAGTAACTGATTTTCACAGTCTGTTCTTCAAGATTAATTCAAAATTACTGACAATGATCATTTATGCATGAGCATTGTAGACAAACTGCATTATGCAGCTGACTGCTTAGTTGGTATACACTGTAAATCAAAGGTGTATTTGACAGTACATGAAAGATTATTTTGGAAACTAATTACAAATTAACAAATCATAAATATGGATATGCACACTGCTGTGAAAAATGTCTTTGTTTATATTGAGGCTAGAAAGATTCCCAGTCCTTACTGAATTTTTCAGAATTCTTACTATATACTGACTTCAGTGATTGGCTTGGGTCTTCCAAATTAACTTCAATTAAATAAACCAAACAACATCTCACATTCTCTGAAAGTGCCTCTTCCACTTTCATTTGGCACACATTATCCCTTGTATTTGTGTAGTGAAATAACTTTCTTGAATCATTTAATACCACAGTCTCTCTTTTAGCTGCTTTACTCAATCATGATTCAGAATGAATAACTGAGTGCCTTATCAAAAGTACTTCCCTATTGGACTGTATTCTCTTCCTAGTAACTCGGATCAAATATTAATTCTTTTGGAGACTGAAAATCCACTCAGTGCATTTAAAAGCATAGGAAGCTTTAGATTTTTAGATAGCTGGAGATCAAACAGAGTTTAAAGATAGCACAACTAAATATTTTAAAATTTCGAATTTGAATTCATCAGGTGTTTTTCCTGAGACATGTGTTTGGGGCTTTTTGGGGTGTTTTCTTCCCCAGTGGATGTTCATAGGTTTTATTTAATATAAATGCTCCCTGCTTTTGCTGCTTTCATTGCTTTAGCCCTGAAAGATTTTTATGCAACTCTGTGCAAAGCTCAGCATATTTCTTTAACTGCAGGGATTTTAATTGTATCTTTTGTATCTGCCAAGAATGATTCAGCTGAAGTATATTTCTTGGTTACTGGCTGGTATCAGTACATGCAGCCTTAGGTTGACAGGATTAATTTTGTCTGAATTTTCTGTCTCAGACTGTGTAACAGGCAAGGTGAACAGTTGAGAATTTAAGGCCCCTGAGTCAGTGAATATAGATGGCAAGTGGCATGTCCTGATTGGATTTTATCCTAGACTAATATAAATATTTAATATAGGTGGTAAACTGTTTTCTGGGGCTATTTATCTCCTTATATCAGCAATAGGGGGAGACTAATTAGCTGACTGAGGATAGGCACCTCAGTGGCATTTTCCCTGTAGAACATTCCCCAGCATTTTAGGACAAATATGCATTTTCATTATTCCCCAAGTATTTTCTTAATTGGTGCATTTTTCATCTGGACAGAATTTCTGAAGGAATAAACAGCACTTTCCTCCCAGTTTTTTTCTTCAAATAATTTCAGGGAGTTTTTTAACTCTGCTCTTCCTCAGTTTCTTAAGTATAAAGATCATATCTCATGACTAATTTATTCCTTAAGATTTATGAGTGTTACTAGTGAGGGAGAAATTCTCACAGTATGGAAAATTCAGGGAAAAAATAAATTCCTAAAATAAAAGGATGTGAGAAATCAATTATTCTTCATGGGCACTCTTCATCAGCCATGTATAAAGAGGTAATACTACTCTGCTAAGAAAGTCTTGGTGTCACTATACACAAATGAACGTGTTGATGAAAGGACTAAGAATGACTTTTATGGTGCTGAGAATTAATTATGTGTGATATGAATATGGAAGGAAGATCACATGAAAGGGTATCAGTATTGTCACATGGAGGCCATAACTTACTCTACACAACAATTCAAGAAAGATTATATTACAGTACTTTCAGAGCCATATCTTTGAACCTAATAACCTCTGACTAAAGTAAAACTAGTGACACTTACGTGGCAGTTCAGTTAGACTAAAAATCTATTTGCTGTTACATTCATGCTATCAGAAACAGTAAAGAAATGGCCATTAAAGAATTTACAACAAAGTTCTAGAAAGTATAAAATGGTGATGAAAAGAATTAATTTTCTCATAAAAAGCATGAGAATTAATTCTATTAGGACAGAAGGAAAGATTCTCAGTAATCATATGAAATCACTACATTTTTATTCTGAATATAATTTCACCTAAATACCACCAAGAACTTATCTGAATTCATTGAATTCTAAATCAACTTCAAGAAATAGTCTGTAAACTCCAAATGTAATGCTATTTTCTTCTATTCCTCATTAATAGTTTTGCATGAAAAGGTGCTGATACTTCACAGTTAAAATGCATGTCTTGTAAATCATTACCTCATTTTAGCACCGTAGGGGAGTCCCAGTGAGGGATTCATGCATCCATATAGGCAACACCCAGGAGAAGGGGTGATTTGGTCCCTATGCAGAGGAATCAGAGCAGTCACATTGTTGAGCAGCAAGCAGAAAAGCATCTACAGATAACCAAAAGGGTGAGGCACACTTGGTATTTATGTTAATCACTTTGGGCTGGCAAAAGATGTTTCTGCTGCTTTGGTATGACCCAGAAAAAGGGCTTTTTGAAGAAGGTTGGCTTCAGGATTAGGAACCACAGGATTAAGATTACAGAACTACAGATTTTAAAGATTAGGATTAGATTTTAGTCACAAAGTTTTAATGATCTAGATTCTACCACACAGCATGACAAAATTGCCTTTAAGAGTGCTAAGTGCCATTTATGGCTGGGGTTATTAGAAGTTAATCAAGTAATGATAGGAAAGGGAGACAGATCTACAAAAGAGAATTAGAGAAAGGATCAAGGAAGAGCTTTGTTTGGTGGTGACCCAGTGGCAAAGACTAAAAAGATTTTTCAGCTGGGGAAGATGATTTAGAGTTCAGAATGGTCTACAGATTTGAGCTGAGACTGGAAAGACTATAATAGTTCTGATATTTTATGGTCTACCAGGCCAAGGTTGTGACTGAGATCGGGATTAGTATTTAATCAAACAGGAGCCAACAGGAGCAAATGCAGTACTACAAGGGTTGTGTCTTCCTGAGAAAATAAATATAAAATAAAAAAAATAAATTAAATTAATAAAAAAAAAAGAAAAAGAAAGAAAACCAGAAAGGCAACCAAGTCTGTCTTAAACCTGAGTAGAAATAGGTACATGAACCAGTTAGGATTACGCTGAGGTCTAATTCATGAGGGACTGATGGAGAGACATTTGGAATAAGTCTAATAAGAATTTCCAAACTGTGGTTAGAGTTAGTGTTGGTGTGGATGTTGGTGCTGGGTTTGGCCCAGAGCCAGCTGGAGCTGCTAAATCTAAGTTATGTTTGTTCTGATAGCTACAGATTAGGTTTGGGACGAGGCAGAGACCACTGGCATGGAGGCTGTGGATCTCTCATCGGTGCTTGGACTTGCTTCAGTTGCTAAACTAGCATTATTGAAAGACTGATGGAAGATGCTAACCTCATGTTAGGACTTGAGCCCTTAAGGGACAGCTGGGCAAGGTTTACTGCTGTTTTTCAGATTCCCAGTTAGTCACTCATTGATGTGAGTGCACTGCAGACTTTAGGCATGTTTGTGGGTTTATTGGGTTTTCTTTGAATGGTAATGAAATAATGCTTCCCTCAGACTGTATACAAAACTTGGTAATTAAATTGAATAAAGTAATTCTGTGCAATTCAGTGAAAACCCACTACTGAAGTTCACAAATACTCAGCCCATTTTTATAAGCTATTAATTTAGAAAATATCATAAAATATAGCACATAGAAGTTGAAATAATTTTCCTAAACAAGTAGAAACATCTGGTTTTTGCGCCCTGTCTTTCCTGTTTTTTGGTTTTTGTTTTTAAATTGGTGATCCTCTGTCTAGGTTTCTTAGAAGGTTTATAACTGCTATGTCCTTATTATGATGATTAACAGAATGGGGAACAAATTTGTAATAATACATCTTTGGTTCATCCTTTGATGATACCATCTATTTTAAAGCCTCGAAAATTCATTATATTAAGGTACTCCTCATGTCAGTGACATTTACCTTCTATATCTGCAGGTTTATCAACTCCTTCACCAATATGTATTAAGAAATTAATTGCATATTTTATGTGTATTTTTCTTTCAAAAGATAAGCTAAATCTTTTTCTCATTTTCTAATGTCATTTGGGAGAAAATTGCAGAGAGCACTAAAATTCAAAATCATTCAGTACCATATAGAAAAATCCATCAGCCTTTTCTGTCACACCTAGCATTCCAAACAGCAGGGACTGAAAGAATTCCAACCAGTAACTATTAAACTGGCTCCTCAGTGTCCTAGAAGCTAAGGAAAAAAAGAAAAAGAAAAAGGAGGAAAAAAATAAGGAAAAAAAAATAGAAAATCTGAAAAGGAGCAAAGGAACACCTTTTGTGTTAGTAATCCAGGAATCAAATCATAGGCCATCTCTTCCAATTAATATTGAAAGGTTTCAAAGGCCATTGGCTTCTTCTAGTCTTGGTTTAGTTACATTAATATCTTCACCGAGAGACACAAAGATAGATTGATAAAAATAGCTGGCAGCTTATTTAATTTTGCTCCAGAGAAATAACAGTCTGAAGTAAACACTGACCTAAATGTTAATTGACTGATTTTCCTGAATTTTTAAGAAAGCAAAACTTGGAGCACAGATGATGGAGTTAATGAGAGTGTAATTCAAGCTATATGGTCCTTTTATTTCTTTTCAGCCTTACACAATTTCAGGTGAGACACAGCTTTTCATTTAGCATGTCACAATATTGTCAGATGTCACACCCAGGCTATCACTGTAATTTCGATGATGGAGATGGAGATGAAATAAACATAGAAATCAATGCTTTAGAAGGCATGATCTACTCAGAGATCTTTTTAGTTCTACTGATATCACCTTGTCATTCACAATTTTGTAGGGAAAAATTAGAGATAGTCATGGGATTATCTGAGGGAGGCAAGAGAAGTCTCGTAAAGGGTATATCATATATATTGTATGGCTGAGGCAGGAGTGTTACCTTAAGATTTGGTTGAAAGCTCCTTTAGTGCTGCATACAATAGCAATGCATGATACTGTGGTGTACAATTCCATTATACTGCTAATGTAAAGTGATATTGCTGTGAAATTTAAAAAGAGTTTGAGATCAAAAGGAGATGCTCCCTTCAGCTAAAGTTTGAAATGTCATGAGTAGTGTAAATAGCTCTGAGATGCAGGTATGTATTCAAAGCTCACAGTAAGTCCATAAGTGCTGGTGTAGCACACGTATTTGACATCAATAATGATTGCCTGAATAGTGAGCTCAAATGAAGTAATTAAACAGGAGGAGCATTGATTTTGTTTAAAGATTAGGCCAAATACTTTGAGTAAGATTCCTGTCTTTTGATGCCCCCCCTAGAGATGAATATTTCAGAGGAAATTACCCAAACCTCTTTTGTAGAGAGGGGAGAGATATAAGCACTTATAGATTAGAATGAATCTGATTTTTCAAACAAGATTAATTGTGCCCTACCCACACATTTCCAAACTGACTGCAGACAACTGACTTAGGGGATAAGATAAAACCTGCCTTAAGTGTTATGGGCATCTTATAAGTGCACCAGACATCTGGACACTTCTAGATCAACAATGGAAAAAATTGTTCAGGCTTATAGAGACATCAGTGTAAGATATGACTTCAAGCATTTTCTAGTAAGCATAAGGTGAAACGTGAACAAACAGTGTACTAAAGGGTGGACAGAAAAGCTCTGAAGGTGCAGAGTACAACTGAGGATGCTGGAGCTCATTTCACGGTTTTGCAAATGCACAGTTAAGATAGAATCTGGCTTGATACAAGACAGGCTTAAAAGTATGATCTCACCAGCCTTAGGATTTAGAGAAAGTAGAAATTTGATGAACTAAATTGCAGGGAAAAGTAAAATATTTTCTTCTGCTAAACCACAAGAAATTCGTGTTACCCAAGGCAAATTTCTAGTATGTAGCAGAGGTTTGTATCTCAGCTAATTGTCTGGATGTCCTTTACTGTCAATACTTAAAAAGTGGAACTTCTGTGGTAATATTAATTTCATCCTCAAGCAGACTTGTAAAACAGACCATTTGCTGCCATGGAAGACAGCTGTAATCTGATTTTGTCAGATGTCTATTCTTAACCTATGAAGTGAATAGCAGTCAGAGGTAATGCAAGAAAAATACATCAATATAAAAAGTCCCTTTAATTTGTTCATTTTGTTTAAGGTCTCTATTCTTATAGGTGCGATATAATTAAATACATATATAAGAAAGTGTTTCTCTGTTCTGTGGAAACATTATTGCTAAGACTGCGAAATTGAACTCCCCTTGCTAATTCTGTGAAATTCCTTACAACCTTGAAGTCACTACTTAAGATGTAAGCTTGGATCTCATCTTCACAAATGAAAAATTCATGGAATTGCATACATGTGAAAGGACTTTTCCCCATTATTTCTCATTGTTATAGCTATCAGTTTGTTCATAGGACACAATGTTAAATTTCATATAAAGACAGTGTTGTAGTAAAGACTAAAATTCAAAAACTTCCTTACAGTAGGAGATAAACCAAATTCCAACATTACCACAAGTTTCTGCTGACTCAATACAGATCTGAATTCCATTTTCTCTACCACAGCTCTCCATTATTTAGTACTGTTTCCTCTCTCTTTGGTAATTATTATTCAGGAAGAGTCATTTGCTTCTTGACGATTTTGTGGTGTAAGGTAAGTAGACAAACAGGTAAAACTTAGAGAATATGGAACAGATGAATTGAGATGTAATATTAAACCTTTAATATTAGTGCTTTGAATAACATTAAATTCTTTGGAGGCAGCATTCATTTCTTCACTACAAGAATAGGTCTCTGAGTGATCTTTAATGAGGAATAGGTGTGAGTCTCATAGAGAAGTGCCCCAGTCAGGTATTCATATATACTGAGAAGATTGCCTCTGATTCTTCTTTTCTGCAGGCTGAACAGTCCCAACTTTCTCAGCTTTTCTTCATATGAAAGATGTTTCTGTCCCTTTGTCATCTTTGGGGCCCTTTGCTGGACTCGCTCCCGCATGTCCTTTTCTCTCATGGAGTGGGAATCCCAGAGCTGGGCTCAGCTTGCAAGCTGTCTCTTACCACTGCTGTGCAGATGGGAAGGATAGCTTGCTTTGATTTGCTAAAATCGCTCTTGTGAGGAGGTGACGGAAGGTGGCAGAAACTCTCTCTTTTGTAGGAGGAGTACAAGAAAGCAACTCAAAGCTATTTGGTCAGGAAAGTGAAACAACGTGAATAAACATCCCTTAAGATATATCCTCCATGATGTCACATATTTGTGATGGGCACTGCAGTAAAGGGAACCTCTGTCACTTTAAATAGTGTAGGTAGAAATTACATATCCTCACAGTGACTGAGCAAACAGGATTATTTTCACATGGCATTTAGCATTCTTGGCAGATTCCTAGCTGTTGCTCCCCTCTAGCTATGACTGCACACCTGCAGATTTGAGATCTTAATTTCATAGAGTGATGAACAGAAGAAGTTCTGGAGTCTTTTATCCAAATGTACCAGTTTGTTTATAGTGGTCTAGTGCAGGAAAAACATTTCTATTTCTTTTCAATTGTATTGCAGGTTATGATTTTTCTTCCAGCTGACTTTATTCCATAGCACACGTTTCACCTGCACCTTCTTAGACAAACCCTGAGAGCTGATGTGCTTGTGATGAGTGAGTGGCCTCTAAAGTTCCCCAAAATGAATCCATTAATTTTTCTCTGAGTTTTAATCCACTAATTATTTGCTTATTTAATTCCATGTTATTTCTTGTATGTACAAATTGTAATTGCATTATTGAATTACACCATTTTTCTTTAAGATAAATTAGCTACAGTATTCTAGCTCTCTTCAAAGCACTGCAGATATTTTTGTATTAAAAAGATGTTATTTACTATGCTATATCTTAACTCTAACTTTTGAACAAGAGGTTGAAATACTCCTCTGTTCCACTAGCATGTAAAATCTTCATACAGCTTGCATATTTTACTCATTTTCTATTTATATACAGTATTTATTTTGAGCTCAGAATTAGAATATACATGTACCTGTTTACATATACGTGTAAATATATAAACATATATAACCACAGTATGTCAGAATTCAGTTAAAATATATTCTTCTTTCCCTAATACAGTTTTTCTTTCAAAGTTTGCCACTGTAAAACTGTAGTGCATCTGATTCCTGCAAAAATCAGTAGAACTCAGGTAAGTATAAAACTGCTTAGCTGAGCAAACAGCCAAAATAAGAGGGGAAATGATGATCATCACTGATTTTTAAAGGTCTTATAGAATCAGAACAATTATTTTTATGATGAATAGATTTATGCATCAGTTTCTTTGTCTGCCTTAAACACACATGAAGTTTGGAATGAAGTCCTATTCTTTTGACTCAATTTTTTTTTCTATAGTATATTATTTTCTAACTGAAGCATAAGCAGTGTTTTAATATAGATGCTACGCCAAAAAAAAAGAGATAATAACATTTATGTATAACACAGCAAATTAGAACAACCTCTGAAAATTATGATTAATGTGAGTGAATTTAGAACAAAGACCAGTGTCACTGTATACGGTATTTCAAAATTACCAGAAATACACGGCTGTAAGAGAAATGGCAGTGTATCAGTAAATTCAGCATGTCTCAATGAGCAAGTCTGATAATAGCTAGTTTTTATGTAAAGGTGCTGTGAATGGCATCTAAGCCTAGCTTCCTTCTAGTTACGAGAAGCAAGTATTTTTGACAAGTACTTTCAGGTGGAAAAAATAGTGGAGAAGCACAAGCTTATGATGACTGTTGACGAGTTTAGTCTAATGATAAGAGAGAAGGACAAAATAAAATGATACAGAAGATAGGAGGGTGCGTAGCACAATCACAATAAATTCAGCATAGCCTTACGTACAATTTGTAGGAATAATAAGAAATACCATGATTGGAAGTATAAAAAAAGAAATAAAGCAATTCACCATCTGCTGAACACTGTAGTATTGCAGTGATCTGCAGCCCTTCCTGCAGACTGAGACACAAACACAGGACACCAAATTCCAGTGTGTATGAATGTGTTTGCAGACTAATATAACTGAATTCTCTTTGCTTTGACTATACGCAAGAACTTGTCAGTTTTAAAATCACAAACAAGGGATTATCCCGCAATAAATCATGGTATAGGTTTGCTAAAGAAAAATCCTTACAGATCTTACAGACTGAATTCTAAAACACAATAGTCTATCTTAAAAAGAAGAGCATTTAAGTCTTTTCCCTTTGTTTTGTGTCCCTAGATAAATTAAAACAACTGAACCAAATATTTCTTTTATCTTTTTCACTTTAGCTTGTGTCTTAAAAGAAAAATGCCTGCCTAGCTACTCATTTGCAGAGACAGTTTCAGTGTAGTGCCCTGTAATTAATGGGTTCAAAACTCATCAGAGACGTAAAAGACTTTAATGATATGTTAAAGAGCAAGTAGAATGAAAGAAAGGTACAATAATCATCCTTAGATGGGTTTATACTCGTTTCAAGAGAGAATTTTAATAGATGGATTAGCTTAATTGATAAAGATGTGATCCTTTTTGCACTTTTTGGGTCTAATTTAAGGAGGTGAATCTTGGAAACATAACTGTTAATCAACTCTGTTAGGCATTTATGAATGATCTTTCTTGTCTGTCTCTAAGGACTGCATTTAGAAAGTGAGTTTCTGCTCCTTATTTAAAGCATTGTAGCAGCATGTTAACTGAAGCACTCTAATCGCTCATGCTTGAGGGTTTGTGACACTAAATGACAAATGGGAACCATGCAAAGCAATGAAGCAAAGATGAGAGTATCTGCCAAATTTGTGACAACATGTCATTATGCACACACCACTCTTGCTTATAGATCCTGAAATTATTTCAGTAACATCTGGCAGTGAAGTGGACTAGATCTATCAATTTATTCTATTGGAGAAATTTGCTAAATTCAGTGGCATGCATAGTGATTAAGATTTATTTTCAGCATTTTAAAAAAATCTATTTTCTCTTAGTAATTCTGGCTATGGTTCACTAATTTATATTGTTTTCTTAGTTCTTTGCTGCTATGCTGACACTTAGGGCCAGAGTTTCCTCCCCATTCAAGTGGAATACCACTTAGTCTTGTGAGTAGCTTGGTAGTTTGCATTTGAGCTATTTGCTAGTAAATCTTTATTATTCAGCACATGGAGTTATTTATTTTTTGGCAGATTTGCACGTACGTTGTGTGTTACCTACTGTGATAACTTGCAAGACTAAGTGCAAGTCTGTCTGACCCTAAAAAAATGGTTCCAAAATTCTACTAATGAATGGACTTATTGGTGACAATCTTAAACACAAAAAATTTCCATTCTCTAAACAAGCAGGTTTTTCAAAGCATTATAGGGAACAGTAGTTTGGCAGAAGACTATGTTTGCTAAAATTATGCTAACACAATAACTCAGTTTTGGGTATCTCATATTTTATATATTATCAGGGAAAGCATAAAGGAGAGATTGTTCAGTTTTTTCATTCCTGAAAAAAAACAATTCATCAACTGCTTGATTTTAATATCTGAAGAGACAATCAAGTGACAAAATACCACAAATAAGAAGTCCAACTAGTTCTGGCCCAAGGAATCCGTCTTTCATACCTCAAGCTTGATATTACCTTAGAGACACTCTTCAGCCTGTCCACACTGCAATCCGTCTCTACTCCATTCTGTCACTTCAGTAATTATCACTGCATACAAATGTAATAATGCAGGAGAAGAGGCCTTTTCTCCAAGGAATTTTTATAAGGACACCATAAGTCACATATGGAAATTACAAGGGTTTTTTTAGACTAAGCTGGATGCAAGGGTGATTGCCACCTCAGTGTAGTGTGCTCAGCTGTGTCTTTTGTCTATATCACATGGTAAAGAAATGCAGTAAAATGCTTCTCCCTTCTTCCTCTAGTTAATTAGTGTCTGCATAGGAAAATGAGATAGTATTCATACAGAAAATGGCAATTTTCCATACAAATTCCCCTGATATGGACATATACAGAAAGGTCAAGACTGAACACCTCATTTTCTCCATTTTGTTTTCTAAAAATATGTGTTATAGGGATGTTATAGGCAGGGTTGTAACTAGAGTTCATAAAATCGTGTTTTTATCTATTAGGTGGTATTTGCCAGCCCTTTCTGTGAAAAGGCCAATCACAGCATCCATTCATCCTTAGAGAAGCAAATATTGTGTCAGTGATCTGAGCTAAAGAGCAAAAAATAGTTCAAATGAAGCTTCTTTATATGAGTACTTGCCCCTTTCTGTCTTTGTTTTCCTGGTAGTGACCCACCTCTCTAATGTAAACAGCTTAGTGCTATCTCACCGTACACTTTTGATGTCTGCCTTTGTGTCTCAGAGTTTTGTGGTTTTCTAAGACATCAGGAAGGCTGCAGCACGGGGTGAACACGGCAGGGTACCTGCACAGCAAGAAGCAACTTAAATAAGGCTGTGTTGTCTTACTGTTCCCTTGGACTCACACAACTCATGGCAGAAGACAGCCTTGCTCTGCAGAAACAGCAGCTATTAGCGCATGCAAATGTCAGGGAGATGTTTCTGCTTCTGAAACCAGCTGTGCCACAGCTCTGTTTGTGTCCACACAGCTGCCCAAAAGGCAGACTGGTTGGCGTGGTCCCTTGCTCAGTCTTGCCAAGAGATGGCTCCAGCTCGAGCCAAAGTGAAACTCCAGGTCCTACTGAGTGTTTAACAGCCCTGAGGACTCAGCAGTAGCTCTTGGGCCAGTGTCTTGCCCCTGTTTAATTTGCTTTTAAGGACATGGTAATTTTGTCCTGTTATGAGTGAACACATCTAAATAGTCACAGAGCACTAATAATCTGAATAAGTGAGCATTTTTCAGTCTTGATTTTTTGGGGGTCTTTTCATCTGCTTCAAAATGGGCTATAAATGTTTTGCACGTGCAATTCCATCAATATATGTAAGGCCTAGGAGTTCAGTATACTCACATCTCACAATAAATTCAGGAAAATCATCCAACCGGGATTCTTGCTTTTTCTGAAGCATAGTGCCATTGGTGCAAGGCTCTAAAATTCTGTACCTGAAGAACAGATAAACCTAGGCTGGATTATAGGCAATAGCTCCTTACAAGATATTTGTGCTTACAAAAATGAAAACCGTCTTTCCTGTAAAAATTCAGGTTCTCTTCCAGATGGTGACAGGTTTGTGATACCGTGGAATTTCATAATAATCTCCTTATGCTGCCTGGGTAATATAGCTATTACCCTGATTTGACATGTGTCAAAATATCCCTATAGTCTCTGTCATGCTGCTTAATACACCTCAGATGACAAGCTGCCTTAGGTCTTCAGCAGTGTGAGTGGAGAATATTAAGTGAGCATAATGTCAGCTCCTAGTTCTATAAAGGTTAAATTATGACATTTTTAATAGGCTGGTGATACATCATCACAGTTAAAATCTATTGCCGCTTAAACTTGTTTAATAATAATGGTAACAACTATAACTTGTAGGTACATAAGGTTTTGAGAATATAAAACTTTTTAAAATGTTGTACAATCAATAATTTTAGAAGCCACATTTCCCCCAGATCAGAATTTGACCATTCACTAGGGTTTAGCTTTTTAATTGCAACATTAGCACCAAACTCACTATTTTAGGAAGAAAAATACCAATATTAACTGCAAATAAGTTATAGCATATTTTAATATAAGAAAAGGTCAAGTATAGGAATTTTCAAAGCGTGTCAAGTTTGAGGTAAAAGCCTTAAAATCTGTCGTCATTGCAGACTTGGAATCCACAATCATAAATGAAAGCACAACATATCTGACTGGTGTCAGCAATCCCCAAAAAGATTTGCCTTCTGTAGTGAGAGACATTTTCATGCAAATCCAATTCACGAAAATGTCAATTTCCAGAAATGCAGCAAAACCCCCAGTGTTTTGATAAATTGAAACAAGACCTTGGTTGTTGGGGTTTTTTCCTCATAAAATTTTTGTGAAACTTGTTTTGGGGATTGCTGCGAACCAGAATAAACAGCACTTCTATCAGTAAAATCATCTTGTCCTATATATACAAAGTTATCTTTAGATATCTCCTCCTTGTAGGCTTCAGAAGTGATTTATCTTTCCAGAACCCATTGAATATGATAGATTGGGACCGTGGTATTATGGTCTAACAGCTGGACTCTCTGCATGAAACAATTACTGCCAGTGAGGAAAGATGTGAGCAATTGGGTACAAGCCTAATGGAGACAGAAGGGAACATTTTCAACCCAGAGGTAATAATAAAGGGCTATGATTTAATTATTTCTAAACTGAGTAAAGCTAATAAATCTTCTAGATCTAAACTAGACTTGATTAAAAATGAACTACTGAGAAAAAAAATATTTGAATGTTGAGGTTTTGATTCAAAGTTTTTCCAGAGAGAAGACACTTCATATTAAAATGAATGCCAAAAGTATTTAGAGTTCTTTTTCATTATCCTTCAAATGAATGATATTTTTTCCTGTTAAGAAGTGGACTTTTTTGTTCTCTTCTGGTACAAAGAGCAAAATCTGTTTTGAAATTCTATCCTATCATTTACCCCAGTAAAAATGTATGGTCAAAATAACGAAAGACTCAGAGATTCTCAATGTAGTATTTTAATCATTATGTCAGAATTTTGCATGCACATCCTTATGACCTCACAGTCTTGTGAATGGATTTGTACAGCTAATCCCATAAAAAAGCTACCACTTTTTTGATACTAGAAAAAAAACAACAAACAAATCAGGAATTTAAACAATAAAGTCCAGGGCCTTATTCCCTATTCAGGTTGTTTTTTAATAAGATATATTGTATGAGTTATACAAGATAATATTCCAATTAAAATATTTCAAGATAATGATAACAACAATAACAACAAAGACAAGAATTCAGTCCTCCACATTTTTAATACTTAAAAATTCATGTAGTAATAGCATCAGAAAGGTTCTTGTATTGACAACAGACTAGAAAAGTTTGAGACAAAAAATAAAGCTATTTGAAAGAATTGTCCTTTATAGTTTCTTTGATGCATAAAACTGATTTGCTGCAAATTTTTTTGATGCAAAAATCAGTTTGTCTTGTGAGATGGAAGGTACAGAAGCTATTGTATGTTATTGATGTTTGGTGATAAAAATAAAAAAGTTAAAAACCTAGAAAAATTTGAAAGATAGTTTTATAATAACTTTATGATACAACTATTAATATTAAAATGAAAGTGACCCTTGGATTTGCAACTGGCATGCAAAATGACTTTTGCTTCTTGGATGAGCAGTGGGTCTTAGAAAATATTTCGCATCTCTTCAAGCATAAGACAACAGCACCAGCAAAAAGTACTTTCAGGTTCTGCAACACTGATCTATTCAGCAATGCATTTTTCTAGAAAAAAACCTTTGTATTTTATTCTAAGGCAGATGAAACTATCAATTAGTCCAAGCAAATATTACTAAAAAAAGATTTAACAAAAGTAAAATAAGAATAAAAACTTTTAAAGGTATACATTTCTGTACAGATGTAATAAAAAACAAGCAAAAGAAGGAGAGAGAGAAAAAAACCCAATTTGATCTTTGGGGGCTTTTTGTTGTTCTTCTCAAAAGCAGGAGTCCTGAATTCAGCTCTCTCTTCTGTGTGCTTGAATTTCAGTCTAGATCGCCTTCCTTCCAGGAGCCACTCCAAGTCTTTGATATTGAATTCTTCTATCTGTTAGGAGTCTTTTTACCTATCGATTTTTTAACCCTCTAAAAGCCAGCTAAATTGTTTTCACTTTATTAAATTAACTTATTAATTTATTTATTAACTGTGAGCAGGCCAGGCCTTTGGATCACACTGAGTGGGAGAGCACGCCAGTTTTGGACCCTCACTAGAGAGATGCACAAACCGGCAAGAGGCCAGTAGGGGATGGCTGGGGGACTAACACATAGGTTCCACGAGGAGAGCCTGGGCATGCTGGGTCTTTCCTTCAGAAGAGAACACTAAGAGTGGATCTGTCTCCCATGTTTCATTACTTAGTGGACAGGGATACAGCAGGTGGAGCCAGGCTCTTCCCAGAGGTGCAGGGTGAAAGGACAAAGTGCTGCTCACAAGTTGCAGCAAGAGAAATTGCAGCTGGGTACAAGGAGGAATCCACTGTGAAAGTGGCAGTCCTGGAAGAAGTTGTCCAGAGAGACTGTGGTGTATCCATCCCTAAAATCTCAGAAATTAGTTTATGCGACTTGCTCAGTAGCACATGCTCCTAAATTTTTCTCTCTGATGCAAAGGGATGAGGTCTTCTGAGACAGAAAAAAAATCAGTATGTGGAAGGAATGGAAGACCTTTGTACCTGTCACTTTTTCCTGTCTCATGTACCTCTGTTCAGTAGTCCATTCATGGTTTTATTTAGTTCAGTACAAGCAACAGGCATTCACAGAGCCAGTAAAGCCCAGTATCTTCCTGCCAAAACTTCAAACTGTATAGTACCAGATTAAGTGTTTCTAATGAATTTTAAAAGATGTTGAAAAGAAGAAACTGAAAACAAGTAAATGTTAATATGCAAAAAAATTTATTAAAATACACACAGCATAGAACCCCAGTTCAGCTACTAAAGATTTCTGGCTCTTTCTGTGCATGTGATAACTATTCAGCAGTCAGGAAAAGTGGGGATGAAATGTTGAGTAACATTTTGTAGATGTCTAGTACGGTAGTTTATTTGTCATATTGCTGATAGTAATCCTGGAGATACAGTTTACTCAGCAATTAATTATGTATCACATCTTTACAAATAAATGTTTTTGACTGTGATTTATTTTTAAGTATGTGAACTGAGTAGCTCTTCTTTGTGAAAGATACTAGACAATTTCTGGATATCTTCATATACTGACCCACCTTTATGGACAGAGCTAGACAAGTTAGAACATTTAAGTGCACCAGTGTGACTTTGATTTTTCCTGCAAAAATATGATTTTTCTTTTGTGAGATACACAGACTAAACAAACAGAAGTAGGTCAGCTAATGCACACTAGTAAAATAGGAAACTTCAGGTATTTTTCATTGAGATCAAGAGCTCAGTCATGTATCAAAAAACTAGGTTAAGACTAAGTGAGAAAGTGTCCTTAATGCTGAGAAACTATAGTCTTCTTGCTCAGACTGAAGAAAAAAAAATGGATGCTATGCTAATTTTTGAGATTAAATCTCCAAAAATACTCAAAAATTTACCGTTATAAGGATCCAATAAAAAATACCATAAAGAGCTAGATGACACAACATCCATCCTCCATCACCATCATTACAGAATCCAGTACCGTAAGAAAAAAGATTGATAAAAGGTCAACCAACCTTATTGTTGTCCATATTCAAGTTTCTAAATAAAAACGAGTGCAGAACACTTTTTTATGGATCATTGAAGAACTGAAAATCAAGATAATCACTGTGAAGAACTTTCACTTCATTTTAATTTCAGAAAAATTCCATTCACTAAATATGGTAGAAAGTATTTTCATTGACATAGAATAACCATATAAAATTGTGTAAATTAGCTGAGAATTTGTTCAGTGATTCATAAAATGGGAACAAACTTTCTGTGACATTTTTCTCTTAGAAGAATGAAAATATTTCTGAAATTCTTATAAAATATATTTCATATTATTAGATTTCAGAGGAAGAAAACTGATAATTGAATTTTTCTGAAGTTAAAAAAAAATATCCTTTCAATAATATTTGTTAAAATAAAATGTGCCAAAACAGTGAAGGGAAAACACATTCCATTAAAAAATGAAACAAACAACCTGAAGAAAGCTTATGGTTTTCATAACAAACCCCCACCTCCCTAACATACAGTTTAAAAAAAAAATTGGAAAAAATGCAATTTGTTCTAATTTTTTATTTGACTCTAATTGGGACAAAAGAAAGTTATCTACTGAAAAATTAATTTAAAAGATGCCAAAACTGATATTACTTTCTCTTATATTCTTCATACTGAAATGTTACATTTTGATGTTCTCTTCTCTGAGCTTTACCTGACCATGTAGGCTCAGCAATACAGCCATATCACTAATTTTGACATGTTTTTCAATTCTGTCCAGTATGACTTTTCTTGACCAGTACTGAAACATAATGATAAATAGGATCACGCAGAACCTTTCTATTCTTTTATTTTGTGACAGAAGCAATAGGTATTACAACTCAGCTACTTTCTCTGATAAGTTATCGTTGTGTAAAAAAACCCAAACATCCTAACAAACCATAATTGTATTAAAATTAAACTGTGAATCAATAATAATCTTATACTTGTCTAATGCTGAGGAATTAAGTACTTATTTATCTATTCAAAAGATATGTAGAGAATTGAAAAACAATAGAAAAGAGCTAACAATAAATACTAAGCTAATAAACTATAAAAATGACTAAAATTTGCCCCATTCATAGGGTATATGATTATGTGATGCAAATTGTTCTTGTTTGTTTTTAAAAGAAAAATTCCAAACAGTTAACAGTGAAGTGGTCATGTTTTATTTAGATGGAATACCTCTACTTTTTTTATTAATATATCTGACAAAACCAGGACACACTCACCATGTTTGGTACCGTATCAAGCTAACACTTACAGTTAGTTCTTTCTGTTCATTAGTAGCATACATTATTTGAAATGAGTTGAAATGTTTATGTACTCAGTCACTGCCCAAAAGGGGGACTGTGCTATACTGCATTGCTCTGCGAAGTGTGGAACTGGTAGGCAATATTTCATTGGGGTTTTTTCTGCCAGAAAACTATGTTTGCAAGACTGATGTACTTTGTACTAATCTTTTAAGGCCTCAGAAGCAGGACTTGTCAGACTCATTGTCTATGTTCTCCTTGTCCTGAATTTTACTTTACTTTGTTTATCAGTTGGAGCAGTTTTATAATGAAATTTGTTATTTCTTAATTTTTTTCCTTTTGCATAGTTTTTTTAAGTAATTTTAAATTTAATACTAGTAAGAAGTAGTTGTTTTTTTTTTTGTGTGTAGAATGAATCAGTGTGACGATGCAGAAAAGAGGATAGGGATGGGATGAGAGGAAGATGTTGGGAACTGGCATACAGGCACAAGATACCATGTGGGGTAGGCATAGCATGGCGTCCTAACAGTTGGGCACAGGAGGATCCTGCGCCCCTAAGCCAGTGAACAGCTCATCAGTGGTCAGCTGCAGAATTGTCATCTTAGGGAGATGAGCAAAACCACCTACAAGGGTAAGAGGGAACAAAGAGCATGTATCCAGGATAACTCACACTCTGTATAAAGCGAATTGAGATTTAAAGCAGCATTTTAGAGCAGGGCAGAATAATGGCCCAGGAAGTAAACAGAAATATGCAAGTGGACCCTGCAGTGTGGAGAAGGAAACCATCAGTATCAAAGTCATGCTCCTCCTGGTAAAATACTGAGAGTGCTGTAATGCCCCCAGCCACCCTGGCCTGAAACCAACAACCAGGGAATGTGAGGTGGTTTAACAGTAGAGCAAGATGAATCCCGAGGGAAACAATTTTAATTGCTTTCTTATTATTAGGTCTTCTCCTTTAGGGGAATTATCTTACTAATTTCTTTTTTCTTTTCCTTTCCTTTCCTTTCTCTTAAATCAGGTCTTGACTAATAATATTTCTTTGCTTTGACTGTGGAGTTTTCTCAACACTTAGCAATAAATTCCAGGCTTTGCGTATAATGTGGGTTTTCTTTTATCTTTAGCAGCATTTTGAATACATTAAAGGAAAAACGAACTTTGTGGTCTCGGGGCTGAATGGATCCAGTTACAAATGCAGCAAACACCAGAAAAAAACCCTTCACTGTTCCACAGGTAAGATTTGAAAAGGAGTTTTCTAGCAAAACAAAAGTTTTATGCCATCACTTGAGAAAAAGTCTGTAACTGAGCTCTTAGCTAATCTAAAACTTAACTAGTTAAAAAAAAATAGTGATGCCCATGTTGCCCCCAAAACCTCCACCAAACAAACCTGAGACAAGCCAAAACTGTCTGGTCAGAGCTCATTAATTCTGTATTTTGGGGGAGAAGTGACAGCAGCAATATATGTGTAGTTATATTTATCCTTATATAACTGAAGTAGTAAATAATGTTCTTACATTTGAAATAACTCACAGTGACAAAGATGTAGGCCACGACTCTCCTCACGTACTTGTATGTGTCAATCAGATGTCAGGCTATTTAAAAGAGTGAAGTTACACCTGTGCAAGCTCACTATAATTGCAAGGAGGTAGCATTTCCAAGGTTATGGTGGTGGAAGGATGTTATGTGAAAATGACACAATTAATTTTCTCCCCTTCTCTCTGGTACAGCTGAGGGAAAGGTGGTGACAGCTCAGAGGTGGGAGAAGATGGGACAAGGGGAGGGAGGAGGAATGGCCAAATGTCCATCAGCTGGCGACTCTGCTGTCAGGCAGCAACGTTTGTGCTGGAGTAGCACAAATAAATGGGCAAAGTCGAGGGAGCAGGATTTGAAGGCCGTGTTGGGAAGAACGTGGTAAAGCACATTGTTTAAGTAACCCAATTAAGAGGGCAGAAGTTGTTCCTGGATTTTTGTGACAGATGTCTGGCAGCTAGGAAAGGTCTAGGCCAAAATGGACAGCTGGCTGAATCCAAGCACTTGTCTAAATAGACAGCAGGGGTACCCAGACAAACACACAGGCTGTTCTAATGTATTTTGAAAACACTCTTTGAAAGTGTTAAAGGCAGTGTTCAAGGCCAGGTTGAATGGGACCCTGACCAACCTGATCTAACACATGGTCTCCCTACCTATGGCAGCAGGAGTTGGAGCTAGATGGTCTTTCAGGTAGGTCCCTTTCAAACCAAACCATTCTATGATTCTGTACAAGCAATCCAGCCCAGTTTCCTGGAGAGAGAGAGAGTCTTGGCTTCTTCCAGCGTGTCCTGCTGTGGCCCAGTGACTGCAGCAGCCGCAGCCAGAGCCCGAGCTGTGAGGAAAGGCTCCATCTCTGCATGTTATTTTGTATTTTTAAGACAGAAATTAATCTTTTTGAAAAACACCGGGTCAGATCCACATCCCAGCTGAAGGTACTGTATTTTGGTGAGGGTGCAATGGCGGTCTGTGCTCTCCAGAGAAAATGTTTTGCAATGAGGCAGCGAAAAGGGCAATAAAGCATCAGTAAAATAGTCAGAAGGGCTGGGATTCCCCCCTGAGGTGCCACAGAAGTGGGGTCCATCCTCTAATCATTTTTCATGCCAGTGTTTGCCTGAAGAAGTTAACAAATTTAAGAGTAGGAAAGCTAGGGTGGGCTAAAGTAAATCAATAAAATCATGTTCCAATCACAGACATTTCCATACAGCCTAAGCAAAAGCTGAGGTACTCAAGCCTTTGACTACAATTTCTTATCTTGAACAATCATTATAGAAAAAATAATGCAGGAGAATGATTCTATATTGTATCTTTAATTAAACTGTGATTTAAACTATAAGATGAGACTAATTTTGCAATGACTTATATTTGAAATTTGAATAATTCTGATGAAGCCATTTTTAAAAGTGTAAGTTTTGAAAAGATAAATATTTTTATTCTTCTAAGAATACTTTTTTCCCAGTAACCAAAAGGAACTTTGACCTTCTTTAACTTTTCCCATTTTCTGAGATGCTGAAAAAGCATTGATATAATCTTTTTTCAGTCATTTCAGACAGAGAGGTGGATAAACAGAAAGTGGGAATTGCTTCTACCAAAATGAGACAAGCATCTTTGCAGAAAAAATACTAATTTAGTCAAATAATTGGATAAATCAAAATTCACATTCCTTTGAAAATCTGTTGTGTTGAAAGCTTTGAGGGAGTATTTAAAATTTATTTAATGAAGACTGAATTGCATTATTTATGCTCACTACCCGGCCATACCAATTACTATTTTAATCTATAGTTTACATCTGATTGCTTTGAGTACAAACTTAACACTGGGAGAAACTTACCCATTATCTTCTTCTAAGTAGTTCAATAATTGAGCCTAATTTTTAATGAATTAGTACCTCAGAGATTCTCTTTCATACTTCTTTTTGCCCCTCCAGCTTTTATTAAAGTACTTTTTCCAGCTTGCTTAGTTTGCTTAAAATACAAAATATTACAGGAAGCCACACAGCAAAAAATGCTATATGGGTAAAATGCTGTAAAATTACATGATGAATGCTTATTTTAGTTCAATTCCCATGGGAACAAGGCGCACAGAAATTGATAACCAGCACACTTTATATGCTCTCTAACAAGTCAAAAAGAAAGCAAGCTCCTACTTATTGTAACAGAAGTAGAAGCAGACTTATCGTAGGCACACCTGTTTTATTTTCCTTTTACTACTGAAATTGCTGTACATGGAGTTCCTGACTGATTAGAAGAGAATCCATAAGGGTTTCAAGGAAACTGGGTAGAAATATTGAAAAAAAATCCTTTACTTCTTACAAAATTTATATTTTTGCTAAAAACATATTGCCTAACTTGAATAAATAGTGCATTCTTTCAAACAACAACTTCTTATGGACTGATCTGAAATCCTTTACAGTTGCAAGTGAGGATTGCACATATGGGTATCACACAGCTGTGAAACATGCAATATATTTCCAGGCAATTTTAGGTGCTAATTTTTTTACAAGTTAAATTTCAGGGATATATTTAAATTTGTGCATTTATGCAAATTCAGATTTTTAATCCAAAGCAGCCATCTTAAAGAAACCTAGAAACCAATGTCTGAACTCTGCTCTGGTAAGTGCACATTCTGTTTTACATTCATGTTGGGGTGGCAGAACTTGATCCCTCATACAGTGCCAGAGTGACAGAGACTTTTGGCAATAAAAAGAAAATATCCTTCTCTTTTAAAAAGCTGTCTGATGATTACACAAGGATTCAAGAATATATAAAGAAAATCCCATGAATTCTATGTGTGTTCTATTTCAAAATTATCCTTATGCTTGCAGCTTTCTGTTTCAAAATAAAGAAGATTTAGACTTACATGTCTAACGTTCATTATACTTAGGTATAAATGCACATTTATATGGATCTATTGGTCCACTAGTTGAGTAATGCATTGGTAAGTTCCTATTTTCGGTACAATTACTGGAAAGGAAAATTTATCAGTAATCAGATACTCTTAGCTTGTGCTGCGTAAGAGAAGTTTTCAACTGGATAGGAAGAGATAATCTTTAGCAACCATAGGATTAGGACTGAAGTAAATGCACTCTCTGCCTTTGTAAGTGCAACCGTACCTGGCACACTGTTTCCCTGCAGAAATGAGGGCAGTCAAGAACACACTGAGTCTTAAGCTTTCTGGACTGCTGTTTTCCTTCTCAGGCAGGAATTTCATTGCTTTTAGGCATAGATGTAGCCCTGACCTGCCTGCCCTGCTGTTCTCTGGTAGCATGAGAAACAATTTTCTTGCACCTCCAGAGTGTCATTCACTATCAGTGATTCATGTGCCTGACATGCATTTGGATTGAACCCAGACAGACAGATGATAGTGGGTAAAGAATAAGGGATCAGGACAATTTATTTGAAAGTTGATATATTTAAATCATGCATCTACAAGTCAAGGTTTGTGGCTGGACTGCAATGGCCAGTTCCAGTGGACACTGTAAAATGGGTGCTGAAAAAGGAAGAGTTACAGTATGAGCCAAATTCTGAGAAAATTTTATTTCCTGTGACTTCTCTTTTGAATAAAAAAAGGCTAGTAAAATGTATAAAAGTATTTGACAACTGAATATTTTCCAATACTATGGTAAAAAAATCAGATGTTCCTTGACTGTCTCTAACATAAGAGCCTTAAAAATCATCTCATAGGAAAAGAGTTAGTAGAAAACAACAATCAGTTTGACCTGTTCTGTACAAGCTGCAAAGAAGGATCACCGTTATTATTACAAAAGACACCTCCTTTCAACTCTTGAATCTAAATAATATGCAGACTACATAACAGCAAAAAGCCTAATTACCTTTATGAGGACTCTTTTAAGACAAAGGAAAAAAATATTAACCTTCTACAAAACTCTTGTCTTCATACCAAGTATTTTATTTTTTCTTGGTAACTAATTAACCAAAACTACCATGTTGTCAAATGCACTGTATGTAGTGTTTAGATATACCAACACCAAAAAAGGGACAAAATACAAAGAAGTATAATTAGGAATTTTCAAATTTCAGTAATCCGCATGATCTCTATGCTTGTTGTATAAAGGAAAAATAAAATTAGCTTCCACTTAATCATGTGAAAAATGAATATCAAAGAAATAAATGAAATTATTATTTGTGTTTTGTTTCATTGGTCCATCACTCAAAGTAGTAGAAACTGATTGATAATCTCTGATTTACCTGTATAGGTTATGTAACAGACATTAAGGAATTTGTGAAGCATGCATATAGACCACTTCAGCTTAAGAGAAAAATTTACTGTAAAAGATCTTCAGTGTAAGCTAAGTTGATAGAGATAAATCAGCCATCAGGAAACCAGTAAGTCCTGATTAACCTTCAGCAGGAATCAGAGGGGAAGCTGCTTGTCTAAGTTACTGAGTAATCATAGCTGTAAAAGGTTAGATGGTCCAGTTGCTTTTAATCAGTGCTCTAAATCTGCTTCTGAGGACCTGATTAGTGAACATGTTCCTTTGCCCAAGACTTTAACCAAAGCCTTTGGAAACTCTTGCAATAAGGAGACAGTTAATCAATTAGAAAGGGCAAAGAATGATCAAAGCAAGAAAAGAAAGTCAATAATGGAGCAAATATCACAATTCATTTCACAATAGCAATGCCAGTAGATAGCTGTTTTAATATTAATTGTATCAGAAAAGTGTTCCCGGTAGAGCCAGGGAATATTTAGCCTATTGAACATTCAGGAGAACATTTTTCATTTTATGAAAGGCATTATAGATTGGAGTAACCTTTAATATAAGGTAGTTGCATCTGATAAACTAAATAATTTCTTTAATCCTGCTTCTTATGTATTTACAGCCTTAAATTTTAACACTTTGAAGTACTTTTGAGGATCACCTGGAAAGCAAGGAATTCCCAAGTCCCAGTATCTGCATGATTAATAGTTGGCATTAAAAAAACTCAATCCAACCTTTTTAAGTTTCTAGAACCCAAGAATTAAGCTTTAAAATTTAAAAATAGATGTAAATGCATTGGTAAAATACTTTTTAAGAGCTTTGGTATTTTTTCATGGCAGGGTGTTTAATGTTGACCATTCAATGCTGATTTGCATGGCAAAGCAATGTTATCACTAACAAAAGTGAAGAGCTCAAATCCATGCATAGACCAGAGCCTTCCTGTTCTACTCATTGAGTTTTATTTCCATTAGGTATTGTTTATTTTGCAAACAAATTGTATTTATTTTGTGTTATTTTAGCACTGTAGAGTAACTGTAATTCTATAACTTGTCAAAAAAATATATTTTCATTCTTGAAAACCAAACTTTACTGTGTATTTGGGATGTTTTTTAGCATTATTATTATTGTTCTAGGATATTTTAAGCAATAGGAAATAGGAATAAGGATTATTTAGTTGCATATTCTCAACTGTTTGTACTTCTCCTGGCTTGAGATACTAAAACATAACTTTGTTTCCTTGGTGTCAGTGCAGGAGCATGGAGTGAATATGGGAAAGATAATACTTAGCTTTATAGTTTGTGTTTTAAAACAGTGACTAGTGGTTTTGATGACAGTAACCATTTGTGAAGTAACCATTTGTGAAGGTAAAACATCACAAGAAGGTCTGGCTTCAAAGGAATGTGTTCAGATCTTTCAGGAGATTTCCATTATGTGTCTCAAACTATAAACTTGGAAGTAAAGAAAACTGAATCATCAGCCAATTCTCAAAGTCTTTGTGCAAATGGTTAAGTTTTTCAAAACTGCCAAAATTACTTTGGAGCCCAACTCAACTCATGATATCAAAAGCATTTAAGTCAGTTTGAACTCTATCAAACCTTCCCATCTATAATATTGTATTTCTCTATTACTGCTAGGGCAGCCCAGGATAGAAATCTTTGTCTCTATACATACAGAATTGTTTTATCTGCCATGCCTGTTCATATTAATAAAAGTTGATCTTCTAGCTTTGTTTTTGTGTTGTTTTTTTTTCTAACAACTTCTATTTCCTAACGTTCTTGCCCACAAACAATTTTTTTTTTAATATGCAGACTTCACTTACTGAATATCACAAGAACTTGCAGTATTTTGATTGGAATGTATGAAACGTTCACTTTGTACTTATTTATGAGTTTTGACTAGGAGCAGCATGTTGGACTATTCACTTTTACAAAATGTGGAAACAATGATGAAATATGAATTCTAGGATTTCTGAGGAAAAATAAAACTGGGAAGCTGCATTTTTTTTAGTTCCCATTACCAGCTAGAGAAAACAGAGCCTACCTCAAATGTTCACCTTAAAATCATAGAATCATAGAATGGCTTGGGTTGGAAGGGACCTTAAAGATCATCCAGTTCAAAGCCCTCCACCATGGGCAGGGACACTTTCCACTAGACCAGGTTACTTAGAGACCCATCCAGCCTGGTCTTGAATACATCCAGGGATGGGGAGTACACAGCTTCTCTAGGCAAACCTGTTTCAGTTATAGTAAAGAATTTCTTCCTAACATCTAATCTAAACCTGCTCTGCTTCAGCTTGAGACCATTCCCCCTTGAACTAACACTACATGCCCTTGTGAAAAGCCCCTGCAGCCTTTTGGTAAGCCCCCTTCAGGTGCTGGGAGGCTGCTCTAAGGTTTCCCCAATGTCTTCTTTTCTCCAGGCTGAACAGCCCCAAGTCTCTCAGCCTGTCTTCATGTGAGAGGTGCTCCAGCTCCCTGATCGTCTTGGTGGCTCTCATCTGGATTCATTCCAACAGGTCAATGACCTTAACAGCTCTATGATCTATAATGTTCTGGAAGGACCTCAGGGACAGTGAGTGAAAGAAAAGGTGAATATGAAAAGAATTTGAATCTGAACTTGTTGATTTTGCCTTTGAAATTAGATAGGTGCCTTTTGCATTTTGGTGAAATTTTTGTGTATATCTAAGGCTCCACGGTATAGTAAAGCTCCATCTTAGCTGTCATGACCAGGACAACCCTGTTGTGGATATTGCTCTAAGAACAGAGAGCTAAAGCATGTTACAGCCTTCAGAAGCAGCTTAATGCTTCACTATAAGAAAGAGGGAGCAACCAAAACCCACAACTGTTGGCGAATCCATGTAGTGCAGATAGCTCGGTGTACCAGCTAAGTGTGAGCTGCAGACAGCTCTGGAGGGCAGGAGCCCAAGGCAAGAAGGCTGTGAACTAGTGCCAAGCTCTGCAAAACAGAGGGCACGGGGAGCTGTGCCCAGCCAGGTGACCAGACACTCAGAGACACAGCAGGAGCAGAGGACTCAGCTGTGAGACCCCAGATTTTCACACACTTAGACTGGGAGGGTATAAAAACTTCGGGGCCTTTGTTCAGTGTCACTTCTCAAGGGTACTCACCTTGAGCTGTCATTTTTGTTATTTCATCATGATTCAATTATTTTAAGGATCAAGAGATCTGGGACTCTGTCTTTGGGTAATCCAGGGTTGAGCTGGTAAGCAAACCTGGTCTGTCTGTGTGAGAGTGGGGTGTGCAGGGAGTCAAGCAGGGACCTGTCAGTCACTGGAGTCACCCCCACCAAGGTGCCTCTGCCCCAGCTCAGGTGGTGTGTGACTGCCGGAGTGGCTCCTGGATGGTCAGACAGGAAAGCTTCCTTAACACAACCACAACTTGACCTGTCTTACACTCATTATCATTAGAAGTGTTGACCCAGTGCTACTGGAAATATTTGCCAACCTATAAAAATACAGGTTGTTCATTGCTGACTTCAGTCATTACAAGCCCAAGGCAAAGGCCAGGGAGATGTTGCGTTGCCAGAGATCTTTTGCCCAGCTATATCAAAGTTGCATTTGAAGATGTATACTCTGTGTTACAGAAATAAAGGTTCTCTACCAAAACACTGGCAAAGTCAGCACATTTTTACAAGTGCATGCTGATTAGTCTGCCTCACTACTCAATGACTGATGGGGATGACTCACAGTGAAAAGACATTTCTCATCATGTTAAGCACATGCAGAGTTAGGTTTATTCACAATGCAGCATTTGGCTCTGGATAGACTGAGCTCTCTTTTCTGCAAAGACCAGTACATTGTGCTGACTTAATCAGGGGTTTAGGAGATCTTCTCATTGTGAAGTGTTTAGTGCATTGTGATTGCTTGCTGGCCAAAAGAATTAGAGACAATAAATTCATAAGCATGGAAAATTTAATTTGGCTTCAAGTTGTATCAGACAGGAATAGCTCTAATATTAACAACTGTTAATACTTTTAATGCTTTAATATGTGCTAAATAAATAATTTTATATTATTGGGAATTAGTGATTTAATATTTCCATCTGAACCACATGTATGTTGGGAGAAGCTTGGAAAACAAATTTTAATAGTTCCAGTAGGTAGATCAAAAGATAAAGTAATCATTTGCTGAAATAAAAGCAGCAAAATTATTACGTAGGTTATTAATAGTTCTATAAATATACCTTACTTTTTAACTGGGAAATGATGCCGAAAAACTTTGTTCACATTCTTTTTAGAGAATCACAAAGGTTCTATTGATGCTTAAAATAAGTCACCTTTACTACATGAAAGCTGAAATTGGAGCTATACTTTTATGCTTCTGGGGAGATTAAGCTTCTAAGGGACAAAATATTTCAAAATTTTTTAGCTACCCTGAATACCTAACTTTTAGTGCTGCAAAATAATGTTGAATATGTCAAGAAAAGAGAGAAATATGGACATATTTTGCTATAAGTATTAGTACATTTGTTTTTGTCATGCAGTGAGGCTTAACATTTGGTGTTAATTATTTACTGTACTAGGAATTACTCACAGGGTTGTGAGACCTTTGAGAGTTTGTCTGAATTATCAGCTTTTGTTTACGATGGCATCTTTCCACCAATTTTAATTATTTTTTAAATAGCTTGTGTGTCCTGCTTTGTGGGGTTTTTTTGATGGTAGTGGGCAGGAATGGCATATAGCAGCTCAGCATTACCATCCTACTGGGTGGGAAATTTGTTGGATTTTGCCTACCAGGAGGTGGACTGTTTTCTGCAAATGACCGGGAATATTGCCCAGAAAGCTAAGCAGCTTCAGATATTTTATATAACATTTGCTTTTCAGATTAAAATAAAATAAAAAAAAGGTAAAAAATCCTACTTTAAAATCACCGCAGAAACCTCTTCCAATTGCAGTGGCTGATGTTTCACATGAAGTCTGGGACAGTCTTCTGTCAGGATTAAGCTGAAACCTAGACCAAAACTAAAGCCCAGATTTTACGCTTCACTGTTACAATCACAAGAGACCCAATCACACATACAACCCCACCAGCCCAAGATACACTGAGGCTGCTCTTCTAACCTTCGGATGGAACAAGCAGCAGCAGCAAACACTGTGGGGAGCAGTGAGCTCCTGCGCTGTGCTGTGAGACATGGAGGAACGCCCTGGGAGGCAGGCGGTGTCTGGGACCTGCTCACCTGCTCTTAGCCAGTGAGTACCTGCAGCCGGCACCCTGAGCATCCCACAGCTTGTGTGGCAGTGCCAGTCAGAGGGGCCACTGGTGCGTGGGTGATGTCTGGCTGATGGGACCACCAGATTCTGGGTGAGTACTGCAGCAGAAGATACACGGGAAGAAACCTGCATAGTCACCAAACTATCACCGGATGTCCCTGGGCGCACACCTACGAAAGAAGAGAGTTCTGCTATGTCTGTCACCATGTCCAAAGCATGTACTGAGAACACATTTGATCCAGAGGCCAGTTCAAGGCACTTTCCTTTTGAAGTGTAGATTTCTCTTCAGAGGCCCAGCAAAGTCACTCTTGGTCACAAAAGGCTGAGCAGAATGACCTAGGTGAGGAATACTTGGCCATGAGAACACCGGGGTCATTCAGCCTGGAGAAGGCTCCAAGGAAACCTTATTTTGGGCTTTCAGTACTTAAAGGGGGCCTCCAAGAAAGATAGGGACAGACTTTTTAGCAAGGCCTGTAGCAATAGGGGTAACAGTTTTAAACTGAAAGAGGGTTGATTTAGATTCTATGTAGGGATGAACTTTTTTACAATGAGTGTGGTGAAATGCTGGCATGGGTTGCGCAGAGAGGTGGTGGATGCTGTATCCCTGGAAACATTCCAGGTCAGGCTGGGTGGGCCTCTGAACAACCTGATCTAGCTGAAGGTGTCCTTCCTCATTCCAGGGGGGGTGAGACTAGATGACCTTTAAAGCTGCCTTTTAACCTAAGCTGTTCTATGATCTATGACAATAGGTTTAATACAAGGATGGCTAAAGGCAAAAGCAGCTAACTTCCTTTAAAGACCTGGAAAAGACGGGTACTGAAAAAACCCCACTGATAAAAAACTTATTTCATTTCAGTTAGTAACTGTTACCAGTTTCGTACTATTCCACTCTGTAAAAAAAACCTGTCAATAAATCACCAAGTTACTGTCAAACTACATGTGTTTGACAAAGCACCTGTTTGTGTTTTTGTTATTACAAACACATATAATATCTGACAGACTGCTCTTGAACACCTGCATTTAATTCAGTGGCATTGTTCATTGACTTTTAATTTTATTTTGGACTCATGAAATGTGGACTGGTCATATAATTCGCTCATATTTATCTGGTTGTTAGTTCTGATGAGGACCTAGAATTAAAACAACATGGGCGATTTCTATGTATAATCAAGTATTAATATTGAAACAGTTACATCCATCCAAGGCAGAAGGAATGAGAAAACACAGAACTGTCTACATAAAACTTTAGTTGTTAGGAACATATGAATCAGGTAGACCTGAGGGGTGATGAAATCCAAGTCCCGTCCTGTTGCCAGGAACTCAGTCACACAGTGTTTTTAATAAATGGCTCTTCTGTTCTTCAGTACATGAGAAGTGAGATCGTGCACCCATTTTCCTGATATAAATTTGTTTGCATCTGATTTTTTTTCACTTTCAAGAACAGAAAACATTCAATAAACTTACAAGATACAAATGACTACACTGGTCCACACAGATCTCCAGGGTTTGCCAGGATTTTAGAACGATGACTAACATTGCTGCGTTTCTGTTTGTTTTGGGTTTTGGTTTAGGGAGGGGAGGGTTGCTTGTTTGTTTGTTTGGGGTTTTTTTGCTTGTGCTTTTAGTCTAGAACTAGGTATTCATAATTTTAAACTACCTACTGTACATTTGCAATTAGGATAGAGAATATCATTTCACATTCTTACTGGATGTTTTTGTAGATAAACCCATTTTTTTAAGAGAGTGACATTGATAAATTCATGAGCTGTTAAAAAACAGTTTTAGTTTATTGTTCCATTCAGTCAAATACTTGTTCACTGTCTTTCTCTTGGGAACAAATTTCCTAATTTAAGTTATGGCAGCAGTGATATTTCCTAAATTATGTAGAAAAACTTTTAGAGATACCTCTTTCTTCTTCCCCTAAACTGTTTTTTGTTGTTAAATTATTATTCCTTAGTTGCTATGTTCTCTTGTACAATTACCTGATTAATCTTGATTGTGACTGATCAAGGATTATTTTTAATACAATTGATTATGTTTTACTCAAAAACTGTAGATTTATTTGATCTTTTTACAGCACCATAACTTCTAATTGACTCTTAGTTGTGAAGAGCTCTGGTAACACTTATTATCTGAATGAATAACTGCTAGGCTTTACTCGGATTAATCTTTATGTTGATTTATTGCATACGCAGGGTGTTATGCACTTGGCTACACAGTCTTTGATTTCTCAAGGTAAATTGCAGTTTTAAAGTCGAGTACAGCATATTTTCACTAATAAATTCATTAAATACTGGGATATTGTAATATTTTTCTTTATTCACTTATATATGATTTTTAAATTTTGTCTTAAAATACTGGTTGCTATTTTTTCTTACTTAACACACTTGCTTTAAATTTTATTTTACTAGTCCAAAATTTCATGCTATTTGGGAGACTACAGCCTTATCCTGAGAACTCTCAAGAAAATATCCAAATGCTGAATGATTTAATACCAAAATATGATAAGTATGTGAAATTTCAAGGACGTGGTGGTTGATGTGTTCTAGATATTTTGCTTCGCTACTGTTCAGCATTTTGTGAAAAAGATGGATAGAAATTCTTGGAGATCTAAAGACTGTCATGGTATTTAACAAAAAAAACTGGTGAACCCTAAAAGTAGAAGGAGTTGCATCATTGTCTTAGTTTAATAAATAGGAAACCAGATCTTACAGAGTCATAACAGAGCAGTTGTGCAGAATTCATTAAAATATAATTGTTAAATACGCTTAAATTTCCCCCAGACACTCACCTTAATACCAACTTACAAGAAGTGTATTCATAATATAGAGAGTGTAACTTAAATTTTACTTATTCTTTTGTGGTCAATGTGATGTGATAGTAGTCTGACAAAAAACACATTAAAAACAGTCTCTGAAAACTGTGTTTTCGTTCCTCAATGGCATGAATATCAAGCCAAACTTCCTTAAATACCAGCAGAAGTCTTGTGATACTTGACAATTATTAGAGTATTAGTGATTTATGAAATCCCTGGTGAGTGAAAATAATTTTGCCTTGTTCAGTCTAGGCAGATGATGAAGATGACTGAGGAGCAGCAAAAAAGTCAATGGCTTTCCTTGGATTCTGGAATGGATCGTGACTGGTGATGTTATTAGATTTAGGCAGTTAAAATAACTTTTCAGTATACTGAGCATAACAAAAGAGGCGATTGTGTTAATATCAAATCTGACTACTGCTAGCAAAATTTCAAATGTATTAGCATTCATCTGTGTCCTGTCATCTTGGCTTTTCTTCTTCTGCGGTTTTGTGAGAGATGCTCTGAGTGGAGAAAGAATAGTCATAGTTATTTATTTAGTTATTTATGTATCCAAATCCAGTGCAGGCCGTAATGTCTATATGGCCACTTTCCAGGGTTGTGAACAGAACATATGCTATAGTTTTGAAAGGAACTTTGTGATAGAAGTACCTAAGGAATTTAACTACTTTCAAAACCAGAGTTAGAATGTTAAAGTCTTAATCAATGGGAATGATAGTTACACAGTTTCTATATTTAGGATATTTTAGGTTTTTTTCCTAAGTCATCCAGAAGCCAAAATCCCAATGTTAGAGGATTTTAACATTCTCAGACATTCATTTCTTTGAAAACATGATATGTGTACACCTCTATGGGAATGGGACCTCAGCCAGGAGATGCTTGGTTTATTTTGGTATCGACCTATGTACTTCTACCCAGTATCACTGAACCCTGCAACAAACAGATTGCTGGATGCTCTTCTTCAGCCTCTGGTTTTGCTGTAGTGTGATTTCGTGCAAAAACCCCCAAATTCTTTTATTTTGCTATTTTTACATAATCCTTCACAAAGTGAAAGATTTCTTTCTTAGAAGATGAAGTAAAATTGTGGCGATGTTGTGAATCATGAAACACAGAGGAAGTATTTCCTTTTATCATAGTAAAATCAGCCAAATGGTTGGGTCTTCTGAGTCAGTCCTAATAAAAGTTATTTTTCTCAGTCTATATTTACCTATACTTTAGCATTCTCAGTGTCATGGATCTTACTAACGCAAGAGCTTATAAAGCCCTCATACAGCTGCATGTTCACCAACTTTTTACACAGATCCATGTTAAAAAAAAAATAAGCCAAGAAATCCTTTCATTAGGACTGCATCCCTCCCAATAGTGAAGGATGCAGTTGGAGAAGAGTGTGCCAAGAAATCAGTGTGGGGCAGGATGTGCATGACAGCAGTGTTCAGGGATGCTCCCCATGGACACACACAAGTTCCTTGCACTTTCCAGACAGTCCTCCTGTCTTGAGCTCCCCACCCTCACTTTCCTGTGCCCTTATACTTGTGTCTCCAAATATTTCTGTACTTCATGGTCAAGCCCCCTTGCTTGGCTTCATACTACTCCATGACCCTCTCTTTCTTCCCAAGGAGTCCAGTTTCCCCAGGGGAATGCCAGGAGCAGCCGCCTTTTGTCTGGTTGAAATCACTTCACTCTTAAGCTCCAAATCCTTCTGTATTAGATTTCCTTTCCCATATGCCACTGCCATCTTTCTCCTCCTGCCTTTCGGTGGACAAAAAACCCCCCAACAAACAGACCTGTGGTGCTCCTACATTTGTAGGACATAAGAGAGTATATTCCAGGAAAGCCTAGGAACAGCACTAGGGTCACAACTCATGTCTTAAAAGTCAGCTGTTGACACCAAATCACCAGGATAGCTGGCCCTATTCATCTTTAAACTGGAAAATAGAAGCTGATGTCTAACTGTAGGAACAGTGTTCCAGGAGAGTCTTTGAGGAGCAGAACCACAACAGTTACCAAAAGTCATTCTGTCATGGATTTGCCTGCTGGAGATGAGAACACCATACAGTGGTGTAGGAGATGCCTTCCACTCCAGCATTGCATCCTGTTCTTCATCCTTTGGATTTTCTTTCTCCTTTGAGTTCCTATATTCTGTCAGGCTAATCCTGTGTCTTCTAGCTGTCTCTAACACCCAAGGTACAATTTAGTGTGCTATAAATAGGAGTGATATTCACCTGTGGGCCACATTAAATACAGTACAAGCTTCTCAACAGGATGGTTTTGTCAACTCTTGTCCCCCTTTTCTTAATAGTAATATAGCTGAATGATAAGCAAGGAAAAATAAAATGTGTGCTTTATGTTGCTAGAGGCAGAACAAAGAGATATTTCTTCACATAGGTTTGATGGAACTGCTTTGAAATTAACCATAATAAGCAATGCAAGTATCATCTGGTGTTCTGAGTGTGCTGTCAAATAATGGATGTTCTACAGGGTATCTGTAAAACAAAAGGACAGCATAAAATGTTAACTAGAAAATGGCATAGATAAAGCTCAAAATAATAATAAAAAACCACTCACTATTGAAAACAAACCAGACAAATGATAAAATAAAAATACTCCATGGGAAGCTAGCTGTAAAAAGCCTTTTAAATAATGGATATCCACAGAAGTTTCAATTTTGACAGGAAACTTGAGTCTTTTAGAGACTGGTAAAATAAACAAAAAATAATATCCCAAATAAATTCTAAGAACAGGAGAAAATAAAGCTATGCTTTTCAGCTTTATCTTTTATAAAGATATCTATTGTTTTACCACTCAATTAAAAGGCACATCTCTTCACTGAAAGATGTGCTTTCCAGACCTGCACTGTCTTTTCTTCTGTAATGGCCAAGAAGCAGACCTACTTTGGTCCTTTCTGATTAGCAGATTCTCACAGCAAAGCCTTTATATGGCTGAACTATCAGCTTTTGCCTTAAGAAAAGGGAATCTAGAGAAGCGTACTTTGAGACAAGTGGATGTTTTTCCAAGCTCGGAGGTGAACTTGTATGTTCCTCATTCTCTTCTCCCTTAATTATAATTTGCATTTATCTCTTAAAGAAAACCCTCAACTTCAATGCTGACATGAGATTAATGCAATAATCAGTCCATTTTTTACTGTACCGCTGCAAACATGCCTTTGTAAAACAGTTACCGTGGCCCATCACTTCTTCAGTGGGGCTAAACTCAGCACTGTAAACCGTGAAATTTGCTTTCTTATGATCGACTATGTGCTTGTGGAAAAAATTAACAACGAATGTAGCAATACATTGACTTACAATATAGTGCCCAACCAATTAATATCTTGTCCTTTGTGAATACATAATGAGGAATTCAGCAACAGTAATGTTTTTTTGGTTATTTTGCTATCTGCTCTCCTCCTACTGACTGCGAGCTCCTGAAAAATTATGTAATCCACTGCCTAATTTGTCTTATACTGAATTCTGTGACATGTACAACTCTGTTCAAGGGTTTTTCTTTATTATATTTTCTTATATTCTTTCATTTCTACTTACTAACATTGATCAGCCTCAGCGATACTAAGAAGAAAAAGCTCTGCTGTGTGTCATACTATAACACTTCTCTCAAAGGTTAGTTTTGTATCCCCCAACAGTATCACTTGAGGTCATTGTTCATGTTTCACCTCAATGTCACTTGTTATTGAAGTCTTGGCTTGGTTTTCAAAACTGAATCCATAAAGCCATAAACCATAGTTTTAGTTTCCCTTTCTTCTGCTTGAAAACACATTTCATTTAGTAACCATACAGTTGCTGGTGATGTTTTTCACAACACTGTATTACATCAACAATGGCCTGTGTCATATCTAAATCATGCAGTTCTTTATTCACATTGCCTATTAAATTATCAATACTTTTTTTTATCTCTTTCTGTGAAAGCTTTATCTCTATGGTATTGATTGCTAACAGTCTCTTGGTATCAATTATTGTTAGGAGGTGTCAAAAAAGTAAACATTAAAAAGATAGGATATAGTGACAAATTTCTTGAGCCAACGGTCTCTTTGGGTAAAGATGTGGTAAATCAAAGTTACAGGCTTTATTCAGGAGTAAAAACAGAACAATTTTCACAAAAAGAAGATGTGCTTTGTGGGAGAAAACTCAAGAAGTGGAAGAAAGCATTCAAAAAGTATGAGGCTGAGCATGACGCAGTGAAATATGTAGAACAAGCAAAGATATTTGAGTCATGGTGTTTTCCCTACCGAAAGAATAGCCTGCGAAACACACGGAGTTCAGTATCTTATCGTTTTTACTGGCTTGTTCATCCAAAGGACGATAACTAGTTACGTCACTCACTTCAGGAGCTCAAGAGGAAAAAGTCTGCGCCATAAATCAAGATCTTTCAAACTGGTAGATGAACTCTGAATAATAATTTTATGCAACTAATTGTGTTTGTAATTTGTTTTTGGAACAGCTCAGGAATAACATTCCAAACCACATTTTTGCAGAATTTTATGAATAACATTAATGTTGTATAAGAAATATAACCTGGAACAATCAGGTTAATAAAGAAGTCAAAGAATATTTCAATCTTTCTCATATGTTTGGGAAATACATTTAAATGTGTTTCAGAGGTCCAGAGACCCTTAGGGATTCATGTGATGATCTCCTGAAGTGACATGTACCCTATGCATACTGAGCCCTTGAACACTTTTTTAATAGCTTTTCCTTCACAATCTCTAGTTTGCCAGCATCCTCTTCAAATCATCAAAGAAGGCTCTGTTGGAAACAATCTATTATATTGATTTTATCAACACTGTGCAAAATAGGACTGTCTCCCTAATTATTTCCACCCTGTTTTTATATGCAGAGTCACATTAATTACAGGTTTGCTCCAGAAATTCCATAATTTCTAAATTTTTTTTTTTATTTCAGAAAAACAGCCTTCTCTCCTTTTTCGATGCCTAAGGTCAAGATTTTCTCTCAGGTAACCTTAGTCTTTTAAAATTTCCTTTTCTTGCTTAAGTCACTTCAGTTCCTTGTCCTGTGAATGAACAGAGATGGTTTCCTACAGAAGTTGTTTCATCCAGTGCTAACATACATGAACTGGCTGTCTAGAGACTCCTCTGACTGAAAACCTGCATTTGAGGCAGTTAATGTTAGCTAAGATTACTTACTTCCAGGGAAAACTAGAACAGTTTTTCATTTGCCTCTATTCAAACAAATTTGTTTGAATGAGTCCAACTTTCCAGTCTCACAGACCAGGAGAGGCAGAGCAGTACCTTCAGCCACAAAAACATCACTCACACCGACATGAGCAGCACAGGCTGCCTGGTCCTTCCCAGCTGATTAGGTGGAAGTCACTAGTGGCAGACCCTTATTCACTGGAGTCCAGCAATCAGAGACCTAAGTGTTCTCATTTTTGTTATTGTCTTCATTATCTCTGATTTGGCTTTGTGTACCCTGATGTTCAATTTATTAGTTTTTCAGTCTTTTGACATTTCTTCTTAATTTGAATAACTGTTTACCAGATACCCTCAAAACCCTTACATCCTCAAAGTCCCTTACATTTCAGGTATCCACCTCTCCTTTACTTTGCATGTATATTTACAATCCTGTTATGATAAGAAAAAAATCCCACTTTTTCATCATCTTTCATCTGAGAATCTCAAAACATTTGATGAAAAATAATGAATGAATAACAGAACTAAAAAATGTAAAAAATCCTGTGATGCAGACATCTCGTATCTGAGAGGTGAAGAAAAAGAAGCCTAGTTTTATCTTGGCTGAATTCAGCTAAGGGCAAAAGAGTACAAATGGTGTGAATTTGGCATAAGAGGTCACATTTATGAAGATTTCCCAGGTGTCTAAACCCCATTATATTCCTTGGTAACTAAACATAGTTAATTGTGCCATATTCCTGAAGGACATAATATAAAAATAAGTCTCCTATAAAATACGATGTAACTAAAACTTGTGCTAGAAAAATTTCAGGTTTTACTTTTTTTTTTTTCCTTTCATGGATTGGATTAATTGCCTAGACTTTGAAAAAGTAGGTGTGGAAGTTTCTTTCTACAAAATAGAATTAATTCCCAAGTTGTTAAAGATCATTATGAAAGGAGAGCATTGACTCTTCTGAAACCAGCAATTATTCACAAAGAAGTCTGTGAACTTGAAATCTGCCACTTTATGAAAATTAGGAAATGCTCTCTCCAAATTACACAGGTGAAGCTGACAGCCTGGCAGCTAAAGGGCAGAGTGATTTATTCTTGTGTAAAAAATAACTCACATCTGTCACACTTGCATACCTGGAAATCTGTATCATTGCTGGCGTATATTCACTGTTTAAATTTCTTTTAATGTGTCAGGTAGGTAAACAAGGGAAATAATGGGAGTAGAAGAAAACATAAGTATATAGCACTTAGTTGAGCACTTATTAGTACAAAGTTTCAATGCACAATCACTATGTGGTGATGAATATAAATTATATTCAAGTTGAAAAAACTACCTTGAAAATACTTTTGAGCAAATAGCTTCATATGTCAAGTCTGAAATGTACTGAGAGCTAGGTTCAGTACCCACTGAAGTAAAAGTATATCCTCTTGGTGAACACTAAATAGAGGAGGAGAGAAGGAGTTGTGGGAATGGTTAAGGATAAAGTCAAAGCTCACATAAAACTGCAGAGAAGTGGAGCACAACTCAAATCTGCTTTGCAATTCGGTGCCAATAATGTTCTGGTATGTTTTGCATATCTTCATATATCCCTGAGATAGCTGAAAAAAAAGTAAATATGGAATGGAAAAAAATATTTCTGAAACAGCCAAAGAGCGTGCAATATCTGGAAGGCAAGATCTGTGTTTGCCAGTGAGTCTGGTTTTCACCCACCCCTACAAGAAATTTAATGGTGTCTTCAGATTTATTGATGTGTAACCACCAGTAATTTGCTTTTCTACTTTTACTATAGAGATTATGGTGTTATCTTTATAGTAGAGGTAGTGTTAGAAGCCTTAAATCTCCTGAGCTCCAGTATGTATCGTAATCTCTTTGATGTGTGGGCACATCTTTTGCCTGACTGCTGAGAGTATTTCCTTGAGCTGATCATGAAGGATAGGTGTAAGCTCAGCAATTATTTAAACATGAAAAAGTGAACAAACTATAGCAATACTTGTGGACTACTAAAATGTGCAATGTGTAAAATAGTGACAGCAAGAGATAATACAGATCCTTTTAAGCAAACCCCAGAGAACACTAAGAAAGGTTAGTTTCCAAGTATGAAATACCAAAATTTTTTCTCTAAAAATTGCCAAGTTAGCAGGTTATTATTGCCAATTGGCAGGTTAGCATAGCTCCCCAAAGGTTTTCTGCCTTAATACCAAATCAGAGATGGGATTTCCTGCTAGTTTATGTGGCCCTCAGATTTCAAGATCATAACTGCTAACTATAATCATTTGATTACTAAAGGAAGAAAGGACAATTTTAAATAAGTAAAAAATCAGTAGTTCAATAAAAATTAATTAACAGAAAGTCAGATGAAAAAGATGTTCAAATGACATCTGGACATGGTCCTGGGCAACTGACTCTGGGTGTTCCTGGTGGAGCAGGGGTGTTGGACCTGGTGACCTCAGGAAGTCCCTTCCAATCACAAATATTCTGTGATTTTGCGGTCCCATGAACCACAATAAACCAGCATTATCTTGATGGATAAGTCAAAAATAAACAAATGGATGCAAGTGAGCATGACTCCAATTTCCTCTGAAGGTTCTCAAGGTGTTTTAGAAGCAGATTATTAATATCAGCAGGAGATGACAGATGTAGAAATACATCATCAATTATCTGCTCCCTATCCTTTCTGTTCCTGTTGTATTTTGAAAGATCCATTCAAGCCATGCAAACTTTGTGCTCTCTTGGCAATTTAAAAGAGGACAAAAAGAGAACCGTTAAAACTTCCTTCTGAACATCTTGTTCAATAGACAGTTATTTAGAGTTCCTCCCAAATGTGCTTACTGGAAACTTCAGTAAAATATAATCTAAAGATTCATCTCCATTGTCTTACTTAAAAATCTATTTCATAAAACACACACATCCTCATACACATAACAACAGCATCCATTGAAATGTACAAATAAACAAGCTGTAAAAGAAGAATTATTAATATAATGCTTATTCTTTCACTTTTTTGTTTACTTGTGTCCATGAGTCAGTGAATTACCTCTAGCAGTATGCTTCTGTCTTTTATATTTAAAATAGCAAGCAAAAAAAATTAGACAAAAATGATAAAAGTTTTGTAGGCCTGCAAAAGATTTTCTCCCTCAAAGCTTGAGTATGTTATCTAAAATAGATGCACACGGTTCAGCTTCACATTCTGTTCAAATGCAAATTCATAAGTAGATGTATTTAGAGAGCTGAGATTCTTGACTGATAATTCACAGTAAGAATTTGTGCTCAGTAAGTCTGATGCATATAATGCACATACTTGCTGAGCTAAAACCCCCTGTCATTTCTCAAAAGAATATCTATCTTTAGAAGACCAGTGAAAGAATTTCTAATCAACACAAGTCAATATACCATCTGATTTCCTCCTTTTCTCTTTGCCTATATCCTAAGCACAGTTCTTTGCTGCTTAAGACTCTGTGAAGAATGTATTCAGTGGCTTTAATATCTTTCTTTCATCTGTAGATTCTCTAAAATATTTTAATATCCATGCATGCAGTGCCTTTGATTTAGTCTTGTCTGTCATCATGTAATACTACCTCATGCCCTACTACTACTCAGTGGGGAATGTGACATTTCAGAATACTGGGAAATTTTTGACCAGGACCTAGAGGCTGTAAACAATTATAGATGATTAAGAACCCTATCCAAGGAGGAAGACAAGTCAGCAATTGACTGAGCAAGAGAAGGCAGTAAGGAGTCTCTGCCTGAAAGGAGAGTCATGCTAGCCTAGCTGGGCTGTGCTCACCACTCCTTGCTAACAAAGGGTGAGATTATGTTTTCACATAGTTCTTCAACATCTTGACAACTTAAACAAAGTTACAACAGAGAAGTTATAACAGGGGAATTAGAAAATTTACAAGACTACAAAAAGAAAATATGTAGAAGAGGGAGATGTAAAGAGCTGAAATGGGAAACACAAGATTAGAAAGAATTCAAAAAGAAAAAAGCACATGTAAAAGCACATGTAAACATTAGGATAGAGAAGGGAAAGTGGAAAAGAAGGCTGCAAGACAGCAAATACTCTCTGTTGCTTTTTGCATTTATAATGTTTAAGACTCTTCCTCCTCCCCTCCTAGTGTCGTCTTCACCAAAATGTAAATTGAAAAGAACCCTTCTAGTGTCTCTTGGTCCTTTTTATTTAAAAAAGGCTTAACTTTCACAGCAGTCAATACTTAAATCATGGAGTAAGTAGCCGGAGAGTAGTTTGGTGGGAGAAAATTTTCATTCATGGTGTCCCACATTTGTCTTAACAGTTAACAATTTTTCAGTATTTCAGACCATGTCTTTTCAATTTAAAACTCTCACAGTTTCTTTTTCTCTAGAGAAACAAAGGTCTAGAAGACTTTCATCAATCAAATCCATTTACATAAATAAATTCCTTTGTAAGCAGTTTAATATACATGAGAGGAAAGCAGCATGCTCAATTCTAAACCCACATTAATTAAGTGCACACCAACATATCATCGTTACCATATCAATATCTGTTTATGCGGAATCCCAGACCTGAAAAAGAGAAGATTATTTTTCAGATATAATTATGCATTATTTATGATAATATTTTAAATTATTTTGTCTTAGCTGTGCTTGTAATATTTATTCTATATTCTTTAATTTCAGCTCTCTGACATTTACTTTGATTTTTTAAAAGGTATTCAATTAATCTTCAATTCAGGAGAGATTTGTGCATCACAGAATTTCCAGAATAGTGCCTATTTTCTTCTGTGCTGCTTCATAAAACAAATTGCTCCCTATAATCTGTAAAACAATAAACAAAATTGTTATATCTTAGCCCATTCATACTCTGCTGCCCTTCCTAATACCATTTTGTAAATCATGCAGTGAAGGAAATTTCCAAGGTAATGACAAGGAAATAGGAGATAATTATTTTGAAGATGTTAAAAAAAAAGGAGACAGTAAATTAAGGTTAAATGAAATGAGAATTGTATTTATGATATGACTTAATTTTAAGCTAACTCACTTTAACCTTAATTTAAAAAATACACATGAAAACAAATGCTGGTTTAAAATTATGTATTTATTGTGTAGAAGAGCATTTATAATTTGTACAGGTAGGCTAACTGTGCTGGTAACATTTTTTGATATCATTGGTATAACTTGAGGTTTGAGAAAGGGCTAAAAAAGGCTAAATATCCCAGAAAACAAAAACAAAAACAAAAAAACCCCAGACAAAACAGAGTTGAGAGTTTTCCTGTGAAATATTTTTTAATACCTAAATTTGTGATTATCGTATTTTGTCTATTTAAATGATAGAATTACCTTTCATTTCTTTCATTTGTTCAGTGTCACCTACACTGACAGGAAGACCACCCTCTGACAGTAAAGGCCTAGAGGCAGTCCCTCACTCTGACACTTTTATGTCAGCTCATCTTCTGCAGGGGTCCTTGCACACATCTCACACACATCCTTGCACAGACTTGTTTTTGGGGTCTTACTAGACTATGAATGGGCAAAATTGTAATAGTGTAAAAAATGTAATAAATATATGACCTTGAGCTGCCTGTAAGAAAAATATGTGCACGAGAACTGACATGTGAGCTCCAGCATGTCAGAGGAAAACTGTCCATTCATTCCTGCTGGGGGAGACTGAGGAGAAACCTTACACATGAGAATACTTTGGTGGTTTTCAGATCCTCAGCATTGTGTCCTTCAACACTCTAGTAAGGCTGCTGCTCTATGAAGGCCTAGGACAAAGCAGAGTTGCTGTGTAGGACAGGACGTGAACCACCCATAGCTTTTGCTGAGCCCCATTGCTCTGAAGCACGTAAATCTGGAGTCTCCAGACAACTTCAGATCTGCTCATTCCAGTTTTGGAACAAGGTGCAAGTACATAGATTGCTCCAGCTTGGTTGGCCGATGGCCCTGAATGCAAAGCAGATATACATGCTGATTCTTTTAGACATTATCTGTATTTTTTCTAAACACAAAATGATAAATATTTGTTTTGAAGCATTGACCTAATGTAGTGGATAAATTGCACTAGAGCTTATGTTCTCTGCCTGTCTACATTTCTACTGGTTTCAAGGGAACACAACATTTCAACGTAGAACATATTGCTTTCTGTGTTTTAGTTGTAAGTGTTGCTGATTTTCACCCTAGGGTTGTCAAGATTTCAGTGATGGGAAAGTGATTCCTGTAAATACAATTTTTAATTAGTTTGTAGAATTTACTGACATCTTTGCCTGAAATATGTCGGTTGTTTTTATTGCTGTGTCTGAATTCAGACCCAAACATATTTATCTTAGCTATTTTAAAGATGCCTTTGGAAGCCCGGAAGAGGAACCATAATCCTTTTCTTATAATCAGAAATAATAAACTCACCCTTTCTATTCAGGAGTTTGACTTATTCTTTGATTTTAAAGCAAACAGTATATTCTAGCCAGAGGGAAACCTTATGAATTTTTACCAGCAAAATTACACTACTGCATCTCACTATTCCCCTAACAACTTTAACATGTATAACAAGACAGCATTTTTCAGCCCCTCTACCATTTCAGGTTTAAAATGGTGTTAAAATTAAATTATATACATAGAAAAAAAGTTATAGACATAATATTTACTTGATAACTAAGACTGACTCTAACTTCATATTTTCCAATCCTGTCCATCCCCATGATTATGGAGCACAAGCTGAGCTATCAAGCTGCTACAGCCTAAACACAGCACAGTGTTTAAGGATCAGCTGAGGGGGACATTTTACTGCTCAAGGTAGGGGGCCATGTGAGAAATACACTGAAGTGCAGGAATTCCTTCAAATTGAAAATTCTAGTTCTTACACTGTCTATATCTTCACAAAATGGAGGGCAAAAAAAGCTTAACTAGAACTTTAAATTAGAAGTCCTTGTAAGAAAATGTGTCCAACTTATCCTTCTGAGAAGTCAAATCACAGAACAGACAAAAAATATGGAGAAACTTTTACTCTGGAAGGGATGACTTTGCCTTGGTAAAATAATACCAAAACTTGCATCCATGTAAAAAGTTGGGACGTATTTCTTTATTGGTTAATAACAGCAGTTTGGAAAATTGGTTTTAGTAAGTTTTGAAATAATTCTGAGGACTAAATAGATGCAAATGTGAGTCTCAACAAGGTTGTAAGACATAGTTTTTGATAATTTACATTATTCACATGTGGAATAGCATAGAAAAGTTTATTCTTATAGCTAGTTCATATGAATTATTTTGTAAACCTGTTATAAAAAAATAATGTCTTGATTACGTCAATAAACCCTGTTTTAACAGTTTTGTGTACTTCTTGGTGAGGTATGAAAAGTAGTGGAATTTCCTTCCTTGGTTCTTATGGGATAGATGACTCTAAATGCATTTTTAAATACATGATCTATATGAAAATCCAAATCCCATTATTTTAGGTATATAAATGCCATGTAATGAAGGCCATACTGAATTTGTTGGAGTTTGTCTTCAGAGGTCTCTGCTAACTGTATAAAAAAGATGCTGAGAGTCCAGAGCACAGGCAGGACTCTGAAGAAGTGTTTGATGCCTCTCTGTGTAAGTTTAAGGAGAATGACAGATCTAGATATGCCTAGTTACAGCTGTCTAGGTGCTCACCACCCCTATCTTTTCCTAAATTGCCTCATTGAACTTTTTGAATGTCTGTGATAAAATCAAAGACTTGTAGAAGAAAACTTCCACATTCTCTGCTCCCAGCGAGACCGAACTCACTGCAGTCTTGTTGCTTGTGCTATGCAGGTCAGAATCAGCCCCTGCAGGCCATGTAATGAATGTAATAGCATTAAAATGTAGAACATCTCTTCATTTTATGTTCTGCTGAGGCTACAAAGTTTGTAACAGGCAGTTCTGAGATAAAAATCTTTATTCTTTTTAATAAGCATGGTGTATTTGAACCAAACTCGTTATTTTGCCCTAGGTTCTGCTGCTTATGTTCTAGTTTTACAAAAGACCAGCACATGTGTTGGTTTATTGATACTTCTTCCTAAATCAGTTTTTCCTATTTGCCAATTCAAACCTGTCCTGCTCAGAAGTTGGCTTGCTTTAAAATATATTGGTATGACCCATGCTGTATGAGGTTTCAATTATGCAAAAATAGATCATCATCTTCTTTTAATGTTTCAAATTATTCTATAAAGTCCATCTTTCTGTTTGGTATCCAGAAATGCCTAGAACCTTCCCAAGGACCTTGTTATAAATATTATAGCAATAAAGTCTAGTTCAAGAGTGTAATTATATTATTGAAAGACATACCAGATGGTAGCTACTCTAAACTGACAGGAAATAATTTGAAGGTCTTTTTTTATTTATAATAAGTAACATCATTACTCTGCTGAAATCAATCTAATTATTTGGTTTTTGTTGTTTCAGGCTTACTAGAAATAATGGATAGAACATATTTCTTGATTTTGTCAACGTATTTTTAGAAATTAAAAAGGAAAATATTGTGATAATATATTAGGACTGTCTATTTCAAAGCATTCCTGTAAGCCATAAGTGCATCTGTTAAAGATCTGGTATAACTGTAAGAATCTGATTTATGGATTTGATTGGATTTGAAATGGAAAAATATTGTGACCTTGTCAGCAAAACACTCTGAAGAAGACCACTTTTTGAGTATTACCACTGTATTGCCAATATCTGTCAAAATAGATGTTTTAGGAAAACTTTAGGAAGTCTAGTCCTTGCTATGCCTTCCTCTGATTTTCGAGATGAACTTGCCTGAGGGGTTGCTGTGAAAGGTAAGACACACAAAAAATTTCATCAACACATAGGAAATTTTTCATTGGAGAGGTTTTGCTGAAAACCATTCATGCCAGCACTGGCTCTGAAACCATATAGAAGGCAATAAATAGTCCTGAAGAAAGAAACTCTTGAACTGCAAATAAGCTTCCTCACAAACTGGCAAAGAATGAGCACTAGCTGATTTTTAAATTCCAGGGCTTTCCTACTTGGTCCTGAACTGTGAATGCTTATGTGCTTGCTCTGACAGTGAAAGACAAGCAGTGCCCTGCATTTCTGTGGTGGGCTATGCTGGTCTGGTCATGACTCTGCTCTACCTTCACAGAACAACGTCACTTCCTTATCAGCAGCCGGTGTAAATGATCAAACACTGTCTGCTTCCCCGGGTAATAAATGTGATCAAAGCTGGAAAGTGTAACTGCTTTGAGAACACAGCCAGTTTTCTCCTTAACTATTATCTGCTTGTACTACATCACCACAATCTTGTGCACTTCATGTGAACAGCCTAAATAACCACAATCTCTGCCTTGCTGTCTACGGTGAGACCAAGTATTCTCTATTTTAGTCTATTTTTTAGCTTATGGGTACAGTCCTCCTCTTTGAATTTTAGCATTCTCATTTTATTGGTCACTGCTTTTTGCTTGCTTGCTTGTGATTTTTGAGGTGGAAAGAAAGAATTCTGTCCCATAAAACACGTTTGTTTTTTTTAACTCTTGGAAAAATCTTCTTCCTTATGTCTTTACCTTGATAATGCTTCAGCTTAGAGCTCTAGCAAACACTTTCTACATGATGAGTTGTGTTTCTTGTGACTAATTCTTTGACGGTCTTTTTTTTGTTTTTGTTTTCTTGTTAGTATTGAAACATGTTTTGCCTAGTCTTTCCAGGCATTTCTCTGCTTGCTTTCTTACTTGCTTCCTCCCTTTCTCCCCTCTTTTTTCCTGCCTTTCCTTTCTGCCTTTCTTCCTTCCATCCTTCGCTCTCTTCAGTCCTCCTCAGCCTGCCTCCTTTTTTTCCTTTTTTTAATTACTTGACCTCATAGGGACTCATGGCAAGAAATCAACAGCACATGATTCTTGCGTGTGGTCATTATGCAGTTTGAAGCTAACCTCCAGCTTCAGCATATGATCATAAATATGGAATCACAACAAATCTCAGGACAGTTTTGTCGCCTGCTAAACTGTTATTTCATGTATCACTAGGTTGAATTCTGTCCATTTCTGTTTTTTACACAAAACAATCCATTTGCTCATGTCCAAATGACTATATTTTGCTCATAAATGCTGTTTCAGCAGCACACAGGGGAGACCTGGAAACTTGTAGAAAGTACATTTTCTCAGCTATTCAACCTGAATATGCAAACAGTAAAGTCACTTGAGAGCATTTTCTCAGCCAATTCCAAGGAAAGCAAGACAGCTATCTGCAGGAGAGTCATCGACAAGTAACAAAGAAGGGCCACAAATATTCACACACTGACAAACCATGCAAATGTCTTTTGATAATGCTGCTGCTGAAACTGAAAAGACTAATGATCAACAAATTACTTAAATTAACTCTTAATAGATACTGTTTATAATAACAACCATGTCACAGGAATATTTTCTTTCGTTTTGGTTAAACAAATTTATAAGTAAATGTGTAAATAACAAATAAATAAATGTGTAGATGAAATAAATGGTAGGAGTAAAAAGAGGTTTGAAAATGTAATTTAAGGTTTTAGGGAAACTGTTTAGGGCTTTTAGCCCAAGTTAGTTGGGCTTTTTCTTTGTTTACTTATTTCAGGGCAATAAAAAACCCGCTCATTAGCTAAACTGTTTTATGAGATCACATTTATGATCATAGTATCCTCCAAATACTCCAGGTAGAAGGGAAGCACATGCACACATAACTTCTTTAAACCAGAACAAATTGCACGCACTTGTTTCTTCCCCTGTGCCACTGGTGCCGGTTGCAACCTTCTATGTGTCAATTCATGTGGAAGCAATGTCTTTATTTTTTCTCTGGATTATTGGTTGCAGGATTGGTGAGGTGAACTGGCACAAGGAGATACCTAGTGAGTACCAGATAAGCTGCTTCAGGAAAAATAAAACCCCACAGATGTGGCTATACAAGAGAAAAGCACAGTGAGGGAGCAAAGAAGAGAGACCTCTTTTTCTGTGCAGTCATTAGTTGCTAAATTGGCTCAGACATCTTTCTTAACTTCAACATCAGGCTTAATCAGGCACAGTTTACCTTACAATGTCACTGTGTAAGGTGAAAGGGAAGGGTGATAGCTTTACTGAATGGAAAAGATAAACTGATGGTTTATGAAATATTTACAGAACATCATTCAAATTTTATCTTATGGTGTAGAACAAACACCCAACATCTTAGATTCTCAGATTTATTTTCTGCAATTGGGAAAAATAAATCTAGCATTTTCTAGTTGAGGAAAAAACAAACATAACATTATTGGTGTCCAGGGTATGGCGATCTCAACTGTGTAAATGAAAACATATTCACCTTCTTTGTAGAAAGTCCAAACTTCCAGGATATTTTTTTAATGTCTATCAATAACATTACACATATTTCACAAACAGAAGATTAGTCCAGCTAGCTGGTACTTTTTATTGCAATTTACTTTAATTTTAGGAAAAAATAAAAAAGCTATCATATATGTGTTTTATCATTTGTCCAGAAAAACCAAAAAAATCTTTTAAAAAACAAATTTACAGTGTGTTGGAGGAATTATTCTGCTCTGTGGAAGAAAGACAAGGCATCCATCTGTCAGGTTTTGCCAGCATGAGTTGTTATTTGAGAAGCTGATGAATAAACTGTGCATGTTTCTGTGTTTCTATGCATGTTTCTACTTCAAAGAAGTAGACACAACTGTGAATAAGGGTGTAGCGGGTTCGGTTTGCAACTGGGCGGAAGCACTAATTTTGTGTAGTGGGTTTTTAAGCTAAATTATATACATTACTTTTTTGATGTTTTTTTGTGAGATAAGCATTAGAAGAAAAAAGCAAAGCAGGCACACTACTTGACAGAATATAAGAGATTTATTAACAGACTTAGATGGAAAGGCTACAACAGAACAAACTTTTAGAACTCTTTTCCTCCCCCACCTTTCCCTCTCTCAATCAGTATTACAGTTTTAGGAAGGGAAAAAAGGAGTTTCTCTTTTGCCTTGCCTGGTTTTACACACTGTTACCATTTTGCAGGTTTGCTTAGAATTAACAATCTTTGCTAGGGTGTAACACATCTCTTTTCTATGAGCCCTCTCCCAGCTCTTTTAACTGCAAGACACAGGCCCTCACATGGGGTTACTACTCGTTTAAGAATGAATTATTTTTTTTTTGGTTTGAACATAAGGTTTTTTTTTCTGCCACTAGGCTGTATAAGTATTTCTTTTTCTGCTTTATACACATAGCTTAGCATCGGTATTTTTTAACTTTTTACAAGTTACTCGAGAAAAAAATGCTCATCCCCCCACGTACTTTAACATGGATTAAAGAGACAAACAGTTTGCAATATTACAGTTCATACCACGGCGAGGAAATGAGATTTTTAAGCTCCGCGCGGGACCACGCAGCGCCGCCCTTGTAGCTTCGTCCCACGTGACCCCGTTTTTCTTTCTCTCTGGCTCTGAAAGTCGCCATGTTGTAGGGTGTTATCAGGCTCTAAGGTGGAGAGAGAGCCTCCCCTTGCTCTTTCTGAGCTGTCAGGTGCACTATGTAGGAAAAGGGTGTCTTCTTCTGTTCGTTGCGAAGTCTCCTGGCTGCACTGAAGGCTCCGCCGGCTCCCCCTTCCTCAGGATACTGCATCAGATGACTTCAGCCCTGTGGCTAGCTATCGCCACTCGCGGCTCAAAAGAATCGCTTTTTTTTTCTTTACAGTTTAGAGTCCGTGCTGCAGCGTTAAGAGAAGGGACAAGAGGCAGAGAGGCAAGAGGCAGGGGCGCCCGTCCCCAGCCCCACGGGCCGGGCAACGGGGCCCACCCCTCCCCCTCTCCCTCTCCCGTCCTGCACTCAGCCGGAACGGGGGAGAAAAACTTCTCTAAAATCCCGCCTTCCACGGGGTTTTTATATGTAGAATTGAGAGACGCGTGATTGGTCTGAAGAACTGCCTGTCAGTTCAAGTCAAACCACGACAAAAGGATAAATCAATGCGAAAGGATTTTAAATTTTCTGATCTCTATTCACATTTCATCTGTCTTATGCAGGAAAGCAGATGTACCCTACTGAACTGAAGACCTCTTAAACCCTTTTTCTGGAAGTTGGTAGTCCATCCTTGCATTATGTTTTAATTTTTCACAATAATATTCCCATTTACATCTCTACTTTTTGGATACTTGCTAAAATTTGAATAAAACACAGGAAAATGTTAATTCAAGACTCTAGTTTGGAAGTTTTTAAATGCTAATGTGATTAAATGGTAATATGATTACAAGAAACACTTGAAGAAAAATACAACAATGTAGGATTGATTAGAGCTTTTTAAAAAATAAGTGTGTTTTTCAAAGAGCCATCCAAATGAAAACCTTGGAATCAAAAACACATCCCATAATAACATAAGCACAATAGCTATAGAGGTAATGTGTCCACTGTCACAAATAACTGCTTGACATTATCTTAGAAACTATTGTTGAAAAGGAGATTATTCATTTTTTTGTGCTTCTTCTGAGGTCTCCCAGTGTATTTACTCTTTCAAAGACAGTTCTCATTACACAGACAGTTGCTGTTTTGAATAGGGGTTTTGAATTTATGGGCTTCTGAATTTTTATCTGAAGAAAAAGCAGATCTCAGGCATGGACCACTTTATCGACATTGTTTAATAATTTGCAATTGCTTGGTTAATGTGCAGTAACAGAATGAATTACATGTGCCATCAAGGACTGGCTCCTGATGATGTCTGCAGGCATGTTGGAGTTTTTAATCATTTTGTAGAGTATTTCCAGATGCTTTACAAAATGCAAGCAGTCCACTGACCACAGGCTGAATGATTCTTTGCTTACTGGACCCACTTACAATTTTCCTTTATTTATTTTCAATCCTTTTTCAGTCTTAACAATCTTGCCCAAGGTCCGTGACTAATTAACTACTGATAGATGACAGATAGTAAACGCATGTTACAAGAAGTACAGTGCTTGCATTCTGGACTGTCAATAGATGTCTTTTTTTTAATGCCATAATCTGTATGTACTTAGAGGATTGCTTTAACTAAACTGCCTTACTATTAAATCTTAGTTCTAAGGAATTTATTCTATTTTCTCTATAATTTGTTGAAGGAACCTGGGTTCCCAGAAATATTTTTATCCCTTTCTAAAATAGGCAGGCAAAAATAATTTCTTTGTGGGATAACTGTGATGGGTGTGCATATTTTTTTTCTCTGGCTCCATTAGTGTAGAAAGAGCCTAAAACTTGACTTAGTGCTTTGGTGGACTTAGCCATGACAGCTGATTTTAGGATTGTTTCTCTCAGCAAAATAGCATAAAGGATTTTTGCCAGAGCCAAGACATAGGCTGAATATCTGATGAGAGATTTGCCTACCATTATAACAACATTACATCATGTTATATACACCTAAAGAGTGTTTCTATCAACTTAGATGTATCCTTCTATGTGAATTTTTGACATTTATGATTATTTCCCCTCATCTCTCCTATCTCCTGCTCTCTAACTCAGCCTAGTAGGGTCCTACACATAAACAGAATGTATTTCTCACAAAGACTGAGAACACTTGGTAAGAAAGAAGTATGAAGATTTTTTTTAGTGATTGATTGCGGGTTTTTTTGAGCCAGTAATGCTAGATGTTTATTTCCCACTACAAAGCAAATACAGTAAATATCAGATTAAATTGAATTTTTTGTAGTGCATTAAAAGCAGTTTGCAGATTTTGCTTTATTCTAAAACCACTTAGTAAAGACATTATTTCTAAGTGCATCTCAAAGTAATACCGTGTAAATAAGAGCGACCACAATTTAGGAACACATTTGGGAGAGAGGTACTTAAGGTTTAAAACTCTTTACAGACACTAATGATCTATGAGAAATTATATGTCTAAAAAGAATTAAGTTCCAAAGTAATCTAATGGTCATGGTTTAAAGCATTTCTCTGCACAATAAAAAACTATCTTACTTTTGAACAACACTTCATGATAGGGGTGTCTGTAGTGTGTTTTAAAGAGGCACAGTTTTCTGGATATCCTGCTTCTCTTAGCAATATACAAGGAGAGAAAACTATCTTATTTCTATCAAAATATAACATATTCATTGCTCAAATTGTTGACTGCAATTAAGACAAAGCATGTTTAATGAATAATGACTATCAGTATGAGTAGGTGTCAATGAGTGTGAGCAGAGTGATGCCAGACACATTAAGTGTGCTCATTTCTACAGTTTCCTGTGCATAGTTCTGCCACGTAAGGAGACACACGGACAAACTTTCTGTATCTAAAAATTACAGACCTGCCTTGTTAAGAGCAACAAGGTATACACGACCTAGTTCAGACTGAGGGAGAGGGGGAGTTGATGAGCTGGTTTCATGACAACCATATCCAAAAAGCCCTGGCAGTCTGTTGTAAGGCTGGGTGTTTTCTGGCACAGGCACTGGTGTTGTTGGCTCACGTCTCCTTTGCACTGGGAATTTGGGTCCAACTGCCGGCCACTGTGCTACCCACAATGGTCTTTCTGCTACTGTCTTTCCGGTGTAATTTCTGGTGAAAATACCAGTGCATTTTTTTAAAGCATTAAAAAAGCACCACTGGGAGTTGAAAATTGCTGATAGCAAGCTGTCCCAACATTCACATTGTGGCCCTGGCTCCCCATTGGGCTGTAAATGAATGAGAGGCAGCAGAGATCTGTGACCTCAGGCGTATGCTGCAGCAGACAGTGCTACTGGTTTAAATGTCTCTTGTTTCAGGGTTTTATTTGGACTTGATGACTGTGGCTGTGAAGCATAGAGAACAAAACAAAAGAATCATCACCATCTAATTTTGGCATTTGTTACTCTTGCTCTTTTTATCCAATATTGGAAAAAAGCCTTGATAAAATGGCCTTCTTTAAAAAGATATGTCATAAGTGATGACATTTTACACTCCTTTGTTTTTGTGTATATTTTACCTCATTCTTAGAACACAAACTGTGAAACCCCTCAGGCTGTGGTACTTTTCAAAACAAGACAATTTTTGGAAGAGATCTCAGGGCATTCTAGTCTATGAGAAACTTTATGAGGCTGTTCTGGCATAAGCAGAATTTGCGTAATGTCCATAAGCATCTGCGTTTTGTGTCTTGTAAAAGTATTCATTGCATGTTTATGTTACTGCCATTTAAAAATTTAGGAGGCTGGACTAAGAATTATGAATCTACAGTATCAAATGCTTAAAATGAAGTTATCCAAAGTGATATTATTATTTTGAAAGCTATTCTTTTTTAATTACACCCGTCAATGTACACTTTTATGTAAGTTCATGATTTGGATGCAGAAACCTCTGAATGCTGGATTACTTTCCGTAAATGCAGAGCATAACTTAGTATAAAGTCTTTGACTCCTGTCCCCTGTTTCTAAAGAACTGATATTACATTGTTGATGTCAAGAGGAATTTACCAGGTGCCTCAATGGCAACAAGACAAACTCACAGAAGAGACAAATAGTTCCTACACTGCATCACTGAATTCAGACTTGTATTTCAAGTTCCTTTCTTTTATTGAAATAAGTCTTCACACAGAAGATCGATCAATGCCTG